>OY856411.1:819402368-820602368 GCA_963693085.1 Alisma plantago-aquatica | reverse complement strand
ACCATGATGAGCATGATGTCCATGATGAGCATCAAGTCCATGATGAGCATGTTGTCCATGACTAGCATGGCGAGGATACTAATGTAAGTTCTAAAAACATATCCTGTATTTCTATAAAATTCATTATCTTCTAGTTATGTCATATATCCTATATTTCTATATTGGGCTAATTTAGTGTGTTTTATTTTTGTCAAATTTTAGGTTGATGCACCTGTACCCACTGAAGCACTGGAGCAACATGATGCGCAACACCAAACACTTAACAAGAAAAGGGGCATCACTCTGTTGAAGAAGTTATTAGCGCTAAGTGGTAGTGGATCCAAATTGGTGGTGGAGTTTGATAATGGAGGAAATCCAATTGGAGTGAACCGCAATAATTTTGTGAACTATCTTGGGTGTACCACTCGGAGCCATTGTGGTGTTAAGTATGACAATTGGCATAAAGTTCCTCAAGGGAAAAAAGACTTGATATGGAAGGATTTATGTGTGAGTTATTATTATTTGCAATTCTATTTTGTAGATTACAAATTCTATTATTTGCAATTCTATTTTGGATACTAGTTAATAACATTTCTATTTTACAGAATCTGTTTGCATTGGATGAGAAGTTGCATCGTAAAAATGTGATGCAACGCGCTGGAAAGATGCTTAGGAATTATAGGACAAATCTGAACAGAGAATACATAAAAGAGGGTGATAAGAAGAAGAATTCAGCCCTTGAACAATGGAACTTCTTGGACAAAGAAGATTGGGACAATTTTGTTGCTTCAAGAAAATCTGAAGAATTCAAGGTATTAGGCGTCACTCCTAATTTAATTAATATACATTGTATTCACCTATTCAAGATTAGCATTTAGTGCTACTAACCAAATCATTAATGTGCATACTAACTAGGCCCTCAGTGACGCACAAAAAGCAAGACGTGCACTGAATGTGCATGACCACACTATGGGTCCAAAAGGCTATGCAAGCGTTCGCCAAAGACTACAGGCGGAGTCTGCGGCTACTCAGGAGTCTGCTCCTACTCAGGAGTCTGCCACACCCATGCCTCGCCATGATATCTGGATAGCTGGCAGGCAAAACAAGAAGGGTGAAATAAAGAAGCCTGTAACTGCTGAGGCGGCTGCAAAAATGGTAAAATAACACTATTAGAGAAATCGTTTGAATATTGATTATTTGTGGTGTTAACTTACCAATTTCTGTTTATGGTGATTAGCGGGAGCTGCACGAGCAGAGGAAACAAGGCACATTCATCCCTCAGGGCACAAGGGATGAATTGACAGTTGCTCTGGGTAACCCAGAGCATCCTGGACGTGTTAGAGGTGCCGGCGCTGGTGTTGGCATCAAAGCATTCTTTGGGCCATCCCAGCGCAAACCCAGAGCGGGACTTTCTCAAGAAGAGGTAACCTATTATTTTTTTAGAATGTTACTGCAAAAGGAAATTCATTAATAAGAAGCTAATGTTTCTTTTATCCATGTATAGGAGAATAAGAGAGTTGAGGATTTAGTTGCTAAGAAGGTCAACGATGTAGTTGCTGAGAAGGTCAAGGAAGAATTGCTGCGGTGGCAGGCATCTCAGGCTTCCAATATGCCTATGGCGACCCACTCTTCTCCTGATGCACAGACTGTGAGTAATCCTGGAGACCCATCGCCTAGCACGTCTGCTGTAAGTATTGTTTATGACATTGTAGTTAGTCTTTTCAAGTTGTTATGTTTTCAAGATGATATGTATATATGTATAATATTCTTTACGTAAATTTGTAGGCATTGAAGCCATGCCGCTTAAGAATGCAAGACTACGTTGTTGCAGAGGCGCAGGCTTACCCGTCCCTTCCTGGGGCAATGTTTCACGGGACTCCAATGCCACAGGGCTACGTTCGTGTGAGCCCGATACGTGTGTTACCTGATTGGAGAGAAGCTACATTGCCATTTCCCCACCGGGATATTGATAGATTTGCTGATGCAGAAGGCGGGGTGATATTGTGGCCCAAAGCAGATGTCGTCTACACGACTGAAATTGTAAGATAAATTTACATTGATTTAGACTGTTAATGTGTATATATGATGTCAACTGATCTGAAATTATATGTACAGGTTAAAAAGAAGACACCAGGAGCACCTAGGCCTCCACTTCCACTTCCCGCATTACCCGATTGGGTTCCAACTGACCTAACATACCCGTTAGGTCCTGCTTGTAGGGGAATGGCATGTTGGCTACGGGCACATAATGTACATTGCCCTATAATTATTTCTTTAGATGCAGATTATGCAGGTCAATCATACGATAGCTCTTTATTTATACAAGATATTATTGAGCTGTTTATGTATGATTGGCTGAATACATCAATGATAGAGACATGGATAAGGTGAGATCTTGTTTATACATCCATATACCTTGTGTAAGATTCGGTGATCTGGTTTCTTATATATTAATGGATACGCCTATATGTTTTGCAGCTACTTAGTCAAAGATCATTGCAAACAATTTGCATTTGATCATTTGGGATTTTTGATTCCATCATTGATTAGTTTGGTAGCTAAAGACCCTGATAATGTTCAACAATACTGTATAGATGCTTTTACAATTTTTGGTCAGCAAAAGAAGACGATAATAATAGCTCCATTCAATGTCAAGTAAGTTTACTTTATTTATAATTTGGACTTAAGAAAATTCCATTTTTATTTTGCATTTTGAGTTATTAATTGTTAACTTCTTACCTCTAGCGGTAGACATTGGGAGTTACTAGTTATTGTCCCCGGGACATTCACTGTTTATTATCTAGATCCTGCGGGGAGTACATTGAACCCTAAAATTGGACACGTAATGAGAATGCCATTATTCTGGTGAGAAATATTTCATCTTTATATCCGTTAACATCTTTTATTACATTACTATTTACTTATGCAATTTATTGTGTTATATTAGCATGTTGGGGTTTAGATGCATTCAAAAAGGCTGGAGGAACGGTCCCAAGGAAAAAGAACCAGCCAATAAATTGGCAGAACGTACAAGTAAGTTCCCGACTCGAATATATATATTATTGATGTGAATTGTGCTTAGTTGTATTATTTTGTATGTTTCAATTTATAGTGTGCTACACAAGACAATGGTTGGGCATGCGCATACTATGTGATGCGATTTATGCAGATGATTATCAAATATGCCGCATTGGACATCGATACCATACATGAGGTATTATATATAGTCTCATTAGTTAGTATGCAATATATCAATCTTATCTTATTTTTATATTATTACTTATATATATACATCATTCTCTTTGCAGGTGTTTAAAACTGACAACACTACAGGTAAGCACTTAAAAAATATACATGCTCCATATACGATGGAAGCATTAAATGAAGTAAGAGAAGAATGGGCAAAAGCCATACAAGCAGTGGCAACTGTAAGATATAATTGGGATGTTGATAGCGATAATGAATGATACTTTGTAAATGAATATTTCTGAATGTTAATACATGTATTTGAATGTTTCTATATGTGTGAATGTGAGAATTGAATTGATTTCTGAATGTATGTACATGTATGTACTTGTGTGAAATTTTCTTTGTGACTTTTGCAGGTTTGCGACCTGTTTGTAGGCTGATATCAATGGATGTCGTAAACCTGCAGTTTAGAAAACTAAACTGCAGGTTCTCATCCTGCTGACCAGCCACAGCAGGCCTGCAAACTGATATGAAAAAAAAAATATAAATAGGCGTCGGTTATTTAATGAAAACCGTCAGCAAAGACATACATGGTCGGTTATTTATTGATAACTGACGCCTGATGTGGCCAAAGCAGTCCTGAAAATGGCGTCGGATATTCGTATCGAACCGACGCCTATTTAAACAACAAAGCGTCGGTCGTTTGGTATATAACCGATGCCAAAAGGGTTCGCGCCACATAAAACGGCGTCATCTAGGACACTTTATGCGGCGTTTATCAACTAAAATACCGACGCTACATTGAATATAGGCGTCGATTTTTAGTAAATCACCGACGCAGAAAGTGCCCTAGATGACGCCGTTTTCTGTGGCGCGAACCATTTTGGCGTCGGTTGTCTACTAAAAGACCAATGCCTATAGGTTAAATAGGCGTCGGTTAAAAAACCGACGCCGAAATGTTTGACCTTTAGCGGCGCCCACATAGGCGTCGGTCGGAAACCGACGCCAAATGGGGTTAAAAGACCGACGCCAAATGGGGTTTCTGTAGTAGTGCTAACAGTGCTTAAGAAGTGTTGGAAAGAGAATCGAAAAATCAATGACACTCATGGAGAGGCAACAATGGTATTCTCAAGGTGGTTCCGTCAAAAGAAAATTTATGGCTTAGATACATAGTTGAGTTTATGGAGAAGTTGGTTCTAAATAAGGACAATCTTGGGTCATCTTTTAATGCTTATGAGAGAAGAGGGTAGTCACAACAAATTGAGCAACAAGTTATATATGCTAATATTTTTTGTGAAGCACACAAGGGCATTGATATTCAGCTCTAATTTGCAAACTTCTTTATGATGTTATTATGAACAATGCATAGCCTCAAAGTGATGATGTTCAAGTGGAAGATGTGAATTTGATTCACAACAAACAAGACCATATTTTTTACTATTTCAATTTGATTACTAATAATTTTGGGTTTTGATATGAAAATCTGCCAGGATCTGAAAACATTTCACATTTGAGGGGAGGAGAAGTAAGTAATAAAGTTTGGGGTCCCCTTGTTGGTATGTATGCCCAAATAACCAATCATATGATGATTGTAATCACATATCTTGTAAATAATTTAATTATCAATAAATACAATCTTTATTAATATTTTTGATCAATTATGAGATAATGGAATAACATGATAGATTTCTAAACAATGATGTTACTGGATGATGTATGTCTTCAGGTTGAGGACCTGAACAATGAGATCATATGTATGATAAGAGTACATACATTCTTGTTATGTCTCTAGTTGAATGTTATAGTGTAAACTAATGGACAAAAATAATAAATAAGATTAGAGTGTGTGTGGCTTGATGACAAAATCTCATTAGTGATGATATGTGATAGAAAAAAAGATACATAGGTACTTGTTAAAGAACAATGTACCAAACAGACCCACCTTGAGAGTAATTCATGGAAATTATTGAATGGTAGTCAGAATCATCTCTCATAGTGATAGTGTTTATTGTAGTTGTTAGGCCTGAAATCACTACACTCATTACATGTCATTCAATGTACTTTGACATCATGCAATGTGACCTTGAATAAGGGTTACCATAAAATTGATGTTTAGATACATTGTGACACATGGGGATTGACAGTAAGTTATGTAGATATGATTTTGATAACACCCAAATTCATGCATTTATTCTAAGAATTTATTGTTGGTTTTGTTTCATTATAGCCCTATAATGCCCAAAATAATCCTAGATCCTTATCTTTTAGTAATTTATATCTTTTTGTAGATAAAGTTGCTCAACTAGCCAATTTTGGGACTTGTATGCACCGAACCTAAGAAGACATCTATTCTCCAAGATTTCTCCCCAACACATGGTTTTTGTAGCATCTAGACTTCCATCCATCGTGACCGCGGTGGACTAAGCATCACACGATGTGCACCAACTTCAGAGAAGGGTTGTCCCACGGTGGCCTAGCGGGCCCAAGAAACTTTTGATATGTTGGACCCTATTTTTGATGGACAGGCCTTTATCAGAATACATCCTTACTAATCAGAAGGTTCATCGACGCGGGACCCTCGACCACTAGTGATAGCCCCCCCTATGGGGATGGGTTTCGTTCATGAAGCCATGACTACGACCAAGAAGGATGTCGTGACCACGGCCAAGACATTGTGCCGACCGACACTTGGCATAACCGAGCCGAGGCTCAGCACAGAGGGGTTGAGGCCATGACCGTGATCGAGGCGCATAAACCTCGACCGAGGCACGACCGCGACTTTGGCCCGACTACCTCGACCACAACACGACCGTGACTAAGGCACATCAACCTCAACATGGAACGACCGCGACCACAGCCCGACCACCTCGACCGCAGAGTCTACCTCGACCACAGGGTCTACCTAAATTGTGACCCTGTCATGACTATGCCCAGCCTAGAATAGTCAGGATGAGACTAGAGCCGTAACCATATTCTGCCTTTGCTTATAAATATTCAACCTTCTCCACATGGAGAGGGGTTTTGATATTTGGTGATCCGGAGAGTTCTAAATTTTTTGGAGGTTCCACGTTGTGGTTGCACACATTCTTGGTTCCTAGATCTCGATAAGAGAGTTCTAAGATATGAAAAGCCTGAAGTTCTCATCTTACGTCTGTTCTGTGACACCCCGCCATCACACAGACAACGAGATGACACGTGAAAATGTGCAGAACCTAACATTATCAAAAACACGGGTTAATGAAAACTGATTGCGGAAAGCATACATGATAGAACTTTAACATCCAGATCCTACAGAAAGACATGTTATATAAACATTCTCAAGCAATGTTATAGGTCCATAGCTTATCGGAGCTAGCTGTACTATCAGCACCAGAGTTCAACACCTGTTATACATACATAATGACCACATACAACCAGCAACAGGATATACAAAAATTACAATAGCTAATCATCGTGAAACATCGTCAAACACCTCCAAGGTCCTGAGTGTACTTGGATGAATCTAGGACTCTACTAAAAAACTACCAAAACATCAGCATATCCATCTCTTGCCTTCTAATGCTCTTCTTGCTGCTCGGCCGCAACCTCACGACCACCACCACGTCTAGAGAGATCACCTAAAAATGGTGTAAACCAGCGGGGTGAGACACATAGTCCCAACGAGAAACATAACTCCCCACCAAAACTATAAAACCTCAAAAAGGTTAAAGTAGATAACAACAGATACTGATAAAGCGTATAACAAGAGCAGCATACTGAGTAAGGCTATTATTATCGTCAAGCGTACCAAGATATCCAGGAGGCATATAACCAAGTATTTCTTTATGGAACATGATTGACAAGATAAGCTTTATAAGAACTTATCACAAGATATAAGGATCGTACATACAACTACATAGTTCAACTATATCAGCTATATAAGCAAGGCCTCAATCAATGTTCCGTATTTTTCTCTAAGCAAGATATACTTATTCGGCTGGATTATGTTTTACTATGCCCTGAGGAAGTGAGAATTCCCTGCTTAAATCCAACCATTGGATGCGAATCCCAATCCGGTGCCACACAAGGTATAAGGAGATCCGGACTCTGTGACCTCACCTTCTCGTGGTTAGTACACGAATCATCAAGCAAGACCACATTCTTATGCTTATAGGCCTCAAACTCTGGGTCAGCTCTGCAAGCTACCCATATCTCTAGCTCACCTCATCATAGGTGCTAGTACATACATCTGAGCCATGAACGCATCATGCTCATCATCACATATCATGAGCCATGGGTCTATGCACCATGCCCCATATATCCTGAGTTTGCAAACCATAGTTGCACTCAACCCTCCTATTTTAGGCTAGGGGAAACCTCACATATTCTACAATATGCGCTCCAGGTAATCCCACAGGATAAACCTGTTTCACCATCACCAAGTACTGACGATGATGCATCTCTTTCCAAGGAAAACTACATGATATGTTTATCTATAATTAATTAGTAAATTTTAAGCCAATTGTTGAGGCAACCAAAGTATAAACATAGACATATAGTATTACATCATAATTGCAATCATCATACTATCCTGGGACCTCAATCCATCATTATAACAACCACTGCCCCTCAAGGCATCATAAACATGCATCAGTATTCTAGGAACGCAACCCTTCTCTCATCATCAGAGGATAACACGTCAACCAGACACTCAACCTTTTATTAGGTCCTCAAATCTATCAACATGTTATCTCATTATCACATGGTGCTATTCAGGCACATACATCTCATAGCTCTTATCAGGCCATGAATCCACATGAAATACCTACATGGTTAGTATACATATTCATAGAGATAGCTGAAGTCATCATGGATTAACAAGATTATCATGCTATCAAATTTAGAGCAACATCCATGAGTATATTACACGTAAACTGTAGAAAGCATAGTTTGATTATCAATCATAAGCATATATCAGGCTCCATACATGTGATCATAATCATGAGCCACATCATCATCTGAAGCAACATCATATGCTTCCAAGCTTCCTGGTTCACAACCTACCATCTTAATTCATTATCATATATACAAGATTCAAGGTGATTACATCATGTCACTCATATTTTCATTATTAATAGAGATCTATCAACTATATTCATTTCGGGTTATCAGAACCCTCACCAAAGCTCCTCAAGGTTAGGGTTAGGGTTCCTCTATCGGCTAACCCCCAAGCTTGACCATCTCGGCCAAAGGGTATAACACCCAAGGTGCCTCTATTGTGCAAACATCTCCATGTCGTTCAATGGTCATCCATATCATCTAGGGCATCCATGTCATCCAAGATACCATATTGGGCATGGGCATGCTGGCTACTTAAATAGCATATCGGCCAACACCACTAAGGTTCTCTAAACCACCATCATCTCAGGCACCACAAGACTACCTCACATCGCAAAGACCTATCACAAGGTGTGTCGTGCATAGCACGCAACAAGGTGTAACGCCCAAGCCCCAACTCCAAAAAGGGTATCAGCCAAACCCAACTAGGCATATCAGTCAAAGGAACAACACTACCAATCAACTCATATCAGACATCACCACAACTAACCCATATCGCCCCACACAAGGATAGCCTACTAGGCTCCAAATTAGCCAAAGCATAACGGGCACCAAGCCAACCATCTCAACTCCATATAAGATCGGCCAAAGATCAACACAAGGTAGGTGTATCGGGAAACCTTACTTCAAGATGTATCGTTCATAGCACAAGATATAAGGTGTGTCTCCCAAGCTCTGTCTCAAGCCAAGAGAACCATATTGGGCATCAAACCAACCATCTCAACTAGGTGTATCACCCAAGGGTACAAACCAAGACAAGGCTATCAGGCAGCACTATTCCAAGGTCATATCGGGCAAGACACAACCCAACAAGGTCATCTTCAACATCAAGCACAAGGGCAGCAAACCCTAACTGATCAAGAAGGTCGGCTCACCTCTCAACAACCAAGAGAGAGGGGTTTTGCACAACCTCTATCACAAGTCGGGCAACCACAAGGACCAACCTCAACATAGATCATCAAAAGCTCACCTCTCAAATCTATGGTGAGAGGAGGGTGTTTCCCAAGCAACTAGAATATAAGCTCACCTCTCAACTTAAACGAGAGAGGGGTATTGCCCACCTTACTAAAGCTCAAACTCACTTCTCTAGACCAAGGAGAGAAAGAAGTGTTTCTACCAAAGAAAACCCCAAATATAGTTCGGCCAACAAGATCGAAAGACATATAAACACCAACAACATCATGCTTACTATACCCATAAGATCAACGACATGTACTAGAGCAAGAAACATAACATGCAAGTCCGATTATCAACATATAAGAATCATGTATCAAAAATAAGGTAGAATAGCTAGGGTTATAAGTTATGTAACCCGCCTTAAGAAAACTCCTCAAGCTCCAAAGCTCCAAGCTTCTAGCTCCTAGCTCCAAGCTCACCACTTCGGCAACCTCAAGAAAAGGAGCAAGGATCATAACCACCATGGCCAAATAGTAGGCAAGATGGAGAAGTAGACGCTAAGGAGAGAGGGAAGATGCTTACCAAGGAAACAAGGTCCACCTAGGGTTCGGCCACCAAGCTAGAGGAAGAAGAAGAGGACTCCTTCAAAGGGATCAGTCACCAACCTTAGATCCTCCAAGGGTATCAGCCTCCAAGGTATCCAAGGAAGGTGTGTCGTGAACACAAGGAGGGGAGAGCAACAAAAGAGCTAAAAGGGTTCCCAAGGAAGAGAAAGGCAAGACATATATAGATGAGGGTCAAGGTTAAACCAAGGCAAGGTGTCACCTTACCAAGGGACACTTGTCCACACGTTTTACCACCTTGCAAAACACATTCACATGACATGCCACCACTCAACCAAGGTTCGGCCACATGTCCAAGCTAGGGTGACACAACCAAAGGAAGAAGGTCAACCAGGGTCAAAGGCCGACACACTACTCCTCCATGGCCGACACACACATGGGCGATACCCCATGGCCGACACAAGGCATCCTTGCCTGATACAGGGCTTCTTAAAGCAAGGAAAGGCCGAATAAGGTTCAACTAAGCCAAACAGAGCTTCAACAAAGCCCAAGACAACTCAAGGCACGAACCCAAACCTTCCTCTCAACTCTTGAGGAAGTAAAGAGAGAGAAAGACATCTCTCAAGGTGACAAACTTGCTCTTCAACCCTAACTCAGGTTATTTTGCAAGTAGCACCTCCAACTCTCAACAAAGCACAGGCAAACCCTAATCACCACTAAACATGATTAACAAGCAACAAAGCACAAGGTTTAGGCAAAACAAATAGGGTAAGCCCGAAATGAAGGTCAGGGTCCTTACAAGCCATAAACCTCTACAAAGGGATTTTGTCCCTGAAATTCGAAGAGATAAGCGAGGGATACTTCCGCCTCATCTCTTCCTCAAGATCCCACATGGCTTCCTCAATGCCACGATGATGCCAAAGAACCTTCACAAGAACCAGGTCCTTCCTCTTCAGCCTTTTTACTCTTCTGTCAAAGATCGCCACCGGACCCTCCTCATAGGTCACATCTTCATCAAGCTCAACCTCAAAGTGATGTATCACTGTCCTTGTGTCTGGATGACTTTTCTTTAGCATACTGACATGAAACACTGGATGCAACCTGTGCAACTCTGGCGACAGCTCCAACTTGTAAGCTACCTTGCCAACACGTGCTATTACCGAGTATGGCCCCATATACCTGGGTTCCATCTTGCCTTTCCGGCCAAACCTTAGCATGCCTTTCCAAGGTGAGACCTTGAGATACACTTTGTCTCCCACTTGGAACTCTAAAGGTCATCAGCAATTGTCTGCATAAGACTTCTGTCTATCCTGTACCGCCTTCAACTATTGCCGTATCACCTTGATCTTTTCTGTTGTTTGCTACACTAACTCAGGACCCAAAAGTTGATACTCACCATACTCATACCAGCATAAAGGGGATATGCACTTCCTTCCATATAGAGCCTCATAAGGAGCCATGTCAATGCTCTGATGGTAACTATTATTATAAGAGAACTCTATCAGACTGAGATGCACGTCCCAACTTCCTAGGAACTGCAAAACACATGCTCGAAGAAGATCTTCTAAAGTCTGAATGGTCCTTTCAGACTGTCCATCCGTCTGGGGGTGGAAAGCGGTACTGAACCTCAACTGCGTTCCCAACGCTTTGTGTAACTATTCCTAGAAATGACTTATGAATTGAGGACCTCTGTCAGAAACTATCGTTGCTGGTACACCGTGCAAACACACTATCTCTTCTACATACACTTGAGCAAGCTTCTCTACTGTATATGTAACATCCCTGACCTGGGTTTTGAACTAACCCTAGGTGTTTTACTTAATCATGTGATTAAATGCTTATGGTTATCTTTTGATTTGTAACTGAAGAACTTGAGGAACATATATTTCCATTTCTATCCTTTTTGAACAATGCTGTAGTATTGTTTTAATTAAAAGTGGACCTATGTGCAAATTACCCAAGTAGAGGGGTTGACTTGCAAATTGTACATGTTAAGATGTTCCTATGATGTTAAGACATCATGAGAATGAACATGATGTAGTTATATCCATTCTCCAAGCTTGGGCACCAAGATATAGCTTGTAAAGCAATCCTTGTGCTTTAAAACCTAGTTTTGGTGTAAAGTGCAATTTACCCAAAACATAGGGTGCAACATGTAAAATATACCATCTATAGTATCTCTCATGAATCTTTACATAAAGTAGAGCAAATAAAATGAGGAGGGCTCCTAATTTGAATGATCAAATAAGAAAGATAACCTTTATATCTAAATAACCAAGTTTTGTGCAAAATGGCCTTTTATACATGTTTAACTTAGTAAGGTGTTTGGTACCTTTTTCCTCAACCTTGGTTGAGAGAGGGGTTTTGCATGTGATAAGAAGGGAGATACATGGCCAAGAAGTGGAGAAGGGCTTGGAGGATATAGACGTAAAATAAAGGAAATAATTGTCCTTGTCTTGAAAATATACCCAAAGTATATAAGCACATCTCTTTTACAAGGCAAGGGATCGTTTCCCTTCATCCCTTCACTTATCTCTTTGCTTTGGCCGACTAAGGAGAAGATCAGGAGTAGAGGAGAACGACCAAGCTGGTTTAGGTAAGTTTTGATCACCATCTAGCTCGGATTCATGGAGGAAATCTTGCTACAAGGTTGGTTTGTTAGTCTTTCTTACACCAATCTTCTTTCTAGTCATCTTCTCCATCAAAATCTTGAAGAACAGACCTTGGATGACCTGTGGAGCTCAAGCCATCATTAAATCTATGGAGCTTGGATCTCTAGATCATATCCTAAGGCGGGTTTTATAACTCTAACCCTTAAAGTTTTGTTATGTATCTTCTTTCCTTAAAAACGTTGCTTGAATTTCCTTAGACACTTCTATAAGTTCTTGCTAGTAAAACCGTGAAGAACAATCCATGTTCTTGAGGTAGAAGAAGGTGGTGTTAATTCCAAAGTTCATCCTTATCTTACTTTAGCAAACGGTTCTCCACCTCTTGCCCAAACGGTTTGCAGAACCGTTTGAAAGCAAACGGTTTCAAAACCGTTTGAGAGTAAAAGATCTCAACCATGAACGTTTGGAGTAAACGGTCTCAAGTCTGTTTGGATGAGTTGACCAAGCATTGACTGTTTGGAGGAATGTTGTACATAATGTGGACTGATCACTCACCAAAAATCATCATCTAATTCCAAGTAAATCATCAAGTGAAGGCACATGAGTCACCTAAACCCTAATCAGGTTTATTGCTGATTTCAATGGTGCAATCATGTTGAAGTTTGGGTTGAGTGGCCCAAACGGATTCAAAACCATTTGGGGATCACCAAAACTGTCTCAAGACCGTTTGGTGAACACCCAACACCATTTGGAGGTCTAGGGTTAAGTGGGGTTGGTCAATTGAGGGTCCAATCACATCAAGTTGTTGAATAATTAAGTGCTGATTTTGTGACCTACATTAGGGTTCAACCTTTAAGTGAATGACTTAGGTTTTGGTGTTGACATGAACAAACGGTCTCAAGACCGTTTGGAGGATGTCCAAACAATCCCAAGACCGTTTGGGGTCAGGTCATGAACCAATTGAATGATGGTTCAATGGGTTCAACATCAATTAGACTCATGTTGATGTATGTTGGAGGGTAATCGATTCCAAACCCTAATCCAATCAATCCAAACCCTAATTGGTGACCAATTAAAGTTCAATTGAGGGTCAAATCAGTAAGGCTTGACCTAATTGATTCAATTGATGAATGGCTAACCATGGCATGACCGTTTGGGGGGTTCAACATTGAAAACACTAACTCAATTGGATAGGTTGAGGCACCTTTTGGTCCATGCAGTCTCAAGACCGTTTGGGTCCAAACGGTCTCAAGACTGTTTGGGACCAAACTGTCTCAAGACCGCTTGGGACCAAACGATCCAAAACCGTTTGGTGGCCATGCGGTTTCAAGATCAATTTGTCCCTACGGTTTCAAGGTCAAAGTTGGCCAAATGGTCAAACAAGACCAAATGGTCTTCACCTCACCTAGGGCAAACGATCTTGATGGTGTACTTGGCCATGCGGTCTTGAAAGTCAAAGGGACCAAACGGTCAACAACTCCATGTGGTTTCAAAACTGTTTGGAGGTTGAAAGTCCAAAACCGGTTGGGGTCTTTTAAGGTCATTAATGTTTGATGCCTTAGTGGTCAAAATGGTTTAGCAGTTGACAAACCTAAACCGTAAAGATACCTAAAGTGATTAAGGGAACAAATAATTAGTTGGTTGATGCATGTTATGGTCAACGGTGAACATTACAAAAGTACCCTTAGTGGGTTAGTATGACTAGTACCCTTTGATCAAGCAAACCCTAATGACCATAATAGTGATGACTTGACTTATGATTATCATGGTTGATTTGACATAACCTAATCATGAGAGATGTAAACATGATCTAATAGTAAGAACAGGGAGAGAAGACTCCTAATACGAATGAGAATCAGGTAAAATTCCTCCAATATGTATGAATACACCTAATTAGGGTATGATCCTTCACAGTGAGATCATGGAAACCCTAATCATGGTGATTAATGAATCTTAACCTAATTGAAGGCATTAATGAAAGTAACCTTCATACATGATAATGGAATGACCTCAATTCACTGTAATGTGAATAGTAAACCCTAATTCTACGGTAATCTCATGTAATGTGAATAATAAACCCTAATCTAGGGTGATGGGATGAAATGAATAGTAAACCATAACTTTGGGTTATGCTTTTAAGCATGAAATACTATACATGATTATGGAGTAGGTAATCATTATGCTTTTATAAGATTAAGGGGTTGAATAACCCTATTTGAATTAAAAAGGAAACCTAACCCTATAAACCAGCCATGGTAATATGACACGGTCGTGGTGATTCCTTTGTTGCATGACCGTGTAATAAAGCACGGCTGTGGTGACTTACTCTTGCACGACCGTGCAAGATAGAACGACCGTGGTATTCCATATATAAATTGGAAAGAACTTTTATTGTGCTGGTATAGTTACAATATGCATGTTATCAGTAATGTTACCCGTGCACGTATTCATAAAGAGGTGATCATATAGAGGTAAGGGTTATGATGTCATATGCATTGAAAGCACTTTATAAGCTTTAAGAGTAATGATATGCTATATTACCTGGTAAGTGGTAACATATGAGCTTGATAGGCTGGATAAGCCATGAGAAATATATGCATTGTTATAATCAAAGCTCATATTGTTAAAATGACTGGTTGATAAGATGTTACTTTGTAACAAGTGTTATGATGATTCAAGGGTTTGATCACGCATATTCCTGAATCACAATGATGAGATGGTTAGGGATTGATATCCCAATGTTAAAAATATGTGATGTGAACTTGATACAAATAGTACTCTTTCTTTATAGCAATTGTCTTATTGGTTTATGTTTGAAAACATGCCTGATGCTAAAAGAATGCTATAATGTACTTAAACAATCAAGTATAATGATATCATGTAGAGCCCTGATCATAGATCCATCATTGTCAGAAATTAAATGATAGTGAAACATGTTTTCCTAAGGGAACTCCTGGAGCACATACTTTTGAGTATGTGGGGGTTATGGACGTGAATACCCATACGTCCTAATGTAGGATTTGATGTAAGATGTACCTTTAATCCATCAATCCTTCATTATATGTTTATGCTCGGATGATGTATCACTAATCTCTCGATGATGTTGTTAATGCCTCATCGGTGTGAGATAAACAAGAAATACCTCGATGGCGAAGAGAGTACGGAATGCCACTGTAACTCTAATAGAGAAGTTGCCAGAATACCCTGGAAAGCAATTATAGTAGAAACATGAGATGTCCTGCATGTTGATCCTCACACTGACTGAGGAAGATGAGGTCATAGGAATCCGGCTCTTCTGATGACCTATGTATGGTACCGATTGCGATTTAGTAATGGTCAGTTGGAGTATGAGAGGTGCAACTCATCTCCTCAGGGCATACATATGTTTGTAAAATGTAATCAGCCATGTAGCATATTTTCTTAGGTTGAACTACGAGAAACAATGAGTGATGATACATTGTTTATAATGTTCTAGTTAGATCAATAGTATACATGTCCTTCATATTCTTTATCGAGATATGCTTTGATATTCAATTAAGTTATAATTGAAATGACTGTCTAAGAGAATGTTGCTTTACTTAACATTAAATCTGCTATTGAATATTTATAATTATATTGCTTATTATTATTCCTTTATTGCCATAAGAAAGCTTCTGGCGGAGAGTTATAACTCTCGCTGGGACAATTATTCAATTCTCTCACCCCCGTGGGATTTGAATTTTGAGGTAGACGCCGTGGACGAAGGAACCCATCAGTGGGTGAGCAGCAGCAAAAACATCAACACTAGGGACAACAATGATTCTCACGTGGAGATACTATCTATCAAGTCTTGTAAATAGTATGTCCTATGTGTCGTCTCTGTACTCTCAGGTCCTAGGAGTTAGTAGATGTTTAATGTAGATCTGAGATTTTGGTTTAATGCCTCGAGATTTTTGTATCTTGCTTTGTATAGGTAACAGAGCAACTGATGTGGTAATCACTCAAGATGTGATTTTATAGAGATGTAATGATGAATCATGTTGTAAATAACTTATGATGTTTCTTTATGAAGGAGTTTTATCGTTTGAAGATCTCTTTACAAAAAGTTTTAATTTTTAGTGATTTTTAATAATTCCGCTGCTAGTTAATCGCTTCCGCATTCGTTGATCTTGTTTTCGCGATTCGATCGTCTCAGTATACATTGTCTTTACAGGTATGAAATGAGCAGATTTTGTCAGTCTATCCACTATTACCCAAATGGAATCATGATTCCTAGCTGTCTTTGGTAGACCAACTATGAATTCCATGGTTATATGATCCCATTTCCATTGTGGTATTGGCATGGGTTGCAGCGTACCTGCTGGCTTCTGATGCTCAACTTTAACTTGCTGACATATTGCACACTTAGCCACAAACTCAGCTACATCCTTCTTCAAGCCAGACCACCAATATAGGTCCTTCAGATTATGATACATCTTGGTGACTCCTAGATGCATATCATACATTGATGTGTGTGCTTCCTTGAGCACGAGCTTCCTTAGATTATCAACATCGGGGACCACCATTCTACCATGATAGCAAACTAGTCCATCCTCGGACTCATGGAACCCATCACACTTTTTGCTGTCGAGCTCTGACCTGATCAACTGCACTGTATCATCTGCCTGTTGTGCATCTTTGATCTGATGACTCAGTGTAGGCTTGACTTGCATCTGTGCCAATAGTGCTGCCAACAAGGAAACTTCCAACTGTACATTCATTTGCCGCAAGGAGACAAACATACCTCACCTATGACATACCAAGGAACTCAAGTGTGCCTTCTTTGTGGAGAGAGAAGAAGACTTTTTGCTAAGTGCATCAGCAACCACATTTGCCTTACCAGGATGATACTCAATGGTACAATAATAATCATTAATTAGCTCCATCCAATGACATTATTGCATATTCAGCTCCCTCTGTGAAAAGATATACTTCAAGTTCTTGTGATCTGTAAAGATCTGACACACCGCCCCAAAAAGATAGTGTTTCCAAACCTTTAATGCGTGGACCACCGCTGCCAACTCCAAATCATGTGTTGGATAGTTCTCCTCCTATTTCTTAAGATGTCACGAAGCAAAAGAAACCACATGATCCTCCTACATAAACACACAACCTAAGCATTTCTTGGAAGCATCGCAGAAAACAACATAGCCCTTCCCAGGCTCTGGCAGCACTAACACTGGAGCACTAGTCAGCTTCTGCTTCAAACTTTGGAAAGCTTGTTGACAACGATCATCCCAGATAAAAGGTACATCCTTCCTGGTCAAATTTGTCATAGACAACATGATCACACAAAAGTTCTTTATAAACCTTCGGTAGTATCCTACCAAACCTAAAAAACTACAAACTTCTGTCGGCGTCTTTGGTTGTTCCCAATCTGCAACTGACTCCACCTTCTTAGGGTCCACTCTGACTCCTTCTGTAGATATCACGTGACCCAAGAATGTCACTTCCTTCAACCAGAACTCACATTTGTTGAACATGCCATACAAATGATGTTGGAAAAGAAGAGTCAATGCTTGTCGAAGATGTCATTGATGCTCTTGACTATCCCGACTGTAGATCAAGATGTCATCTATAAAGACTACAACAAAAAAATCTAGAAATGGATGGAACACTCGGTTCATCAGATCCATGAAAGCAGCAGGTGCATTGGTTAGCCCAAACGGCATAACCACAAACTCAAAGTGACCATACCTCATCCTAAACGCTGACTTTGGTATGTTGTCCATCTTAATCCTCAAATGATGATATCCAGACCATTGATTGATCTTTGAGAACAGTGTAGCACTATGCAACTGGTCAAACAGATCGTCTATCCTCAGCAATGGGTACTGATTCTTGACCTTGACTTTGTTTAACTGCCAATAATCTATACATAACTGCATCGACCCGTCCTTCTTCTTAACGAACAACACTGGAGCACCCCAAAATGACGTGCTCAGTCAGATGAAACCTTTCTCCAACAACTCCTGTAACTTCTTCTTCAACTCTACCATCTCTGCTGGAGCCATCCTGTATGACGTCTGTGCAACTGGCTGTGTTCCTGGTACTAGATTGATCTCAAAATCAATCTCTCGGGGTGGGGGTACACCGAGGAACTCATCAAGAAACACATCTGCAAACTCTCAGACAACTGTCACCTCCTCAAGGCTAGGACCTTTCGCCTTGGTATCCACGACGTGAGCTAAGAAAGCTTTACCACCTTGCCACAACAACTTCTCTGCCACCTACACGTCAAAAGAATCTTCCTATCTCCTTGGAAGATCCACTTCTCTCCACCGTCATCAAACACTGCCTGCTTGGAACCACAGTCCAACACAACCTTATACTTTTCTAAGGTATCCATCCCAAGGATCACATCGAATCTATGCATACCAAGTGGTATAAGATCCACTTGTATACCGTGTCCTGAGAAAGACAAAACACAAGACGAACACTCCTCTCAAAGCATCGAGGAACCATCGAGAGGGGTTTTTAACAACAAGCTATCTTTCTTACAACTAATAGGTAAAGGACAACTGTCAAGAAGACTATGTGAGATAAAAGAGTGTGTAGCACCCGGGTCAAACAGAACAGATATAAAGCAATAAGAAGACAAATCAAAATGTAATAACTCTATCTAACCTCTCACCACTCGCGGGTTAACTATCGCCTTTGGCTGACTCATAGCATAGAATCGAGCCGTTGCTTGTTGTCCACGTCCTCTACTTCCTTGAGCAGACGATCCTTCTTGCGACGCTTGACCACATCCTCATCCTCTACTACCACTGGGATGCTGTCTGTCTGACCCTTGTTGATTCTGCCCCGACTACTGTGTTACTTCAACATCTTTTCTTGGGCAATTTGACCTCAAGTGCCCAGTCTGTCCGTAGTGATAACATGACCTGCCTTCTGTCTATGGCCTAGATGGCTTTGGCACTACCACAGAAGTTGTATTATGCGCCTTCGATGGCGAAGAAACATAACCTCTTCCCTTACTCGGAGACCACTGAGATGGTGCACGAGAACTCTACATCATGGGAGGTGCTAAAAACCTTGGCTTCTTGAAGCCACCAAATCTCTATCCCTGGAACTAAGCATGCCTTTTCCTGGTCATGGACTCCCTTTTCTCCGTGACGGACCGTTCAATTCTACAGATGGACTCCATGAACGTGGCCAACCACTCCCAATTCTCTAGAGCAACAGCAGGTGTCAACAACTCAGCAGTCAAACCTTTCTCAAACCACCTGATCCACTCATCATCTGTTGCCATCGTGTGAGGACAAAACCTCAGCAAGTCCATGAACTTGGCTTCATACTTGGTGATGCTCATCAATCCTTGGCGTAGATGCTCAAACTGGTTGATCTTCTTGTCCAAATACGTCTTCAGAAAGTATCTGCTGACGAACTCTTGCGGGAAAACCTCCCAACCGATCTCCTCACCGGGTCGCTTCTCCTCCTCAATGGCCCACCAGTGGCTAGCACTACCCTTCAGAAGGTAGACAACATGCTTGACTTTGTCTACTTCGGGGATGTCGAGGATCCGGAAGGCCTTCTCAAGACCTATCCGCCACAGATCAACATCCGCCAGATCATCCATTCCAGCATAATCTGAAGCTCTGACTCGACGAAGCCGCTCAAAGGTTTTCCCAATACCCGATGTTTCACCATGGGGAGCCTGTGCTCTTGGCTGAGGCACTAGCACTCGTTCTACCATGTGATTCATCGTAGCCATCAACTGCCCCATAAGATGTTGGTAGGTAGGATTTTCGAGAATGGTTGGGTCAAGTTGGGGGACCTCAGGCACCCAATATTCACGTGCCTACCCTCCTGCTCCATCAACTGATGCAACATTGATGCTCTTGGCAACATGTTCTTCATGGTTTCCAGACATCTTTAAGCTTTATCTTCTGCTGAGAGCAGAAGGTTATTGTAAGGAAAACTGGAAAACTCACAAGAACAGATGCAAACCTAGTCCTAGATCCATGTAGACTCAGCGAACCTAGAGCTCTGATACCAAACCAACTCTGACACCCCGCCATCACACAGACAATGAGATGACACGCAAAAACGTGCAGAACCTCACATTACCGAAATCACGGGTTAATTAAAACCGATTGCAGAAAGCATACATGAGAGAACGTTTACATCCAGATCCAGCAGAAAGACATGTTATATAAACATTCACAAGCCATGTTATAGGTCCACAACTTATCATAGCCAGCTGTACTGTCAGCACCATAATTCAACACCTATTATACATACATAACGACCCCGTACAGCCAGTAGCAGGATATACAAAAATTACAACAGCTAAACATCGTGAAACATCGTCAAACACCTCCAAGGACCTGAGTGTACAGGGATGACTCTAGGACTCTACTACAAAACCACCAAAACAACAACATATCCATCTCTTGCCTTCTACTACTCTTCTTGTTTCTCGACTGCAACCTCACGACCACCACCATGTCTAGAGAGATCACCTAAAAAGGATGTAATCCAGCGGGGTGAGACACACAGTCCCAGTGAGAAAGATAACTCCCCATCGAAACTATAAAACATCAAAAAGGTTAAAGAAGATAATAGCAGATAACTGAGAAAGCGTATAACAAGAGCAGCATACTGAGCAAGGCTATTATTATCATAAAGCTTACCAAGATATCTGGGATGCATATAACCAAGTATTTCTTTATGGAACATGATTGACAAGATAAGCTTTATAAGAACTTATCACAAGATATAAGGATCTTACATACAACTGCATAGTTCAACTAGATCAACTATATAAGCAAGGCCTATATCAATGTTCCGTATTTTTCTCTAAGTAAGATATACTTATTCGGTTGGATTACGTTTCATTATGCCCTAAGGAAGTGAGCCTTCCCTGCTCCAATCCAACCATTGGCTGCGAAGCCCAATCCAGTGCCACACAAGGTCTAAGGAGATCCAGACTCCATGACCTCACCTTCTCATGGTCAGTACACGAATCATCAAGCAAGACATCAGTCTTATGCTTATCGGCCTCAGCCTCTGGGTCAGCTCCGCAAGCTGCCCATATCTCTAGCTCACCTTATCATAGGTGGTAGTACATACATCCAAGCCATGAATGCATCATGCTCATCATCACATATCCTGAGCCATGGGCCTGTTTACCATGCTCCATATATCTTGAGTCTGCAACCATAGTTGCACTCAACCCTCCTATTTTAGGCTAGGGGAAACCTCACATATTCAACAATATGCACTCCAGGTAATCCCACAGGATAAACCTATTTCACCATCACCAAGTACTGACGATGATGGATCTATGGCCAGGGAAAACTACATGATATGTTTATCAATAATTAATTAGTATATTTTAAGCCAATTGTTGAGGCAACCAAAGTATAAACATAGACATATAGGATTACATCATAATTGCAATCATCATACTATCATGGGACCTCAATCCCTCATTATAACAACCACTGCCCCTCAAGGCATCATAAAAATGCATCAGTATTCTAGGAACACATCCCTTCTCTCATCATTAGAGGATAACACCTCAACTAGGAACTCAACCTTTTATCAGGTCCTCAAATCTATCAACCTGTTATCTCATTATCACTTGGTGCTATTTAGGCACATACATCTCATAGCTCTTATCAGGCCATGAATCTACATGAAATACATGCATGGTTAGTATACATATTCATAGAGATAACTGAAGTCATCATGGATTAACAAGATTATCATGCTATCAAATATAGAGTAACATCCATGAGTGTATTACACGTAAAATGTAGAAAGCATAGTTTGATTATCAATCATAAGCATATATCAGGCTCGATACATGTGATCATAATCATGAGCCACATTATTATGTGAAGCAACATCATATGCTTCCAAGCTTCCTGGTTCACAACCTACCATCTTAATTCCTTATCATATATACATTATTCAAGGTGATTACATCATGTCACTCGTATTATCATTATTAATAGAGATCTATCAACTATATTCATTCCGGGTTATCAGAACCCTCATCAAAGCTCATGTAACCCTCACTATAGGTATGGCGAGCAGCGCCAACCCTCACCAAAGGGTGTATTGGGTATGGTCATACCCTCACCAACGGATGCATCGACTAGGGTTTCCCAACCCTAAGCAAGCTCACCACCATATCGGTCAACCCATCACTTCACCTATCATGCAACTAGAAACCACCAGCTCACATGGTGTCGGGTAAGGTGTACCGTACAACAGTAGATGCTACCAGCCAAAGGCCTATTGTGTACAAGGATCAAGGTTAGGGTTTGGGTTCCTCTATCGGCTAACCCTCAACCTTGACCATCTCGGCCAAAGGGTATAACGCCCAAGGCGCCTCTATTGTGCAAACATCTCCATGTCATTCAAGGGTAATCCATATCAGTCAGGCACCCATGTCGTCCAAGATACCATATTGGGCATGGGCATGCTGGCTACTTAAATAGCATATCGGCCAACACCACTAAGGTTCTCTAAACCACCATCTTCTCGGGCACCACAAGACTACCTCACATCGCCAATACCTATCACAAGGTGTGTCATGCAGAGCACACAACATGAGAAAGAAGTGTTGCCCAAGCCCCAACTCCACAAAGGGTATCATCTAAGCCCAACTAGGCATATCGATCAAAGGAACAACACCACCACTCAACTCATATCGGACATCACCACAACTAACCCATATCGCCCCACACAAGGATAGCCTACTAGTCTCCAAATCAGCCAAAGCATAACGGGCACCAAGCCAACCATCTCAAATCCATATAAGATCGGCCAAAGATCAACACAAGGTAGGGGTATCGGGCAACCTTACTTCAAGATGTATCGTTCAGAGCACAAGATATAAGGTGTGTCACCCAAGCTCTGACTCAAGCCAAGAGAACCATATTTGGCATCAAACCAACCATCTCAACTAGGTGTGTTGCCCAAGGGTACAACCCAAGACAAGGCTATCGGGCAGCACTATCCCAAGGTCATATCGTGCAAGACACAACCCAACAAGGTCATCTTCAACCTCAAGCACAGGGGAACCAAACCCTAACTGATCAAGAAGGTCGACTCACATATCAACAACCAAGAGAGAGGGGTTTTGCACAACCTTTATCACAAGTCGGGCAACCACAAGGACCAACCTCAACATAGATCATCAAAAGCTCACCTCTCAAATCCATGGTGAGAGGAGGGTGTTGCCCAAGCAACTAGAATATAAACTCACCTCTCAACTTAAACGAGAGAGGGGTATTTCCCACATTACTAGAGCTCAAACTCACTTCTCTAGACCAAGGAGAGAAAGAATTGTTGCTACCAAAGAAAACCACAACAATAGTTCGGCCAATAAGATCCAAAGACATATAAACACCAACAACATCATGCTCACTATATCCATTAGATCAATGATATGTACTAGAGAAAGAAACATAACATGCAATGCCAATTATCAACATATAAGAATCATGTATCACAAAGAAGGTAGAATAGATAGGGTTAGAAGTTATGTAACCCACCTTCAGCAATCTCCTCAAGCTCCAAAGCTCCAAGCTTCTAGCTCCTAGCTCGAATCTCACCACTTCGTCCACCTCAAGAAAAGGAGCAAGGATCATAACTACCATGGCCAAAGAGTAGTCAAGATGGAGAAGAAGATGCTAAGGAGAGAGGGAAGATGCTTACCAAGGAAACAAGGTCCACCTAAGGTTTGGCCACCAAGCTAGAGGAAGAAGAAGAGAACTCCTTCAAAGGGATTGGTAACCAACCTTAGCTCCTCCAAGGGTATCAGACACCAAGGTCTCCAAGGAAGGTGTGTCGTGCATACAAGGAGGGGAGAGCAACAAAAGAGCTAAAAGGGTTCCCAAGGAAGAGAAAGGCAAGGCATATACAGATGAGGGTCAAGGTTAAACCAAGGCAAGGTGTCACCTTACCAAGGGACACTTGTCCACACATTTTACCTCCTTGCAAAACACATGCACATGCCATGCCACCACTCAACCAAGGTTCAGCCACATGTCCGAGCTAGGGTGACACAACCAAAGTAAGAAGGTCAACCAAGGTCAAAGGTCGACACACTACTCCACCATGGCCGACACACACATGGGCGATACCCCATGGCTGACACAAGGAATCCTTGCCCGATACAGGGCTTCTCAAAGCAAGGTAAGGCCCAACAAGGCTCAACCAAGCCCAACAGAGCTTCAACAAAGCCCAAGACAACTCAAGGAATGAGCCCAAACCTTCCTCTCAACTCTAGAGGAATCAAAGAGAGAGAAAGACATCTCTAAAGGTGAAAATGTGCTCTTCAACCCTAACTCGGGTTATTTTGCAAGTAGCACCTTCAACTCTCAACAAATCATAGGAAAACCCTAATCACCACTAAAGGTGATTAACAAGCAACCAAGCACAAGGTTTAGGCAAAACAAATAGGGTAAGACCAAAACAAAGGTCAGGGTCCTTACATGTTCCTCTAGTTTTCTTCATCTACCACCATTTTTCACCACCATTCACCCATATCCTACCATTCCCAGCCATCTTCCACCTCCATACATTCACCAAGCCTATGTTTGGGGCAGAATCAAGGAGAAAGGAGGCCAACAAATCCAAAAGACCAAGGAGGATGACCCAAAGACGAGATTCAACCTATACATAGGCTAAGGAGCACGAGCCACCTCTCCTTTACGGGCTAAATCTCTTATTCTTATGCTTTCTTCTATTATTCTCCTTTGTTTCTATATAAATGATGTTCTTTCATCTTTATTCGGTGCCAACTATGCTTGTCCATTGCTAGTTGAGCTCCTTCTTGGCTATGTATCCCATTTTGGGCATGTTTATTTACTTTTACCTTAAGCAAGTAGTTTTATTTCAGATCTAGTATGTTTAGTGTTCTATCTTCTATCTTCTCTTTCTGGTTATGATTTCTAGTTTTGTTCATCTCTTTCTTGTTTCAACTTTTATTTCTACCTATTTCAAAAGATTCATTGTAGAAATAGATAAGAGATGGTAGTTTGGATTGGAATCTGAAAGGAGGATGGTTCAAGTTGATCTGTGCATAACTGTAGACCTGGGCACGGCCGGGACCAGCCCAGAACGGTCGGGCCCAATACCTAGTTCTGCCCAGATCACACCTACTCCTAGCATCTCAGAGTATTCTAGACTTGAGAGCGTATCTAGAATATACTAGCATGTTACTTGTCATCCTTGAGAGAGGTTTCATATCATTGATGGGTTTTCGTCATGCTACGTGAGAGCTAGTGGGATGACCCCACAGGAACATATACCATAGTATGTACTATGTTTGGATGTAGGTTGTTTGTTGAGGTGTTTGAGGGTTGTCTACGTCCGAGAACGGGTTCATAGACTGCCCAACTTGTTGTTACATAGCCGAGAACTCCTCTCTCATTAGTAGAATCCTACACACTCTGTTTTGTTTTGTTTTCTTTGTTTTATTTTACTTTGTGACAATCTGCTAGACTAGGTCTAGCTCCATACTTTTATTGACTATCAGATTGGCTTATCTGACTTAAGGGCATGATCTTATCTTAAGCATCCTAAACGTCCCCTTATCCCTATATTTGACCCCATATATCTACTTTGACCCCATAATAAAGTTACGAGGGTCCTTGAAGGTTTCAGTTTATAAATTTAAAGTTCGATCACCCCTTTGGGGCCGATCAACTTTTAGCGTCATTGCTGGGGATGTGGCTTTCCACGTTTACATGCTCAAAGATTTTGTTCTGTCATCCATAAGCTTGTATAAATATACATAGCTCCTCTTTTGTTTTACACATATTTGTTCATATATACTGAATAGTTTTTCTTTTTCTTATACATTTTTCAACCATGGATCTTGCTTCAGCAAGAAAATTTATCATGCCCACCTATTCTCCTGAGTTTTTCCGCAGTTCTGACTGTTGGCAAATAATTGAAGGCTGTGCTCTACATCTAGTCGAGCTATACTCACCTCCACCGTCGTCATATGTTGAAATTCCAACAAAGGAGATGGGAGATCAACCCCCAATTTCTACACTGATGTGGGATCAAGAGCTGATTAGAGCAGTGGAGCTAGCTGGAGAAAGTGTCAATGCACTCGCCTCCTCCTTAGTTCCTCATCTCCAAGAACAAGTCATTCCGCTCCAACAACTACTAGAAAAGTAGGATGATCAGCTCCATGTAGCAACTGAGATCGTAGACGAAAGTAGAAGTATACTTCAAACTGTTGAACAAGGTCATACCATAACATATGAACAATAAGAACTAGAATTCTTATCAATATTGGAACTCATAGGGAAGAAAATGGATTTATGGATGGAATCAAATACACAATATTTACAGAAAAAAGTATTCAGTTATTGGGGAACAATCAATATACTTCAAAATTCAATCCAATTTGGATTTGGATAAAAAACATGATAAATTATTAAAAATAAAATTGAATCTAGAAGAGTTAAAGAATAGAAATAGAAATTTTTGTTTCATTCAGCTCCTTTATGGAAAATCAACTACTTGAAAATGGTTCCAAGTGCATCAGTCTGATACATAGGAATTCTATTAGAAGTGCAAGGCATAATTGACGAACCTTGAAAGCATAGCTGCTCAAGTCCAACAGCTTCATGATAATGATGTTTAACAGGGTAGGAAGCTTCAAGAGCTCATTGATTTGTTTACCATTCAATTGCAAACGCCATCACACAACCATGAAGATTACAATCATCAGAACCATTCCATTGGGCCTAAATTGGAACTTGCCTCACTATCCTATTCAGACCACCAACAGGATTTACCAGGATGTTTCTGTGAAGACCAACTCACCAGGGGAAGCCCTTCATTTTATCTTGATGATTCCGCTGATCAACGGATGGAAGATACAATCCATACACATGAATGGTTATACGATGATCATGATGACTTTTATCCTCCTCAGGGCAACTAAGAGACCTCACAAGTTGAGGATCAGTTTGAGGAACCTAAATTAGATGTTGATCCAGACCATAGTGATACCTCTCAAATTGAGACTTGTCACTTCACTTTGAGAAATATGCCAATCATGGTTTGGAACAATTTGCTCGATGAGGATGATGATGACAAATGCTCAAATTATAGCAGTGAGTGTACTGACGATAACGAGTTAGAGCAGCATGAGCTAACATGTGCTACCATTCACTTACAAGGCTTGGTAGACATCGACGAAGCAGGATGGAAAATCCACTACAACATGGTTATTGAGCATGAAGATACCCCAAACCCCATAGAATGCAACAAGCTTGGCGTGGTAGAACCACAAACAGATTCAACTGGGTACTTCTCATTCAGAAGATGATTGGATGACTCAGACTGTACATGAAAGTTTATCTGAGCATCCAACCTCAAGTTCAGATGTTGAGATAGAAGAGAGGAGCCCTCTAGAAGACTTTCAGACTTTCGCCACCATCTCATCCTATGTCGATATCCTAGGGCCTTCCTATTGAGATTCATACATTGATGGGTACCTTGAGGATGCTCTATCGAAGAACACATTTCAGTGCAGTTCAAGTAAATCCTAACACAAAGATGACTTCACTGAGTGACTGGATTTGATTCCTCTTTTTCAAACTTGGAAGGGCCCACATCTCTTCCTATTCTACTCCAATATGGTGGGTCCGATCAGTGAGACACAGGTAACATGGACGCAAAAACTACATATTTGGGATCCAAGTGTAGGAGTTGTAGGGCAACCACCCCCTATTACCTACACAATTTCTCTTTAATTTTAAATTTTAAATTTTAGCATAATAAAGTCAATACAAGTTTTATCTTTCCAAGTGTTTAAATTTAGAGTCTTTTGCATCTTCTAGATTTCTTTTATGCTTTATTGCATGCATTTCCTCCTATTTCACCCTGAAAACTGCTTTTGTTCTATCTTTTGGTAAGAAGTAATTTGGTATATCTTGTTGTTCTCCTGTGGTGTTTGATTCTGACGTAGTTTTCAACACCTTCTACCCTTGTTTTATCTACTTAAATCTAGATTCTCTGATACCTGAGCCTGCCCGGGCCAGCCTCGGCACGGTCGTTCAAGACCAGCACAGTCGGGCCACTCTCGTGTTTTTGTCCAAATTTCTCGCTTGTCAGTCAACGGTCCAAAGTGGTCATTTTTCAAAATTTTCATCTCAGCACGATTGTGCCCTGCTGCGCACGACCATTCTGGATGTTGCGTTACATGACAAATTGCTTTCCGC
This sequence comes from Alisma plantago-aquatica, assembly GCA_963693085.1. Classification (NCBI taxonomy): domain Eukaryota; kingdom Viridiplantae; phylum Streptophyta; class Magnoliopsida; order Alismatales; family Alismataceae; genus Alisma; species Alisma plantago-aquatica. The sequence continues at coordinate 820,573,805 of OY856411.1, read as the reverse complement.
ATGCATTCCTTGGTCAAATGGTCCAAAATCGGTGAAAGCGACAATATTGTCAGTTTGACTGACTGACATGTCAGTTTGTCTCTATCTTTTCTGCCTTTTCGACTGACTATTGTGCTTTTGATCGATTTTTTCAACTTTTGATGAATTTCTTCTATTGACCAAGTTGTCCACACTTTTACTTCTTTCCCGCCACCTTGGCACGGTCAGGCCGAGAGTGACCACGCATGTCCGTCCTATAAATATAACTAGGCCGAGCATTCCTTTCGCACACCCACCGCCCGAGTTCTCTCCTCCCTCACAAAACCCTTACGCCACCTCCACCTATTTCCCATGCTTCCCCTATTTCCCCCACCTACTAGAAGGGAAAAAGAAGCCACCACAACTGTAGCGGCAACAACAACAGCCGCCACAGCTGCAACATCTACCGCCACCACCGCCAGAGACGCCTCCACCACAGCTCACCCCACCCCTTCCGTCTGCAATGATTTTAGGGTTTCTACTCCAGCAATGCCATCCCCTTCCATGTTGCCGTAGACTACTTTGCCAAGAATGCTTTCTCCTCGTCACCCGTACGACCGTGCCACCGCCAACACGACTGTGCATGGTGTCAACATGAACTATAAGGAGTGCACATCACCCTCAACTGTGCTTGCACCACTGCCCTGCGCCCACCTTCCCCCACAACAACCAAGCCAAAACTACATTAGCACTCTACCACAACAACCTTCATGCCAACACGACTTTGCCAGTGTACTCCTTTAAATATAGACCTAAAATGGACAATGTGGAGGCTTCTCCCTCTTTCGGGGAAGAGGACCGCAAGTCTTCTCTCTCCTCCAAGTTCTTCCTTTGGAGATCCAAGACTGATTTGATGGATGTGAGTGGATATGAAATTTGGCAGCATTTCGTGGTCCTTGATGATCTGATGATGTGACAAGTCGAGGTGGGTGGCCTATTTATAAGTGTTGCCCACCGACTTAACCATCCTCTGCCATGGTCGAGATATGATCTCAGTCGAGGTTCCCAACAAGGTCAATCGAGGCTTGATCTCAGTCAAGGCAGGGACATAATGCCACAGTTGAGGTACAAACCTCAGTCGAGGCCTGATCGTGGTCGAGGTGTGTGTATTGCGGGCCACAACCAAAGGGACGCGAGGCACCGCAGTAAAAAAACATTGGTTTGATCATGAGGACATCGACCTCGGTGGGAGGGCCCTCTAGTGGTCGATGAGCCACGGTCGAGGTGCTAACCTCGTTCATGTCTTGAATGACCCTGCAAAGGTGGAAGAGGTGTGCGGTTGAGATTTTTGGTATAAAGTGCTAAAATAAGCGAAAACAATCTACAAAAGGTATGTTAGGAGAGGCATAAAATAAATGCAAAAAGTGCATATAATGGGAAGTTCTCAACTCACCCAAACTTAGAATCGAGCATGTCCTTAGGCTAAGGGTAGGTCCAAAATCAAAGAGAGAAGAGCAAAGTGTGACAATTTTTTTGCAAAGAAAAACTTAACATTACCGAATTATTTCATTCTTATAGCAAAACTCTTGTGGTATGTTCATTCAATCCTAAAATCCTATTTCTCCCCCTTCATACCTAGAGTTGCATGACTTTGATTCTTGCCACTGCTTTTTGGTAGTAAAGGTGTCTCCATCTCAACAACTTACCCTTACTGCATTAGGTAGCAAGCCATACTAGTACAACACCTCCTTGAGGGGTAGATTTCACACTCTTCGTTTATTTTTAGTTGGTCCTATGCTGGTGTGCTCGGGTAGGCTACATGCTTTAAGTGTTTTCCTCTTCTCCAAAATTTCCCTCACCCACAAGTTGTCGTAAGGACAATGTTGCCCCCAAGGGCTCTTGACGTTAAGTCAGGTGATTGTGTGAGGATCATTGCGTATTGTAGGTGGATGAATTTGGCTTCAAGATTCCACTTAAGGGCACGACATATCTACATTCGTGAGTGTACCAATACACCGGCCATGTCAGACCCTTCAACATCTTTTGGACACAATTCTCATTATATATATATATATATATATATTCTTTTCTTTTGGATTTTCATATCTCCTTTCAAGTTTGGGTGAGCGGGTTTTTATACAGTCTTTTGGGCAGATAAGCCTCTTTTCATCCCAAAGAGGGGATAATCAAACTTGAAAGGGGTAGAGGTTTCCTTCTTTAGGCAAGTGAGGATTTTCTGGCTGTAACATCAAGTTAGGGTGGTTGGTCGGGAGTATGGCTTAGTGAAGTCCTCCTATTTCTAAGGGTTCCATAAGCTTAGGATTGTTACATACCCAACGTCTTATTGTCAGAGTGACATAAAATTGTATTGTTATGCTTCTCATTTTACTGTTATATGCTTTAGTTGCTCATATATTCCTCTTAAGAAACGGTAGTACTACAACATTTAGTAGGGGAACAGACAAATTCAAGGGCAACTAAACAAAACTATGAGTCATAACAAATTTCCTTAAAGTAAAAATTGTTGCAAAATGAGTTTGGCGGGAATGAGAATATGTACAAGTATTTTTGTTTTTAAATTTTGAAAATTTGGGATGAAATTGTACCCCTTTCTCCCTATTTATGACTCCTGCCCCAAACTTATCATTCACCATGACTCAGGGTGTCAAAATTAGAGTTAGATGTATAAATGGGCTTTCTTGATTTCTACTAATTGGTCTTGGTGGCCCACTTTCACTCGAGGAGCATGCTAGTGTACACTCCGCGTAGTAGGTTGTATTTCTCATATTGCATATCCTCCACCTTTGTGTTCATCTTATCTAGGGCCATCATCCATGTGGCATCCAACTCACAAAAATAGGGTTCACTTAAATAGAAGTGAATCATTTGCAGCGGATTACTGAAAATCACTAAAAATTAAAACTTTTTGCAAAGAGATCCACACATAGGAAATCTTCTTCATCAAGAACCAAAGTATAATATTTACAACTTGGTTCTTCAGTACATAACTTGTACCATCACTTCTTGAAGATTACAACATCAACTACCCAATAAACATTATATACAGACATCATACGAATCTCGAGGCATCAAGCCAAAATCTCATATTGATTCATCAAAATACTGACTACTGACTCTGAGGACCTGAGAGTACAGAGACGACACATAGGAATTTCTAACTACATAACTTGACAGACAATATCTCCAACTGAGATCTCACTACTGTCCCTGATGTTATTGCTTCTGTCCTTTCCCTACAATAGCATTTCTGCTTCTTTGTTCGCGTCCACCTAAAAAGTTGGATCCCACGAGGGTGAGACAATTGTAAATTGCCCCAGAGGGAGATATAACTCTCAGCCTAAACATTGTTATAGCAGTTTATTAAAATAAACTGAACAAAAGGATTTAAATATATTTATATATATATATATATATATATAATCAACAACAGATAAATCACTATATGAATAGAGTGAAGTAATCTCCTTTCCCAAGGAGAACATTGCATCTACACATGGTAGAATCATAGATCATCCATCTACTTGTAATGAATACAAACAAATATGAATAACATCAATGAACTAAAGTTATATACAGGAAATGTAACCTCAGTCAATGAATTTCTGTATTCAATCCCTAAGCAAACGTGCTATACAGATGATTTCATTTTACAATCACACTTATGCCATGAGGAGATGAGGTATACTGCTCATACTCCAACTGACCACTGTGAAGTCAAAATCGGTACCATACATAGGTTAATGGAAGAGGCGGATTCCCATGACCTCTCACATCCCGTCTGGTGCGGGACCACAAGCAAGACTATGTTAACTGCTTAAAATAGCTTTCCAGGGTATACTGGACCTTCACTATAGAATTACAGCGTCAACTGCACTCTCATCGACCATCAAGAGATTTAATGTTTATCTCCTTGACCCGACATTAAATATCATTGGGAGATTAATGTTACATATATCCCAACCATCGGGAGATTTATGATACATCCATCCCGATACATGAAGGATTGAGAGGTTTGATGTTTACCTTCCGTCAATCTCTTCACCGTATGTAAGGATATTTTTTGCCCATTTACCCCCACATATTCAAAATATGTGTTCCGGGTTTTGCCGCAGAGCACCCATTTCACCATCACATAAATACTGACGATGATGGATCTATGGTCAGGGCTCTACATGAATAGATTTCACTTGATTAATTAAGTACATTTTCATATTCTTTTAGCATCAGCCAAGTTCTCAAACATGACTTATTACAACAATGCTATAAAGAGACATGTACTACTTTCATCAAATACTTATCAGTCTTTAAAAGACCTTGGGAACTTAGTCCCATATTTCAATACTAGAATTCTCATCCCTTCACATTCTCATCACCATAATCATATGGTCCTGGGTATTCAAACCCTTAACTCATCACTGAGCATCATTACCATCTATTAGGTAACTACCACCTTCAGGTCATCTGACCAAGGTATTCATGATACATGTTATACAAGCATCACACATGGCTCACAAGACCACAAAATATCTTGTCACCTTTTTCTAGGCAACAACTTACTCATATGACTCATGAAATCCATGCACATTTGTTACTTTTACTAAGCAACAACAATATTAAGGCACATAAGGTCAATCAACATGTATTATATAAATGTCACAGCTCAAACCTGACTATATTCATCATCTCATAATACCTATATGGTTTTTAGGCATGGTAACAATCATACAAGTCATTCATCACATCATGTGATACAATAGTAACACCATTATTCCTTTACTAGGAATTAGGGTTTACTATCAAATAGGGCTTTTCCTTCCCTTTACCCTAAATTAGGGTTAGGGTTCCCCATTTCTCATTAATTAGGGTTTCATGATTATATTATCTGTCCAACCCTTAATTCATTATTCCATACCTCAGGGGCATTCAAAGATATCATAAATGATTATTCCAGATCATAACTCTCATCATATAGCATTAATGATCGTCAATTCAAGGTATGAGTTCATTTCTCATCCTCATCATGGTATGACTACATCATACTCATCAATTTGGCTTAACCCCATTCTCAAGGTACATTAATTAACACTTATCAAAGTGCATCAACTCATTACATTTCATTGTAATAGTTGCATAACACACTTCATATGTTTCTTACCCAATTATATTGGATTTGAAGTGCATCAAGGTATATAAACCCTAAAGTGTTGAATGTGATAACTATCATATCTTAATGTATCAGTTTTCTCATCATTTCAGACTCTGTTGAGTTAACCAACTTATCTTGTATTAAGGTATTTCCCTCTTAATACATCCCATCACTAATCTCTCACCTTTAACATATAATGCATAGGACACACATTAGAATTGTCAAATTATCTTTAATGATATGGATTTGTCTAATGATAAAGACATTTCTTACAATAAGGTTGCTTTTAATCAACCATTTGAAATGTTTCACCTTTATAAGGTAATTCCTTCTATCTCATCATTAGGGTTTCCTTATACCCTTACTTAAAATTAGGATTACGATTTATTGTCATATTGTTTAGGATTAGGGCTTTATGTATTATGACTCCATATTAGAGTCTCAGATACCTTCACCCTTCTTAGGGCCTCTCATCTCAACATAGTATTAGGGCATCATGTGGTGTTAATTCTTAATCAGGGCTTCTCATGGAATAACCCTCAACTAGGGCTTCTAATGGAATCACCCTTAACTAGGGTTTCACATGGAATTACCCTCAACTAGGGTATCACATGGAATCATCCTCAACTAGGGTATCATATATCATTACATGACATCACCCTAGATTTGATTATCACATCACATCATCACATCAATGTTCCATATACATTATTCTAACTTAGGGTTTCTGATGGAATTACCCTTGAATAGGATTTCACATGGAATCATCCTTAATTAGGATTTCCACTATAGTTACCCACAATTTAGGTCTACTATTCATCTCCATTAGGATTTCATTCAATTGTTCACAATTAGAGATTCACTATCCATCCCAATTGGGGTTTTACATCTCATTTCCCTAAATTAGAGTTTCACAATTCATTACTCTAGATTAGGTCTACATCCTCTCCCTGGATTAGGGTTTCATTTAGATTGCTCTCAACTAGGGTTAGAGTTCAATAACCCTGTCAATTAGGGTTTATATTCATGATCAGGGTTTTATGATCTATTTACTAAGGATCATACCCTTAATAACCACATTCATGTATGCATTACATTTTATTATCATGTCAACTTGATTAGGTCATATCAAACCCTTCATTCAAGTATATACAACTATGACTGACATAGTGTACCAAATTATTGTTCTTATCATGATTAGGATTTACCCCTTTAATAGTACTAATCATTTAGGTACTTTTAGGTCTTTAAACTTTGTACCCTCATTGATTACCATTAGTATCAATCATTGCATTATTGGAATAATCATAACCTTCAATTTCCAAATGATTGCATCACAATTGAACTCCATTCGGTTTTGAAGTTTCAATCACCAAACGGTTTTGAAACCGTTTGACCTCCAAACGGTTTTGAAACTGTTTGACCCCAAACGGTTTCAAGACAGTTTGAACTCAAATAGTCTCAAGACCATTTGGACTCAAACGGTCTCAAGACCGTTTGTGCCAAACCAGTCCCAAAATAGCAAGGGCTCTTGAGGTACACTCATCAATTAGTTGATTATGATTAACAACATTGAAGCCTACAATCAATGGAATTACCGAGCTTCAACTATAATTGACCCTTGGATCTTTAATACATCGATCACCACCTTTGACAATCCATACGGTCTTGAGGTGCTTTACCTCATGCGGTCTTAAGGTGCTTGACCACTAAATAGTTTTGAAACTGTTTGCTCATCTCATCATCAAAATCCATAACATCCAATTAGGGTTTGGATCATTGGATTGATCATCAAATCAACAATTGATTGCATTTCAATTTGGTATCATTGGATCTTCAAATACCCAACCATACTCAACCCTAGACCTTCAAACGGTCTTGGTTGACATCCAAATGGTTTTGAAACCGTTTGGGTGATCCTCAAATGGTTTTGAAACCATTTGGGTTAATCAACCCAAAGACTCAACTTAATCAATTACAAAATCAGCACATAACCCGATTAGGGTTTGCTACTTGGTGATTAATTATTCATTGGATTAATCAATTGGATCTTTTAGATCATCATCCAACATGCATTAGGGTTCTGACCTCAAACATTCAACTCTCTCAAACGGTCAACTCCCTCAAACAGTTTGGTCCCAAATCACCAAACGGTTTTGAAACTGTTTGGTCTCCAAAATGTTTGGTGAAACCGTTTGGACCAACAAGTTGAAACCGTTTGCCTTGGATATTTGGTGAGGTGTATGCTTATGATGATGTCATCATCATCAAGCTCTAAACTCATGAAACCTACTGTGATTTCCATGGTGATTGCACCAATCAACCAAATCAATTATTATGAATGAAGAAAGGATCATTATTTGATAAGGAATTGAATGCAATAACAATAATAAGGGTTCAAGTTATAAAACCCGCCTCCAATTGAGATCCAAAGTTCCAAGCTCATGGCAACAATGGTGTATGCAACTCCTTTCAACATTCCAAGGCTCGTCTTTAAGGTTTGAGTGAAAAGGAATGGTTAGAATTGAAGAGGAGATCAAATTAGGAAGAATTCATGCATTGATTTGTGATTTCCACCATGGATTCAAGGTGAAAAGGGATCAAGGAGCTTAACAATAGGTTGGGGGTCATCCTCCCTTGGTCGTCTTCCAAGCAAAGGAAAAGAATTGGGGTCTAAAAAGCCTTTCATTTGGCTTGTAAAGAGTCTTTTTATAAAAATTCAATGAGAGAGAATATGTTTTAAAATATATCATTTAATCCCAAAAATAGAGCCACCTATTCCCCCTCAACTTTGTTGGATCCGAGGCTATATTTCTTGCCTCATATTCCTCTCAATTATCCATCATTTAAAGAAAAGCAAATTGAGCACCTCAAATCATATTATACTAATATCCATATGTGAGTGTATATTTCTTTTTCTTATAAATTTGTTACTGAGTTATCCACTCCTTTGGATATTTTCATGGTCCTTGCAAAGCTCAAGGACGTCCATACACATATTACTCCAACCATTTTAATTTTGGTTGAAGGCCCTTTAATGAATACATTTATTTTTGCCTTAAATTGAATTAGGGTTTCAATTAGGATTAAATCATGATTATTTTAATATCAAGATTCTCTCTCCTCCAACTTAATTCAAATGAGGAGCCCCTCTCATTTTATTTGCTCTACATGATGACAAGAAACATTAGGGACCTTATTGAAGTGGTAATTTGCATATTGAACCCTAGGTTTTGGGTAAATTGCACATTACACAAAAACTAGGTTTTAATGCACATACATTGCTTTATCAACTCTTTCTTGGTACTAGGCTTCCATAAGACACACCTCATAATAATTTTCACTCTCATGATGCTTAATCACATGAGGAACATATTATCATGCACAATTTGCACTTAAACCCCTCAACTTGGGTAATTTGCACTTTAGTCCAAAACAAGCAAAACATTGATTTCAACAATATTTAAAAGGACTAGAATTGCAACATAAGTTCCTCTTAAGCCCTAATTACTTTTCACAAGATAAGATTAAGCATATAATCATCTTTCTTAATAAAAAAACCTAGGGTTAAAGTATAACCCAGGTCAGGGATGTTACAAATTATAAACCCCTAACAAGGATTTCATCCCCGAAATCCCAGATAAAAGAAGACAGATGTTATTCAATCACCATACTATCTATCCTTCACATAACATCTCCTTTTTATAGAGACACCATAAAAATTTGATCAGCACCAAGTGTTTGCATACAAGATTCTCATAGAATCAACACACAAGACACATGCTCCATTGTTCTTCGTCATTGACTGTGGAATCAATTTTGTGTCAAGTAACACTTTTCTTATTTAGAGAAACATCATACATTATTTATTAATATCATGTTTATGCAAAGCATAAACCCCTAACATATGATGTTCATACTATTTTATATAATCAGAATAATTTCATAGTTGACCACTCCAGGTAGCCAACATAAACCGTCTGATATTTCTTAGATACTAGAATCTTTCACCTTGGTATCTATCACATGTGTTGAGAACACATAACATATTTATCTTTGTTTCATCATGGAACATTAAGTGTTACATATGTCTTCACCTTGGAACCAAAGTCCAAGATAAACTAATACTTTTCTAAGTATCCATCACATGAACATTTTTATCTTATGCACATCAAGTGTCCTAAGAACAACCTGATTGCCATGTACCAGAAAGGAAAGAAGGCAAGGATTCATATTCCTCTTATTAATTCATGTATTTTCACTATTTATGAACCATTTACTCTTTATCTCATCCTAGGTTCCTTGCCCTCAGCATAGGAATGTATAAGGATGATTATATAACATTATCCCTTTCTTTATTGATATCTAGCATGTTTATGATCATCTCATGATCTCACCACATTTCCCATTTCCTCATTATGGGAAAGATCTTTATTATACCTACAACATTATTGAACATGGTTCATCTCCCTTATTCTTATTCTTATCTTACGAGGAGTATACTTTTAATTCCTCATACAACATGCTCATATAACATTATCTCAGACTTCTCTTTCTTATGGTTAGGATATGATGCATTTATTCATTCCATATTTCTAATTTCATGATAGTCATTAGATTGTCTCAGAATGACTACTTGATCAGAGCAATAAAAAAGACAACAATCTAAGAGTTTCCATACCCACTTTATCATCAATAGTGGTATACCTGGCCAGGGTATATAAATATTGTGATTAAGTGCTAAGCATTTTGTATACTATCATATTCCTTCTTTTTCATATTATCATAAGCATAAGATTTAACATACCTGGATTTTATCCAGGCATCTCTTCTGTACCTCATCTTTTCTCATAGAGGTAAGAACAACATAAAACATTTGTAATGTTTTACTATGCAGAACATAAGTCCTCATAGGACTAATCAAGGAAAGTTCAATCAATTACTTTCTCAGTTAAATATAGGGAATCATAAAATAGCATATTTGAATGACATTATCTTGTCTAACCTGTCATGATTCATGGATTATTTACTGCCTCAGGCTGATTCTGCCTTAAAGGTTGATTGAACAGGCTAAGGTTGAGCACAGACTCAATTTAAGTCCAGAAATTCATCATTTCCTTTTTGCTTCAACCTGCAGATGCTGATTACAAATCATGTTGATATCTAAAACATCATAATTGGGGACTGGAAATCTAGGTTACATTGCCAATGCTTGATCCACGGTATACATTATTGTTGCCCTAAATTCTCCAATAGTAATACTTAAAGAAGGATTTTCTTATTATAGTTGGATCATCTAGGGGATTCTCAGGAAATTGTCTCTCTCATGCCTACTCCCATGCACCTCTTCTTGGTGCATCATTGCTGCTTTCAGCAACAACCACCTCATGTGATCCAGTCATCTTTAAGTTCTTCTTCTCTTATATGAGTAGAAGACACTATCAGATACACTGGATGACACCAGAACAGACTCTACTACCTTAGTCCTATGTCTATGTAGACTCAGCGAACCTAGACCTCTGATACCACTTAAATTGTGGCCTCCAACTCACAAAAATAGGATTTACTTAAGCGAAAGCGATCCATTTGTAGCGGATTACTGAAAATCACTAAAAATTAAAGCTTTTTGCAAAGAGATCCACACATAGGAAATCTTCTTCATCAAGAACCAAAGTATAATATTTACAACTTGATTCTTCATTACATAACTTGTACCATCACTTCTCAAAGATTACAACATCAGTTGTCCAATAAACATTACATACAGACAACATACGAATCTTGAGGCATCAAGCCAACATCTCAGATTGATTCATCAAAACACTGACTAATGACTCTGAGGACCTGAGAGTACAGAGATGACACATAGGACTTTCTAACTACATAACTTGACAGACAATATCTCCACCTGAGATCTCACTACTGTCCCTGATGTTATTGCTTATGTCCTTTCCCTACAATAGGATTTCTTCTTCTTTGTCCGCGTCCACCTAAAAAGTTGGATTCCACAGGGGTGAGACAATTGTAAATTGCCCCAGTGGGAGATATAGCTCTCCGCCAAAATATTGTTATATCAGTTTATTAAAATAAACTGAGCAAAATGATATATATATATATATATATATAATCAACAACAGATAAATCACTGTATGAACAGAGTGAAGTAATCTCCTTTCCCAAGGAGAACATTGCATCTACACATGTAGAATCATAGTTCATCCATCTACTTGTAATGAATACAAACATATATGAATAACATCAATGAACTAAAGTTATATACAGGAAATGTAACCTTAGTCAATGAATTTCCCTATTCAATCCCTAAGCAAACATGCTATACGGCTGATTTCATTTTACAATCACACTTATGCCCTGAGGAGATGCGGTATACCGCTCATACTACAACCAAACACTATGAAGTCAAAATTGGTACCATACATAGGTCAATGGAAGAGCCAGATTCCCATGACCTCTCACAACCCAGCTAGTGCGAGACCACAAGCAGGACTATGTTAACTGCTCAAAATAGCTTTCCAATGTATATTGGAACTTCACTATAGAGTTACAACGTCAACTGTACTCTCATCGACCATCGAGAGATTTAATGTTTATCTCCTCGACACGACATTAAATATCATTGGGAGATTAATGTTACATCTATACCAACCATCAGGACATTTATGATACATCCATCCTGATACATGAAGGATTGAGAGGTTTGATGTTTACCTTCCCTAAATCTCTTCATCGGACGTAAGGATATTTTTCGCCCATTTACCCCCACATATTCAAAATTTGTGTTCTAGGTTTTGCCGCGGACCACCCATTTCACCATCACCTAAATTCTGACGATGATGGATCTATGGTCAGGGCTCTACATGAATATATTTCACTTGATTAATTAAGTACATTTTCATATTCTTTTTGTTGGGTTTTAGGGGAGACAGAGAAGGCAGCAGAAACAAAAATTTTCTCCCCCAAACCCATAGCGAGGAAACGCGTCAATGTCTATATAATAGGAAATGATGGTTTGTGGAATCATACCTTGTCCCGAGGCTTGCTCGGTGACAATACCTCACGCCTTGCGCGGTCTTCAACTCCGGTCTTGGACGGCATCTCTGCAGCTCCTGGTCACACTGGGATTGACGACTCCTCCTCTCACCGGGACTGTCGGGGTTGATAGTTGTCCTCCTGAGCGGTAGTGTCCTCCCACCTCTATAGTACTCCACACAGACCACCTGGAACTCCACACTCCTTGTCCCATAAGGAAGTGGAAGGAGTCGCACCCTCCTGTTGACGTACTAGTCGCCAACACACTCTCCTGCCTCCAGTTGCAACTGAAGTTGTCCTTCCCTTGTTGCACCTCCCTTTACGGGAAAAACTTGCTCGGGCTCTCTCTCGGTTACCAAAACCAGAGAGAATGACAACTTTGTAGAGCAACTGATTGCACTGAGTTGTTGTCTGAGAAGCCCCCACTACTCCTATATATATAGGAGGGTCATGGGACAGGGTTCTTTATCCCGGGAAATATGGGACTAAAGAAGGAGTAGAAGGGTTCGAGATTTTCCACAAAAGCAACCAACTCGCAAACTGAACTGATCGTTTCACAACTGAACCGATCGTTTCGGCCCTTGAGCCGATCGTTTGGGACCCCCAACCGATCGGTTGGTGCCCTGAACCGATCGATTCACGGTCCTGATCTGACTCAAACTGACTTTCCTTGTTTCGTTCCTAATTGGTATCGAATACCAATTTATTCCCAATCGAATTGGGCAATTTTAAATGAAAGGAAAATTCTTGCCGACCTGACTTTCCCAAGTTGCTCAATTGCACCAGTTGAACCGATCGGTTCAACACTTGAACCGCTCGTTTCACCCTGGGCTTGAGCCGATCGGTTCAGCAACCTCAGCCGACCGGTTCAACACTTGAGCTGATCGGTTGGGAGTGTAGGTTGTGCAGAATCAGTCAATTGCAATTTCAATCAATTCGATACTCCAATCAATGCATCCAACACCTTGAACAATATGATATTGAGCTATCGATTAATTGAGTGTTTAATTGAACTACTAAACTCCTTTAGTAATCAATCTAAACATTGCTTGTGGACAAAACTCCTCTTCGAGGTTAAATCCTATATGTATGACCCTGCAGGTCCATTTCACATTGGCAGTGAAAGTCCATAACACTTATGACTTCACAAGCAAAGAGTTGTGCCGAGTCACACATCATTGCTACCCAAGTGAAAGTAGAAAGTTGGAGAACAACTTTCATCCTAAAATCCGTGAATGGTGTTATAGTGAATGTATAATTCCTTTGTCACTGATATCCTGAATGAACTCAAGGCATGGAACAGTCATCCTGTCAACGTTCATTCACTTTCTTGATCTCAGAGTAGATTGAAGGAGATATGTATGACATCAATATCATATACTAATTCACACATGCGTGCACACTCCTATCTCAATCCTACTCATCATGTGGCCTTGGATATCAAACTCCCTCAAGAGGGACAAATCCCATATCTATCACTCACCCCTCAAAAGCCCCATGTGTCAAAGCCACCCAATCATCACCTTTATAACAACCCATGTTTCAGGACTGTGTTTGATGATGTCAAAGTGTGCCCAACGGCATGTGTTGAGTGTAGTGATTTCAGGTCAAAGAATCACACTCACCACCATCACTGTGAGTACTGAATGTGACTACCATCTCATGGTTCCATGTGTCAAACTCACGGTGGGTCTGTCCGGTACACTTGTTCTCTAACAAGTACCTATGTGTTTGGTTTGATATCTCTATATCATGACTAATGAGATTCTATCATCAACCAACACCACAATCTAGTCTTGTGTGTCATTGCTGTCTATCTACCTTCCACAATGACATCTGACTAGGGACATAACAAGAATGTACAAACTATTAGCATTCATATGATCTCATCGTTCAGGTCCTCAACCTGAAGGCATACGTCATTGAGTACTGTCATTCTCTAGACATTCAATATGTTCTATCAATATCTCATATGACTGAACCAGAAAGAATTGGAAGCTTGCCTTTGATGTTTATCAAATCAATCTTAATGTATCCCACCAGTCATCCCATGATTGGCTCTCAGGGCATACATACTAACAGACTCCCACTTGCATTGTGAGCCAATCACCCTTGAATCATATTCATAGTGATCTTCAAACATGTCCCACATGTTATTATGCTCTAGTGCGAACATAGTGAGTAATGGCAACACCTTGCCAAAGTCAGTATAAATTACATGTCTCACATCTCTTCGTTGAACGTCACACGTATGAGATGGAGTTGCCGTAATATGTGATCTAGTATTCCTTTTATAACCTTTACCCACATTGCATGATCAAGGATTCCAAACTTGTCATCAATGAGTGGAATATAAGTTCATCTCATGAACTTTCAGATCCATATAGTATCCACTTCTATTCACAAACACACAGATACTCGACATTTCCCTTTTAAATGGTTTTATTGGAACACTTCCAATTATCAACAAACTTTCACTTTTATACATCCTATGTATATTTTGTGATTAATTTTCTGTCCTTTCGGAAGTTCGCATCAATGTAACTCTTTACATCGAACTCTTCCTTATCTCCATAGAACTAGTACTTCCCAAGTACTTATCAAGTTCTTATGGTATTCCAGTAACCCTTATTGGAAGTAGAAGGACATCCACTCGTCATGTCCTACATACAAGTTATCAGGATGAGCACATCATATTGCTATGTCCTACATACAAGATGATGAATGCATATTATTCTTTCCATGTCATACATGAGAGACAATGGGATGATTACATACATGATAGATCCATATCTATTCTTAGTGTTCCCATTATTCATAAGAATTGGACACTTGGCCTTGGGATACTAATATCTATATAACACGGACAAGTTTTCTCCCACTGAATCTATGCATACTGAACCCTTCAGTACAGATTGCCAATGTATGCTTTCTCTTTCCAGGTCAAGAGATTTTTCGAGAACTATCTCTATAGATCTCTATTCCTATCATATAGGAAACATCTCTATCTTCCTTAAAGATAATTTCCACTTTTGGATTTCCATTCTAGAACATTTCCATTTCACATCAACATGTTGAATGTGAACATGCTCCCACTAAATCAAAGATCGCTTCTTTATCTTTGATATATTAGTCAAACTCTTTGACTATATCATCAAAGTAAAGATCCAATTCTGAGTTTCTTGTATTCAATCAATCACATTGATTAGTCCATTGTAACTTATAGACTTCATTTTCATTAGTGGATTCATAAACCTTATAGGTTGTGTCACGTACACATCCTTGTTTTATTCCTCATAGGAATGCGGTTTTAGTATCCATATGCCAAACATCTTAGTCATTAAGTTGCAATCAACAAGCATCATCCTTCTCAAAATGTTATACATGTGTCTTAACACTTAAGACTCATTTGCACTTATGAATTTCATCCAATGAGTGCTACCATCAAGGTCATACCTTATGGTTTACATGGATGTCATTTAGGATGTAATGGTCATAAACCATAACTCAAAATTTGGTTCCTCATATTTATCTAGATAGTTGACTCATTACATGAACAACTCATCACATAGATAATTGAGGTGTATCTGTCAAGGATATAAGAACTCACAACTCCTTGTGATTCTCAATGTCCTTTATTAGTGTGGGGTATCCTTTTATTAAGAAGAATTCAGTTATTTTGATAATCATTCTCTAACTCCTTAGAGTATGATTCCTTCTTGATTTAGACATCATCATGCCTTAATCATGAGTTCTCTATGATACACTATCATAATCACTCATAAGGATCTCAAACATTTGGTCCAAGTATTTCATTCATTGATCTCATCAAGAATTAACACTTTACCAAATTTGCACTTCATCTATGATAATACATCACATATTGGTATTTCTCTAAACACTATTTGAAGTATTAGCATTTGTTCCAATAGGTATGTAAATACATCACATGTATTATACCTAATAGGATAATCATTCTCCCACTACCATTAGTGAAGATTGATTAATCATGTCCAAGATGTTCATGTCTCTTACTAGTTCTCTAACCAAAAGAGTCTAGATTTATCCATCACATGGAAACTAGAAATGAATTTCTAATGATTGATGCTAATTTGATTGTTTGAGTTATCAATAACTTTAGGTATCATTTTATCTTATGCATACCATGTATCACAAGATAAACAAGGCATTGCCACAAAGATCATATCTTTAAGATTGAAACATCAACTTTATTAATTGCCATCATTGTCATACAATATGCAAAAATAAAGTGTTTCTATCTATTGGCAAATATGAAATAGCAGTTCTCAACTCTATTTCGTGCCCTTTAGGCTGAAATAAACTGAAAGATACTCCTATATCTGGCAGCAACACTTGTTCCAATGATTGGTACTCCTTTCTTGGTCCTTTCATAAAGGCCATCACTTCGTTGTGGATATTGCATAACATATATGACATATCCATATCTTGGTATCATATACCTCAGATAAAGAAGAGGTTCATTTCATGATACCTTAGGTGGAGATCTCCATCCCCTCCTTCATCTTCTTTTGTTCTTCCAGATATAGAGGGCAGTTCCCTCATACACCCTTTCCCCATGTGCCTTGAGGCTGAAGACAGCTTGGATTGTTGGCTAGCATCAGAACACTTCTTTGCTTTGCCCTTATCCTGGCCCTTAAGAATTACCTTTTCTTTGATCACATCAAAGATTATGGTTTGTCTTTCTTCATCTTTGCCTCTACTATCTTCAACATGTCCAAAAACTCTGTCAACGCTTGTCAAAGTTGTTGATGTTGTAGCTTATCATTAATTATATGATTCTTGCAACATTTGTAGCATCATACCAATAGCCAACTCTTGGCTCAGAAGGAATGCTTCTTAGTCAGGTTTTCACATACCCAATCACATTGAGTGTGTGAATACCTTACTGGATCTCCTTATGTCATGACATACTAGGATAGTTTCTTGGAGACATCATATGTCTCATGTTGTCTCTGCAACTCATAGTTCAGAGAACACAACATCAAGCACTCCTCATCAATGTCATCCTAGGTATGCTTCCATAAGCATACTTTCAGCCATTGATATGATGGGATCGAGTTCATCTGGTTCTGGTATAACTAGGACTTAGAGCTTTCGCTCTTTGAGAACACTTCTCTTTATCCTAACCAGTCGTGGAATTATTCCCATTTAATTTGTTGGTTTCAAAGACCGATCGCAAATAAAGTGACTTATTGATTAACCATTTATTTTAACAAAAGGAAATATATGCAATTTTAGTCCAAAACTCTTTTGACTTATTTGATTGATTTGAAAAGTTGACGATAAAAATTAGGCCTTTAATTAATTATCGCTCCCACTATTTTACTTCAAATTGATAGCCCTCACCATCAATTCGGAAGATTGCAGCATACAACCTTCTAGTGGGCAAGATCCTGAAATCCTCTAAGTCATGAGTCAGCTTTGGCTGATCACCCACAACTTAGATCTCTCAGGTAGGCAACTCTTGCCAATTGCATCATATGCAACTCTTATTGAATGAACATGCACAACACCTTGCCATGAACATTCCTTTCCTCTGGGCTTAGACACTCTAAGAATCACTAGTTAAGTCTAACCCAAAAGCCGACATAGTAAACATGCACCCTGCCTTTGCAGAACCTACATGTCTATCCTTCACACTTCCACAAGATAGACGGCGCACCACGCTTTGGCGTAACCTACGCTTGGTCTATCAAGCTTTTCATATGTGCCGCTAATGGAAGGCATATAAGACTTAATTTTTTAATGAGGGATTTGGTTTTTATATACATATACATATCCAATCACCACAATACATAGTACGTATCATATACATGCTATATCCCACAGAAAACATGCACAAACGATAAAAATCGATGATTATGGCCATCCTAATGTGATTCCTCGAGCCAAGAGGAATCACGATCATCTAGGTCTACATCACATGAAACTTGTACAAGATGAACTTTGTGCTTTTCCTTTGGAGTGCATCAACTCATCATATGATTGACTGCTCGTCTGGCCTGGTCGTCTGGGTGCCACCAGCCGATCGCTTGGCCTGGTCGTCGTGCATCTCGTCATGTCCGCCACCCGCTCATCTCGCTCCTCGAACCGGTCATCAACCGATCGGTTCACTTCTTGAACCGATCGTCTGGAACGTCAACTGATCGGTTCACACCTTGAACCGATCGTTTCAGCTGTCGTCAGAAGTCCGCCGGTCTTCGATATAATAGGAAATAAAATATATCCTATTTTAGATTGCTTAAAAGGGAAACCCCGAGTTACATTCGGGGGGAGCAAAGGTAGGAAAGAATCTCGAATTCTTTCGAGTTACATCAGGAATAGGAGAAAGGGAAGATCGGTGCGCAGACTGAGATGCAAGAAACCACAAACAACCACACACAAATAGGGTTTTATAGGCCATAATCATGCTACACATCCACCACAAAACTCCTTTAAGGGTGACGCGTATCGAGCACATTAATAATACATATCATATATGTAATTGTGATTTGTGGATTTAGGATTGGACATGCATAAAGCCGATATCATTTGCATCGTATGCATTAAATAAAGGCGACAAACCAAAATCGATCATATCGATATTCCTAAAATATAGAACAGTTGACGTGGCTCTGATACCACTGTTGGGTTTTAGGGGAGACAGAGAAAGCTGCGGAAACAAAAATCTTCTCCCCCAAACCCATACTGAGGAAACGCATCAACATCTATATAATAGGAAAGGATGGTTTGTGGAATCATACCTTGTCTCGAGGCTTGCTCAGCGACAATACCGCACGCCTTGCACGGTCTTCAACTCCGGTCTTGGACGGTGTCTATGCAGCTCCTGGTCGCACCGGGACTGACGACTCCTCCTCTCACCGGGACTGTCAGGGTTGACAGTTGTCCTCCTGAGCGGCAGTGTCCTCCCGCCTCTGTAGTAGTCCACACGGACTACCTGGAACTCCACACTCCTTGTCCCACAAGGAAGTGGAAGGAGTCGCACCCTCCTATTGACGTACTAGTCGCCAACACACTCTCCTGCCTCCAGTTGCAACTGCATTTGTCCTTCCCTTGTTGCACCTCCCTTTGCGGGAAGCACTTGCTCAGGCTCTCTCTCAGTTACCAAAACCAGAGAGAATGACAACTTTGCAGAGCTACTGATTGCACTGATTTGTTGTCTGAGAAGCCCCCACTACCCCTATATATATAGGAGGGTCATGGGACAGGGTTTTTTATCCCGGGCAATATGGGACTAAAGCAGGAGTAGAAGGGTTCGAGATTTTCCAAAAAAGCAACCAACTCGCAACCTGAATCGATCGTTTCACAACTGAACCGATCGTTTCGGCCCTTGAGCCGATCGGCTGGGACCTGAGCCGATCGTTTGGGACCCCCAACCGATCGGTTGGTGCCCTGAACTGATTGGTTCACGGTCCTGATCCAACTCAAACTAACTTTCCTTGTTTCTTTCCTAATTGGTATCGAATACCAATTTATTCCCAATCGAATTGGGCAATTTTAAACGAAAGGAAAATTCTTGCCGACCTGACTTTCCCAAGTTGCTCGGTTGCACCAATTGAACCGATCGGTTCAACACTTGAACCGCTCATTTCACCCTGGGCTTGAGCCGATCGGCTCAACACTTGAGCCGACCGGTTCAGCAACCTAAGCCGACCGGTTCAAAACTTGAGCCGATCGGTTGGGTGTGCAGGTTGTGTAGAATCAGTCAATTGCGATTTCAATCAATCCGATACTCCAATCAATGCGTCCAACACCTTGAACAATATGATATTGAGCTATCGATTAATTGAGTGTTTAATTGAACTACTAAACTCCTTTAGTAATCAATCTAAACATTGCTTGTGGACAAAACTCCTCTTCCAAGTTAAATCCTATGTGTGTGACCCTACAGGTCAATTTCACGTTGGCAGTGAAAGTCCATAACACTTATGACTTCACAAGCAAAGAGCGGTGCCTAGTCACACATCATTGCTACCCAAGTGAAAGTAGACAGTTGGAGAATAACTTTCATCCTACAATCTGTGAATGGTGTTACAGTGAATGTATAATTCCTTTGTCACTGATATCCCGAATGAACTCAAGGCTTGGAACAGTCATCCTGTCAATGTTCATTCACTTTCTTGATCTCAGAGTAGATTGAAGGAGATATGTATGACATCAATATCAAATACTGATTCACACATGCGTGCGCACGCCTATCTCAATCCTACTCATCAAGTGGCCTTGGATATCAAACTCCCTCAGGAGGGACAAATCCCATATCTATCACTCACCCCTCAAAAGCCCCATGTGTCAAAGCCACCCAATCATCACCTTTATAACAACCCATGTTTCAGGACTGCGTTTGATGATGTCAAAGTGTGCCCAACGACATGTGTGGAGTGTAGTGATTTCAGGTCAAAGAATCACACTCACCACCATCACTGTGAGTACTGACTGTGACTACCATCTCATGGTTCCATGTGTCAACTCACTGTGGGCCTGTCCGGTACACTTGTTCTCTAACAAGTACCTATGTGTTTGGTTTGATATATCTATATCATGACTAATGAGATTTTGTCATCAACTAACACCACAATATAGTCTTGTGTGTCATTGCTGTCTATCTTCCTTCCACAATGACATCTGACTAGGGACATAACAAGAATGTACAAACTCTTAGCATCCGTATGATCTCATCGTTCAGGTCCTCAACCTGAAGGCATACGTCATTGAGTACTGTCATTCTCTAGACATTCAATCTGTTCTATCACTATCTCATATGACTGAACCAGAAAGAATTGGAAGCTTGCCTTTGATGTTTATCAAATCAATATTAATGTATCCCACCAGTCATCCCATGATTGGCTCTCAGGGCATACATACCAACAATTTTAGCATCAACCAAGTTCTCAAACATGACTTATTACAAAAATGCTATAAAGAGACATGTACTACTTTCATCAAATACTTATCAGCCTTTAAAAGACCTTGGGAACTCAATCCCGTATTTCAATACTGGGAATTCTCATTCCTTCACATTCTCATCACCATAATCATATGGTTCTGGGTATTCAAACCCTTAACTCATCATTGAGCATCATTACCATCTATTAGGTAACTACCACCTTCAGGTCATCTGACCAAGGCATTCATGATACTTGTTATACAAGCATCACACAAGGCTCACAAGACCACAAAATATCTTGTCACCTATTTCTAGGCAACAACTTACTCATATGACTCATGAAATCCATGCACATTTGTTACTTTTACTAAGCAACAACAACATTAAGGCACATAAGGCGAATCAACATTTATTATAAAAATGTCACAACTCAAACCTGGCTATATTCATCATCTCATAATACCTATATGGTTTTTAGGCATTGTAACAATCATACAAGTCATTCATCACATCATGTGATACAATAGTAACACCATTATTCCTTTACCAGGAATTAGGGTTTACTATCAAATAGGGCTTTTCCTTCCCTTTACCCTAAATTAGGGTTAGGGTTCCCCATTTCTCATTAATTAGGGTTTCATGATTATATTATCTGTCCAACCCTTATTTCATTATTCGATACCTCTAGGGCATTCAAAGATATCATAAATGATTATTCCAGATCATAACTCTCATCATATAGCATTAATGATCATCAATTCAAGGTATGAGTTCATTTCTCATCCTCATCATTGTATGACTACATCATACTCATCAATTTGGCTTAACCCTATTCTCAAGGTACATTAATTAACACTTATCAAAGTGCATCAACTCATTACATTTCATTGTAATAGTTTCATAACACACTTCACATGTTTCTTACCCAATTATATTGAATTTGAAGTGCATCAAGGTATATAAACCCTGAAGTGCTGAATGTGATAACTATCATATCTTGATGTATCACTTTTCTCGTCATTTTAGACTCTCTTGAGTTAACCTACTTATATTATATTAAGGTATTTCCCTCTTAATACATCCCATCATTAATCTCTCACCTTTAGCATGTAATGCATAGGCCACACATTAGAATTGTCCAACTATCTTTAATGATATGGACTTGTCTAATGATAAAGACATTACTTACAATACGGTTGCTTTTAATCAACCACTTTCAATGTTTCACCTTTATAAGGTAATTCCTTCTATCTCATCATTAGGGTTTCCTTATACCCTTACTTAAAATTAGGATTATGATTCATTGTCATATTGTTCAGGATTAGGGTTTTATGTATTATGACTCTACATTAGAGTCTCACATACCTTCACCCTTCTTAGGGCCTCTCATCACAACATAGTATTAGGGATTCATGTGATGTTAATTCTTAATCAGGATTTCTCATGGAATCACCCACAATTAGGGCTATTCATGGAATCACCCTCAACTAGGGTTTCACATGGAATCACCCTCAACTAGGGTATCACATCGAATCACCCTCAACTAGGGTATCATATATCATTACATGACATCACCCTAGATTTGATTCTCACATCACATCACACTAGTACAGAAATAGCATTCAGTGTCACTTTTCTGGGCGTCAGTTATTAAGAAAAACCGACGCCTAACATATAAGGCGTCGGTTGTTTAAGCAAACCGACGTCTATATTCGAAGACCAGCCAGACGCGATTACCACTTTGTATTAAGCGTCGGTTGTTTATAAAAAACCGACGCTTAAAGTTGCCCGCGAAATCCATATTTCGATAAAAAAAAATAGTGTCATTGTCAGCGTCAGTTATATACCTAGAAAACCGACGCCTATGTGCGATGAAAATTTGCGCGGAAAATGTCACTTTCAGCGTCGGTTATCCTTGTATAACCGACGCTGAAGGTGGTTCCCGCCAAACATTTTCATGAAAATATCGTCCAATTGGATGTCGGTTGTTGCAAACAACCGACGCTAAAGATGTTTAGGCGTCGGTTGTTGTAAACAACCGACGCTATTTGGGAACTTCATAACCCTCGATCGCCTGACTCTTCCCCTTTCTTCTGTTTCATTGCGAGCGATTTCTTCTCTGCTGTCGCCCGACTCTCTGCTCCTTCTTCTCCATGACAGCGCCGCCGTGCCGCCACTGCTACTCCGGCGCCCCCTTCTCCGGTGCCCCCTTCTCCTTCTCCTCTGCCGCCGCACCCCCTTCTCCTTCTCCTCCGCCTGGCCGCTGCCTGCCTACCGCCGCCTGGTCGCTGCCTGCCTGCCGCCGCCTGGCCGCCTGCCTGCCTGTCGCCGCTGACGCTCCCTGCTCGTCGGAGTCGCTGCCACTGGTTCTGGAGCTCACCGGCCGCCGCCCACGTACTCAACCAGCTCGACCTCGCCCTACTCTTCTTGCCCAGGTACCTGCCGACCTACCCAGGCGCGAAATTGGTTCTTTATGTGCCGACCTAATCTGCTTGCCTAATCTGCTTGCGCGAAATTGGCTCCCTACTCTGCTTGCTTAATGTGCCTAATCTGCTTTAAGTGGTCCTAATATCATAACATGATAGTTTTATAATCATGGCTAAACATAATATGAACTAGATCTTTTTATGTCATTAAATCAATGAACTTAGGAATTGGGGGTTTAAGAATAACCCTAATGATAACAGGATAATAAGGAAACCTAAACTCTAGATTAGGACTTGAGTAGCGTTTAATGTTATTATATGATTTGTGGCACTTTAGGATGTATATTGATTTCTTGATTTATTATTTAATAATGCTCTGTTGATTAGGATTAACCATGTTGCCTGTACTTTATAGACATTTATTATATATAAGAATGACAACACATGTATTTGTTGGCCTAGAAACCCGTCCAAGATTGACTCATTAGGAGTAAATCTTGGATAGTCCCCAGTTTGGGACTGTTCTTGAACACCTAAGCTCACTTAGGATGTAAGTGTATAATGTGTATTGGGTTTTCGAGAAAATTTCGGTAGCATTTTCCCGTTTGTTCTCTAAGTACATATGTACTTAGAGAACAGTGGGGAAATGCTGCCGAAATTTTCTTGAAAACCCAATACACATTATATCTTACTAGTGAGATTAGGTGTTCAAGGATGGGATAGGTGGTACACATTTATTATATATAAGAATGACATCAAATGTGTTTGTTGGCCTAGAAACCCCTCCAAGATTGACTCATTAGGAGTAAATCTTGGATAGTCCCCAGTTTGGGACTGTTCTTGAACACCTAATCTCACTTAGGATGTAAGTGTATAATGTGTATTGGGTTTTCGAGAAAATTTCGGTAGCATTTCCCCGTTTGTTCTCTAAGTACATATGTACTTCGAGAACAACGGGGAAATGTTGCCGAAATTTTCTTGAAAACCCAATACACATTATACACTTACTAGTGAGATTAGGTGTTCAAGGATGGGATAGGTGGTACACATTTATTATATATAAGAATGACATCACATTATACACTTAGGATGTAAGTGTATACCCTAATCTTTTCCTAATATATACTTGTTTCCTAATATATACTTGTTTTCTCTGATCATAGAATGGATAGATCATGGATGTCCATTCGTAATCGTTGCACCCCAGAGTTTATATCTGGTCTTGATCAGTTTATTAGATTTTCCGAGGAACATAGGAAAAAACCTACAGATAGGTTCTACTGTCCATGTAGGCATTGCGGTAACAACTTGAAAGTCAACACTGGTGAGGAAATCAAAAGTCATGTCATGTGCAACGGGATTGTACAAGGCTATACAGAATGGCACTGGCATGGAGAGATTTCAAAATCGAAACCAGTAGATGTCGATAGCAGTGCTTGGGTGGAAGAAGAAATTGCCTCCGATGACGTAAATGTGAACGAACCAGTTCCAGCAGACATCGTTGATGCGATGCTGGATAGTTGTAGGGTAGAGCACACCGATCCACCTCCTATCTTTAGAAACATTGTGCATGATGCTGAGATACCGTTATACACAGGCTGTGCTAAGTTTACAAAGCTTAGCGCTGTGTTGAGATTGTATAAGTTGAAAGCTAACAATAGATGGAGCGACAAAAGCTTCACTTCATTGTTGACTTTGTTGAAAGAAATGCTTCCTGAAGGAAACGAGCTGCCAATCTCAACATACTAGGTAAAGAAAATGTTGTGCCCAATGGGAATGGAGGCCAAGAAGATACACGCATGCCCGAATGATTGTGTATTATTTCAAAAGGACTATGTAGATTTGAAAGATTGTCCAAAATGTGGTGCGTCACGATATAAATTGATGACATCGGGGGAGTCCAAAACTGGTTCTCCTGCCAAGGTGTTGTGGTATCTACCTATAATATCACAGTTTCAATGCTTGTTTGCAAATCCGAAAGATGCGAAGAATTTGAGGTGGCATGCAGATGTTAAGAAAAATAATGATGGGATCCTACGACATGCGTCTGATTCCCCACAGTGGAAGAAGATTGATCTATTGTACCCCAAATTTGGTGAAGAAGATAGGAATCTAAGACTTGGGCTTTGTACAGATGGGATGAATCCGTACGGGACATTGAGCAGCCAACATAGCACTTGGCCAGTCATGCTTGTTATATACAATCTTCCTCCCTGGATGTGTATGAAAAATAAGTACGTTATGTTGTCATTGTTGATATCGGGCCCTAAACAACCCAAAAATGATATCGATGTTTATCTTGAACCTTTGATTGATGACTTAAAAAAACTTTGGGCTGAAGGTGTGATGACCTATGATGCTTCAGCAAGAGAGACATTTCGTTTGCACGCTATGTTGTTTTGCACTATTAATGACTTTCCAGCATATGGGAATTTGTCTGGATATAGTGTCAAAGGAGCTAAAGCGTGTCCTATATGTGAAGAAAACACTGATTCAATAAGACTAAAACATGGCGGCAAGACTGTATATCTTGGTCATCAAAGGTTTCTTTCAAAATTCCATCCGTATCGTAGGAAGCGCAAAGCATTCAATGGATGGAATGATGAACAGAGTGCACCTAAACCTATACCAGGGGATGTTGTTTATGAAAGAGTAAAAGACATTGTCAATGAATTTGGTAATAAATCACAATGTAGTATGGCCACACGGAGTGACAATTCTTCATTCAAGAAGAAGTCAATATTTTGGGATCTTCCTTATTGGAGTTCTTTGACAGTCAGGCATTGTATCGATGTAATGCACATTGAGAAAAATGTCTGTGATAGCATCATTGGTACTCTGTTAAATATACCAGGTAAGACTAAAGATGGGATAAAATCCAGACTGGACCTACGTGAAATGGGAATAAGGTCAGAATTAACAGAATTACGTGAAATGGGTAGTAAAAGAACATACTTACCTCCCGCTTGTTACACGTTGTCTAGAAAGGAGAAGAAAACTTTTTGTGAATGCTTGGTTAATGTTAAGGTGCCACATGGTTACTCATACAACATCTGTAGATTGGTATCAATGAAAGATCTGAAGTTGATAGGTCTTAAATCTCATGATTGTCACACTCTAATGCAACAAATATTACCCGTGGCAATTCGATCTATATTGCCGAAGCATGTAAGGTTTGCAATTACCAGACTTTGTTTCTTTTTCAACAGTCTATGCAGTAAAGTTATTGACGCTGATACTCTCGATAATTTGCAAAGAGAAGTGGTTGTTACCCTATGTCAGCTTGAGATGTATTTCCCTCCTTCGTTCTTTGATATCATGGTACATCTTGTTGTCCACTTGACTAGGGAAGTGAAAATGTTGGGACCAGTTTTCTTGCATTGGATGTATCCCTTTGAACGATACATGAGTGTTTTTAAAGGTGATGTTCGAAACTGTTATCGGCCTGAAGGGAGTATTATTGAAGGTTATGTGGCGAGAGAGGTTATGGATTTTTGCAATGACTTTCTCAGTGGTAATGACACTCCTGATAATGACAAGAATATTGAGGAGGGCAAAGGAATTTTGGGATCACGGGTGAAAGTAATCAGCCGTGAGCAGTTGGAACAAGCTCACTTGTATATTTTACATAATATGGACGAAGTGAGTGTTTATATCGAGGAACATACCAATTTCATAAAGAGACAACATCCTCGAGCAAGTTCAATGTGGCTTGCTAGAGAGCATAATAAGACTTTTACTAAGTGGTTTGAAGATAAAGTCTTACATCAACTATCTCAAACACCAAATGATATTACAGAAACTATCAAATGCCTCGCCTTTAAACCAAAACCGAATGTTATGTCTTATGAAGGGTTTGACATTAATGGATTCACATATTACACAAAGCGCCAAGATGATAAGAGTGTCGTCCAAAATAGTGGGGTCACTCTTCAAGCGTCGACTATGTACTTTGCAAGTGCAAAGGATAAGAGTCCACGTGAAGCTAAAATGTCATATTACGGTGTCATTGAGGACATTTGGGAGTTTGACTATATAGATTTCAAAATTCTGCTCTTTAAATGTAATTGGGTTGATAACACCAAAGGAGTTATAGTGGATGAATTGGGTTTCACTTTGGTGAACTTTGAAAAGATTGGCGAGAAGGGTGAACCATTCATATTGGCATCACAGGCGAAACAAATATTCTATATCGATGATCCTGTGAATGATAAATGGTCTGTTGTTCTTCATGGTAAAAGACAATTCATTGAAGATCCTATAGATGAAGAAGAGTACTATGATAAGTATGATGACTCCAGTCCATTCTCAGTTGGGTTGCCAACTCCACAAAATATTGAAGCTAATGATGACTTATATGTGCGCGGAGATCACAATGAAGGATTGTTAATTGATAAAAGATCACAATTTTAGAGACATGTATGTTTATACAAATGCTAAATATTTGCCTTTTTCTAGTTAATACAAATGCTAAATGTTTGCCTTTTTCTAGTTAATACAAATGCTAAATGTTTGCCTTTTTAATGACATTTTCAGATGGCTGACCATGATGAGCATGATGTCCATGATGAGCATGAAGTCCATGATGAGCATGCTGTCCATGACGAGCATGGCGAGGATACCAATGTAAGTTCTAAAAACATATCCTGTATTTCTATAAAATTCATTATCTTCTAGTTATGTCATATATCCTATATTTCTATATTGGGCTAATTTAGTGTGTTTATTTTTGTCAAATTTTAGGTTGATGATGTACCTGTACCCACTGAAGCACTGGAGGAACTTGATGCGCAACACCAAACACTTAACAAGAAATGGGGCATCACTCTGTTGAAGAAGTTATTAGCGCTAAGTGGTAGTGGATCCAAATTGGTGGTGGAGTTTGATAATGGAGGAAATGCAATTGGAGTGAACCGCAATAATTTTGTAAACTATCTTGGGTGTACCACTCGGAGCCATTGTGGTGTGAAGTATGATAATTGGCATAAAGTTCCTCAAGGGAAAAAAGACTTGATATGGAAGGATTTATGCATGAGTTATTATTATTTGCAATTCTATTTTGTAGATTACAAATTCTTTTATTTGCAATTCTATTTTGGATACTAGTTAATAACATTTCTATTTTACAGAATCTGTTTGCATTGGATGAGAAGTTGCATTGTAAAAGTGTGATTCAACGTGCTGGAAAGATGCTTAGGAATTATAGGACAAATCTGAACAGAGAATACATAAAAGAGGGTGATAAGAAGAAGAAATCAGCCCTTGAACAATGGAACTTTTTGGACAAAGAACATTGGGACAATTTTGTTGCTTCAAGAAAATCTGAAGAATTCAAGGTATTAGGCGTCACTCCCAATTTAATTAACATTTAGTGCTACTAACCAAATCATTATTGTGCATACTAACTAGGCCCTCAGTGACGTACAAAAAGCAAGGCGTGCACTGAATGTGCATGACCACACTATGGGTCCAAAAGGCTATGCAAGCGTTCGCCAAAGACTACAGGCGGAGTCTGCGGCTACTCAGTAGTCTGCTACTACTCAGGAGTCTGCTCCTACTCAGGAGTCTGCTCCTACTCAGGAGTCTGCCACACCCATGCCTCGCCATGATATATGGATAGCTGGCAGGCAAAACAAGAAGGGTGAAATAAAGAAGCCTGTAAATGCTGAGGCGGCTGCAAAAATGGTAAAATACAACTCTTAGAGAAATCGTTTGAATATTGATTATTTGTGGTGTTAACTTACCAATTTCTTTTTATGTTGATTAGCGGGAGCTGCACGAGCAGAGGAAACAAGGCATGTTCATCCCTCAGGGCACAAGGGATGAATTGACAGTTGCTCTGGGTAACCCAGAGCATCCTGGACGTGTTAGAGGTGCCGGCGCTGGTGTTGCCATCAAAGCATTCTTTGGGCCATCCCAGCGCAAACCCAGAGCGGGACTTTCTCAAGAAGAGGTAACCTATTCTTTTTTTAGAATGTTACTGCAAAAGGAAATTCATTAATAAGAAGCTAATGTTTCTTTTATCCATGTATAGGAGAATAAGAGAGTTGAGGATTTAGTTGCTAAGAAGGTCAACAATGTAGTTGCTGAGAAGGTCAAGGAAGAATTGCTGCGGTGGCAGGCATCTCAGGCTTCCAATCAGCCTATGGGGACCCACTCTTCTCCTGATGCACAGACTGTGAGTAATCCTGGAGACCCATCGCCTAGCACGTCTGCTGTAAGTATTGTTTATGACATTGTAGCTAGTCTTTTCAAGATGATATGTTTTCAAGATTATATGTATATATGTATAACATTGTTTACGTAAATTTGTAGGCATTGAAGCCATGCCGCTTAAGAATGCAAGACTATGTTGTTGCAGAGGCACAGGCTTACCAGTCCCTTCCTGGGGCAACGTTTCATGGGACTCCAATGCCACAGGGCTACATTCGTGTGAGCCCGCTACATGTATTACCCGATTGGAGGGAAGTTGCGTTGCCATATGCCCACCCAGATATTGATACACTTGGTGACGCAGAAGGCGGGGTCATATTGTGGCCCAAAGCAGATGTCGTCTACACGATTGAAATTGTAAGATAAATTTACATTGATTTAGACTGTTAATGTGTATATATGATGTCAACTGATCTGAAATTATATATACAGGTTAAAAAGAAGACACCAGGAGCACCTAGGCCTCCACCTCCACTTCCCACATTACCAACTTGGGTTCCAACTGACCTAACATACCCGTTAGGTCCTGCTTGTAGGGGAATGGCATGTTGGCTACGGGCACATAATATACATTGCCCTATAATAGTTTCTTTAGATGCAGATTATGCAGGTCAATCATACGATAGCTCTTTATTTATACAAGATATTATTGAGTTGTTTATGTATGATTGGCTGAATACATCAATGATAGAGACATGGATAAGGTGAGATCTTGTTTATACATCCATATACCTTGTGTAAGATCTGGTGATCTGGTTTCTTATATATTAATGCATACGCCTATATGTTTTGCAGCTACTTAGTCGAAGATCATTGCAAACAATTTGCATTTGATCATGTGGGATTTTTGATTCCATCATTGATTAGTTTGGTAGCTAAAGACCCTGATAATGTTCAACAATACTGTATAGATGCTTTTACAATTTTTGGTCAGCAAAAGAAGACGATAATAATAGCTCCATTCAATGTCAAGTAAGTTTACTTTATTTTTAATTTGTACTTAAGAAAATTCCATTTTTATTTTGCATTTTGAGTTATTAATTGTTAACGTCTTACTTCTAGCGGTAGACATTGGGAGTTACTAGTTATTGTCCCCGGGACATTCACTGTTTATTATCTAGATCCTGCGGGGAGTACATTGAACACTAAAATTGGACACGTAATGAGAATGCCATTATTCTGGTGAGAAATATTTCATTTTTATATCCGTTAACATCTTTTATTACATTACTATTTACTTATGCAATTTATTGTGTTATATTAACATGTAGGGGTTTAGATGCATTCAAAAAGGCTGGAGGAATGGTCCCAAGGAAAAAGAACCAGCCAATAAATTGGCAGAACGTACAAGTAAGTTCCCGACTCGAATATATATATTATTGATGTGAATTGTGCTTAGTTGTATTATTTTGTATGTTTCAATTTATAGTGTGCTACACAAGACAATGGCTGGGCATGCGCATACTATGTGATGCGATTTATGCAGATGATTATCAAATATGCCGCATTGGACATCGATACCATACATGAGGTATTATATATAGTCTCATTAGTTAGTATGAAATATATCAATCTTATCTTATTTTTATATTATTACTTATATATATACATCATTCTCTTTGCAGGTGTTTAAAACTGACCACACTGTAGGTAAACGCTTAAAAAATATACATGCTCCATATACGATGGAAGCATTAAATGAAGTAAGAGAAGAATGGGCAAAAGCCATACAAGCAGTGGTGACTGTAAGATATAATTGGGATGTTGATAGCGATAATGAATGATACTTTGTAAATGAATATTTCTGAATGTTAATACATGTATTTGAATGTTTCTATATGTGTGAATGTGAGAATTGAATTGATGTCTGAATGTATGTACTTGTGTAGAATTTTCCTTGTGACTTTTGCAGGTTTGCGGCCTGTTTGTAGGCTGATATCAATGGATGTCGTAAACCTGCAGTTCAGAAAACTGAACTGTAGGTTCTCATCCTGCTGACCAGCCACAACAGGCCTGCAAACTGATATGAAAAAAAATATATATAAATAGGCGTCGGTTATTTATAGAAAACCGTCAGCAAAGACCTACAGCGTCGGTTTTTTTCAATAAACCGACGCCTGATGTGGCCAAAGCAGTCCTGGAAATGGCGTCGGATATTCGTATCAAACTGACGCCTATTTAATCTATAGGCGTCGGTCTTTTGGTATATAACTGACGCCAAAAGTGTTCGTGCCACAGAAAATGGCGTCATCTAGGGCACTTTATGCGTCGGTTAACTACTAAAAGACCGACTCTATATGGAATATAGGCGTCGGTTGTTTAGTAAATAACCGACGCAGAAAGTGCCCTAGATGACGCCGTTTTCTGCGGCGCGAACCCTTTTGGCGTCGGTTATCTACTAAACGACCGACGCCTATATATTAAATAGGCGTCGGTTTTCGACCTTTAGCGGCGCCCACATAGGCGTCGGTCGGAAACCGACGCCAAATGGGGTTAAACGACCGACGCCAAAGGTCGTTTCTGTAGTAGTGTCATCACATCAATTTTCCATATACATCATTCTAACTTAGGGTTTCTCATGGAATTACCCTAGAATAGGATTTCACATGGAATCACCCTTAATTAGGATTTCCACTATAGTTACCCACAATTTAGGTCTACTATTCATCTCCATTAGGATTTCATTCAATTGACCATAATTAGAGATTCATCATTCATCCCAATTGGGGTTTTACATCTCATTTCCCTAAATTAGAGTTTCACAATTCATTACTCTAGATTAGGGCTACATCCTCACCCTAGATTAGGGTTTCATTTAGAATTTCTCTCAACTAGGGTTAGAGTTCAATAACCCTGTTAATTAGGGTTTATATTCATGATCTGGGTTTTATGATCTCTTTACTAAGGATCATACCCTTAATCACTACATGAATCACATTGATGTATGCATTCCATTCTATTATCATGTCAACTTGATTAGGTCATATCAAACCCTTCATTCAAGTATATACAGCTATGACTGACATAGTGTACCAAATTATTGTTCTAATCATGATTAGGGTTTACCCCTTTAATAGTACTAATCATTTAGGTACTTTTAGGTCTTTAACCTTTGTACCCTCTTTGATTACCATTAATATCAATCATTGGATTATTGGAATAATCATCACGTTCAATCTCCAAATGATTGCATCACAATTGAGCTCCATTCGGTTTTGAAGTTTCAATCACCTAACGGTTTTGAAACCGTTTGACCTCCAAAAGGTTTTGAAACCGTTTGACCCCAAACAGTTTCAAGACTGTTTAGACTCAAATAGTCTCAAGACCATTTGGGCCAAACCAGTCCCAAAACTGCAAGGGTTCTTGAGGTACACTCATCAATTAGTTGATTATGATTAACAACATTGAATCCTATAATCAATGGAATTATTGAGCTTCAACCATAATTGACCCTTGGATCTTTAATCCATCAATCACCACCTTTTACCATCCAAACGTTCTTGATGTGCTTGACCTCATGCGGTCTTGAGGTGCTTGACCTCTAAATGGTTTTGAAACCATTTTCTCATCTCATCATCAAAATCCATAACATCCAATTAGGGTTTGGATCATTGGATTGATCATCAAATCAAAAATTGATTGCATTTCAATTTGGTATCATTGGATATTCAAATACACAACCATACTCAACCCTAGACCTTCAAACAGTCTTGGTTGACCTCCAAACAGTTTTGAAACCATTTGGGTGATCCTCAAACAGTTTTGAAAATGTTAGGGTTAATCAACCCAAAGACTCAACTTAATCAATTACAAAATCAGCTCTTAACCCGATTAGGGTTTGCTACTAGGTGATTAATTATTCATTGAATTAATCAATTGGATCTTTTAGATTGTCATCCAAAATGCATTAGGGTTTTGACCTCAAATGGTCAACTCTCTCAAACGGTCAACTCCCTCAAATGGTTTGGTCTGAAATCACCAAATGGTTTTGAAACTGTTTGTTCTCCAAACGGTTTGGTGAAACCGTTTGGACCAACAAGTTGAAACCGTTTGCCTTGGATATTTGGTGAGGTGTATGCTTATGATGATGTCATAATCATCAAGCTCTAAACTCATGAAACCTACTATGATTTCCATGGTGATTGCACCAATCAACCAAATCAATTATTATGAATGAAGAAAGGATCATTATTTAAAAAGGAATTGAATGCAATAACAATAATAAGGGTTCAAGTTATAAAACCCACCTCCAATTGAGCTACAAAGCTCCAAACACACGGAAAAAATGGTGGATGCAACCCCTTTCACCATTCCAAGGCTCGTCCTCAAGGTTTGAGTGAAAAGGAATGGTTAGAATTGAAGAGGAGATCGAATTAGGAAGAATTCATGCATTGATTTGTGATTTCCACCATGGATTCAAGGTGAAAAGTGATCAAGGAGATTACCAACAGGTTGGGGGTCGTCCTCCTGATCCTCCCAAGATCCCTTGGTCGTCTTTCAAGAAAAGAAAAAGAAGTGGGGTCGAAAAAGCCTTTCATTTGGCTTGTAAAGAGTCTTTTTATAAAAATTCAATGAGAGAGAATATGTTTTATAAAAATTCATTTAATCCCAAAAATAGAGCCGCCTCTTCCCCATCAACTTCCTTGGATCTGAGGATATCTTTCTTGCCTCATATTCCTCTCAATTATCCATGATTTAAAGAAAAGCAAATTAAGCACCTCAAATCATGTGAGTGGATATTTCTTTTTCTTATAAATTTGTGAGTGAGTTATCCACTCCGTTGGATATTTTCATGGTCCTTGCAATGATAAAGGACGTCCATACACATATGAATCTAACCATTTTAATTTTGGTTGAAGGCCCTTTAATTAATACATTTATTTTTGCCCTAAATTGAATTAGGGTTTCAATTAGGATTAAATCTTGATTATTTTAATATCAAGATTCTCTCTCCTCCAACTTAATTCAAATGAGGCGCCCCTCTCATTTTCGTTGCTCTACATGATGCCAAGAAACATTAGGGACCTTATTGAAGTGGTAATTGGCATATTGAACTCTAGATTTTGGGTAAATTACACATTACTCCAAAACTAGGTTTTAATGCACATACATTGCTTTATCAGCTTTTTCTTGGTACTAGGCTTCCATAAGACATACCTCAACATCATTTTCACTCTAATGATACTTCAACACATGAGGAACATATTATCATGTACAATTTGCACTCAAACCCCTCAACTTGGGTAATTTGCACTTTAGTCCAAAACAAGCAAAACATTGATTTCAACAATATTCTAAAGGACTAGAATTGCAACATAAGTTCCTCTTGAGCCCTAATTATTTTCACAAGATTATATTAAGCATATAATCATCTTTCTTAATCAAAACACCTAGGGTTAAAGTATAAACCATGTCCAGGATGTTATTATCCATGCCATACAATAGAAGCCGCAGTCGTTTGACAGAGGCACCTACTGAGGGCTTCTATGGCAGAACTGTGTCTTCTTGAAGTCTTTTCCTTCTTTATGATTGTACCCTTTTCCATGACATTTTAGCATCCTTACAATCGCCTCGGCACATGTGACTGCCTTTTCCTCTGTAGGTGTCTTTGCAGTAGTCATATTTGTTCATTTGTTCAGTGTGAAGGCTGCGCCTGAGCTGTAAGAAAGTACAACAATCCTTGTAATGACACTGACTACTAACAATGTCCAATGACTGTCATGAAAAATAGGCAGGAATATGTATTCCGGTAGAGATGTCGCTAGGTGTTGTTGTAGGCGTTCTTTTTCCCCTGACCTTTTATCTTTTAGGATGTCATCTGCCAAAAGGAAATAGGCCATGTGTATGTTTGGCATGTTGTCATTTAGTAGAGCTTGATAAGATGACATGGTACTGACTGAGAGGTACCCTCCTATTTTCAATGTATCTTATAGGTCATCCTTCAGCACTCAGATGCCATCCCTTTCAAAGATTTCCTCTGTCAGTGTGTCATCTTTCTTCAAAGATTTCATTATTATATTTAGGGATTCAAGTGGTTGGCTTACGCAGCTCGACCTATCCAAATATTTGAAGGTTGGCACTATTTCCCCAACTGACTCATCTGGTTTACTATCAGAATCATCATCTTCTATCTCTCCTTCTGGATAGCTCACTAGAAGTTTTCGTACTTCTCTTCAGCCATAGGAGGCTGCTCGGGCTCATGTTTGGTTTTCTTTCCATTCTGCCAGGTGTGTCAGCTGCCCAACCTTCCTTCGAAGTTGCCTCTCTAGAGGTTTTTCTAGGATCGATCCATAGAGTTTTAAGTTCCTCTCTCAATGGTTTCTTTTTAGAGAGGGGGATTTCTTGGTGAAGCCTCTGTGGTACTACGTCTGAAGGCATCACCAGGTCATTGAAGAAGCAACGTTCATAGATAACCTCCATTGTTTAGATATCACACAACCCATACAAATCTTCCATGCAGATGTCTTCTAGTGGGACTCCCTTATTGATGGCTTCCATCATTTGTAGCACTATAAAGGCGTAGTACCCTGTTCCAACCTTTTCTTGGGGGACATTTTTGTAGATGGAAAATTGCTTCCACATCCCCTTATGTCTTTTGTCTGCTCATTGTATAGCTCTTTGAAAACATAGTGGCACCTTCAGGATATCCCTTGCTTCCTTTTTTTGTAGATCAGAGAGGTGTTATCCAATTTAGCTACACAGCAGTTGAACACCATTGTCCATCTCTCATATAAGTTGACGACAATCAATGCCCAATGCTTTATAGTCCTTATGGTCAGGACCACAAAATTTTCCCCTACCCACTGCACGTTGTAGCTCTATCACATCAGTAGCTTTATATTATCATCGAACAAGAGCCCTGCTAGATGTGTGGTGCTATTGAATACTGGTTGTACTTTATCAGGATGTAAGAACTCTTCAAGTAGAGTATCACACATTACTTTGAATAGCTGCTTATTTACATGTGCTCATCTTAGGAAAATCCTTCTAATGTGATATCTATTAAGCGACCTTCCATTATTGTGATAGACAATATTTTTTCTAATCAGGTTGTCATCTAGTATGTCTGCCAGGATATGGACATCTCTGCATGTTATCCTTGATAATGTGGTCATGTCCATACCTGCCATTTTGTAGGGAAGAGGAGGAGCCACACCTAATTGTACTACATTGACTGGTGTGCTCTACTTTTTGACTAACTCATTTGTGAAGAAAGATGTGAGCCCACCTTCCTCATCTTCCTAGTTTTTGTCTTCATAGCATGTGTTTCTTTGGGCAATGCATCTGTGGTAGGAGGTTGAACCCTTATTTCAGTCAGTGTTTGGGTTGTTTCCCTACCTTCATCCTTTGTCGATATCTCTACAGTTATGTCTTTTATTGGATGACTCACTTCTGACGATTGCTCTAGTTTGGTAGCATTGAGTGCGACTAACGTCATGACCATTTTTCCTCATAGAAAGAATCCTCTTGTTCATACTTCTCCGGGTCTTTTAGGAAGTCATTGCAGATATCCATCCCAAATGTCAGGTCTTCTAAGAATTTGTTTAGATATCTTATTTCTCATGATGTGAGATCTTTCGTCGTGATTCTTTCTTCTCTAGAAATGATGACCTGTTTGGGGTCCTCTGGCGCATCCTTATCTTCTTCTAGGCTGTAGTTTAAATTGAAAGCCCTTAACAACATATTAGTTTTCCTTGTTTCACTGTCCTAATGAGTGTTTGATTATGGTCGTGGTTCCTTTGCCTGTAGTTCTCACATCAGGGAAGTCTTCACATTGGCACTTTCATCTTTCGATGCTGCTCCGACACTGGTTCCTCCCACATCATATCATCTTTATGTAGGATCGAAGGGCTAGAGGAAGCATGTGATGTTGAAGGGTTGTTATACGCTTTGTCTTTTTTCTCTTCCACCATCCGTCTATTTCTTGGTGTTCAACATCTAGCTGTTGGTGTGTTCTTCATCTAGGCATTAATGCTCCTTTTTGAGGTCGTCCAACACTTCCTCGTACCTGTTCTGCATTAGCACCTTGTCCACTCTCATGGAGTCCTGCTCTTTCTTGAGGTTTGTCATCTCCTCAGTTAGAGTCCTCAGAGCCCCATCAACATGTTTTGGGTGTTCATTATCCCTTGCATGTACTGGGGAAGTGCCTTAGTTCTCTCATTTAGAGTTTGTACATGCGTAGTTAGTGTATATAGGCTAGAGGTAATATTCAAATTTAATTCAAAATTTTACTACATGTGTTGACACATGACATCAAACTTATTGTGTAGTACATCACGAAACGTGTGTCGGCGGTGTTGTTGTTGCTCCACTGGTGTTGTGGATGCTCTTGGCTCCTTTGCTCGTGGAGTCAGATCGCTCCTTGCTGGGTTGGCCTGTAGAGTTGGGCTGGAAGTGCTCTCCTCTGGTTACCCAACACTTGTAGGATCACCTCCAATATCATGGGATCGGGTACTGCCTCGGGGTCCTTGCATGCTTGGTTGGTTTCTTCCTCGATCTCAAAAAATTGTTCTTTTATTGTAGCTTCAAGATGTGCATGGTCATCTCCTTCTATGATTTTGATTTCATGTTGGCACTCATCACTTGTTGCCGTCTCGGCTGGAATGCGTAGTAAGGGTGAGCTCGGGGCGATGGGCTTCTCTGATGTCTTTTTCTTTTTCTTTCTTATTGCTAACTTTTTCCTTTCCTCTGGCTTCCTCATCTCTATTTTTATAGATTTAGCCCTTGCTTCCTTCTCGCCAACTGTAGATGACTAGTCTACAGTAGTGTGGATGGCCCCCGAGTACATCTTATCGACGTCTTTTTGAGTGAGCCACAACTAGTGGGCATCAGAATATGCCATTTTTAGGAGGGGGAGGAGCGTCTTGGAGCATCTTTGTTTGTAGAATAGTTTATTTCCTTTCTGCGCCAGGATCCCCGTGTTGATGAGGGACTTTATATCAAATCTTGGTATGCCCCTTTATTTTCTTGTACTTCATCAACATGTCTACATCCATGATGTGGTATGCTATCTTTGTAATCTTACCTCTCATATAGAACTCCTTTGTTTGTTTCGCCTCCTCTCCTACTACGGTTGATAGCCTTTTGATAAGGATTATTCCTGTATTCACATGCTTCTTATTCAACATTGACCATATTATGAATAGGTCGTCCTTTGTTACACTGCCAATTTTTGACCTTGCAAAGATAGTGTTGGCTGTTATCTTTTGCACCAACCTAATAAAACATGAGGTGATGAGACTCACCTTTGAGTTCTTTGAATTGTGTTCTTGTTCTCCCGTCAGCTTCTCCCACATTCTATGGCTCCTGTACCCGATGGTGTCCTTTTCTCCAGGCGTGGTGGAGCAGGCCTGTTCTTGTTCAGTTGTTCTGATGAAAATCATGTTAAGAATGGCCTCTGTGATCATGTGAGACTTTCCTCCTAGTCTCACTTCCAATTTGAAGTTGCTACCACCCTTTTGTGTTCACTGTCACTGACAGGGAATTTCTCTAAGGAGGACATGAATTCTGCCGTCAGTTGTGTTAGGGAGGGGGCTTTTGATGTGCATAAGATGCGTAGATTTGCACCTTCCAAGAAGTTGATTACCTTGTCGTAGACTCCCATCTTCTTGAAGTCCTCAACGTCCAAGTATCTTGTCAGCTTGAACCCGTTGTTCTACAATATCCAGTTAAACTGTGACTGGGGTGTAGGATCTCTTGACACGAATGCTGGCCTTTGTTGGTTGAGGGCCATCTCTTCTATCTGTTTTACCTCCTCAAGGGTTGCTTCTCTCTCCTACCCTTTTGATTTCTCTACAGCTACCGCTTTCCTCTTTTTGTTGCTTTTCACTTCCCTGGCTCTAGGTTTTCTCTTTTCCAACTTACTTAGATAAATTTTAGGAGGCTGGAATTTAGAAGTTTCTATTTGGGATGTGTTTAGGGACTCCTATGACTCTTCTGGTGTTTTATGGGCCAGAATTTAGTCACACTTCTTCTTCATCAGTTGCAACTAAATCCTTTTTGTTGGAAAGAGGTTCGGGTTATCCTTCAATGCGTTTGTTATCTTTTTTAGGATTTCCTCTACCCCTTTCAATGAGGTTGCCTTCTTCATCAACGTGTCTTCAGTTGAAGTTGACATTTTGAAAGTTTCTACATAAATTTTGTTGTTAGTATAATTGTACTATCCTTTAATTCATCATTATCTATTTTATTTTATTATATATATATATATATATATATATATTGGGGGGGGGGGGTTGTCCTATGAGAGCCCACCTACAGTGAGAGCATGAGAACCTTTTTAATAACTAAAAATTTATATGTTTTTTGCAAATCCAACTGTATGGATGTGAAAAGCAACATTGCCATCAGGTTCACACAAAAAAATATCACAATCGAACATTGTTTTCTCATCCATATATACAATTTACATATATTTCATCTAACGGTCAGTATAGGATTCAATATGGAACATTAAAAAAATTTCTATTACCACAAACAATCCATAAGTCCGATGTGTATGAATTTTTTTGGGTAGGTAAATACAATGACATATTTTCAATCCATTTGGTTGGATCTGAAAAAAAAAATCATCGTTGGGAGTTATTCAAAGGGCTCTCATCCTCTCACCATCTTAGGGATCTCACTTGATCATTCTTCTATATATATATATGTATAATATATATATATATATATATATATATATATATATATATATATATATATATATATATATATATATATATATATATATATATATTGTTCAAGGCTCAAAGTGCCACGACTGCGGCCTTAAATTGGAAGTTGTACCTCCGTCGAGAAAGGTTTCTCGACCGCGGTAGGTGCCATGACCGCAACATCTCTGAGCCTAGGTGTCGAACCAGCAAAACGATGTCATGACCATGACATCGAGGCACCACAACCGTGGTGGGTTATAAGAAAACAAGATATGCGACGACCATGGCAAGGAAGCACCATGACCACAACAAGTGTCACGACTATGGTCGTCTTTCGATCGATCTTCATGCTTAAGGAGAGCCATGATCGCAGCCAAGGATACGGTGCCACGACCGCGTAAGAGGAGTGCCTTTTCGATTGAAAAAATGGTGATTGCGGCCTAAGTTCATGTTTGAGGGTCCATCGACCAAAGGCCAAAGTGGTGGGATCTCGCGAGTCGAATCACAGTGCTAAACCTAATTCCTGGTTAAATAACGCCGGATAAATTGTGTTTGAGGCAAAATGCTGGTGAGCATCGTTGAACTAGATAATGCAGAGCCATGGCGGTTGTTGAGGCGTTATACAAATTGATAGGTTGTTAAATGCACTAAAAGACAATGAAACCTAAGAAAAATGAGCGGTCACAATGATAGGGGTCAAGAAAACACTCTAAGAAAAATGAGGGGTCACAACGATAGGGGTCGAGCAAACGCCTAACGAGTACCTCAGTTAGGTTAAATGACTCGAATCGGTGGTGGAGGCAGTAGCTGGAGGGATGTTGTTGTGGCATACACGCGACTCCATCGACGAAGGTCTG
Organism: Alisma plantago-aquatica; assembly: GCA_963693085.1. NCBI lineage: Eukaryota > Viridiplantae > Streptophyta > Magnoliopsida > Alismatales > Alismataceae > Alisma > Alisma plantago-aquatica. The sequence continues at coordinate 820,532,550 of OY856411.1, read as the reverse complement.
AATCGAGCTCTTTTGTTGTCTCGTGCACTTGCATCAAGGAGTATAGTTTTATTGTTTGGAAATCTCAGAGAGCTATGAGCAAAAGAAAAACCCTGATACCGAAGGGTTTTAACTAGATATCCTTGGGTCACCACAACCATGATGGAAGGATCGCCTCGACCATGGTCATGTTCATTCTTACATATTCCATGATCGTGGCCTAGTGTGCAAAGAGAGGGCATCACGATCGTGACAGACCTCTCGACCGTGGCTCATGCCACTACCGCAGTCCTCCAAACCAAATTAACAAAAATCAATTAAAGTAAGAACTTTTACTTCCCAACAAAGTCTCTTTCGTAGAGATGGATTAAAATCCATACTATATTTACACTCCTACTAGATGTGGAAACCTAAAATATTGAAAGACGAGAGGTACATAGATCATATTACTAAAGTACGAGATAAGGAATACATGAATTAAGGAAAGAAGCAAAAAACTGGGGTTGCCTCCCAAGAAGTGCTTGTTTAAAGTCATTGGCTTACTTTCTCTATCATCTATCTTCATTTTCCTTCAGCAGATGCAGTTACTTTCTCACTCATTTCACTTGTTACTGGGTTGGGTTCCCCCAAATTGAGTTTTGTCCTTCATTCAAAAGCTTTGTCTTCATAGTATCTTTTCACTCTCTATCCATTCACTTTGTAGGTTCCTGTCTTGTCTCCTTCTATCTATATTACCCCAATAGGTATATTTTCACTGCAAAAAAGGGCCTCACCACCTTGTTCTCAACTCCTTAGGAAATAACATGATAATTGAGTTGAATAAAAGGACCTTATCTCCATTAACATCTTTGTTCTTCAGATGGTCATCATGCCATAACTTTGTTCTCTACTTATAAATCCTTGCATTCTCATAACCGTGCAGTCTCAACTCTTTGAGCTCTTGGAGTTGAAGGAATCTTTTCTGACCAGCCTTATTGAGGTCCATGTTCAAAAACATGATAGCCCACAAGGCTTTGTGTTTGAGTTCGGTCAGTAGATGATATGACTTCCCATAAATTAAACTGTAAGGTGTCATACCAATAGGTGTCTTATATGTTGTGCGATAAGCTCAAAGTGCATTGTCAAGTTTTGTGGACCAGTCCTTCCTTGTATGACTGATAGTTTTTGTTAGTATCTATTTAATCTACATGTTTGATACTTTGACCTATCCCGACGTCTGGGGGTGATATGGCGTTGCAACCTTATGTTTCACCCCATACTTTCCTAATAGAGCTTCAAACTACTTTTTGCCAAAGTGCAACCCTTTGTCGCTTATAATAGTGCATGATACTCGAAGTGTGGGAAGATAGTTTTCTCAAAAAGCTTAATGACTACCTTGGAGTCACATGTTTGAGTGGCAACAACCTCAACCCATTTGGAAATGTAATCGAAAACAACAAGTATATATTGGTTCCCTTTTGATGACAGAAAAGGTCCCTTGTAATTGAACCCCTATACATCGAAGATTTTGACTTCCACCCAATCTACCATTGGCATCTTATTCCTTCTGCTTATGTTTCCTAAACCTAGCATTTCTTTCATTTTTTAACAAATGACACAACATCCTTGAAGAGCGTTATCCAGTAAAATCCTAATTGCAGAACCTTTGCCACTGTCCTTTCTCCTCCAAGGTGTCCCCCATAAGGTGAGGAGTGGCATTCCTTGAGGATTAAAGGTACCTCTTCTTCTGGTATATATCAATGATCTAACTTGTCAGAGCACCTCTTGAACAGCAGTGTTCATCCCAATAGTAAATTTTCAGCTCAGAGAATAACTTCATCTTCTGATTATATGTTATCGCAGGTGGAAGTTGTCCACATGCTAAATAATTACAAATATCTATGAACCAAGGCAGGCTCTACTCTTCCCATTGAGCCATCAAAAGAGCTTCTTTGGCATAGTTTTCCTTCACTATTAATTAGTTTTCTTCATCAAAAATTATCCTCGAAAGGTCCTGGATTCATAGTTGTCAATGATCTCGTGGTCGAATTCTTGCAGTAACAAGGCCCCTCGCAAAAGTCCTGGCTTTGTTTCTTTTTTCTGTGTTAGGTATTTTATCGCCCCGTGATCAGTGTACACTTTTACCTATGATCCCACCAAGTATGATCTGAACTTATCAAAAGAAAATATGATATCCAACATTTCTTTTTCCGTCGTAGTGTAGTTTACTTGGGCTTCATCCAAGGTTCTGCTCGCATAGCAAATCACATGGTGTTTCTTATCTTTCTTTTGTCCAAGGACCACCTTGATGGTGTAATCAATGGCATCACATATGATTTTGAAAGGTACCTCCCAATCTGGTGCTTGTAGGATAGGTGTTGTCGTTAATGCTATTTTAAGGGTATTGAAGGCATCTAGACATTCACTGGTGAACTCAAACTCAACATCTTTAATTAGAAGCTTTGATAGGGGTTTGGCGATCTAAGAGAAATCTTTTATGAATCTTCTATAATATCCTGCATGTCCCAAGAAACTTCATACTCCTGTGACCGGCGTTGGTGGTGGAAGTTTGGATATGGCTTCACTCTTACTTAAATCCACTTCAATTCCTTTCTTGGAAACCTTATGGCCTAGCACGATACCATCCTAAACCATGAAGTGGAATTTCTCCCAATGTAGGACAAGGTGATTTTCTTCATAGTGTTGCAGCACTAAAGATAGATTTCTTAGGCAGGCTTCAAAATCTATCCCATATACAGAGAAGTTGTCCATGAATACTTCTACTATGTCTTCCAGAAAGTCTGAAAACATGGATATCAAAATGCGTTGAAAAGTCATGGGTGCGTTACACAAACCCAACGACATCCTTCTGAAGGCATAAGTGCCATAAGTGTAGGTAAAAGTTGTCTTTTCCTGATCATCAGGATGAATCGGTACTTGATTGAATCCTGAATATACGTCTAGAAAACAAAAGTAGTCATGGTGAGCTAACCTCTCTAGGACCTGGTCTATGAATGGTAGAGGGAAGTGAACATTCTTGGTGGCTGTATTTAGCTTGCGATAGTCAATGCACATATGATAACCTATTATTGCCTCGTTGCTACTTCATCTCTGGCTTCCCCTCGTATCACCGTAATTCCACCCTTCTTGGGCACTACATGGATGGGGCTAGCCCAATTGTTGTCACTTATCAAGTAGATGATCCCAACATCTCATAGCTTTATAGATTCCTTCTTTATGACTTCTTTTAGCATTTGGTTTACCTTTCTCTGCGGTTGAGATAGAGGCTTATCTGTTTCTTCGAGATGAATTTTTTGCATGCATATGGCCGAGTTAAGGCCTTTGATGTCTTATTCAAAATACCCTATAGTCTTTCTATACAGCCTGAGCTCCTTTAGCAACTTCTCTAGTTGGTAATCTATTAAGTTGGCATTAACGATCATTGGATTCCTCTCCTCTTTGTCTAGGAATTCATATTTTATCCCCTCTGGAAGAGGTTTCAATTCTGGCTTTGGCTTTGGTGCTTCCTTCTCCTTAGCTGTTTGCTCTAGCGAAGCATACTTCATTGACTCAAAAATCTATTCATCGTCGTTAAATCCCTCTTTTGGTTGATTCAGGTAGTCCAAGATCTCTACAACCTCTTGTCCCTCCATTGTAGGGTCCTAACTATTTAAGACTCGCATAAGGGGATCGACAAATGCCTTTTCCTCTTATACCTCTTCACAATATTGATTGTATCTATCCATGAAGTAGACCGAATCAGATAGAGAAGGTCACCTCTTTGCATTTTGTACCAGGAAATTAAGGTATCATTCCCCACTCGCAAGATGATGATACTTTTGCTGCATCTATTAAGGCTCTCGCTGTTGCAAGGAAAGGCCTCCCAAATGTCATTGGGCATTTAGAATCCTCAACCGTGTCTATCACTACTATATCACACGGTATGAATAATCACCCGACTCGTATTGGAACATCATTGACTATTCCTATAGATCTTGTAAAGGTGTGATCGGCCAACACGATTCTCAACCCTATCTTCACCATGTCTGTCAGCCCAAGCCTTTGTGCTAGAGTCAAGGGCATGAGACAAATGCTTGCTCCCAAGTTAGCTAACCCCTTTCTCCCCACATTGTCTCTGACGTAGAAAGGTATGTTGAATGCTCCAGGGTCCCTCTTCTTGGTTGGTAACTCAGTTTGAACAAAGCCACCTGTCATTCTTATTAATTGGACAGTCTCGATGTGGTCTCCTCTCCTTCTCTTCATGATCAAGTTTTTAAAGAATTTTGCATAGGACAACATCCCTTCGATTGCATCGAGGAAGGGTACATCCAAGGGTAGCTTCTTTACGGCTTTCATAATGTTTTCATACCTATTCTTCAAGTGTGTCTTGATCAATTTGTAGGGGAAAGGAACTCTTGGGGTGTAGGGGTTTTTCTTAAAAAAGACATCCCCTATAGGATCCGAGTTCGTTTCCTCTCCTTCCTTCTTTTCGTGGTTCCATTCTTCTTTACCACTTACCACTTGTTCTTTCCCCTTTGATTCTTCTGTTTCTTTCTTATTCTCAGATAGCTGATTAATATAGCTTCCTCCTTATTTGGTGTTGTTAGTATTAGTTTTTCCCAATGTTATCCCAGATCAGAGAGTGGCCATTTTTATAGTCTCAGTATTTAATGGGATCTTCCCTAAAGGGTTCCTCATGAGTTCAGCTAGTTGTGCAAGCTATTGATCAATCTGCATTTGGTGAGTTTCATGTCTGACATCAGAGTTTGCATTGAAGTTATCACTCCTGAATTTGTGATAGCACTTTGAGCAAGTTGGTCATTCACTGAAGCTTTCCTTTCACAAAGTCAAAAAGTTGAGCAATCATGTCAGTTTGGTTGTTGTCCTTAGCTTGGCTCGGGCCTAGGCCTTGTCCTTGCACTTGTTGACTCACATTTTTATTCTGACTTTGATAGTTGTTCTTGTTTATCTGATAATTAGTAGTCTTGGTTTATTGAGTAGGCCCTCCTTTCTTCTCGAATCCTAGAGTGGGTTTATATGAATTACTCAATTGATGTGCATTTTCTACAACTTCCTTGTTGCCATAGTTGAACCCTGGATGATCTTGTCGTTTGAAATTAACATAGGAGACATTATCAATTTCTTCTTCACTTTCACTTTCTTAGCTCTCCTCTGGCTGGGTATAGATACAGTTGTCAATTTCATGTCCTCCTTCTCCACAGGTAACACATTTCATGACTTTCTCTATGTGCTTCTTGCCTTTGTCCCTAGTGTCTTTTAATTGTTTGACATAGGTGGAAATTATCTGAATTTGGGTTGTAATAGTATCCAAGGATTTGGTTTTGATTGATGGTCGTTCAGATCCTACTTTCTTCTTTGGTCCTCTATCATTTCTATTATAATCCATGTCCGCTTGTAGTGCAACCATGTTGTCAATTATCTCCATAGTTCTACTCATCTTCTTTCCAAGAAATTTGCTTTTGGCAGATGCGTTCAGCAAAGTTCTCTCAGTGGGATTTATCCCATTGTAAAAGGTGGTCACTAGGAACCCCTTATAGTAGTTATGGTGAGGGCAATCTCTCTGGTACTCTTGAAAGTGTTCCCATGTCTCATGAAGGTTTTCTCCCGGTTTGTGTGTGAAAGAAGTGATCTTTTGCATATTATAGATAGTTCTTTCAGTAGGATAAAATTTAGTAACAAGGGCATCTGCAAGGGCTCTTCATCCATCTATGGTTTAGTGGGGTAGGTTCAGGTACCAGGATAGAGCCTTATCTTCTAGGGAGAAATTGAATCCCTTACAATATATCACTTCTTGAGAAAATCCCCTCATCTTAATGGTATCGTAGATGTTTTTAAATGCATCAAGGCGATGGTACACATTTTCGCTCCTTGAATTTCCACCAAAAAGGTTTGTTTTGGATCATTGAGATTACAGTTGGTTTCAATTCAAAGTTTTCTACATTGAAGTGTTAGATGACAATTGGTCATCTGGATTCGTTGGCTCTAGTTGTGACCAACTCTCTAAGATTTTTCCTTTCTTCAGCATCTTCGCTCTCGATGTTCCAGTCATCACGCTCACGTTCATCTTCACGATGATTGCGATGGTGACTTCTACTGTGATGGTGGAATTGTTCTTCGTCATGTCGTTCTTCCCGATGACGTTCTTCCTCACATTGACGACCATCAGAGTGATGGACATCTCTATCTTCATTTGTCTCATGTGGTGGGGGGTCATGTTGAACTCTTGCATTCTGATCGTCCCCAGTAAGACTGTCGTCCACACACGGCGACATGGTGACTTGATGTTTAAGGTGAAAAATCAAATAGGATCTACTTCCCTTTGAGTTCCATAACTAGATCACACAATCGAGTTAGGAAACTAGACATGTTAAAATGAACTATTCTACGTAATTGTAGGGTAGCAGATTTAAGTTTTATGTGTAGTCAAGCTTATCACTAAGCTTGAGGCATGGGAGTATAGTGATTGGACTCAAGTTCTTACACCCCAGTCGTGTCGAGTGTCGGTCGACACAACGTCTTGGCCGCGGTTATGACATCCTTCTTAGTCACGGTGATGCCACAGTCATGGCATCATGGATCAAACCCATCCCCATTGCTAGTGGTCTAGGGGCCCACGTCGATGAACCTTTTGATTGGTGAGGATGTATTCTGATAAAGGACTGGCCATCGAAAATAGGGTCCAAGATAGCGGGACGACCGTCTCCTAAGCTGGTTCACATCGTTTGATGCTTAGTCCACCGTGGTCGCAACAGATGGAAGTCTAGCTACAACAAAAACCAAGTGTTAGAGAGAAATCTTGGAGAGTAGATGTCTTCTTAGGTTTGGTGCCTACAAGTCCCAAATTTGGTTAGTTGAGCAACTTTATCTATGAAAATATATAAATTACTAAAAATAAGAATCTAGGATTATTTTGGGCATATTAAGGCTATAATGAAATAAAACGATAAATAAATGTTGAGCCTAAATTTGGGTGTTATCAGATTTGTCCCTCCTACTAGAACTGATATGTTGGTCACTTGATAAGAGAGACTAAGAAATGCATGGACATACTCATATGAATTAATATATGATATGTAAGCTCACATGCATCTCAAACTTTCTGCTTTACTTCAAGAAACATGGATTGAATGTTAAGAGGCTGACAATTTCATGCCTCGAGTTCAATCTAGATGTCAGATAAAAAGGAACTATACAATTACTATAAAACTAATAACAAATTGTGGGATGAATTTGTTCTCCAACTTTCTAATCACTTGGGTAGCAATGATGTGTTGTTAGATACTGCTCATTGCTTGTGATGTCATATATTAGTTATGGGCATTCACTGCTAACATAATTTGGGACCTATAGGGTCACATGCAAATGATACACTTGGAATAGGAGTTTACTCATGAATAAGGTTTGACTTGATTACTAAAGTGTTTAGGTAATCAACTTAAACAACATTGGTTGAAAGTTGGCTGATTGGAATCTAAAACAACTGGTTCAGAAGTGAACCAACCAGTTAAGAATGTGATTCGACCGGTTCAAATTGTGAATTGCCGAGTTCAATGATCTATAAGATTGAATAAAGGATTGATGCTGACCCCATGTTGTGCATTAATCATAACACTAAATCCAATATGTTTGCAAGTAGGAAATAAAGTGAACTGACCTATTCAAGTGTTGCATTGACTGTTTCACATGTGAACTAATAGATTCAGCAATTAACTGATTGTTTCATGATTTGCAACATCTAGAAAATTCATGAAATTCCATATGTTTGATTCCCAATTGATCTAAAAATCTTTACCTTGTACCTCCTATATAAAGAGGGGCAGTCAAGGCTTTTAGAAGACACAACAATCAACTCTAAATTTTTTTGTCCTCTTACATTGTGGTAACGTGAATGATCGAAAAAGTCTTACCCATAAAATGGATAGAAAATAAGGGAGACACAACAAGAGAAAACAATTAATGCTAGTGTGTTCACATCAAAGTGGCAACTCCTTCCTGTCAGTTCCAAAATAACAACATGTGTTCTTGGTAGTCCGCGAGGGCTACATAGAGGCATGGAGGCTATTTCTACCAACTAGGAGGATGTCATCAATTGTCGTCTGTGGTGCTACACTAAGAGGCTGTCGTCAACAACTGTCCAGGTGATGTTTTTAAGCATACGATGTATAAGACTTGCAAAATTTCCTTCCCAATCCATAATTTTTAATGCAATCTACTAGTCAAGGGAAACATGGCAAGAAAATTTTGTTTACGTTGCCATCTCTGTTGGCATATTTCCTTAGGGTGTCAATTTACTATATTTTGGGATTTAATTGATATGATCAAATTTTTGTTTTATCATTCATTTTATTTTATACGATGTGAATATTTAAAATGATTAATGTGTATATTCGATTAAATATCATATATGATACCAATATGTATGTATATGATATGATATATATGCAATTTATACTCGTCGTCCTGAAATTCTTTTGATGGTGGATGTAAACATGGTTATGTCTTATACCCCTTGGATATGAGTGCATGGTTGAATGGTTTTACTCCTACCTTTCTAAATTTGGATTGCATACCGAGCCTCTCTCTATTTTTCCATATGTAAGTTAATGCTTTCCTTTCTATACTCCCCTCAAATGTAACTCGAGGTTTCAATTTTATAATTTAATAAATAGAAATATGATAGTTTAATTTCCTATTTTGGAAAAAGAAGGCATTCTACACCAGATGAGTCGACCGACTAAGAAGTTGAATCAATTGGCTGGAGGACTAAGAAGGCCAAACGATAGGAGTCGACTGATCAAGTGGTGGCCCAACCGATCGACTAGACGAGTCCATACACCGCTTGAAGCGGAGGTTAGTCAACCGATCCAAGAGGCAAATCAACTGATGAGGAGGTCAATTGATCGACTCAAGGGTTGAGTCGGGCGACTGAGTTGGTTCCAGCACACATTTCTACAAATACAAAGTTGCTACCTGTGATGTATGACCTTATGTGGTAGCAATTTTTGTGACTTCAAAGAATTGCATTAGTATGTCCGTAGACATTGCCTCATATTTTATGATTGCATGCTTCATTTGTGTATATAGTATGTATATAATACATATTATAAGTATGTGGTGATTGGATATGTATATGTATTTACATATAAATAAAATCCTCAACAAAATATTAAGTCTTAGACTCTTTCCATGATTGTCATGCATGAAAATCTTGATCAATTAATCATGGTCACACCAAGCGTTATTCTCTATCTATCTTGTGGATGTCTGATGGTAGTTATGTGGGTCTGCCAAGTAGGGTGCATTACTATCGTGTTGGCTTTTGGGTCAGGCTTAACTACATGAGATAAATGGGATTAAGTTCTTAGAAGCATAATGGTGTATTATGGCAAGGAGTTGTGCGTATCATATATCGAAGAATTGTGTAAGATATAATTAGCAAATGTTACCTACCTTAATAATTGGTTATGGATGCTGGCGATGACTAGGTAATAACTTAATTACTTTGGAACTTGGCTCGGTAGATGGTTGTGCACTGCAATCTTTGGAATTGCTAGCTGATGGCTATCAATTTAAAAAAAAATAGTGGAAGCAATAATTAATTAAAGGACTAATGAATATTGTAAATTTTTCAATCAATCAAATCAAAAGGGTTTTGAAAAAATTTCAAATTTCTATAGTAGAAACAAATGACAACCAATAACATGTTCCCCTTGCCATCGGTCCTTAAGAAGGACAAGTTGAATGAGAACAATTTCCATGCCTGGTTTAGGATGTTGAGAATCGTTCTCATACAAGAGCACTATCTCTATGTTCTGGAGCCACCAGAGCAATATGAAACCACTTCCACTGTGTCTAAGGCTGACTGAGATGCTTACAAAAAACACTATGCGATGATGTAGATGTCAAGTGCCTGATGCTAAGCTCAATGAACTATGAGTTGTAGAAACAACATGAGAACATGTATATTATTGAAATGGTAACACATCTTAAGAATATGTACCAGGATCAGGAAAGACAAGAGAGATATGATGTCTCAAAGGCGTTGTTCATGTGCAACATGGCAGAAGGAGATCCTGTAGGGCCTCATGCACTCAAGTTGATTGGGTATCGGGAGAAATTTATAAGACTGGAATTTCCCTTAGGTCAAGAGTTTTCCACATATGTGACTCTACAGTCACTACCAGAATCATAAAGCCATTTTGCCATGAACTACAACATAAACAATTTTGACAAGTCATTGTAAATATTGCTTGGGATGTTGAGAACTACTAAAGTAGAAATAAAGAAAGACAAACCCAAATCCATGATAATGATCAAACAAGGAAAGGGGAAGTCTAAGGGGAAAAGGAAAAGCTAAGAAGAGCTATAAAGCTGGAAAGATGCTATAACGACCTAACTACACAGTAAAATTTGATAAAAATCACTATATATGCTTCCTAACATATGAAGACTGATATGTAATTCAGTAATATAAAGTAGAATTGATTATATCCTTTAAATATCCTATTAGATTCATAAACGAACTTCCTAAAGTTTGAAGTGCATATTAGAAATTCAGAACCACCAAACAGAGCCGTCTGCAACTAGAAGTATGGAGAAATTGTTGGACATGAGTACATGAGACATAAATTACAGATCTATGGCATAAATATGAAGGATGGATAAAAAATACACACATAATGTACCATGCATTAGTCAATGAATTAGAACTAACACCCTCACATTGTTAATAAATATAGTTTAATTGGGTAGTAGAAGTACCACTTTCGCTCCAACATTTTGCCTTCTTTGTGGAAAAAAACTACATAGTATATTTCAACTGTAAAAGGCCCCAGAATACGTAATATAAGAACATGATGTCATATGAGAAGTTTTTGATAAATAGTAACCCAATTAGTGAGTTCTAAGATAACTATACAGAGTACTATTAAAGGTAACTTGTGCCCAAAAAAATATTTTACTATTGATAAGGAGAAAATTGGGTTCAACACTATATATCCTTTAATATCTTTGACCATAAAAATCTCAGTTGAGATAGTAGTATATATGCACTAATTTGGTATGTGCCATTGTTATATGACAAGGATATGGAGAAATAATATATGAGAAGGATATGGGGAAATAATGTAATCCTTGTCAAAGAGCTCCCAAGTCTTTAAAGCATAATCACAAGAGAAAAATAGATGCTCCAGATTTTCTTCCTCATGCCCGCACAAACAACAAGCATATGTCATAACAAACCCAAAGTTCTTAAGAATATCATGTGTGGGAATGCTTTTATGATAAAATTTCCAAAGGAGATTGTTTTATATAGTTAGAGCCTGCAACCAATTCTCAAGAATCACCATATATTAGTTCTTAAATGTGTATATTTAGCTACAAAATATGACAATAGTGTGCAGGTTCACACGCTACTGGAACATCTTCTCGAACTCAGAACATAACCATTCTATGCATGTAGGAGTAGCAGGTGCGTCAGTGGTGGAGTCAACAATAGTTTCTATAGCAGCCTGGTTAGCCCAAGCGAGCTTGTCATGCTTAATCCTGCATCAATCTTCAATATGATTGTCCCGGCCACACCAGTTGCAGTAATGAGGGCCCGAAGGAGCACCATGTCCAGGAGCAGATGATCCTCCACCTCCCGAGGGAGGAGGGCGACCGCCACAGCCACGACCGCTCCACAGCCAGGACCACAATCAGCAGAGCGAGCAATAAGCACATGGTGCTCAACAACAGGAGTAGGAGTCTTGGACGGAAGGCATTAGACTCTTTTGAGAACATCTCGAAGGGTAGGCAGTGGATCACTTGGCATGATCTGGTCAACCACACCAGAAAATGAGGCAAGAAGAGCAACCAAAAACTGAACAAGTTGCAGTTTGTTGCGTTGCATCTGAGCAATTTTAATGTCCGCCGACAAGGGGTGGCAGAGTTCAAACTCATTCCATAGAGGCGAGCATTGATTGTAGAAGTCATCAATGGAAGTGTCAGGGCAGAACTCCTTTTTAGCCAAGTTTTTGAAAAATTCAAAAACTCACTTGGGATTCTCCTGATGAGGGTAGATGTGGGATAGTTGATCCCACATAGCCTTAGCATCATGAAAGCAGAGAAGATATTGGCTAATCTGGGGCTCAATATTGTTAAGGGTCCAAGACATGACACCAGAGTCATCCTTGGACCATTGTGCATAGCTTTGTCTGGTTTTTTCATCTGCATCAGCAGTAGGAACAGCAGGAGGCTCTGTTGTAAGATGGTGATACCAGCCTTGTGCTTTGACATATAGAAAAAATGACGTCGACCACATATGATAGTTGGAGCCACCGTCGAGCTTCACCGTGGTGACACACAGAGAGCGAGGAGGCTTAGATAAGGCCATGGCAGAAGCAGTAGTCGGTGCAGTAGCAGAGTAGATCAGAGACCCACAGAGGGACAAATAATAGTAGTAGGGATCTAACGAGTCATATCAGAAAACCCGTATAGGGCAGACTATGCATATATATAGAGAAACCTACATTGTCATGAGAAAAGCTCCATACTTCTTCATGAGGCACAGACAGATAAGACGGTGAGACAAAAGACTCTCAACTTAGATGGCTAGTGGATGTCTGAATTTGGATATGAAGATCACCCTGACGTAGAGAAGAGAAGAGGTAAAAACCTGTGGCATCCGGAGCAGGGATGGGAAGAGAACAAGCCGAAGGGGAGGAGGTGGCGGAGGGGAAGAGGAGGACAGAGGGGGTGGCAGTGGCTAGAAAAGGAGGGCGGGTTGGCGGAGTGGAAGAGGAGGAGGGAGGGGGTGGTGGCAGCTGGAAAAGGAGAGGAGGGGAGGTTGGCGGTGGGAAGGGGAGAAGGAGGGGAGGGTAGTGGCACTGACGGGTGGGGGGGGGAGGGAGGCAGGTGTAGTAGTGGGGGAGGAGAGGGCAGGGTTAGATATAATCCACAGAAAACATATGGAGAGTATGACTACTCTCAATTTTTGCATCATTGTAGAAGTAGGTGTGGAGGTATGAAGTATTGAATTACCTTCCAGCTTGGCTAGAAATTGGGTTCTTTACTGCTGTTTTTGAACTATTGAATTACTTTCCTTCTTGTTGGTGGTGGACTTTATGCTCAGCTGGAGCTGGTGCTCCATGATTTACTGGATAATATTTATCTTTACTCTGGACTGTTGGATGAGAGTCTAGTAACAAATTGCACATTAATTTCTTTAGTGAGTAACTGCAAGTTATCACATCTCCAACTCTGCTCGAGCAGAGATTTTGGCAGCTCTTTTTTTTTCAGTTCCTTTGTAGAACTCCTTTTCAGACTCCATTTCTTTGCTTTGCATTCCCAACCGTTCAACATGTGATACAAGATCTGGATGATGCTAATGTTGACTCTGTATGGGGGAAACTACACATATCTGACTATGAATCTTTATGTCCAAATGCACCAATACCCAACTATAAACAACATTTTACATGGGTTGTAGATTTAGTGAAATTTTATACTTTTATGAACTAGGACTAGCTTCCCTGTCATTTTGGGTGGTCGGCCAAATTTCTAGATCATCTATCTCACAATACTAATTATGTTATAACAAAGTGAAGTATTTTTCCATACACGAATTGACCTTAGTATTAAAGCTAGATTGATAGTTTCCATATGTCATGTTTCAAACAAGAATAGGAAATGATTAGATTGGTCCATTGCTCTAGTGACATCAAATATGATCTCACAACTTGAAGTGCCCCATTGCTAGAAATCTCAGGTTATATAACTGAGTACCACCCAATTCACTTATGTGATTGGCATGTTTGTCCAAACAACCCAACAAATTTAAGCACTAAACTTTAAATAGTAAACTCTAACTTGCATTCATAAGAAATTCAGACTAAATATTCAGAATAAGCCCTAAGAATTCATAAACAACCCAACAAATTGTCTCAACCTCAACCATAAATAGGCTATAAATAGGTATGTGGTCAGAAAATCTAGACTCCCCTCGTACATAAGATAATTGGTTAAGACCTCTACCATACCAAAGAATACGGTCACACCTAAAATTTATGAAAAAAGATCAATAAATGTCTCAAATAAAAGAAATCGATATAATTTCACAAGTATGCATTGCCAGTAAATGCAAAAGATAGCATTTCCATTTAGGTTTAGACTACTTACCATGTCGGTATGCACCTCTTTTCTTTTGGATGGGTATCATCCCCTGCATAACGATCATAGTTGTTTTAATACTTGTAAGTTTGTGGGAAATATATCCAAGCCATCTAAAAATGTCAATTCAATGATAGAACTTACTCAGAAGACCACAAATGGCCAAGAATAACAAAACCGACTGCAAGTTCAACAACTTAGACATCAGATATCACATAAATTGACAGAAATTCAAACAAAAGAAATGATATGATAAAATGAGAGAAAACTAGTATCAACAAGTCTCAAACCTAAAGTGTATAAAGCCCCGCTTCCAACTTGTGATTATAACACTCATCATCATCCATCTAAAGGAAAGAATAGCAAAAGGTATAATTAAATAATTACTAATGGTGGTCGGGAAAGTATGGATAAGGAAAGACCTCAAGCTCATCCAGATTAAGCCTATCAAGATAGTTTGCTTCTGCTTTCACTCTTTTAGAATACCTGAAATAGAATACTAGCAAGAACTTACAGGGTGCTTAAAATCTCAACACTTTATTCCTCATTCTGGTTTTATAGGGTATCTAGGCAATGGAGTTATCTTGTTGTCATCAACTTGGTTTCTTACCTAGTCCTTTTTAGGTTCCATGCAAGATTATGCTGGAACAAAATGTTGGCACCTACTTTCTAATCTTATGGTATGCTATTGTAGATAATATCCAACAGAATCAAATCAGTCTCAGGAGAAAATGATAAGATGATAATGAGTCTATATAAATGATTTATTAAAATTTAGTATACACTATCCATTCTTCCTGCTCTTTGTTAAAGGTGTCCCACCTGAAACCAAAATTCAAGCTGGTAAATGAAATTGTTTAAAGTTTAAGACATTTTGAAAAGCCAACTTCAAACCACATAAGACTCAATCCTTACACATTAGTGGCATCAACTACAACCATGGAGTGATATTCAAGGATAACTCTCGAGTGACCATTCATCCAGGCCAACTTTGAGCAAGACAACATTTTATAGCTCAACTTTATAGGCTACCACATGATCTCATGTCTTTAGCAAAAGCATTGTGCCAAACACCATAGGAATATCAAATGAACAACCCCTAGGCACCATGAATAGCCCTTCTGGAACTCTCACAGACCACCCACATCGAGTTGAACCATCCATTCAGTGCCAAACTGCCAATTAATTAAATCTTCAAAGAACCTCATTTTCATTTGTCCCATGGTTACCCAGTATCTGATGATATTGATAGCACATGCCTTAATGCTTATGGATGCAAGTCGGTTAACATCAGTTTTACTCTTGTTCACGATCTCATCACTATGGTCCTTTCAAGTCTCTAAGTAGCAACACATCACATAATCTTTAGATTCTAATCTCTCAACATAATATTCGAGGTTCACCTTCATCCAATCAACATAATCCAAGCTGAGAACAAAAACTAACCTCCAGTAGAAATGATCACATGGGCTATACCTTCAAACCACCCAATTTTTTTTGCAATCTCTTCAAATTGGAAGAGAAGATTCATCATGGCTCCTACATCTTTCACATTTCATAATATGTCATAATGCTTCTGCCTATTTCATGGAAGTCCATTGTGGACCACCATGATCCACTGGGCATTAATGTAGTCATATGATCCAATTTTTGATACATAATTCAATGATGAAGCTATATTTGGCAGACAGTTGCGTCTATTAAAAATATAGGGAAACCATTTTTTGCAGTTTTTAAAAGTGTTGTGTCTCCCTTAAAATAGAGAAAACTGACACACTAGAGCATTTACAGATTGAGTGATGGGGAACGAATTCCCTAAAAGCCAAAATTCAATAATTATCGTTTACCTGGACATATACCTAAGGTCCTTGAGGTTGATATCTATAAGAAAACAACTAAAACATAATAGTCACGACAATTGCAACAAATTGCCTAATTAACAACCAAATGAAAGTTAATTATACTAACAAAACTAGGACTTGCAAATAAGTCACTGGAAATCGACGAAGTCCCTGAAATAGAGAAATCAACAAAAGACTGATGGAAAACCCAAATCTAAGTTGATTGAATGACTCAACCCTGATGACTAATTGGATTGCAGGATATCTTCCATCCTGGAGCTTATAATATGATAAGGATTTAAACAACTACATAAGGCCAGTGCAAAGCAAGCCATAATTTTCTGTCCAACTATTCATGAATGATCATTGATCATAAACTTTAGTATAATTTCACCTTGATCAGTATATATATATATATATATATATATATATATATATATATATATATATATATATATATATATATATGTTGACATTATCACTGACTTTGTTGTTTTATTAGGCTGTGAGGGAATGCGAGAGTAAAACTAGAGTAAATGATCAACACCTAGCCACCTACTTTTTGATTCTAAGGAATATAGTTGTGAATAATAACCAAAAGAACTGAATCACATGCCTTTACCTCGTACTGCAAGTTTGATGGTTGAGAATACCTCTCGTGAGAAAGTGATCTAAAAAATTAAATACATACCTAATTTTTGCCTTATTATGTTTATCATGTTCCCATTAGTATACTACCTAAAGCTACTTTAACTTACATATTCATGCCACATTCTAAGGTATCATTTTATTTGCTTAATTGGTTGAGTCCAAAATTTTACCGTTAAGATCTTTCTAATGAATGGCATCTCCATTCTCCACAATGCCTTGTAATGTGTCATCTTTATTTTGTAAAACATATGATTTGAAGTTTATACCTAAAGATCAATGAGTGATGGACAACAATAGGTATCCAAGGTGCCCTAGACACAGCTACAAAATAGTCACTATCAAGTTTGTGGGACAGATTCCTCATAAGTTTAAACAAGAAGCAATGCTTCTAAAAGAACAACAGGGGAAAATACAAATATATTTTGGTTGTTTTTTAGCAATCATTTATTAGTTGGCCTCAAGTCTAAGTAGGAGGGTATTAAAATTGTCTTGTTTATGTTAGGAACAATAAAATAGATTGTAAGAGCTTCTAGGTATTAGGAACAGAAAATAAAAACATACAATTACTGAAGTCTTGATCCAAGTTGAGAAGTACCAATGCTCATATGCTGCTCATAATTCTGTGACTTTTCTTAAGATATAAATTGTAAAATTCTCAATGAAGCATATCACAAGAACATGGTCCTTATATACTTTTATCTCCTAGACATGCCCCAAAAAATTCTTGTTGCAAGGTAATGCCAAAGGGAAGTCTCTCTTAAGGCAAAAATTCTTCTATGGGTCCTATGACTGAAATTTCAATCACATATAAGGGACAATATAAGCCTACTATTTACCGATATCTTTTTCAACATAGAAACGTATCTCAGTTAGATACATTGTACATTCTCCACCAAGATTCCAAAGTGCATCCTCATCATATGCAAGAACCTTGATACCAACAAGGGTGTAGTTTTGACTGTTTCACCTCATGATTCAACTAAATTATTAACTCAAGGACATGACCTGAGTGGTAAGTTGAGACGGTGTTCTTGTTGTCACGAACCTATTATAGACAAGGTGTACTGCTGACATGTGCCAAGCCATAATTGTTGAGAAGGGTATTATTTGGGAAATCTTAAACATAATCATATGGAAGAACCATGCTACCAACAAGGGTATGACTTTGAATGTGTCTCCTCATGATTCAACTGAATTATTAACTCAAGGACATGATTTGAGTGGTAATGTCAAACTATGTTCTTGTTGTTGCCATGAATCCATTGCATACAAGATCTACTACTAACACGTGCCAATCCATAATTGTTGAGAAGGGTATTATTTGGGAAATCTTAATCAAAATCATTTTCTCATTTCTCTAACTAGCTAGAGTTTTACATTTTGGGGATTGTATAAATGATGATTCCAGCTGTTGTTTCTTTCTTTCCTAAAACACTGCATCCTAAAATACTGCATCGCATTTTAACCCAAAAGAAAAATCAACCATAGACACCTATAATCATTTGACTTTCCCATTCAAATCTCCATAAAGAAAAACATTTTCTAAACTTTAACAGTGCATTATAAGAATAGTGTGACAGACCTTATTGGCATTTCTCAAATGTTTCTCCATAGACTTGGACCATTTCAAATTACTTCCTCCAATACATCAAACACAAGATTTCCCTAGAGAATATCCACCCTTGGACACTGTATAAATTGTATCGCGCTTTTGAGAAAGACGTAGTTTTCTACTGTACAGGAGAAATATAAAAAAATAAAAAAATATTTAGAATGTGATGAAAGATATAGATAATCTGAGTATACCTAATTAAATCTAATGGATGTTTATTTACACTACTGTTCTTAGAGTACCATTGACTTGTTGGTCTCTTCCAAGGTAAAACTTTTGTTAGATCCTCAATGTGTTTAGAATGAGCAACACATTTTTCATATTGTGATGTAGCATTTAGTCTCCAAACTCATGAAGATTTTGAAAATTTGATGCTCCTTCTTGTAGTTTTCAAAAGCAATGTTCACAAACACCCTAAACATACATGATAGAGATTACCATCGAACTAGTACCTGAAGCAACTAGTGAATTACTAAAGGTTATGGCTTAGGCATCAACAAATGGAACGAGTGGGAAATTCCACAATACTTCACACAACATGTATATGACAAACAAATTCCACAAAAAAAGCACAATATCCTAGAACTGTATAGCAAGTTCTTATTTTGGCATTGTTTTTAATAAAGCAAAAACATTGCCACTTACACCAATTCTTATTTTTGCACAGAGAATGACTGGTTGTAGAACTTAATAAGAATAGGTTTATGGTTTTCATCATTTCACTTTATATGATGAGATATGTCATATATATCAATTTCTAAACTTTTTCCCTCTATTTTAGAGTAGGTTTCACATAATTACTTCAATTTCTAGTCATCATTGATGATCGAGTTTTGCATCCCAATACATCATAAATATATCTTGATAAAAGAAAGAAGACTATTAATAGTTGACTTTGAAGCAAGTTTAAGATAGGGGTCTTGAAGACTTCAAAAGAATCCCCAAATCAAAACTAGCATAAATCACATTAGAAGAACGCGTCTCAAATTAGTCAAGTAGACAAACAAATGCCTATTGTAACTAGACCAATTTCTTTATTTTATTCTTGAATATTATTGGTGATTACTAATTCTGTGATTTTAGGCAAAACATTTATATTTTAGTTCAGTGTAGCCTCAGCCTTAGAAGGCTTCTAATATAGGGAGGTAGATAAATAGAACTTTTTTGTGTGTGCATATACATATATACAAGAATAATAATTAACTAGGCCTACTATGAATAAATTCAATGCATTGTATACATTGCTTATGCATTGGTGCACTGGTTGGTTGAGCATCTAATTTACTCCTCAACTCCTCAATGCTTCAAAGATAGTCTAAAAAACATCAAGGTGCAGACAACATCTAGGTTGTTCACCACTTATATACTGAGGTGTGAATGTCAGAGTCTTAGCTAAAATAGTGTCATACCTGCATAGGGCATCGATCTTCATGCATTAACATAGAAGAGAATTGGAGGAGCGGCTTGGGAAGAACTAGTTCTCCATAATAAAGAACCATCAACTCATTAGAAAAGAAGTCCATTGTAACATCCCATGATTTGAGGCCTCAGATAACATGATCTTAAAAGGAATGATTGGACTACTCATATCACCAAGGTGCACCTCCTTTTTAGGGAGCCCATCACTAAGAACTCCATAGTTAAGTGTGCTCAGCTTGGAGTAGTACTGGGATGGGTGACCTGTCGGGAAGTTGATCCTGGCATGCGCGTGAGTGAGGACAAAGTATGCAGTTAAGGCTAGTGGTGGTCTGTGGGGTCATTCGTCATTCCTGAAACCCTGCTAGAGTCTTGGGTAGTGGGCCCGGGCATTACAAATGGTATCAGAGCCAATTCCCATCCAGTAGGTGGGGCCCACATGGGCATGGCATGCCAGTCTTGAGCCGTGTGGTCTAGGCATGTAGGAAAGGGTTGTCCATGGTTGACGTAGCCACCCTTGTGCTGGTATTCCGTGATCGAGAGCTGGGTGTCCATGGGCCATTGTGGGTTTGCATTGAAATGAGGAAGAGATTATGAGGCCTTATAGTTGAGCCTTGACAAGGACGTCAAGAGTCTAAGTGGGGGATATTGTAACATCCCAGGATTTGAGGCCTCAGATAACGTGATCTTAAAAGGAATGATTGGACTACCCATATCACCAAGGTGCACTTCCTTTTCAAGGAGTCCATCACTAAGAACTACATAGTTAAGCGTGCTCAACTTGGAGTAGTATTGGTATGGGTGACCTGTCGGGAAGTTGATCTTGGCATGCACGTGAGTGAGGACAAAGCACGCAGTTAAGGCTAGTGGTGGTCTATGGGGACAGTCATCATTCCTGAAACTCTACTAGAGCCTTGGGCATTGAGATCGGGCGTTACATCCATCGTCAAGATTAATTACTTATTGTGGTGACAATTACCTTCCGAAAATAGAGATGAACACCACAGACCTCTATTGTTTCTTTTTCTCCATTAGCCATGATTCTTCTAGACCATATTCATTTATGACCTAAGTCAAGCAACAAAAATCAATAATCAAGTCAAATTAATTTTTACTATATCAGTCTACTATGATCAGTTGTGCATGTTTTAGAGCATCGTTCAACATCACCATACCTTGCCAGAGACCGCACTATGAATAAGATCTAAATGATCTGATGTGTAGACTAACCATTGTTTAGGGGTAAGGTTGTATCTATATAATTAAGCATAAAACACAAAGATCTCAATTTGTTTGACAGAATAGGGTACTTGATGCTTGTGTTCAAGTAAAATGGAGAGAAGGAATAATGTGGTCTAAATGTAGATTTTTTGGGCATCACATTTATCAATGAAATTCAGAAGTTTAATACAAGACAACACGTATTTTGATGGATGGTAAACAACTATATATGTTGGAATATGTAATCCATTACAAAGTCTGAATTATCATACCTGCTATGCAATGTTTGATGCATGATCGGGTGAGTTCATAGTCTCATAGTAGAAGACTGAGAAGTTAAAAGCAAGCGTCAACTTCGAGGGGTGAGTTCAAGTCCATTCAGTAAGGGCAATCTCCTCAGAGTAAATATTTTCCTAATAAGCAATAAGATATGATTTTAAATTGTTTCGATAGTGATTTTTTCCTGCAAATTTCTCACAACAACATTTCTATCTAAGAACATGTTAGAAAATAGGAATACTCTTCTTCAAAAGTGAAATAAAGATGCAAGACATAATAAATCAATAGGTTGATGCATAGTGTTGATATTATTGTTAGGTCGGATTTATAGGAGGAAATCAACAATAGCGTAATTAGAATAGTCTAAGCCATATAGAAACCTAGCTATATAGAACATTTCCTCAAGAAATGAATGAAGACAACACTTTTATCAATGGTAATAAGACCTACAAAGGAAATATGCTTAGCCTTGCACATGATTAACTTCCTCTGTATATTACATGTTCTTTTACCTCTCAGCTATTATAGGCCAGGCTTAAGAGTTAGCTAATCACATAAATAGCAAAAGAAGTTAAGCACATAAATAGTAGGAAACAACCTCCAGATCCCACAATATATGATATCAAAAGAAACATCAAAGAGCCTCATAAAAAACTAGGATTCACACTGAATCCATTTCAGGAAAATAGCTTATATTTCATCTTCAAGCATAAAGCACATACATAAACATGATCCTGGAATTCTTTTCCATTAAAACATAAAGCTAACTCATAAAAATTCAAAAATCAAAGCATATCTAAAGCCTGAACCAGGTAACAACATTACCACACAAACATCAAAATTTGAACAGAAATAGCCTATCTCCTCAACCAACAAACCAAAATCCAAGATAGAACCAAAATTGTCACCATAAAATTTCATTAGTTGAATCATCCTTTCAGATCTGAACAAGTATATCCCAATAAAATAGAAGAAGAAAAAATTAAATGCATGCCAAAACAAAAAAAAGATTGTCATATGTCAACGTAGTCTTTTACAATTGACATGAGGTGACACAGTCAGAGCTACACCCTTGTTGGTAGCACGGTTCTTGCATGTGGTGTGGATGCCTTTTGGAATCTTGGTGGAGGATGTACAATGTATCTAACTAAGATAAGTTTCTCTATAGAATAAAATATCAGTAAATGGTAGGCTTATATTGTCCCTTATATGTGATTGAACCTACAGTCATAGGACCCATAGTAGAGTTTGTGCCTTAAGAGATACTTTCATTTGTCATTCCTTTGCAACAAGGAGTTTCTGGGGCATGCCTAGGAGATAAAAGTCTATAAGGACCATGTTCTTATGACATCTTTCATTGAAAAGTTTACAATTGATATCTTAAGAAAAGTCAAAGAATTATGAGCAGAATATGAGCATTGCTACTTCTCAACTTGGACCAAGACTTCAATAATTGTATGCTTTTATTTTTTGTTCCTAATACCTAGAAGCTCTTGCAATCTTTTATATTGTTCCTAACATCAAAAAGACAATTGTAATTCCTTCCTACTTAGACTTGAGGCTACTAAAGACTACTTTCCTAACATAGACTTTTTGTCAACCTGATAGGACTACACATCTCCTTCTAAGATGAGCCCATTTTACAAAAAATCCTTTTCATTATGATCATGGGCTTATGCTAAAGTTGTTAGTATACACAACAAAATATCTTATATGATTGTCCTCTGTGAAACAACCCTCATAGTTCTTTGATTAGTTGTCCTCAAGTTTCCATCCTTTCATGTTAATTTGGCCTATCATTCATCTACCTACAGTATGAAACTAAATGCTGCCACCCATGCCAAGTGACTGATACAACTGAAGCTTCATAGGACTGATATGATCCCATCATTCATTCTGGATTTATAAGTTTTTGATGATGTCATGAATGGAACCCAAATTTTAACACACCTTCCTGCATTTGATAATGGGAGAGAAAGGGAATAGGTATGAGACATTCAAGAGTAGTATAAGGTACCACTCAAAACCTATTACAGTAGTTCATGGGAGGTGAAGAACAAGAATGACGGTGAAGCTGACTAGTTCTAGTATATCATACAACTACGAAACAGAAACATTGTAGTAAGAGAATTAATGACACTACTTTTGGGAGAGTCTTGGGATTGCATGTTGCATCTCTATTGTGGAAGACTTTATAATTGAATACAAAGAGAAAACATCATTAGGAATTTGAATTCATGTTGAGTAATAAGAAAGTTACTATTTTCTCTACTAAAGTATGAAACCTTGGACAACTTAGCCCTGAAACGTTATTGTTGAATCATAAACCTTGTAAGAAACTTCTTATGCTATTAAAAATCTAGTGGCCCAATTTGAATGTGTTGGATGCCCAACGCAAGGTTGGAAAGATTGCCTCAAGTAATATGGATATATCTACTATATCCCATAAGCATGGTTACCTAAGTAGTTCAAGTTTTTGAGTTCTCAAAGTAGAAGGATCATAAAAAACCTGAAATCTACATTCACACCTACTTCCTGACATGTCTAGGGTATTAACTTTTATAATGGCATAGGTTAGTAGGTTCTGATTGCCATATGCCATTCCTACTAAATCACTTGTAGGGCTCATCTTTATTTACACTATATGAGTATTTTGGATATCTTCTCACTTTTGTGTAGCAACAGTAGGGGAATGACCTCCCTTCAATCCTGACACTGCACAAACTCCATGATATACATCAGATAGGTAAATTATTCATGGTTTTTGAGGCTTGAATCTTTATCTAATTTGTTTGTAGCTTAAGAAAATTCTACATCTATGTTGGAGCTAAGTCAGCTAGAATTGAAGGCATCATGTAATAAATGTGGTTCACTTAATTTATATTGAAGTTCAAATCTTCATGAAGGATTGATGCACAACCATATCTGAAATGTGGTGCAATTACAAGCAAGACATGTCTTTTTTGGTTTCTAGATCACCATCAAGTTCATATTCCACTAAAATGTGGTGTATGCAATATTTTAGGATTCCTTTTAAAATCATAATGATATGAAGATTTCATTCATTATTCTAAAGGGGTAAGAGGACGACATAAAGGTTTTAGGCATTACCTAATATATGTATAAATCTAACTAATTTAGGGCTCATTCTGATGTTTATGATCTTATGAAATCAATGGATTGGTTTTTAAGAAAATTTATCAATCACACAGATGGAATTAGGGTTCCTTCCCTTACCTTTTGTAGGATGAAGGATGATCTCTAGATCATCGATCCTAGATCCAAAAATGGTGGAAAGTGTGATAGGTTAAGGGTTGGGTCTTATTCCCCCAATACTCCACAATGAACTAATCATTTAAATGGTGTTTTCATAGTAAATTGATTGATTTATGTTAAGAACCTAATTGAAATAGTTAGAAATAATTACATAGATATTACTCACATAAGGTACATTGTAAAACAAAAAATATTAGATAAATGCCATCTAGTTAATCTATTCGCCAAGCATGTGAAAAAACCTTTGTTATAGTGCTTGTGGATTAATCTTCCCGATCCAGTTGACATGCTTCATATACTATCTTTCGAGTAAATAGACACAATAATGGGTGAAAGGCTCATAATGTTCAACACCAAGTAAACTAATCAAAATCCATTTGGCACTCAAAGCTACTGCCAAAAATCAATCACTTTTTTATGGTGTTGTTGTACCAGCCAACTTCCCACAAAAGTCAATATCTATGCTAGGCATTTTAGTGCCACCAATATGTGCAAGATTTACTACAAGGTACATGATATAGCCATCCATACTCTCCTAAAATGTACACACACAAACACTATATGGGGAAGCTAGACCTTTTTACCTCTGTTGATGGATGCTCTGCAAGGTGGGTTTGCTTCCTGATCTCCTAGTTTGTTACTAAAACTGAAAACCAAGTTTTAACTACCTTGCTGCTAAATGCCTTGTTATATGCATATGCCACAAGATGGAGGTCTTCAACACTGGCCTAGTCTAGGCATTGATCATGACACATGGGATCATCAACTAGACACAAAGTTATGTTGAAGGTAGGCACCAAACAAACTAGAAGTTGTACACCAACTTCTAGTACATTGGTAAGGTCATCTTCTTTAACAGTCATATGTGAATCTATTGAGAAGGTTTTCTAAATGTGACCCATGAAAACACATGTGCTACACTTCAGGGATAGACAAAGAAACCACCATGTCAGGGATGCCATCTAAAATGGTTTGATACTAGATGAACTAGGAGTAAAACCACCGCCAGCATTGTAATCGCCTTCCTCTAGAAAATGCTGAAGGCATAGTTTCAAGTTGAAGGCAGTGATTTGGTACCTGGTGGCAATGTGGCACTTCGGCCTATTGGCTTCCTCTAGACAATGGCTGTCAGCGCCATACTTGGGCTCCCTCCAACCACCGCCAGTAGTCTTCCCAGTCGAAACCCTTTGCATGATCCTCCACGACACTAGTTAGGGTGACGACCCAGCCAACTCTAGATCATCGGTGCATTCGTCTCATGTGAGTGAGGAATCAGGGAGAAATATTTGCGGAGATATCAATCTCAATTAGTGTGAGAGTGCGAATGGAAAGTGGGAAGAAAAATTTCTAAATATTATCGATTAGCTAGTTCCACTTTTAGTTTGGTAATTTTAGATTGTCACTAATTAAATATATAAATGCCTTTAATGTTTAGTCCTTTTTAGAAACTCTACAATAGGTTGTTTAGAGGCATTTTAATTAAAAATGCCTATAAATTAGAGAGATAGTGGCCTTTTTTTAGAAAAGCCACTAGAATAAATGCCACTAATGGGCATTTTTGATGTAGTGTCGTATGCACTCAAAGAAAAGGGAGGGATGACTAAGGGACCAAAATTGTAACCACTATCACCAGTCTAGTCACTATAAAAGGAAATGCTCTCTTTACCTAGATGAATTGAGGAAGAAGAAGGAGGGGATAGTGATATCCAATTTAGGTATTTATGTTATTGAGATAAATATGTCCACTTATTCATCTTGGGTACTAGATACCAGATGTGGATCTCACATATGTTCAAATATGCATGATATGAGAAGAAGTAAAGCCTTTAAGAAAGGGAGAGGTTAAATGTGTGTTTCAAATAGAGAAAGAGTTTCTACCATTGCAGTTGGAAACTATCATTTATCTCTACGTTTGAGTTTGTAATAGAGTTATAGAACTGTTATTTTGTATCTACCATTAATAGAAATATTATTTTTGTACCTTGTATGGAAAGGAATTGATTTGATTTTTATATAAAGAATGGTCAATGTTCTATTTCAAAAGATGAGATCTTTTATGGAAGTGCCCCAATGTCCTATGGTATTTACTTATTAGATCTAAAGACAAATGTTTATAACATAAATACCAAAAGATCAGAAGTCGATACAACTAAAAAACATACCTTTGGCATTGTATTATAGGGAACGTCAATGAGAAACACATTTCTAGAGTCCATAAAGATGGATATCTAGACTCTTTTGACCCCGAATAAATAGACACATGCAAATCTTGTCTGTTTGGCAAGATGAATAAAGATCCTTTAATTGGTTAAAATGAAAGAGAGAATGATCTATTGGAACTCATACATACTTATGTATGTGGACCATTTAGAAAAAGAATGCTACAGGTGGTTACCAGTACTTCATTACCTTTATTGAAGACTTCACTGGGTATGGCTATGTACTTGATTAAAAATAAGTTAGAAACCCATGAAAAGTTTAAGTATTTCATAAATGAAGTACAAAACCAAGTTGGTAAAAGTATTAAAGCACTTCATTCTGATCGAGGTGGAGAGTACTTAAGCGAGGAGTTTAAGGACCTTATATGAGACTATGGTATTGTATCACAATGAACTCCACCTGGAATACCACAGTATAATAGTGTATCAGAAGGAAGGAATCTTACATTACTAGATCTGGTGCAGTCAATGATGAGTTTTACTGATCTTTCAACTTCCTTCTCAGGACATGCTCTAGAAACCACAACATTTACACTCAACAATGTACTATCTAAATCGGTTCAAAAGACATTATATGATATATGGTATGGGAAGCATCCCAATGTGCCTTTTATGAAGTTGGGGATGTGAAGCTTATGTGAGAAAGGAGTTCCTGAAATGTTTGGACCCAAGTTGGATAAATGTTATTTTGTCGGATATCCTAGGGAAACCTTTGTTGCCAGGAATGTTGTATTCCTAGAATAAGAATTTATTTACAAAGGAATCAGTGAGAGGAAATTAGAACTCGAAAAGGTTCAAGACCAACAAGAAAATATCGAACATGTAGAGGTATAAGAGGAACATGGAGAGTCACAAATTATTGTATAATCTCGAATTCCTCATATAACATAGGAACCTTGCAGATCTAGTAGGACTCAACATGAGCCTGAAAGATTTGGTTATCTTGTGACTCAGGAAGGCAATGAGTTGGTCATTTATTATGAGAAAACAACTTACCTAGAAGTTGTTAAGGGACCAGAGTCTTAGAAGTATCTTTAGTCCATGAGATCTGACATGGAATCCATGTATACCAACAAGGTATGCACCTTGGTGGATGCACCTGAAGGGGTAAAAACCATAGGGTGCATGTGGGTCTTTAATAGGAAAATTGACATGGATGGTAATGTACAAACATACAAAGGCTGATTGGTCATAAAGGGTTTCAGACAAGTTTTAGGTGTTGATTATGATGAAACCTTTTATCTAGTTGCCATGGTTAAGCCATTCATATCATATATGCTTGCCATTGTAGCTTAATAGTTATTATGACTGTGAGACTTGGCTGATGGATGTTGAAACTACATTGTTTAATGGAAATCTACTTGAGGATGTGTACATGAAGCAACACAAGCATTTTATAAATTTGGAGGATGCAAATAAGGTTTGTAAGATACGAATTTCAATCTATGGAATAAAGAAAACATCTAGGAGATTGAACCTTCAATTTGACGAAACAGTCAAAGAGTTTGTATTTAGTCAGAATGAAGATAAACCATGTGTTTACAAGAAGGTTAGTAAGAGAATGATAGTATTCTTCATATTATGTGAAGATGACATACTATTTATGGGGAATGACATCCCTACCTTACAAATAGTAAAAACTTGGCTAGAAATTACATTTTCTATGAAGGACTAGGTGAATCATCCTATATCTTAGGAATTAAGATCTATAGAGATAGATCTAGAAGGATTCTTGGCCTAAGCTAGAGCACATACATTGACAAAGTGTTGAAGAGGTTCAACATGGAGACCACAAAGACAGGAAACCTACCTATGTCACATGGTTTTACCATCTCTAGATTTCAATGTCTTAGTTTTTGTGAAGAAAGGGAACATGTGAGTAAGATCCCATATGCATTTACAATTGGATCTATCATGTACACAATGTTATGAACTCATCCTGATGTCACATTTTCCTTGAGCATGACAAGCATATATTAGTTAGATCCTGGTGAAGGCCACTGGACTGTCTTTAAGAACATCCTTTACTAGATAAGAACTAATGATCAGTGTCTTGTCTATGATGGAGAGGAAGAGTTGGTGGTAAAAAAGGTTACACTGAGGCATGCTTCCAAACTAACAAAGATGGCTTTATATCACAATCTAGATCTGTGTTTTGTCTTAACAATAGAGTTGCAAGTTGGAAGAGCTCCAAGCAAGAAACAATTGTTGATTCTACAATAGAAGCTGAGTATATTGCTTCTTCCAATGCAACAAAGGAAGTTGTTGTTGGGAAATATGGGCATAGAGTATAGCAACCGAAACAAAAAAATTATCTATTTGTATTTCCATAACTACAAGATCACATCAACTACTATAAAATAGGATGGATAGTTTAACAAGTTATACCTAGTCTTGGAGCAAGTCCAACGACAACAATTTGTTTCAATGCAACTGTCAACTAGTTTCTCTTGGATTGTGGCTATGTAGCTCCTAGCTTTCACCGTGAAAAAATAACAGAACAACTTCTGCAACGACTGTTATGGTCTCATCACAGACTGTTCCTGACCTACTATGAGAGAACCAGATATCTCCCCTCTTCCATCTCCATCGCTGCCTGCAGCATGGGCCAAGGGTGACCGGAGAAAGGGACGGCGACCAGGTGCCTTAGAGATGACTAACAATTGACTAGGAAGCTTCCAACCGTGCCCAAGCAGTAGGCGTTGAGAGCGGCCGTTGTCAAGGTGAGCATAGGACGGTGGTACTTCTCTATCCCCTGTGGCGTGTGTACCTAGCGGAAGCAATGGAAGGAGGAACCACCACTGGCGATCTTGAGAGGCTGTCGCTTTAGGTGGTTGAGTCCTCTGGTTTTGTGTATAAATCGAGCTGCTTCTTTATGTTTCCCTCCCCATAAAGTTCTTTTGACGTTTATATGTGAGGTTTCTTCAGTGAGGCCTTTGGCCAGACCCCTGAGATCTCTCCTTCTCTTATCCATCGTCCTCAAGGGGGCAACCCTTATCAACATCCCTAAGCATCCCACATAGTTAACAAAAGTTAGGCAACCATTCATACTTTAACTCCAGAGATAATAGATTTTCCTTCTTATCCCTGATTCTCTATGACCTTTGTATATATTTTGACACATCAAGTCTGAATCAGAATTGTGGGGTTTTCCCCCACCCCATTTCATCCCTATCAACTACGACAAGCCTCCCAATTTTTCTAGTGATCGCTCGAACTACTGGTGCTGATCTATGACTGAGTTGAAGTCCCTAGATTTTCACCCAGAAGAGGCTCTCTTTGAAGATCATGCAATGTGGTTGGTCTGATTCCTCGATCTCCTTCATGAGCAAGAGTATGTTCTTGAAGTTCCAAGGGCCCCTATAAGGACCACGACCTGGGCTTTGGGATAACCCTATAAGTTTTGCCTAAGAAAGATGATTAGAACCTTTTTTTTACTTTTCAAAAGTAATTAATACTTAAGGAAAGCTCAAGTTTCAAGTTTGAGCCTGTTTGAATATTATTTGTGCTATATATGATAGTTTTGGTGTAGCATGCAATTCACCCAATGTATGGGGTTTATGTGCAATTTACCACCTCTAGAATGTTACTACTCTTTCTTATTTTCATCTAGATGAGAGAGAAAGGAGGGGGCACCTTGTTTGATTTTTGGTTGGGGGATAACACTCTTGGTTACATTAGAACCTCATAATGTTGAGTGTCTTGAACTCTAGATCAGGTTGTGTCAAGTTATGAAGGGTATATGGGGTTCCCTATTGGTTTAGAAGCCATGGAAGAAGTCCCCTACTAGTTTAGAAACCTTTTGGAACCATTCATATCTGGCTAAGCACCTCAAATCGGTCAATCCTATCAGTTTAAGACTTCCTTGGAAAACTTGTATTAGTTTGTACACTAATTAATGTCGAGTTGTGATATCTTGTCAAGGAAGCTACCCAATGGCCGATACCTCACCCTTGGATTATCCACAAGTGTTTTGCATGTCAAGATAAATGTGGTTTTATGGTGTCACCATGCATGGACATGTTTCACCCATGTATATATGGTGATGACACCTTACATATACTCTCTTTTATGAGCCACAACTATATATAATCCTCTTTTGACCACCTAGTAAACCTTTCCACTCCTTTACCATCTCTTTCTTGGTGTAAGACCCTAGGAGATCAAGGGGGAAGAGGAAAGCTGAGCAACTTGCCTTAGGTAAATCCATGATGGGCTATGCTTCTCGAACCATGATTCTTAGTTTCCTTCTTCACCAAGTTCCTTATTATGGTATCTTCTTTCATTTAGAGGTGTGATGATCAAGTCTTGGAATTTTGATAAGTCATCTTCAACCTTGGGAACATGTTGAATCTTGAAGAATTAGTGGTGATCTTGAGGTGGGTTATATAACTTGAACTCAACTTTATTATCATTCACCTTCTATCATGCAATACTTGACGATTCCTTCTTTACTTCAACTTTTCTTATTTGAATGATGGTTCTATGAGATCTAATGGAGATATGGGGCTGTTGTCCACGAACTAGAGTGGTTATGGATGAAAAGTTGGAGCTTTAAGATGATGGAACCGATATGCACAAATCGATATCTATTTGTGTGAAACCCTAGCCCGATACAAAAGTAAATTAATGAAAACTGATACATAGGAACTCCTACCCCTATTGATTTGTTACATGAGTAGGAGTACTATTCTTTCAATTGTCTAACCTATCACCTAAGGCTAATAATAGGACAAGACGATATCTAGAAGTTAGCCAAGTCGATACACATACTTGCACCATTACATGGATGGCCAACATGACTTGTGATGCTCTAGTATGATATGTTGTTAATCCATTATGACATGGAGGAAGAAAGGCCGATTTTTTGGACACCATAAAATGATATGCTTTTATAATACTAGCTCATCATGACTAATAGATGTTCAGTAGATATAGAGTATTGTATCATGTTGCCTTAGTTGAGTGTAGAAGCTGATATGACCAAACCTAACCCTAAACCGATACATTCATAATTCGACACCCCTCTAGCACGTCATATTATGTGAAGGTGGGGGAAATATACTCTTTTGAAGCCTTGGCCGATACACCAAGCAGTGTGAGGCCAATAAGTGAGAGAACTAAGGTTTTGAATAACAGATCACCCGATACAAATCTAACCATAGAGGTTAATATCCCAAAGTAAGTCAATGTGGTCGAAACACTAGTTGGTTAAGTGGTTGATACCCTAGTTGATGGTGTGGCTGACACACTAGTTGGTTGTGTCCAATACCCTAGTTGATGGTGTGGTCAATACACAATGGGTTGATGTGGCCAATACACAAAGAGATAGGGTGGTTGATACCCTAAAAGGTACACTATAGCTGATATAGTGTAACGACCCCACCTCCCAGTAACCCCCACTTAAGGGAGACCAAGAAGTCAGAGTCGTTATCCCAATAAACTGAATCAAAGGTTTGACAATTAATCAATAATAATTATGAAATTTTACCAAACTAAACTGAAGGCTGGTATAAAATAAAACTTTGCATACCTTTTAAAAACTTTGGATATCTACTTCTATCCACATCTTAAATATATTCTATCTAATCCTCCTTGTACTTTAACTCTTATTTTCACAATGTGTCACTTTACTATTTGTTCCTTTCAGAGTTGTACCTAAAATGCCGACAAACAAAATGTCAGTCAGCATATATGAAGTGGGGACACACAAAATATCACACATAAGGCTAACAATATAATTATCACAATCAAGTTGATTAACAATTCAATTTACAAGTTCAATGTGACAAACTCCACCGCTTTTGCCCTAACCCTGGAATACCCCCTTTAGGGTTTCTCTTTAGCCATGGACTTAAGGCCAACTTCTCCATCCTGAGCTTGGTTCCTGGGATCACCTCTCATGGTGCCCATTAGCCATGCACTACAGACCACCTTCTCTATCCTAAGCTTGGTGTCTGGGGTCACTACTCATGGTGCCCATGGGTCTTCCCTCTTAGGCTTGACCTTTTTGCCTCATCCATCAGGGTGGCATGTAGGTGTAAGAATACACACTTATATCATAATTGTAATAATCATAGTGACTTTATGATTTGCAAGTATGAACATCCAAACTGATTGGTTGCATCCAATGTGATTAATCATTCGGAAAACCTTCGGAAAACTAATGCGATGAACCATAATTAACCACATACCTATCAGGCTGATTTGAGTGCAGAAATAATCCAACTAAGAAAGAAATCTAGTAAACAAGCAAGCACACAAGATGATCCTGAAATATACATCCAATTTTCCTATCATTAATCATACCATCAAGGTCTATTAAACCTAGTTTTATCCTAGGGTTACTAGACCTTTTTAGGGTTTCGATTACAATTAGGGCTTCACTTCACTTTTACTATTTTAAACCCTAATTTTATAAAATTACTCACAACCCTAATTATCTCATCTATCTTTCATAAAAGATCCAAAGATCATCTTTTGATGACATAAAACCCTAATTTCGGATTAAATACACTTTTATTTCCTTTTTCCCTATTTAGGGTTTCTAAGTGCATTACCCATCATATTTGGTTTAAAACCCTAATCTCATACAATTAATCATTTAAAGCAGGTTGATGTGCAACATAAACATATAACATGTTAATAATACTTGAATTAACCTATTACTACTCCTTAAATCATTTCCTATCATCAATTAGGGTTTCTAACCAAATTTTATTATCTTTTTCATTAAAATATTACACTTGCAAAAAGATATAGATTCAGGCCTTCTAACTATTTTTAAATTATTACTCACATTTTTTCTGATCAACTTTCATGTATTAAGTTTCTTCATCTGATTTTTCTATTTATTTATACGATTTTTGCAAGAAAAACCCCTTTTCTAGATTATTCGAGTAGAGAGGGAATTACTAGGAAATTCGGCGGCTGCTTGATCAGTGGACCGGTGGTCCGCTTTTCAGATCCAACAATGCTCATCACCCATGTCTAATTTCAGCCACTTCTGCTCTCGCTCATCCGATCCCACTCGGGATCACGGTGGACCGCGATCGGACGGTCGTCAGTCGTCGTCTACCTTCGATTATTCGAAGGACTGCGATCAACTCCTTGGTTGACTATGAGCTCCAGGCCACCAGTACAGAAAAGGAGGTGCTCGGTAGCTCCGTCGTCAATGCCCAAACTTAACGAACTGGTCAATTTCTCAAAGAATCTTGACCTTCACCATGAACTGGTCATTGGAGTTCCGACAAGGTCAACTAGTTGTAGGGGGTGTAGGTTAGGATGAAATCTACAATTGAACTCGCCTTTCAACTCGTTGTCGCGCTCCACAGCATTTGGGTTATGAATTGGGTATGATAGTACCCTCAAGTACCCCTCCCTTATATAGGGCTAGGTCAGGGTGTCCCTTATATAGGGCTAGGTCAGGGTGTCCCTTATATAGGTCTAGATTGTTCAGAACAATCTCCCGAAGACGATGAACCTCTTACTTCTTGGAATTATCGTCTCAAATGCAAGATAATAGGATTCCAAAATTGAATCCCTTTCACTCTGTGACTCGAGGTATATGATGAGTGGCCACCGTTGGATCTGTGGTCCCCCAGACCACACTAGTCATCCAACGGCCATTGTCGCTCCCCGAAACTGAATTATCTAATAATTGATAAAAAAAAGTGTTTTAATAAGGAAACTTGGGAAATTCATTTCTCTCTCATTGATTAGTATTTTTCCCTAAAATTTTAAGGGAAACCCCATCTTCACATTATCTAACCATTTATTAAGTTTGGGAATCAAATTCCAACGTATGAGAAGGTTTCCTTCACTCCCAAGTTAACCATCAATTAATCCAGAATTAATTAATATTTCTTTTCCCTTTGTCATTATCTTGTTATCTCGAATCCCTTAGACCTCAAGTAAACCTAAAGTCACGAATTCCCATTTCAAGGAATATCTATTTGCCTTTATCCTCTTATACATGTCTATTTCACATATATTTCGTTTTATTAGATAAATCATTTTCCTTTTTATTTCTCTTCTTTTCAATTGGGCTTAATGGACAACAACGCCCATTATCCATCAATCATGGCCATTTCACACGAAATCCATCAACAAATCAAACATATATTTCATTCATAAATTAAAAGAGAATTTTACTTTTTCATTACATAACTTAGAAATTGAGGTTATAACATCCTCCCCTCCTTATAGGAATTTTTCCCCCAAAATTCAAGAAATCAAACAAACAAGCTAGGGTATGCTTTCTTCATGTCCGTCTTCAGCTCCCATATGGCCTCATCCTCTCCATGGTGCTTCCAAAGAACCTTTACCATCACTATATTCTTAGATCTGAGCTCTTTCACCTTGGTATCTAGAATCCGAAAATGTGACTCAGGATAAGTTAGCTTCCCTTGAAGCTCAATAGGTTCAATGCTCAACACATGGCTCGGATCTCACACATATCACTTCAAATTGGACACGTGAAACACATCATGTATCATGCTATACTAAGGAGGTAATGACAAACAATATGCAGCTCACCAATCCATTCTAACACATCAAACGGACTGACGTATCGGGGAAGCAACTTCCCTTTGTTCTTGGCTATAGCTCAGAGCGGTCGGATTTTCAAAAACACATGCTCAGACCACTTTGCATCAGCATACGACTTCTATCGATCCTGGGCTCTCTTCAGCCTTTGCTTGATCAAAGTAACTTTATCAACATACACCTAGAGCTCATCTGACCTCAATAGGGTCCTCTCACCCACATCATCCCAGTGAAGTGGTGATCGACACGGTCTCCCGTACAAAGCTTCATACGGAGGCATCCTGATACTAGCTTGGTAGCTATTGTTGTAAGCAAACTGGGCTAAAGATAAGTATTGCTCCCATGAGCCACCCCAATCGAGCACACACGCTCTCAACAGATCTTCTAATGTATGTATTGTTCTTTCTGATTGACCATCCGTCTAGGGGTGATAGGCGTTACTAAACTTCAACCTCATACCAAGTTCCTGTTGAAATTGCTTCCACAACTTGGAAGGAAACTTTAGTGCTCTATCAAAGATGATCGAGCTGGGTACTTCATGCAAATGCACTATCTCTCTGATATACAGCTGAGCTAGGTATGACACCTTGGCAGTGGTCTTTTAGGCAAGGAAGTAGGCTGACTTGGTAAGATGATCTACTACGACCCATATCACATCATGACCATTCTTGGTTAGGGGTAGACCAACCACAAAATCAATGGTGATATGCTCCCATTTCCATTCTGGAATCTCTATCGACTGTAGAAGTCCACCGAGTCGTTGGTGTTCAGCCTTCACCATCTGGCACGTAAGCCAGTTGGCCAAACATGCCGCAGTGTCTCTTTTCATTCCTATCCACCAGAAAAACCTCTGTAAGTCCTTGAACATCTTAGTAGTTTCTTGGTGCAGTGTGCATTTGAATCCATGAGCCTCTTGCAGGATATGTTTCTTTATCGATGAATCCACCGGAACCCATATATGATTCTCAAACCTGATTCCTTTGTCTACTCCCATGGAGAGATGAGTCTATGGCTTCATCATCAAACCTTTCATCTTGTCATGCTCTTCACTTGTCCACTGTGTTCCTATGATCTCACTCAACAACGCAGATTGGATCTGGATATTAGCCAATTGAACTCCATCTTCAAGCGGTTGTGGAGTCCACTCCACCAACTCCTCCAAACTCTTCCATTGTCTGGACAAAATAGCTGCACACCTGATCTATTTTTGACTCAAGGCATCTTCTATGACATTCACCCTACCAGGATGATAAGTGATGGTGAAGTCGTAATCCTTCATATACTCCATCCATCGTCGTTGTCGCAGGTTCAAGTCTCTTTGTGTCAACGGGTTCTTCAGGATCTTATGGTCGGCGACGATCTCAAAGGTAGCACCGTACAGGTAATGTCGCCATATCTTTAGGGCATGGATAATGGCATCTAACTCCAGGTCATGTGTCGGGTAATTCACCTCATTGGGCTTGAGCTGTCGGGAAGCATATGCAACTACATGCCGATTTTGTTCCAACACACAGCCAAGTCCCATCTTGGAAGCATCGGTGAATATCACAAAACACTCATTGTCGGAAGGTAGGGTCAACACTGGGGCAGTGGTCAGCTTCTCCTTCAGCTCCTGGAAGCGAGCTTCACATACGTCGGACCACATGAACTTCACATCCTTCTATGTTAACATGGTCAGCAGAAAAGTAGTCTTTGAGAAATCCTTGATGAAGCGACGGTAGTATCTGGCCAACCCCAAGAAGTTGCGAATCTTGGAGGGGTTCTTTGGTGCATGTCAGTCTCATACTGCTGAAACTTTGGCTGGATCTACTGCGATTGTTCCTCCTAAGATGATGTGCCTGAGAAACATGACTTGGTCTATCCAAAACTCACATTCCGAGAACTTTCTATAAAACATTTGCTTTCTCAGGATATCAAGAACTCTACCCAAGTGGTCACGGTGTTGAACTAGGTCATCGAAGTACACCAAGATGTCATCTATGAACACTATCACAAAAGAGTCAAGGCGAGGTTCGAACACACTATTCATAAGGTTCATAAAGACACTAGGTGCATTGGATAGTCCAAATGGCATGACCACAAACTCATAGTGGCCATATCGGGTTCGGAAATCCATTTTAGGTATATCCTCACTTCTTACTCTCAACTGGTGGTATCCTAACCTCAAATCAATCTTGGAAAAGACTCGAGTCAATTTGAGTTAGTCAAATAGGTCATCTATTCTGGGTAAGGGATACTTGTTCTTAATGGTTGCTTGGTTGATCATCTGGTAGTCAATACACATCCAAAGCCACCAATACTTCTTCTTCACAAAGAGGACTAGTGCTTCCCACAGCGATGCACTGGGTTGGATAAAGCCTTTATCTAACAACTCTTGCAACTGGGTTTTCAATGCAAGCAACTCGGTAAGTGCCATTCTATAGGGTGCCTTAGATATAGGGTTAGTCCCGAGAGCTAACTCGATGAAGAAATCTACCTCCCTCTCAGGGGGAATCCCTGGTAGATCATTAGGAAACACATATGCATACTCCTGATCCACCTCTATCTCCTCTAAGGATCACCCCTTAACTTTAGGTTCGGTAACTACATCTAGGTAGGCTCGACAACCCTTGTATATCATCCGATCAACTTTCAAAGCTGACACATAAAGGTTGGTCATCACATCCTTCTTTCCTCGAATGGCGAAGTGTGGATGGCTGGGTTTCCTAAAAAGGATCTTCTTCTCTCTACAGTCAATCTGGGCTCTATAGGTGTAAATTTAATTCATACCGATGATTACATCAAAATCATTCATATCGATGAGGATGATGTCAGCGGGAAGCTCATGGTTGAAATACTTAACTGGAAAGACATGGGTTTTCAAAAGATATGTATAGTGTAACATCCCTGACCTGGGTTATGCTTTAACCCTAGGTGTTTTGTTTAAGAAAGATAATTATATGCTTGATATTATCTTTTGAAAAGTAATTAAGACTCAAGAGGGACATATATTTCAATTTTAGTCCATTTTGAATAATGTTGAAAATAATGTTTTGCTTGCGTTGGACTAAAGTGCAAATTACCCAAGTGGAGGGGTTAAATTGCAAATTTTGCATGATAATATTTTCCTCATGTGTTGAAGCATCATGAGAATGAATATTATGTAGAGGTATGGCTAGTGAAAGCCTGAGTACCAAGAAAGAGTTGATAAATCAATGTTTGTGCATTAAAACCTAGTTTTGGTGTAATGTGTAATTTACCCAAAACCTAGGGAGAAATATGCAAATTTCCAATTCAATAAGGTCCCAAATATTCTTGTCATCTTTTATAGGCAATAAAATTAGAGGGGCATCTCATTTGAGCTAATTTGAAGAGAGAGAATCTTGATATTAAAATAATCAAGATTTAAGCATAATTGAAACCTTAATTCAATTTAATGCAAAAATAAATAAAATAATTGAAGGTCCTTCAACAAAAACTGAGATGGTTGTATTTTCTAAAGTTTGAACGTCCTTGTGCCTTGAAAAGGCAAAGGAAATATCTACGTGAGTGGAGAACCCACTCACATTAAGAAATTAAAAAGAAATATCCACTAACTTATGGATATTAATATTATAAGGGTTAATGTGCGTAATTTATTTTCCCTGAATTCATGGATAATGGAAGGGAATTCGGAGGTGAGGAAGATATATTTGCATGCAAGGAACCAAGGTGGAAGATGTGGCACCAATTTTGGAATTAAAAGATTTTTTATAAGGCATTTTCTCTCTCATTGATTTTCTTATAAAAACACCTTTTACAACTCAAACCAAAGGCTTTTTTGAATCCACTTCTTCTCTTTGCTTGCAAAAACGACCAAGGGAGCTAGGAGCATCAGGAGGACTACCCCCAACCTGTGGTAAGCTTCTTGACTTCCTTTCACCTTGAATTCATGGTGGAAATCACAAAACAATGCATGATTTCTTCTTATCTCGATCCCATCTTCAATTCTAACCATTCCTTT
Organism: Alisma plantago-aquatica; assembly: GCA_963693085.1. NCBI lineage: Eukaryota > Viridiplantae > Streptophyta > Magnoliopsida > Alismatales > Alismataceae > Alisma > Alisma plantago-aquatica. The sequence continues at coordinate 820,493,379 of OY856411.1, read as the reverse complement.
TCACTCAAAGCTTGAGGACGAGCCTTGGAATAGTGAAAGGAGTTTCATCCACCACTTTTGACGTGATCTTGAAGCTTTGAATCTCAATTTGAGGCGGGTTTTATAACTTGAACCCCTTTACATTGTTATTCAACTATCAATCTTGCAATTTCGTTGATTCCTTCATCTTCTGATTAATTGTTTGTTGTAATTGGTAAATTCATGAAATCAGAAGTACTATAAGTTACAGGGACAAAGGTAGATTATGATGACATCATCTTGGAGACTTTTCCCAAGGTATTCCTATTCCAATCGGTTTCAATAAGTTGTCCATTCGGTTTCAACAAAACCGTTTGGAATTAAACGGTTTCATCAAACCATTAGGAACAAAACAGTTTCAAACCATTTTGGAGAGTTGACCACAGTTGACCATTTGGAGATTTGATGGTAATTATTATGGTTGATGACTCATTAAATTTAATTGATTAGTTCTAAAGGGTTCATTAGTTGAAGGTTCATCATTTACCAAACCCTAATCGGGTTAAGTGCAGAAATTCCAATTGGTTGATTTAGATTTTTGGGTTGATTAACCCAAACGGTCTCAAGACCATTTGGGGATCACCCAAACGGTCTCAAAACCGTTTGGAGGTCAACCAAGACCATTTGGAGGTCTAGAGTTGAGTATGGTTGAGTAATTGAAGGTCCAGAGATACCAAATTGAAATGCAATTAATAGTTGAATTGATGATCATTCCAATGATCTAAACCCTAATGGAATTTCACAAATTTCAAGGATAGGATGGGGAAAACGGTCTCAATATCGTTTGGGGACCCAAATTTTAAACGGTTTCAACACCTTTCTTGTCTAATCGGTTTCGAGGGAAATTTGCCCAAATGATTTTCTACCAATTGTATTCTGAGAACTAAGATCGTTTAGAAGCTAAGTAATCAAATCTTTTTGAGGTTCAAAATGGTTAATCCATTTGGATACCTCATGTAATTGAAGATCCAATATGGTTAATCCAATTGATCATCTAATGTAATTGAAGTTTCAATTGGTCAATTCATTCGAAACCCTCATGTAATTAAAGATTCAATTGATTAAACCATTCGGAGATCTAATGTACTTAGATGATTGATACCCTTGGTGGGATTAATAATTGATGCATAATGATGTAATAATTCAATACATAATGCTAACCATCAATGCATGTATTTGAATAAAGAGTACACTCAATTTAATCAAGAATTGAGTAGTGAACATCCTGAGTAGGATGAGAGAGAGAAAGATTTATACATGAATGATAATCATGTAGTAATAAAGCCTAACACATTCAAAATAAATGTGATATACAATTAGGGTATGATCCTTGATAAAGAGATCATAAAACCCTAAAAGAGTTGATTAATGAACTCAAACCTTAATTTAGGGCAAGTTTGAGTAAAACCCTAAACTAGGAGGATGATGTGACATGAATTTTAGTAATGACATGAGTAACCCTAACTCATGGTATCCTGATGATAAACCCTAATTAGGATGAATAGTAAACCCTAATTGTGGGTAATGGAAAATAAAATCCTGATTAGAAGGGATAGTAAAACCTAACCCTAAATTGGGTGTTAGTATATGATAATCCCTAATGTGATGTGAATGGTAAACCCTAATTCTAAAATAGGGTGACGGTATGTGAAACCCTAATTCTGGGTTATATTATATAGCATGAAACTCTAACCTTGGATAATGAAGTGATAAATCATTGGTCCTAATTGTGCAAAGGGAATGAGTAACCCTGATTGACATGAAATGGGAAACCCTAACCCTGGTAAGGGAATAGTGTTACCCTTGAATAGCATGGAATTGAAATATGATTGATATATTTGTTATCATTTGTACTAACCATGCAGGAATCATGAGATGATGAACATATCCAGGTATGAGCTATGATGTTTTATTTATTGAAAGTATTTAATGGGTTTTGTGTGCCATAATATGCCTTGTTGCCTAGTAAGAGGTAACAAGAGAGTTAATGGGCCTCAAGTGCATAAGAGATGCTTGTGTAGCAAGTGTCATGTTTACCTTGGTCAGATGACCTGAAGGTGATAGTTACCTGAAAGAGTGGTAACAATGCTCAGTGATGAGCTAAGGGTTTGAATACCCAGAACCATATGATTATGGCATTGAGTTTGTGAAGGGAAGAGTATTCCCAATATTGAAATGAGGGAATGAGATCCCAAACTCTTATAAAGACTAACAAGTAACTGATGAAAATAGTACATGTTTCTTTGTAGCATTTGTTATAATAAGTTATGTTTGAAAACTTGGCTGATGATAAAAGAATATGATAATGTACTTAATTAATAAAGTAAAAGCTATTCATGTAGTGCTATGACCATAGATCCATCATCGTCAGTAGTTGGTGACGATTAAATAGGTTTTCCTACTAGATCTCCTGGAGAGTGCATATTTTTTAATATGTGGGGGTCAATGGGTGAAAAAATTTGTATGTCCTAATGGAGGAATTGATGGAAGGTAAACATTAAACCTCTCAATCCTTCATTATATGTGCCGGGATGGATGTATCACAAATCTCCCAATGATGTTAATGCTGGATCGATGGAGGTAAACATGAAATCTCTCGATTGTGAAGAGAGTGCAGCCACCACTGTAGCTCTATAGCAAAGATGCCAATATACCTTGGCAAGCTATGTAGCAGAGACACAAGATGTCCTGCATGTGGTCCCACACTGACTGGGATGTGGGAGGTCTTGGAGGCCGACTCTTCCATTGACCATGTATGGTACCGATTTCAAATTTGGAATGGTCGGTTGGAGTATGAGCAGTATACCTCATCTCCTCGGAGCTTAAGTGTGATTGTAAAATGTAATCAGCCGTGTAGCGTATTTGCATAAGATTGAAATATGAGAATCACTGGTTGATGTTATCCTGCTTAGCATTTCGTTGATACATAAATGTTATATATATGTTCTTTAGTTCCTTATTGAATAAGAGACATGCTGACTTATCAAATTTTATATGCTAAATTGATTGAATAGAAATGTTGCTCTAAACTGTATAGATATTGATTTATCTATTGTTGGTTATATGATTCCACTCTTCAGTTTATTTCTATTAAACTGCAATAATAATGTTTTCGGAGGAGACTTATATCTCTCGCTGGGGCAATGTATAAATTGTCTCACCCCCGTGGGATCCAACATTTTTAGGTAGACACATACAAAGACGCAGAAATTATGTAGTAGGGGAAGAACAGTAGCAACAACAACAACAAAGACAACAGTGATATCCCAGGTGGGTATACTGGCTGTCAAGCTTTGTATATAAAGTCCTATGTGTCATCTTTGTACTCTCATGTCCTAGGAGTTAGTAGATAGTGTTTTTATAATCGATCTGAGATTTTTGTTTGAATGTCTCAAGAATTTTGTTACTTGTGCTTTTATCAAGGCAAAGTGATGTATATATATGCCTCGAGAAGAGATGGTACATGGAATGTACAATGTGGACCAGTATGTAATTATAATACTTTGGTTCTTATTTAAAGAGTTTTCCTATGAATGTATCTCTTTGTAAATGGTTTTAATTTTTAGTGATTTTCAGTAATTTGCTACTAAAAAAACGCTTCCTCCTTAGTTAATCTCATTATTTTGGTTAAGACCAGTTTTTGACGCGCTTCCGCATTAGTTAATCATGTTTTTGTGAGTTGGATTCCACATATAGATACGACCACTCGGGGTTGTGACATCCAAAACATAACCTAAATCATTGATGTACAAACAAAGCATAGTTGCCAGATTTCTCGAAATAAAAGTATTAGTAGAACCAGAATCAAAAAGTGCTTTTACATTTTGTCCCATGACTTCCAGCAAGCCTACATAGTTCATACCACATCATAAATCTACTACATGATCTACTAAGACAAAAAGGAAAACTCTATGGGTTATTACCCTCGATCAGCCTATTAGCATTCACCTAAGCTTCTTCATTGTCGATGGTGAACACTCTAGCTTGTCTCCTCTCTCCAGCTGGGGGTCCTCTGATTGGTTCTCCTACTGGGGGTGTTGCATCTACTAGTTGTGCTGCCACTGGTTGTGACCCCAAAAGTCCCCTTGGGTCAGGCTGAGGGCAGTTGGTGATGAAGTATCCCTCTTGTTGACATCAGAAACACACCTTCTTCTCAAAGCAACACTTCCCAGGATGTGTCCGTCTGTAGGTGTGACACTTCTGAAAGAAGTTTTCACTCTGTGGTTTGCCTTTGTGTCCATGCTTTCCTTTGTGGTGGTTGCGCCCTTGTCCCTTCTTGTGCTCATTCTTCTATCCCTAAGTTCCATCAGTGAAACCCAGGTATCCTTTGGAGGGGTTATGAGAAGGCATCACCATCCTTTCCATGTCTAAGGCGGTGTTGTAGGCTTTCGAGAAGGTCTTCAGCTTACTATCCATCACATGAGGTTTCATGGCAGGGTGCAGACGCTCTATGAAGTGGCCAACCCTCCTCTCTTCATCCATCATATGCCCGATATGTTCCAGGATGCGGAACTTGTGACCAAAGTCAGAAACTAATGAGCTTCCTTGAGTCATGTTGGGGAACTCTCACTCCTTCAAATTCTTGGCTGAAACGGGGATGAATCTGGTGGTGAAGATGGTCTTGACGTCGACCCATGCCATTGGTTCCTTACTTAGGTTTCTTCCCGTGATATGGTTCTCCCACCATATCTTGGCTGCTCCTTCTAGGAGGTGAGCAGCAAACAAAACCTTCTTGTTGGGCTGCACTTCAAGTATATGGAATCCATTTTCAACTGCTAGCAGCCAGGCTTCTGCCTTGTCAACCACTTTAGACTTATCTTATCCCCAGAACTTCTCGACGATCAGCTTGACGAAGTCTAAGATGGTGGCTCCCAGTCGAGGATGAATAGGAAGTGGCTCGCCATTCTCACCTCTAGCTATGTCTCAGAGGGCCAAAGCAATAATGGCCTCCGTCAGACGCTTCTCCTGCTCCATCCATACAACATCAGTGGTGTGAACCACCATGGTTGGTTTCGGACCACTAGACTGGTCCTCCTCCATTTGGGCTTCTCCCTCATATACAAGTTCCTCTTCATGTTCCTTCTCTAGGCCTTCATAGGGTATCATATCAGGGTTGGGGATCTCGATTTCAACTTCTTTTGGTCTCTTCCTCTTCTTTGAGGATTCACTTCCATGATTCCTCCTTCTTTTCTTAGAAGACCCCTTCCCCTTACGGGAAGGCCCACCACCGTTGGCGACATTCTGGATAGCAACGGTCTTCACATGAGCCATCTACATAAGCATACAAAAAAACCTTTAGTCTATACTTAACTAATTATACTTCTGTCGATGACATCTTAATTACATATCTTTTATTAATTTGGTGGAGGATTCCGTAAACCTTATCAGTCTTACCCATACTGATAACCTCCCATTTTGTGATGGTATCTTATTATTTTTCCTTAGTTTTCCATACTATTTCTTACATAAATTAGATAGAATCATTAACTTTTTACCTTATTGCTGACACATCAATAGATTAACTTTTCTCTTCTTTCTCCTTGCAGAAAAACACAAAAAAATTACAAAAGCCCCAAACGATCCCCAGACCGTTTGAGGCCAAACGGTCCCAAGACCGTTTAAGGTCAAACGGTCCCAAGACCATTTGAGGCCAAACGGTCCCAAGACCGCACGAAGGCTAAACGGTCCTGAGACCGCATGAAGGCTAAACGGTCTTGAGACCGCATGAAGGCTAAACGGTCTCAAGACCGCATAAGGTCAAATGGTCTCGAGACCGCATAAAACCAAACGATCCGGAAGACCGCATGGAGGTAAGGGCAAACGGGTTCAGGGCCCAAATGGGTTCAATACCATTTGGACCTCACTTAAGGCCTATAAATAAGACCTCAAGGTTCCTCCACGGGGGAAGAAGTGTTTCAGACGTCCAAAGGATGCCTCAATCACTCCAGAGCAAATCCGACTTCCATCCTCCACCCAGGGGTTGTCGGTCTAAGACCCACACTACATCTCGAAGCTGTTTTCTCTCACTCTGCCAAAGAAGCTGGGAAGAGGGAGATCTCATCATCGTGCAACCTGTGAAGCTAGTGGATCGTTTCTATCTCTCTCCAAAGGGTTGACTTTCCTCTCTCCTTTTTGGGGATGATGCACTCTCTCCCTCTTCTTGCCTCCTTCTTTGTCCTAGTTATGAGCGAGTAGTCTCTCTCACTAGGGTGTTGGGAGTAGCCCCACTACCCATGTTTTCATATCATGTAAATGTAATCCATAGTTTGCAATATAGAGTTTTTATCTTTTAAGTTCAACATCAAACATTTAATGAATGCTTGTTGCTTGATCACCAACTTGTGTTATCTTTTATCTTTTAGTATGAATTGTCTATGTTTGTACTATTAGATTTGAAACTCATTTGTATGTTGGTTCTTGGTGCATGTATCCACCATGCATTTGTTTCGGTATCTCGAAGTGTATCTCAAGGAGTGGAGTAAACTCACTATCATTTGTTACACTTTCATACTATGAAATGGAATCAGTTGACGTATGGAAGTGCAACCTTGGTAAGTTGAGGAACACACTTCGAGAGGGGAATGATGCAAAGTAAGTGACCATTTGTTCGGGAATGGCTGAAATTGCAACATTCCTGCACTTCTCGTAGTTAGATACCCGAAAGGAAGCTAAGTCTACAAAGATACTAACTGAGTAGACTCTTTCTGCAGGTTATGTTTTGCTTTGCATGTGTTGATCCGTGTGTAGTGGTGGTGAAAAACCGATCACACCCTAGTGACTCTTATCATAGTTTAACTCCTTAGATCTACTTGCTTTCTTTACTTTGCTTGTTCTTAGTTTAAAACAACAAAACCAACCTTCTGATTTAAGTACCTACTGTTAAGTGACTAAGTGAAATTCCAACGTTTTCCATCTTGTTGCTTGCAACAAGACCGTTGTCCCATGGATTTGACCCTTAACTATACTATGATAAGACTTCCATGTATCTCAACATACGTGGGTGGAGTTCTCTATCTAGTGTAAGTAAGGCTAAACCTAAGGATTTACCATCTTTAGGATTTTTAGTGGTGCACGCAATTCCACGTAAGTGGAAGCTCCATCACATACCTCAAGAGGGTGAGGAAGAGAGAGGAAACCCTAATCCTTAAAATCCTTATTAGAATTTGAGTTGAGAAGGGATGAATAAGATTAAAGAGTCCTAAAGGTATCTTATTTCGAGTCAGATTTTTAAGACATTGGTGAGGTAGTCACACAGATCTGGGAGTTCTCATATTTCGACTAGCGGTGTGGAGAAAAATATTTCCATCCCCCGGACGTGATCCTTTTCTAGACACCTCTATCTTTCAAAAAATTCTCTAATAACTCCCTCGGGTCTATGGAATTTGTAAAATTTAATAATTATTAAAGATTAAATGAGAAACCTATGCTCTGATACCATGTAATGACCCCGCCTCCCAGTAACCCCCACTTAAGGGAGACGAAGAGGTCAGAGACGTTATCCCAATAAACTGAATCAAAAGTTTGACGATTAATCAATAATAATTATGAAATTTTGCCAAACTAAACTGAAGGTTGGGATAAAATAAAACTTTGCATATCTTTTAAAAACTTTGGATATCTACTTCTATCCACAGCTTAAATCTATTCTATCTAATCCTCCTTATACTTTATCTCTTATTTTCACAATGTGTCACTTTATAGTTTGTTCCTTTCTGACCTAGGCGAGAAAAAAGGAGCCTGTAAGGTCGGTTATTTCATTAAAACCGACCATGTAAACGTTCTCGATCGAGAAAATTGTCGACCGAGAACGTTTACAGGGTCGGTTTTTATGAAATAACCGACCCTAAAGACTGAATACCATTTCAGTGGTAACTCTCGGTCGAGAAAATTGTCGACCGAAAACTCTCTATAAGGTCGGTTTTATGAGAAAACCGACCCTAAAAATTGAATAAAACATTTCAGTGTAAGACTCGGTCGACAAACTTCTCGATCGATAGTATTTCGGTCGAGAAGTTTGTCAACCGAGTCTTACACTGAAATGTTTTATTCAATCTTTAGGGTTGGTTTTTTCAAAAAACCGACCTTATAGAGGACATGTAGACTCGGTTTTTTACAAAAACTGACGTTAGAAGTTCTATTTCGGTCGAAAATTTTTTGACCGAAGAGTGTATAATGAATTCAATCTATAGGGTCAGTTATTTAAAAAACCGACGCTAGAAGTTACGATTTTTAAAAAAAAAAATTCTGCAGAAATTGATATAGAACAAAAGAACAAAAAGATTCATATATTCTGGGAGAGGGGAGCATTCATGCTCAACCGTCACCATTCAAAACCACACATTCATAACAAAAATGATAATAAATATCATAATTTACAAAATGATAGAGTGCAAGTTTGAGATGACATATTACAAAAGTAAAAATATGAAAGAGTACATACTCAAACCACATACATAAATGGAGATGACATATTTAAACCAATGCTATTTCGACTTCACTTATAAAACACTCTGACCACTCTTCTCGGAATTCATTCAAGTCCACATGTGTGTAAGGTTGAGTTGTAAAGATCTGTAACAGAAAATGCACATGCTAATATTTTATAAAAATGACTACAATCACTTGTAAATTTATGATGTTATTCTTTATTACCTGACTTATAGTCTGAATGTCATGTGATGCTTATTTGACAATAGCTTGCATGTATTTCATTACATAGTAGCCACAAGCCCAGTCATTATTCTGCATAGGGCACTACAAATAACGAATTATACTTAATGTTAGTAAACTACTATAAACAACAGTTGAGATAAGACTATAAGAGTTGACATATTAGAATTGAAAAATTAATACATATAAGACTAAGCAGTTGTCAAAGTAGCTACCTTGACATTTTTCAAAGTCAATGTCTTTAATTTTGTGGGTATTTGTTCTCCAGCTTCACGAAAAGCCTTTATACCCCTATCAATTAAACGATAGTTGGTAAAATAGAAATTCTAAATAAAATATCATGTTGAAGCAATTGATTAAATTTATGCTTACTCCATAGCTGACAATTTTAGTTTGTGACTCCTTGTTGTTTTACCCATTGGGTCAAGATAATAAAGAGTCATCAATTTTGGGACAATCACCGGTAATTCCCAATGTCTAGCTCTGAGTAAGAATAAAACAAACATTAAAATAAATAGTTTCATTCATTTTTTAAATTATATTGAATAATAATACTTACTGGACGTTAAAAGGAATTAGGATAATTTCCTTCCCCTCACTAGCAAAATATTTGAATGCATCAGAGAAGTACTCATTCACTTCCTCAATATTATTTGTCTCCACCTGACTAGTGACCGAAGGAACTAAGAATGCAATATTCTTTATATCAAAGTTGGTGACCTCGGTATATAAATGGATGTTAAACATTTGTAATTATTTTCATATGTAGAAATAAGCTAAAAATTTGTATTGGAATTTTCTATATATATTGATAGATCCTTACCTTATCCATACTTCTATTATCGAAGTGTTCGACCAATCATACCGGAACAACTCTATAATATCGTCAAGAAAAATAAAATTCTCAAAGTCCCTCCCAACTGCATCTTCTGTTAACTTGACCATCATATTTGATCCCGATCTTTGGTTAGCTAAGTATCGACACAAACATTTAGATTTGCTTCCCAATTCGTTGAATGTAGTTTTGGGAATGAAAGATGCCTTGGGCATAGGAGGACGACTAGCAGAAGTTTTACTTTTTGGTTTACAAACCTATTAATTAAATTACATACTTATATTACATTAGTTCATATATGCAGTCAAATATGAAAAATATGGTAGAAATAAGATATACCTTGTCATTGATAACCAAGTGTCTAGGCCAACCCACCATAGCACCCTCAGCTTCTTCAACTGTACTATATTCAGGATTAGGTATGGGTAGTGGTTTGTCCCCCATTCCGTCATACACAAGATGGATGGACACACGGCAGATGTCATCAGTAATTTGTTGGTAATGCAATGTACCACCAAGGTTGTACACTTTGCCCGCTGCCACAACATTATATTCTGGAACCTCCACTACAAGTTTACAGTTCATACCAACCTAGATTGAAATAATATAAGTTATATAAGAAAAAGTAGAACAGATACATGTTACAACTATATATTATCATATATTTATCATACTAATAACACAACATATAGAAAAAAACCTTACTGCATATTGTTGTGGTGGTTCATCGGGAGTGCTCCCATGACATTCTACAACTGTAGCATGGGCTTGTACCTCATCTCTTGAGAGACGTGCAGTATGAATAGGTTGAGAAGGTTGAGTAGGATGATATGAAGACATTATTTCTTTTACTTTCTGCGCTACTAATGCTTCAACATCCTCTTGTGTAAGACCTCCTGCACGACCTCTTTTAGATTGTGAAGGGCCAAAATAAGACTTGAATCCTATGCCAGCTCCTAATCCCCTAACACGGCCAGGACGCTCCTTCATACCAAGAGCAACTGCTAGTTCATCCATGTAGCCAGTTGGGATGAACTTTGCTTCCTTCCTTTGCTCGTGGAGATCAATCTATTCATAGTTAATAAAAATATTAAATCACAATATCAATTAGATATAAATAAATCTAAGTTTGTGGAAGTTACTCTTTACTTAGTTGGGATAAACCTACCATCTTTTGTGCCACCTCCTTAGTTGTAGGGTTGACAATTTCACTGGCTCGATTCGTTCTAGCATCAATCCATGTCATGTGTCGGGGTGGTCGCTCAACTTGAGTTGTACTAGATTCTTCTCCAGAAGATTATTGATTCTCTTGTAGTTGGTGGCAGAAGGCATAACCACCGGGCCCCAAGCGATGGTCATGCACATTTTTAGCCCATCTTTCCTTTTGAGCCTGGTGAATAGCCTGATCATTTAAAATGAGGTATTGCAATTTAGACTTGGCAAACATGTATAAAAAGATTCACCTCCTTAATTGTATAAAATTAAATATTCATACAATACATCACAATCTTTATTACCTGAAACTCTTCCGATCTCCTAGATGAAACAAATCTTTCCCACACCTCAGGATCAATAAAACTATATGCATTTGTAGCTTTCTTCTTTTGTTTAGGATTATTTATAAATTCCCTTACAAGATATGTCTTAAAACCCCTCCATCGTACACCACAACGTTATAGCACTATTTTCTTGTGATCTTTTTCATTTAGATGAAAAACATCCTATACATACAAAAGAAGCAATTAATAATGTTGTTTTGAAAAGGAATTAATTCCAAGCAAACTAAGTTAGAATCAATAGATAAAAAACATATCACTTCCACTCATAGATATATCTTTCCATATGAGGTCTTTTTTGGCATTAGGAGCATCATGCCAATTTTCTATATCTATTGGAACCTTAGTGCGCGCGGTTGCCCCTACATAATGCTTGAAAGCACTAGCATGTTCCCCAACAGGTGCTCCTGTCATATCAAACTGGACTGGCAATTTATCCCCTTTAGCCCTGAGCTCTTACAGCCTACGCATCAATGTAGGACCTCTACAGTTCTTAGCATCACCACTACCATCCTCATGGTGCTCATGCTCAGAATGTTCATCTTCATGGTGCTCATGCTCAAAATGTTCATCTTCACTCGCCATTTTAGAACCTGCAAGTATACATGATAAAAAAACAAGTGATAATAAAAGCACAAGTGATAAGGTATACATGATAATAAAATAAATAATTCAAAGAATACATGCCTTTAGTATTGGTTGAGTTGTTAGTCAAGGAAAATTCCTTCAGCATGGTCTTGACGTTTATAATATTCATCGGTGTTATCTTCAACATTTACACTTGGCAAACCAACTGAGAATGGACTGGAATCATCATACTTTTCGTAGTATTCTTCTTCATTTATAGGATCTACAGTAAACTTTCTTTTTCCATTAAGAACGACAGACCAATTTTTATTTGTCGGGTCATCAATATAGAATACTTGTTTTTCTTGGTTTGCCATGATGAATGGCTCATCTTTGAAACCAATCTTTTCAAAATTCACCAATTTGAAACCCAACTCATCCACTAAAACTCCTTTATTGTTGTCAACCCAATTACACCTAAATATAGGAACTCAAAAATTTGTATAGTCCATTTCCCATATGTCCTCAGTGACGCTGTAATATGACATCTCAGCTTCGTGTGGTCTTTTATCTTTGGCACTAGCAAAATACAATGAACAAGCTTTAACAGTGACCCCACTATTTTGAACTACACTACTTTCATCTTGACGCTTTGTGTAGTATGAAAATCCGTTAATGTCATAACCTTCATATGACATGACATCCATTTTTGGCTTAAAGGAGAGCCATTTTATGTTCTCAGCAACATTATTTGGTGATTCAGATAGTTGATTAAATACTTTCTCTTCAAACCACCTAATAAATGTTCGATTATGCTCTCTTGCAAGCCACATTGAACTGGATCGTGGATGATTTCTCTTGATAAGATCATTGTGTTATGTGATGTAGCTACTAACTTCATCGATGTTGTGTAAAATATACAAATGCGCTTGTTCCCACAACTCACGACTGATTCCTTTCACTCGTCCTCCCAGAGTTCCTTTGCCACAATAAGATCCAGTGTGATGGGAATTTTTTTGATCGCTACAAGTTTCATTGCAATTCAAAAAATCATTACAAAAGTCCATCACCTCCCTAGCCACGTAACCCTCAACAATACTCCCTTCAGGACAATAATGATTCCGAACATCACCTTTAAAAACACTCATGTAGCGTTCAAATGGATACATCCAGTGTAAGAAATGAAGGAGGAAAGTACATTTCAAGCTGACACATGGTAACAATTATATCTTTCTGTAATTTATCGAGAGTATTAGGATGTATCACTTTGTTGCATATTTCATTGAAGAAGAAACAGAGTCTTGTGATTGCAAACCTTACATGCTTCGGCAATATAGATCGAATAGCCACAGGTAAAATTTGTTGCATTAAGGTGTGACAATCGTGAGATTTGAGACCTATCAGTTTCAGATCCTTCATTGATACCAATCTACGAATATTAGAAGAGTATCCTTATGGAACCTTAATATTATACAAGCACTCACAGAAAGTATTTTTCTCTTTCTTTGATAAAGTGTAACAAGTCGGTGGAAAATATGTGCGGCGACCCCTGATCTCCACTGATAATTCTTTTCTAATACCCATTAATTCTAAATATTTTCTAGATTTGATGCCATCTTTAGTCTTTCCTGGTATGTTCAATAGCGTATCGATGATGCTATCACAAATATTTTTTTCAACATGCATGACGTCAATGCAGTGTCTAATTGCCAAAGATCTCCAATAAGGTAGATCCCAGAATATTGACCTCTTCATGTATAGAGATTTGTCACATGTGAGTGTATGACTACTTGAACTCTTTTCAAATTCATTAACAATATGTTTCACCCTATCATATACAACATGTCCTGGTATAGGTTTAGGAGCACTTCGTTCCTCAGTTGACCCATTAAAGGTTTTGTGTTGCCTTCGATAAGGATGCACTGGTGGGAGAAATCTCTGATGACCAAGATATACTATTTTACCACCATGTTTCAGTCTGATTGAATCAGTATTTTCCTCACAAACAGGACATGCTTTGTATCCTTTTATGCTATATCCAGACAAATTTCCATAAGCTGGAAAGTCATTAATCGTGCAAAATAACATAGCACGCAAACTGAAGATCTCTTTACGTGAAGCATCATATGTCATAATACCTTCTTCCCATAGTTTCATTAGGTCATCAATTAGAGGTTGAAGGTAAACATCAATATCATTTCCAAGTTGCTTGGGCCCTGATATCAATGTTGACAACATCACATACTTATTTTTCATACACAACCAAGGAAGAATATTGTATATAACAATCATAATAGGCCACGTGCTATGTTGGCTGCTTAATGTACCATAGGGATTCATTCCATCTGTATAGAGTCCACGTCTTAGGTTTCTTGGTTCTTTACCAAATTGAGGGTATAATAAATCAATTTTCTTCCATTGTGGTGAATCAGATGCATGTCGTAGGACACCATCATCATTGACCTTAAATCCCCATGCCATGACAAATTTTGCACATCTTCTGTATTAGCAAATAAGCGTTGAAATCGTGGTATTATTGGTAGATACCACATCACCTTGGCAGGAGAGCCATTTTTAGCCTTAGCTGAATTTGTAATCTTATACCTTGACGCACCACATTTTCGACAATTTATCAAATTACTATAGTCCTTCTGAAATAACACACAATCATTTGGACATGCATGAATCTTCTTAGCCCCATTCCCATTGGGCACATTATTTTCTTTGCTTGATATGTTGAAATTGGAAGCTCGTTGCCTTCAGGAAGAATTTCCTTTAACAAAGACAACAGTGAAGTGAAACTCTTATCGCTCCACCGGTTTTGAGCTTTAAGAGTGTATAATCGCATCACAGCACTCAACCTCGTGAACTTAGTACAACCCTTATATAATGGTTTTTCATCATCATGGACAATGTTTGCAAATAAAGAAGGTGGATCAATGACATTGTCCCGAAAACTACGTAGCATCTCATCAATCATATCATCCTGAATCTGGTCATCTTGAATCGGTTCATCATTAACATTATCATCATTATCTATATCTTCTATGCCACAACTATTAGTATCAACATTTTCTGCTCCATAATTCAATTTCTCTCCATGCCAATACCATTCATTATAACCTTGTATGATCCAATTGCATATGACATGATTCTTAATTTCCTCACCAGTATCAACTTTCAAATTGTTACAACAATTTCTACATGGACAATATAGCCTATTTGTAGGTAGTTTCCTATGTTCCTCAGCAAATCTGATAAATTCATCAAGACCTTTGGCAAACTCGGGACTGCAACGGTTCTTGATAGACATCCAACTTTGATCCATTTTCTATATCACATTAAAATTAATTATAAAACTAATAGTTTAATATTGATACTATAATAATCTGTAAGTTTATATTGATAGAAAGTGTACCACCTATCCCATTTTTGAATATTTAATCTCACTAGTAACTGTATAATGTATGTTTAGTTTTAAAGAAAATTTCAGCAGCATTTCCCCTAAGTTCTCCAAGTACACCGATGTAAATGGCAAATAACCACTCACATATGTACCCAGAGAACAAATGGAGAAATCCTACTAAAATAATCTACAAAACTAAACATACATTATACAGGTACATCCTAAGTGAGATTAAAATATCCAAAAACAGTCCCAAACTGGGGACTATCCAAAGTTTACTCGTAATGAGTAAATTTTGAATGGGTTTCTAAGTTAATATATAAATGCATTATTTTCATATTTATATATTAAGTTAAACAAAATGCATCAACCCTAAAGTGTCAATGTAGGAGTACACATGTCTAATCTAGTATTAATTTCTAAAATTTATATAATTATTACATATGAAAAAAGACATGCATGTTTTTATTATTGGGTTATCAAATCATATAAAATGGAAAATACTTGTACAAATGAGCAAAGTAAGGCCGTTTCCAACAGTCCAAAGATTGAAATCATTATAATATTCAGAACTATTTGTGAACATTACAGCAAATATGATTAAAACATTTATAGCTCCAACATAAATAACTTCCAGGTCCATCTCGGTCGACAATTAGTCGACCAAGAGACCACCTACGCGCAGCGTCCAGGACCACTCTCGGTCGACAATTTGTCGACTGAGAGTGGACCTGGACGCTGCACGCAGGTGGTCTCTCGGTCGACTAATTGTCGACTGAGATGGACCTGGAAGCAGCAATGGCGGCGGGCGGGAATGAAGGGGAACAAGGAACGAAGGAAGCTCGAACTTAATTGGAAATGGCAGCGAGCTTCATGGAGGAAGAGACGAACTTTACAGAGAGGCGGCGACCTTTGTGGAAGAGTGGAAGGCGGCGACGACGAGCTTGATGGCAACGAAAAGTTTCACGGCAATGAAGAGAGCTTCACGGCAATGACGGGCTTCATGGAGGAAGAGTGGAAGGCGGCGACGACGAGCTTCAGGATCCTCTTCGCGGCGACGACGAGCTTCACGATCCTTTTGGCAGCGTGGAGAGGCGGCAACGACTTCACGGAGAAGCGTTCGCGGCAACAACAGAATGACAAAGTGAAAAGGGGTTTCGCGGCGCCGCGGGAGAGAGGTTAGAAAAGAGAAAAGGGTTTCGCGGGGGAAAGAAAGACTAAAATTTCGGCTTTTTGCACGGAACGAAAAACTGTAGCGTCGGTTAACAACCAAAAACCGACTCTACAGATAAACGGTGCCCATGTCGGGTTGTTTAATATAAATCAAACGCAAACTCGGTTGACGAATTTATCCACCGAAAAGACCTATAGGGTCAGTTATTTGATAAAACTGACGCTACAAGTGCTAATACAAAGAAATCTGGGTCATTTCGGTCGACGATTTGTCGACCGAACAGGAGCAAAATTTCCTTCGTACAGACACCTCTAGGGTCGGTTTCTTCGTATAACCGACCCTAAAGGTGCTTATACATGTTTAATATAAATCAAACACAAACTCGGTCGATGAATTTGTCGACCGAAAAGACCTATAGGGTCGGTTATTTGATAAAACCAACGCTATAAGTGCTAATACGAAGAAATCTGGCTCATTTCGTTCGACGATTTGTCGACCGAACAGAGCAAAATTTCCTTCATACAAGCACCTCTAGGGTCGGTTTTTTCGTATAACCGACCCTAAAGGTGCTTATACATGTGTGAAAAACTAAACTAGATATTGTCGGTCGACAATATTGTCGATCGAGACAACCTATAGGGTCGGTTATTAGAAAAACCGACCCTAGAGGTGCTTCTAAGAAAGAAATTTGGCTTCATTCGGTCGACAAATTCGTCGATCGAATGTGTGTCGGTTGACAAATCGTCGATCGAATGAAGCCAGATTTCTTTCTTAGAAGCACCTCTAGGGTCAGTTTTTCTAATAACCGACCCTATAAGGGGTCTCGATCGACAAATTCGTCAACCGAGGAGCTCTAAAGTGCTTCCACAACCCTAGTAATTATGTTATGTGAAACTTTAATATATGGTGATGTCGTATGAAACCCTAATATGGGATAATGTTATGTGAAACCCTTATATGGAATGATGTTTTGTGAAACCCTAATATGGAAATGTTATGTGAAACCTTAATATAGGGTGGTGTTGTGTAAAAACCCTAATATGGGATAATGTTATGTGAAATTTCAATATGGGATGATGATATGTGAACCCTAATTGATAAAGATGGGAAACTCTAACCCTAATGAGGGAATAGAGATGTTATTTTTGTATTGCATGATGTTGATATGAAATTGATATGGTTGATATGAAATTGAGATGATTGTGTAACAAATATCCTGAATACCTTGGTCAGATGACCTGAAGGTAATAGTTACCTGATAAGTGATAACCATGTTTAGTGATGAACTAAGGGTTTGAATACCCAGAATCAGCAAATGTGATGATGGTGGTATTGAGGGATGTGAATTCCCAACAATGAGACAAAAGATTGAGATCCCAATGAATTATAACATTTTGAAAAGTACTAAACTCTATTCAAAAATTCAGTCAGTCGACTATTTGTCGAACGAAAGAGCTCTAGGGTCGGTTATAAGGAAAAAAACCGACCCTAAAGTTATCCTCGGTCGACAATATTGTCAACCGAATATGTCTCGGTCGATAATATTTTCGACCGAGATTAACCCTATTTCAATGTTTTAAATTAAGTACCAAGTGTGTGTGTATGATATTAACCAAGTGATGCTTTGTCAAATTTAGCCATAATTTATTTTTCAATCATTTGAAATAACAATATTCTTATATAACATGTATATGTCCAAATGAAGCCATGGAAAACACTTTTATTCATAACAATTTAATGCCCATACACTTTATAAGATGAAGCATGACATACTTGCTTTATAAAAACATATCCATTACAATCATTACAAACATATCTCATAATCTCACTGAAAAGACCGAAGGATTACATCAATGTCTGGATCTTTTCTAAGAAAGGGCTTAGCTCCATAATATTTGACCAGTGTCTGCCACTCCAAGGCACCTGTCTTGGTTAAGGCATAAGCCTCCAAGAAGGTGGGAACACGATCAAAGAAAAAGTTGTCAGCAATGTCTTGAAGTTGAATTGGGGAAAACTGAGTATGTGTGAGATCAGGAGATGGTGGAGGTGGAATTTGATAGTAGTTGTAGGAAGTATTGTATGGATTTATCATGCCAGGATTAAGGGAATAGGGATATTCATCAGGTTGGTTAGGAGAGAGAGCTTGCATCCTTTTGTTTAAATAAGTCATGCAATGGTGATTATAATCCAATTGCCTACTTAGGTGATATTGGGATCCAGCAATGTATGTCAAAGTGTTTGTAATAGGATCATGGGGTAGGTTGGTAGGAGGAGGTGGTGGAGGTATGTCTTGGGTGGATGTCTCCCCTTCAGTCCTAGCCCTTTTGTGGCCAAAGTCGATTCCCATCTTTTCCACTGTATTTTTACTTATCTTTTGGGGTTTTCTATCCCATGTTTAACCTAAGTCGTCCTCAATATTCTTCTTAAGAAAATGTTGAGTGATTTGGCATACAAAGTCAGCATAAGGTGGATTGCCAGAAAACTCAAACATATTCTTAAGGATGATACGAATAAAGTTTATGGGAATACCTTTGAGAATGGCATAGATAAGGCACATACGAAAGGTGGGTACTTCAGATTTATGATCCTAGCTTCAGGTTTAAAATTTATGGCATAATAGGTACCCCTATCTTCATGGAAAGTCGTATTTGATTGAAAGATGGCTTTTTTGACATCACTAAGGCTAGTTGTAGTGTCATCTTGGGAGAGTTTGTTGAGTGGATTTCCTCTGGTGAGATCAACAAAATCTTTATATTCTTCTATGTTTATGTCAAGCATATCAAGAATACCCTCCTCAGTAAAATGGAATCCATACCCACCAACCATAGAGGAGAAGGAATCATGGTCAGGATGTGGGGTTAAATTGGCATAGAATTCATTAACTGCTTTGGAGGAGTAGGAATGGAAGGAGGGGATCAGAAAATCAGTCAAATGTTGCACCTTAAAGAGTTCCTCCAAATCGACAATGTCCTGGAAGTCCATGACGTCGACTGGCCGTCGTTGAAGAGGAGGCTTTGAGGAGAGCCTGAGGTAGTGGTCGCCTGCAGCTGCGTCTTTGAAGGGGACGTCGTTGATGAACGGCAGCGGATCAACCGTCCTTCCTTTCCTGCCTGCAACTTGCTTCTTTCCAAGCGTTGATGAGGAAGCCATTTCGTTGCTTTGAAATGGAGAAATAGCAAGCAAGAATTGGATGTAGAGAAGTTGCAGATTTTCACAAGAATACACTAGAGAGGAGCTAGAGAAGTGAGAATGTGAAGCTATGAAGAAATGGATTGTTTTGGGTGCTATTTATAGCAAAATAGAGCCAATTTTGGTCGACAATTTGTCAACCGACGGCCGCAACGATCGTCTATCGGTCGGCCAATGGTCGATCAAAAAAATAGTCATTACGACGGTCAACGGTTGCATTTATAGCCGTTAAAGGTTGAAATTCTAGCCGTTACGACGGTTGATTTTTTTAGCTGTTACGACGGTTGATTTTTTTAGCCGTTACGACGGTTGGTTTTTCTAGTCGTTCTTCGGTCGACAATATTGTCGACCGAATGGACTTCAAAGGTCGGTTATTAAGAAAATACCGACCCTAAAAGTTACTTATACACATGAAAACTGAGTCCTTATCGGTCGACAAATTTTTCGACCGAAAATACTATAAGGTCGGTTATAAGTCCAAATCCGATGCTAGATGTGCTTATACATGCGTGAACTATCTGGATCCAGAATAGATATCGGTCGACGAATTTGTCGACCGATATGTTTCGGTCGACAATATTGTCGACCGAATGGACTTATAAGGTCGGTTCTTAAGAAAATACTGACCCTAAAAGTTACTTATACACATGAAAACTGACTCCTTATCGGTCGACAAATTTGTCGACCGAAAATGCTATAAGGTCAGTTATAAGTGCAAATCCGACGCTAGATGTGCTTATACATGCATGAACTATCTGGATCCAGAATAGATATCGGTTGACAAATTCTTCGACCGATATGTTTTGGTCGATAATATTGTCGACCGAATGGACTTCTAAGGTCGGTTATTAAGAAAATACTGACCCTAAAAGTTACTTATACACATGAAAACTGACTCCTTATCGGTCAACAAATTTGTCGACCGAAAATTCTATAAGGTCGGTTATAAGTGCAAATCTGACGCTAAAGGTGCTTATACATGTGTGAACTATCTGGATCCAGAATAGATATCGGTCGACGAATTTGTCGATCGAGAAAGAGCCAGATTTCCTTTGCATAAGTACCTCTAGGGTCAGTTTTAAGGAAAAAACCAACCTTAGAGGTACTTATCACTCGATGAATTTGTCGACCAAGTGAATCGGTCGAAATATTGGTCGACCGAGGAAGGCTCTAAGGTCGGTTAAAAGTGCAAATCCGACGCTAGATGTGCTTATACATGCATGAACTATCTGGATCCAGAATAGATATCGGTCGATGAATTTGTCAACCGAGGAGGCCTTTAAGGTCCATTTTGTAGGAATAACCGACCTTAAAGGTGTTGATCCGAGGAGGACTCTAAGGTCGGTTATAAAGAAAAAACTGACCCTATAGGTGCTTGTATAGCTCTTATTCAGTCGAAGAATTTGTCGAACGAGGATCCATGTAGGGTCGGTCATAATGTAGAACCGACCCTATAGTTTGAGGCGGGAAGCCAAATCCAAGCAAATTTTTGCCGCTGGAAAAATTGTCTTTAAGGTCGCTTATTTTAGAAAAACTTACCCTATATAGATGTACTACAAGGTCGGTTATTTTAAAAACAATGACTCAAAAGGACTTAAGTGGTGCCCGTGTTTTTTATAGACATATAAGGTCGGTTATTTGGAAAACCGACCCTATAGAGATACACTACAAGGTCGATTATTTTAAGAAAAGTGACCCAAGAGGTCTTAAGTGGTGCCCGCATTTTTTATATACATATAAGGTCGGTTATTTGGAAAACCGACCCTATAGAGTTACATTACAAGGTCAGTTTATTTAAAAAAACCAACCTAAGAGGTCTTAAGTGGTGCCCGCATTTTTTTAGACATATAAAGTCGGTTACTTGGTAAAACCGACCCTACATGTAGTGACGTTATAACCCATTTCTGTACTAGTGGCAAGATAATAGGATTCCAAAATCAAATCCCTTTCATTCTATGACTCGGGGTAGATGATGAGTTGCCATTGTTGGATCCATGGTCCCCCAAACCACGCGGGTCATCCAACGGCCATCATCGCTCCCTGAAACTCAATTATCCAATAATTGATAAAAATAGTGTTTTAACAAGGAAACTTGGAAAATTCATTTCTCTCTCCTCGATTAGTATTTTTCTCTCAAATTTTAAGGGAAACCCCATTTTGGCATTATCTAACTGTTTATTAAGTTTGGGAATTGAATTCCAATGGATGAGAAGGTTTCCTTCACTCCCAAGTTAACCATTAATAAATCCAAAATTAATTAATATTTCTTTTCCCTTTGTCATTATCTTGTTATCTCGAATCCCTTGGACCTCAAGGAACCCTAAAGGAACGAATTCCCATATTGAGGAATATCTATTTGCCTTTATCCTCTTATATATGTCTATTTCACATATATTTCCTTTTATTAGATAAATCATTTTCCTTTTTATTTCTATTTTTTTTCAATTGGGCTCAATGGACAACAAAGGCCATTATCCATCAATCAAGGCCATTTCACATGAAATCCATCAATAAATCAAACATATATTTTAATCATCAATTAAAAGATAATTACACTTTTCCATTACAAAACATAGAAAATTGAGGTTATAACATCTACATTCTCAAGCATCTCTAAACAGATACCCTTTGGTATTCCTTGGCTGATATAAGTAATGGTACCTTGGCCAATACAAGGTGTAATATGAAGGGTGATACACCTTAGCTGACACACCTTGATGAGGGTAGATTGGTACACTTTGATATAACTAAATGATACAATTTGAACTAATGAGATGAATGTACTTCAATAAGTATGGGAATGATAAACCCTAAACTGTATTCAACTAATATAATAAGTATGTGGAAATCAATATCCTAGTAAGGATGAAAGAGAAACTTGTACTATCATATGAAAAAGGTAATACCTCATGTTGATAATCAATTCATGATGATTAATGAAAGTAATTAAGTATGCTTGAATACTTATGGAAATATTATAACTCTTTTTTTGGTCGGCGAAAAAACTCTATTGATATTAAAATTCCAAAACTTTAGGTACAAAAAGACGCACCCCTATCCCTTTGCAGGATTATAGAAAGAAAACAAAAGACCAGATTAAATCGGTATTGAACATAAGATCTCTAAATAGAAAAAAACTACAAACCAGAAGAAAACGTCCCAGAATATACATAAACAAGAGATTGACTATCCATCAGTCTATACAACTGAGGAGCTACACTGACAATAAAGACCACCCACAAATTGTGCAGGCACAGAAGGAAGACAAAGGACACCCAACATCTATCTACGCACCAAGCAAGGCCACACTTCAGAATTGGAGTTTATCTGTCTCAAACATATGCAAGTCGCAGTGTCTATCCTGTCATACCATCATCTCGTAGAAGACTCCAAACACAAACTGATGACTGTAGCAATGATCGATCCAACCATCATATCTCTCCTTCGCACATAGCAATGTGATCATCCTCTGAAATTAGTGGTCGGAAGGAATACGAGGGTTGAGACAAAGCACCGAACAACACCAATTAGTATCTGGTGAACTCAACAAACTAATAGAAGCAGAATCTTGGTCGCAAGATAGATTGGAAGTAACCCCAGTCCATCGTCATCCATGGCAACTCATCAACTAATTGGTCAGAGCCAACTGTCGATCAAGTGGAACTTAGCAGGCCAATGGCGAGATCGGCCTGTGTACCACCACGATTTAGTCAAACTCCAAAGAAGAAGTCCACTGGAAACCCATAGACGCAAGATGGCAGTGGTAATGTTGGAGCGCAACAATACCATCTCGATGCTGCCGAGTGGGCTCGGCGTCGAAGCAGCACCTCACAAGGAACCCTAAATGCAGGGTGACCACAAGATGAAACGGAGCTCACGGCACACCCCGGTACTGATAACCTCCAATTTTGTGATGTTATCTAAGTAATTTTCTTTAGTCTTCCACACTCTTCCTTAGATATATTAGATAGAATCTCTAACTATTATCTTTTATTGCAAACATACTGTTAGATTAACTTTCTCCTTTTTACTTATAGAAAAAGACAAAAAAAGTCACAAAAAGACCGCATGGACTCACACGGTCCCAAGACCGCATGAAGCCAAATGATCCCAAGACCGCATGGACTCACACAGTCCCAAGACCTCATGAAGACAAACGGTCCCAAGACCGCATGAAGCCAAACGGTCCCAAGACTGCATGGACTCACACGGTCCCAAGACCACATGAAGACAAACAGTCCCAAGACCGCATGGACAAAAACGGTCCCAAGACCGCATGGACTCAAACGGTCCCAAGACTGCATGCAGACAAAAGATCCCAAGACCACATGGACTCAAACGGTCCCAAGACCGCATGGACTCACACGGTCCCAAGACCGCATGGAGTTACACGATCTCAAGACCGCATGAGTCCAAACGGTCTCAGAGTCCAAACGGTCTTCAAGACCATTTGGACCCAAAACTGACCAAACCGTTTGGACTTCACTTAAGGCCTATAAATAAGACCCGAGGGGTCCTCTCAATGGTATCAAGTTTCAGACACCCAGAGGCTACCTCTACTACTCCAGAGCTTTTCCAACTTCCGTCCTCCGCCCAAAGGCTGCCAGTCTGAGATCCATGCTCCATCCTGAAGTTTCTTTCTCTCTCTTCATCAAAGACGGTGGGAAGAGGAGACCTCATTATCGAGCAACCTGTTAAGATTGAAGATCGTCAATCTCTCTCTCTCCAAGGGGTTGAATTTCCTCTCTCCTTTGTGGGGATGATGCTCTCTCTCTTCTTGCCTCCTTCTTTGTCCTAGCTATGAGCGAGTAGTCTTTTTTCACTAGGGTGTGGGGATTAGCCCCGCTACCCATGTTTTCATTTCATGTAATGTAATCCATAGTTTGCAATATAGAGATGCTTTCTTTTCAGTTCAACATCAATCGTTTAATGAATGCTTGTTGCTTGATCACCAACTTGTGTTATATTTTATCTTTTAGTATGAATTGTCTATGTTTGTACTATTAGATTCGAATCTCGATTGAATGTTGGTTCTTGGTGCATGTATCCACCATGGATCTATTTTGGTATCTAGAAGTGTTTCTCAAGAAGTGGAGTACACTCACTTCCATCGTTGTGCTTTCATACTATGAAATGGAATCAGTTGACGTATGAAGGTACAACCTTGATGAGTCGAGGAACACACTTTGTAAGGGGAACAATGCAAAGTAGGTGACCATTCATTTGGGGATGGCTGGCGTTGCAACATTCCCACACTTCTCGTAGTTGTTTCTCTGAAAGGAAACTAAGCCTACAAAGATACTAATTAATTAAGACTCTTATTACAGGTTATGTTTTATGTTGCATGTTTTGATCCATGTGTAGTGGCAGTGAAAGCCGGTCACATCCTAGTGGCTCCTTATCACTGTTTAACATCCTTAGTTTTACTTACTTGCTTTACTTTACTTGCTCTTAGTTTAAAAACAACCATCCCAACCTTTTGATCTAAGCACCTACTATTAAGAGATTAAGTGAAATTCTAACGTTTTCCATCTTGTTGCTCCCAACAAGACCATTGTCCCGTGGATTCGACCCTTAACTATACTATGATAAGACTTCCACGTATCTTAGCATATGTGGGTGGAGTTTTCGATCTAGTATAAGCAAGGCTAAACTTAAAGACTTACCATCTTTAGGATTTTTAGTGGTGCATGCAATTCCACGTGAGTGGTAGCTCCATCAAAAATTGGCGTCGTTGTCGGGGACAACGGAACATTTTAATCTCATTTAGTATCTTGCTAGTTGGTTAGGGTTTTACACTTTCTTTTCATCATTAGTTCATATCTTCTTAAGTTCATCATATCTTTGACATCATCTTAAAGGTGTACTCTTTTCTCTACTCATGTAGAAGATGTGTATGCAATCATCGCATAACCTCGGATTCTCCCCTGATCCAGAGTACGACTCTGAGGTAGAGAGAAGGTTCCACTGCCGCATCAGACTTAACCACCAAAGAGCCAAGCAAAAGGCTGAAGATCAACGCCAAGCTGCACTAGTGATGGAGAGGGTCAATGCCACCATCGCTGCTCAAAGAGCACAACTCATTGCCGACACTCGTGCTCAGATTCAAGCAGAGATTCGAGCGGAAGAACATGCCCGCATCCGAGCTGAAAATGAAGCAGCTAACCAAGCTGCTCAGTTAGAGCTAAGAAACAAGCAATTGAGGGATTATGATGTCCCTAAGAACTACGAAGATAATCATCCAGTTCGGCCTCCGATCATCAACATACCCAACTTCAAGATCTGGACAAAATGGATTTAGATCATGCAGGGCATCTCATTCTCTGGAGGTTCTGGAGATGACTGTATGGATCAATTGAAGAGGTTCAAGGCATTATGTCGACTGGTCCCACAGGCCGGAGTTGCTTTCGACACAATAATGCTACATCTTTTCCACTTCAGTCTATCAGGAAGAGCTTTGAGCTGGTACAACTCGCTTGATAGGGAGCCAATAATCACCACATGGGATCCCTTGAAAGAAAAATTCCTAGAGAAGCTCTTCCCCCCTTCGTTAACTTATGAAATTAGGAGGCAGATTAACCACTTCGCCCAACTTCCTGGAGAATCACTCGCAAAAGCATGGGAAAGGTTCAAGGAGCTTCTAAGAAAGTGTCCACATCACGGCATCTCCCAAAACCAATTAATAGAAACATTCTATAGGGGAGTGAGTGATGACATCAAGAAATTTCATGATTCTTTATCTGGAGGAAATTTTATGAGAAAGAACTACGAGGATGCTTGGAAAATCATCACACTTGGAGCTGAGAACCAATCCAATTGGGGGCGATCATCTGGCAAGGGAGTCCTCACAGTTTATAAAGATGAGGAATCAATGGAAATGAAGGCTATTGATGAAGCCTTAAAGACCGTAGCTCATAAACAGCAGGCTCTTGAAACTTTGCTTGGAGAGTTTGATAAGAAGAAAACCCCTCAAGTTCAACAGGTTAAAGCTGCCATAGGGACCTGGGAAGCCTATCACACATCCGATCACCAAACTTTGTCATGCGTTCTGCTTTACAATGTGATGATGGATATGCATCCACCACAACATCAATATGAACCAATCATTGAACGACTTGAAGAGAAATTGCCAAAACAAGTTAATTCTATTCATTCTATACTTGGACAAGTCTACTATAATCCTAATCAACCAAGAAACCACCCAGGATTTCAATATGGGAACCCTGCCGGGACTGCCAATCCGCAACACCAGACACAAGGCAGATCCTCCAATAGGTTGCCACCTGGATTCCAAAGCAACTATAATCAAAATCAAGGGAAACCCATAAATAACTTCCCAAGATCCAACTACCCCAGAAATCCATCCGCCTACTATCAATATACCCATCCTCCTCTACACCCATAGCTGCACCCTCAGTTTCATCAACCTCAGTTAGTGCTTCCTCCACAACAACAACAACAAGGACAACAACAACTTGCTCAGAAAAATACCCTGTCCCAGCCAGCAGACGAGATGAATTTGATAAGGCAGATTCTACAGTCCCAACAAACCATGCTCACTAATGAGCAAGCTCAACAGAAGGCAGTGGAGGCTCAACTAGCACAAATTGCTGCTCAACTGAAGCCTCCAGCAGGCACTTTTGCATGACAACTTCAATCGAACCCTAGACACGACCAAAATAGACCTGAGCAGTTGAATGTCGTTACTACAAGATCTGGACGCACCCTTCACAAAACTACGAGAATCACTCTTGATAATGATGATACACCTGTCCTTATTCCAAATGTAAGCCCGAACCTAGGAACCGAGAAGTCTGTAGAGAACTCGAAAGGCAAAGAAAAAGAACAAACTTCCAAAGTGCCAGAAATCCTACAGTATAAACCAAGGATACCATATCCGGGGAGATTGCGAGAGACAAAAATGGACACTAGGTTCCAACGATTTAAGGAGGTGATGAAGAAACTCTATATCGACATCCCGCTCCTCGATGCCCTCTCTGAAGTTCCGGCTTGGGCTAAATACCTAAAAACTCTATTATCAAGGAAATACATTACTGAAGAACAAGAAACCGTCAAACTAGCTCAAACCACCTCCGATATCATCCTTAATAAGATGTCAAAGAGAAAGGACCTTGGTTCCTTCGGTATCCAATGTTGTATTGGAAATGCCTCAAGCAAAAAGGGATTAGCTGAATTAGGGGCTAGCATATCAATTATGCCCTACTCCATGTGTAAACGATTAGGGTTCACTGACTTGCTGCCCACAACGATGACAATTCAGTTAGCTGATTCTACTATCACTGCACCTCTAGGAATTATCGAGGATATTCCAGTCAGAATAGGCAAAGATGTCTGTCCCATGCGATTTCGTAGTTATGGATATCAAGGAGGATCTGAGATACCCAATAATTTTTGGCAGACCTTTCCTTGCCACAGCTAGGGGCTTATTGATGTTGAAGATGGCACGATCATTCTAAGATTGGGAAAAGAAGCAATTCAATTTGGAGTTCTCAACAGCATGAAAGGCCCCAACATTCAAGAGGAGGTCTATCTCTTAGATGCAATACATCAAATGTCCCAATTAGAAATATCTGAGCCATCAGATGAGTTAGAGAATGTTCTGACTAATCCAAAAGTCGAATTTTCAGCAAATGAATTGGTTCAACAATGTTTGGAACACTTAGAGAAAGTTGAAGAAGCGTCGACAGCCACCTTCGAGGAGCTTAAATTTGTCACTATTTTAGAAGCAATAGAAACACCAAAGGTTCCTGAGATGAAGACTCTACCAACGGGACTTAAACACGTCTTTTTGGACGAAGCAAAATTATGTCCAGTTATCATCAGTTCCACCCTGACGGAAAACCAAGAAGAAATGCTTCTTGTTGAGCTGAAGAAACACAAGAAAGCCATTGGGTACAAAATAAATAACCTTATAGGTATAAACCCAACTTTATGCATGCATAGACTGCCCATGGTCGAAGAATTCAAGCCATCAAGAGAACACCAGAGGAAGCTGAACCTCAATCTAAAAGAAATAGTCCGCCTTGAAGTCCTCAAACTACTAAAAGCTGGCATAATTTACCCAATCTCAGATTCACAATGGGTCAGCCCCGTCCAAGTTGTCCCCAAAAAGGGAGGAACCACTGTCGTAATAAATGACAAGAATGAGTTAGTACCGACAAGGACTATGATAGGATGGAGGATGTGTATCGACTACAGGAAACTCAACAAATCAATGTGAAAAGATCACTACCCTTTGCCCTTTCTCAACGAAGTCCTAGAACGTTTAGTCCATCAAAAATACTTCTGCTATCTAGATGGTTATTCTGGGTTCTACTAAATCCCTATACACCCAGAAGACCAAGAGAAAACTACCTTTACCTGTCCCTTTGGAACCTATGCTTTTAGAAGAATGCCATTCGGGCTGTGCAACGCACCTATTACATTCCAAAGGTGTATGTCTGCTATTTTTGCAGGATTAACAAAATCTAAAATGGAGTTGTTCATGGATGATTTTTCAGTTTATGGAGATTCCTTCGACAACTGTCTACTCAACCTTGGACAAGTCTTACAACGATGCGAGGAAACGAACCTCATCCTGAATTGGGAAAAATGCCATTTTATGGTAACTGAAGGTGTCGTCCTCAAACATAGAGTGAGTGACAGAGGGATTGAGGTAGATAAGGCAAAGATAGATATTATCTCGAAGTTGACACCACCAAAAGATATAAAAGGAGTACGTGCATTCTTGGGTCATGTTGGGTTTTACAGAAGATTTATCAAAGATTTCTCAAAAATAGCAAAACCCATGACCCAACTTCTGACCAAAGATACCGAGTTCAATTTTAATCAAGAATGCTTACAAAGTTTCTCAACTCTAAAAAACACTTTAGTCTCTACACCCATACTAAGAGCCTCGGATTGGTCACAACCTTTTGAAATCATGTGTGACGCTAGCGATTATGCCATAGGGGCCGTGCTAGGACACAGATTCGACAAGAAACCCTATGTAATCTACTACGCATCTAAAATGCCCGATGAAGCATAGAAGAACTACATTACTACAGAAAAAGAGTTCTTAGTTGTCATCTATGTGTTCGAAAAATTTTGCTCCTACTTGATTGGAGCAAAGGTCATCATCTACACTGACCACTCCGCCATATGATATCTAATTCAGAAGAAAGATGTAAAACCCAGACTTATCCGCTGGGTGTTGATGCTTCAGGAATTCGATTTGGAAATCAAAGATAAAAGTGGAGTGGAAAACGTCGTCGCCGATCACCTCAGCCGTATTGAAGTCGAGGATGAAGATAAAGTATCGATCCGAGACTCCCTTCCAGATGACCAACTAATGAAAGTTACCAATGGATTCCCTTCGTATGCCGACATTGTTAATTATCTGGATACAGGAATCATTCATCCTCCCGCCTCTCATCACGACAAAAGGAAATTCCTTCACGATGTAAAGCAATACTATTGGGATGAACCTTACCTTTTTCACCTATGCATAGATGGACTTTTCTGTCGTTGCTTACCTGATGAAGAGACTACCCTCATCTTAGAGCATTGCCATTCTGGCCCTACTGGGGGACACATGAGCGTGAGCAAAACTTCTATAAAAGTTCTGCAATCCGGATTCTTTTGGCCAACCATAGCAAAAGACTCCTATGATTTTGTGAAATCTTGCAACAAATTTCAATTTTCTGGCAGCATCTCTAAAAGGAATGAAATGCCCCTCACCATGTGGCAAGAGATCGAACTTTTCGATGTGTGGGGGATAGACTAAATGGGCCCCTTTCCCTCTTCATATGGTTTCTCCTACATTCTGGTTGTAGTAGACTATGTCTCAAAATGGGTCGAAGACATACCCATAGTGTCCAGCGATTCCAAACCAGTCATTAAGATGTTTGAAGATATCATTTTTCCCATATTTGGAGTCGCCCGAACGATCATATCCGATGATGGAACCCATTTCCTGGAACGAAGCTTTAGATCCCTCTTAAAGAAATACGGAGTTAACCATAGAGTTGCCACACTTTACCATCCACAGACCAGTGGTCAAGTTGAAGTTTCAAATAGACAACTGAAGGCAATCCTA
This sequence comes from Alisma plantago-aquatica, assembly GCA_963693085.1. Lineage (NCBI taxonomy): Eukaryota > Viridiplantae > Streptophyta > Magnoliopsida > Alismatales > Alismataceae > Alisma > Alisma plantago-aquatica. The sequence goes on along the minus strand of OY856411.1, from coordinate 820,462,866 downwards.
GAAAAAACAGTCAATAGACACCACACTGAATGGTCCACCAAGCTTCCCGACGCCCTTTGGGCTTACTAAACAACTTATAAAACACCAATCGGGACAACTCCGTTCCGTTTGGTATATGGGAAGTCATGTCATCTTCCAGTAGAACTGGAACATAAGGCTTGGTAGGCCATTAAATAGCTGAATTTCGATTTTAAAAGTGCCAGAGAAAATAGACAACTCCAATTGCAATAACTTGAGGAACTCTGAATGACCGCTTACCAAAGTGACAAGATTTATAAATAACAAACCAAAATGTGGCACGACGGTCATCTAAAAAGGAAAGACATCGCCATCGGTGACAAAGTACTCCTTTTTAACTCCAAGCTCAAATTGTTCCACCAGAAAACACCACACAAAGTGGTCTGGGCCTTTCACCATCAAACATATATACCCGACTGGAGATGTCATAATTGTTGACGACAATGGAGGAGAAAGGATAGTCAATGGCCATCGATTGAAAAAATACTACACTCCAGCAGATAAAATGATGAGACAAACTATTGAGATCAGAGACGCCACACCATCATCATAACAACATCGAAACCTCATCGAGCCAGCGACGTAAAACCCAGGTGCTACTTGGGAGGCAACCCAAGATCTGAGCTTCTTATTTTATATTCTATTCTTTTAAGTTACCATAGGATTATCTTCTGAAAATATAAAAATTTATATAACCAAAACAAATATAAAAATATAAAAATCATAATAACCTTAAACCTCTCAAACGGTCCTAAAACCGTTTGGAGCCAAATGGTCCTGAAACTGTTTGGAGCCAAACGGTCTCGAAACCTTTTGGAGCGAAACGGTCCTGAAACTATTTGGAGCCAAAAGGTCTCGAAACCGTTTGGAGCTAAATGGTCCTGAAACCATTTGGAGCCAACCGGTATTGAAACCATTTGGAGCCAAATGGTCTTGAAACCATTTGGAGTCCAAATGGTCGCTAAACTGTTTGACCTAAGGGTTTTGTAGGGTCAACCCCCCCCCCCCCGAATCCTATAAATATAACCCCCTCCTTCTTCTTTCTTTCGACTCCATACCACTCATAAACCCTCATGTGAATGGTTATTCCTGTTCCATCTGTGCTTCCGTTCCCGCGTGACCCGCGACCAAGTTTCTCCTCGCCGGCGCCACCTTCGCATCTGCATTACGATGCTCTCACCGTCGTCTTCCTTTCCCACTGCAACAAGGTAGTCGCGCCACCTTTGCCGACGCTTATTTTTCCGTCGCAGCTACCTACTCGACCGCACCTTTGGCCTTTTCGCCTCCGCTATCGTCTTTCCCACCATCGACATCTTCGGTGCCACCGTAGCATTCCCCTTTCTATCGCCGCCATCTTAGCTTTCATTGCTGGTTCTGCCTTTCTCCCGTCCACTACACCCCCGGCGTTTCTGCTTCCAAACGGTCTTGAAACCATTTGGAGCCAAACGTTCCTAAAACCGTTTGGAGCCAAACGGTCCTGAAACTGTTAGGAGCCTGGAGCCAAATGGTCCTGAAACCGTTTGGAACCAAACGGTCCTGGAACCGTTTGGAGCCAAACGGTCTTGAAACTGTTTGGTGCGAAATGGTTTTGGAACCATTTGGAACCAAACGGTCTTGAAACTGTTTGTAGCCAAACGATCTTGAAACCATTTGGTCCTTCAAAACCGCATACACTTCGTTCAAACATAAAAACACATAAACACATACCAAATTTTTCTTCTTCTTTTAAAGCTTGTTATTCTAATACATAACTTTCTATTTGCAGAAATGGCTTCATCAACAAAGCAACCCATAGGAACTGCCGACGCTCCATTTTGGACAAAGGATCAATTGATGGAAGATCGAGCCAAACTCCAACAGATTTTAGATAACTTCAACAAGACTGGAAAGGCCCCACCAAAGGTTAACATCATAGCGATCTTGTATGAAATTGATCGCATCAACAAATGCCTAGCTGAGGAGCCTGAAGAAGAGGTGGAAGAAATCTCTTCCAATGATGAGGGCTCTGAATACGAGCCCAACTCTAGAGATGAATTCCCAACTGACAAATTAAAGGGAAAACGAAAAGCTACGGAAGCTACAAAAGAACAACCATCAAAGAAACGGGCAAGGAAACAAGTCTACCCCGCTTTTTCTAGGGAACCAACCCTTGCAACACCCGCCGCTACCACTCCCGTCTTCTCTGTACTCACCACCACCGCACCACCACCAGAAAACCTTTACATCCATACCCTCCCCTCCATTGACAAAACGCTAAAACCAACAAAGTACGTCTGCTCTAGCGTACTTCTCAAGATGGGGATCTATGATAGAATCCTCACCATACTAGACAACGCTAACCTCTCTAGATTGTGCTTTGTCCCCGAAAATTCATATATCGAGCCCACTACAGAATTCTTTACACATATCACCAAAGAAATGGTGGACATTATGCACAAAACAAGGGATGGACATGACCGCATGCTGCTCACCAAACTTTTTGGAAACACCATAGTTATCACAGAAAATCTTCTGAATGAAATCTTCATCGACAACTTGAAGAATCTCAAAATGGCCAAAGCTACAGGAATGGAAAATTCACAGTTCAATAGACATAGCTTTTGGAAAACCTTAACAGGGTTCCCAACTTATGAGGCAAAGACATGCAAAGCCTCCAATATCCATTATGGGTTCGTGCATACACTTCACAAGATTCTCACTGGTGCGCTCTTTCCCAGAACGGAGGGTGGAAATGTTATAACCGTTGAACTTTTTCTCCAATGGTCCATTATGCATGGAAAGCCAGTCAATATTGGCCGACACCCACTACAAAAATTCTCTGCCTACACCATAGGGAAAGAAATTTGCATGGGTGGGCACATAACTTCGATAATCAAATATCTCAGGATGGACAGATTGCTTCCGCGCTGCACGAAGATCAAGGGCGACATCCTTACCGATGAACAGACCTTGAAGAATTCCTACATTATCAAGGAAAAGGATGCGAAATTACATTACATCTTCTACCCAACTGTCAAATCTTCCAGGACCCTATTACCACTTTTGGAGCTAGCAGACTACGACAAAGACAAACTTCTCTTTACTGATGAAGAGATTACCAAACTCCTAGCTCCGATCAAAGCACAATTTAAGACAACCCAAGTGGGGCATACTGAGCTCAGTATCACATCCCCGGCAGATCGTATAACAAAAATTCCAGTGAAACGACCTTCCAAAAGGCTTTCGCAGCAACAACAGCTATTAGGGACACCAACATCAAAACCACATTGACATCCAGAACCCACCCTCCCCGAAGAACAAATCACCACCTCATCTCTAGACTCCTTCATTATGAGTCTAACCGCTGAGCTTACCACCACCACTTCACCACCCTCCACCTTTCCACAATCCACCACTCTTCCATCTTTCTCCACAACTACACTACCACCCACATCCTCCTCTTCACTCTTTCTCTCTTCGGACATCCCCTTCTCCACTACTACGCCTGACTTCACCACCTTCGCCTCCATCCCCACAATCTTTCCCCCATTACTTTCAATCCCACCATTTTCACAAGATATACACCACCTTTCCCATCCACCACCACCCCGACATCACTGGTGACCCCATCTATAGTCACCACGTAGTTCGCGGAACCATCAACAATGTCTCTTCCACAAGACACTACAACCCTCCCACCCAAACCCCAACCACCCCACCCTTCCATAACCGGGGTCCCTTTCATAGATGTCGGTGAGGAATTCGAACGTCAATTTGACACCATCCGAAACCTCCTCACCGACCCTTCTAACATAATGCATTCTTTTTTTTATTATGTGTAGGGATTATCTAAACAGGTCGCCAAGATCGACGAGCAGAACTGTGCCTTGCCAAGCATCCTCCAAGGATTTCACCAATGACAAGATGTAGTGGCCAGGCAAGTTGATCACATCGACAACCACTACAACAACTTGCCCGAGCTGGTCCTTAGAGTAAAAGGCCAGCAAGAAGCGATGGCCAAGAAAGTCGATGAGATATCTACACAGACTCAACCTCTGCCTAAGACTCTTCGCGAGCTCAAGCAGTAACAAACAGCTCTTAGCACGCGCTTGGATAACATCAGCAACACTCTCACACAATTCAGCAATCGCCAAGAGGAGTCGACGAACAATGAAATCCAACAATTACGATCTACAGTAACAGATCTTATAGTGTGACTCCTCTCTTCCGAAGACCGATACAAATATCTCAAGGAAACACACGACGCACTGCTCAAAACACACGTTCATGTGCAAGTGGCGTTTGACGAGTTACAAACCATCCATCGGTAGTGCAAAAAGACAGCACACAAGAAGCTCACAGACAAAGCAGCAGCTGACAAAGAAGGTGATGATGAAGACAAAGTTGACTCTGACTTCTCCACAGATTCTAACAACGATACCACCTCCTCAGATGACAAATATGATGCCCCCATACAATGTTGTGGAGGGCCCAAGCTAAGGAGCAGAACCTTCGCAGAAAGGATATGTCAAAGACCACCAAGAAGGTGGACATCATCCCAAGTCCCCCACCCACAACGAAAATGTACATATATCATATGGGGACCAATTCCTTGATTACTCTGTCTTGGGATCCATAGGGGAGTCTGCAAAATATGCAGCTTTTTCTGAGTTCCACCAATGTATTTTAGGAACCAGCGCAAGCCCACCAACAACAACCACTCAACTTTTTTCCACACTTGACCAATCAGTGCCCTTCCACCCAGAACATGAAAAATCAGAACAATTACGTTTAGATACAGATGAAGAACTCAATTCTGCTTCTGATTCAGATGAAGATCTACAAGGCTATATAGAAGATTTGCAACAAACTTCTTCACCCCCTCCGCAAGAGCTTCCCCCGCCACCACCTCTACCTCATAAGATGCATGATTTAGATATGGTGGCCATCTCTACACTAGATGATCAGGACATCTTTATCCTGAACACTATTGTCGACGATGCCAAAGAGGGGGGAGACATCATCTACCACAATACAAAGACTAAGTGCAAGCTGACACGGGAAGATTTCCGCAACATCCTGCGACCACGGTCAACGATGTCAATGGCAATCTTCCGTGTCCTATTTGCCAACTGCATAGAAGTTTATAGAAGCTCAAAGAGGCAGTAGCCAGTATTTAATGCCTCACCTGCTCTATCTATAGGCTTGTTATACAAAGACATATGAATAAAGTCAATAGAGCAGCTACACGCTGGTTTAGCACAGAGGGCACGATATCTTACCGTGCCATTTCAAGTTTCCGATCACTGGTTGTTTATGATTGTGGACACCGAGGCTCAGGATGCCAAGGTGTACAATTTTTACGCCACTGAGCTACCAGCCAGAACAATAAATTTTGTTGGAGAAGAAGTAGGAGAGGCAAGATGTATACATTTCTGGCTTCTTAAGCTAATTTGGGCTGCACGTCCGTCCCTACGTCAGGATTGGAGCCAACCTTGGTTCCAAATAATAAACCCGCAAGTCCAAACTACTGAAGGATCTGGGGATTGCGCTTTCTGCACTATCCGTCACATTCAAGCGCTAAACCAAGAAATCCCTTTTACCGATCTGGTCGCCGAAGATTTTCACTCCCTGCGAGGGCGTTACATCATGGAGCTTATTTGTGATATGAGGTTCTTCAAGGACCCGACAATGGCACCAGATGACGTCCCCTGTTACCTCTTTTCAGCAATCCAACATCCGCAAAGGTGACCTTTCAGACAAACTTTAAAAGAACTAGAGAAAAACAAACAGCCAGCCATAGTTCCCGAGCAAAGAAAATGGGACCCTTCCCACTTTGATCTGGCGCAGGATAAAGGAGACATAGATCTTTTGTCAGGGGCAACCATTAGGAGTTCGCCATCACAAATGGTGCCCCTATCTGCCATAGAACCAACCTTCCCGAATTTCAACCTCAGTGCTTGCAAAAGTCTCTCCGACAATGAACTTTGTCTCATCATGTCACGGCTTTACGCTGAGAAAGATGACCTCGTTTTCATGTCCGGTGACATTTTAGTAATGGCAGACGCATTACAAGAAACTGTACAGTTCAAAGGGTCTCTATCCGTGAGCTTGATGGCTGCCTATCAATTTCTTATCAGACGGAATCACCCTACAACCTATATAGCATCCGCATATATGAAGGACGACCTCCTAAAGCTAAAGAACTTCAGAACAACTGAAGCACTAATTTCCTTCCTACAACATACAACACCAAAGTTTATCATGCTACCCTTCCTTTACCATGAGCACTGGATGCTTCTGGCAACAAACCTACCCGAAGGAACAACTACCATCTACAACAGTTTCGACAGCCAATTCAATCCACAACAGAAGAAATATGTAGTGACACCAAAGACGCCCACAGAGGTGGTGGCGAAGGAATGTACAGACAGACTAATCAATCTTCTAAGTCAGCACACAAGGGCATACGGCAAAGAACATTTTCATCGCCCATCCTTCAACCACAAATGTCCCCAACAAATTCGGGAATCAAACGACTGCGTCTTCCACGTCCTCTACTGGATGTACACCATCACGGTCCTTCAAAGACCAGTAGAAGATATGACTGACGTGGATTACCATGCCCTACGCGGAAAGTTTGCAGCTAATCTACTCAGATCACCAGGGGCAAACTCAAGATTAACAGAAGCCTGACACCCTTATCCTTGTTCTTCTCATCCTATAACTTTGACACTCTGAGGAAAGAGTGTGTGATAAGTTGGGGGGGGAGTACATTAGACAAGGGAGAGGTATCATGTATATATCCTTCTTTCTCCACCTTCTCTTTCTTTTTTGTACAAAATTTTCTTAGCTTCCCTTACACAATTCACCCGATAATAAATCTTTGGAATAAAGTCATCCCCCGCTAACTTTAGAATCAAGTCAGTCTTCAAGAATAATAACTAGAATAGCACTTAGACATATAATGGTGACTTAATAATTTCTCTTCACTCTTGATTTTCATGCTTTTGTTTCATTTCTACATCTGACTCTCCACAAGTCAATATCAAGGCCGAAATAAGCCAAACACTCTCAAGGACAAGAGGGGCATCAGGTGACATCCAAATCAAGAAGTCTTGCAAGTGGAACATTAAAATTAAACAAAAAAAAGTGCATGTCGAGAAACTCTAAGAATAGATTTCCTCTCATCAAATAAAAGAGGCTTGGCTGCACAAAAATATTTCCCCTAAAAACCCCAAATCCTAAGCTTGAGAGTTTACGAATAAAAGCCAGAGAGTAAAATAAAACTATGAGAGTTGTTCCATAAATAAGGACCTATATAATGAACCAATGAAGGTCTCACCTGGCCGACACATTCAGCTGCCCTCACAAAGGCATATGCGTCTTTCCCAGTAGTGAAACCTTATGCCTTTCCCGGTAGTGAAACCCTAAGGTATCTAAATATATGAAAGGCTTATAAAGGACTCGCCCGGCCGGTACATTCAGCTGCCCTCACGAAGGCAGATGTATCGTGCCTGGTAGTGAGATCCTAAAAGCATAGACAACCCCTCCCTCACTTGAAGGGGGAGTTACACATCAAGCCTTTAGCCAACCCTCATACCCACTCTACGGTTTTTCAGAGAGGTATAAAGCTTATTAGAGTCGATGACATGCACAGAATAAAAAGTGGTCTCAATGCAGGCTACGAGATACGGAAGAAACCTGAGCAACTCTAATACCTGAAAGAGTTAAGACAAACAATAAGACCTGATACGACCTTAGGAGAGCTCAGGTTTATAATTGAAGCAAGAGTATGGAAATCTTAACTAAATAAAATCACCTCACCATTACATGCCTCAGCTCTATCTAACTTGAGGACAAGCTAGACTCTAAGTTGGGGGGTGATAACCTCTAATTTTGTGATTTTATCTTAGTAATTTTCTTTAGTCTTCCACACTCTTCCTTAGATATATTATATAGAATCTCTAACTATTATCTTTTATTGCAAACATACTGTTAGATTAACTTTCTCCTTTTTACTTACAGAAAAAGACACAAAAAAAAGTCACAAAAAGACCGCATGGACTCACACGGTCCCAAGACCGCATGAAGCCAAGCGGTCCCAAGACCGCATGGACTCACACGGTCCCAAGACCGCATGAAGGTAAACAGTCCCAAGACCATATTAAGCCAAACGGTCCCAAGACCGCATGGACTCACACGGTCCGAAGACCACATGAAGCCAAACGATCCCAAGACCGCATGGACTCAAACGGTCCCAAGACCGCATGAAGCCAAACGGTCCCAAGACTGCATGGACTCAAACGGTCCCAAGACCGCATGGACTCACACGGTCCCAAGACCGCATGGACTCACACGATCTCAAGACCGCATGAGTCCAAATGGTCTCAGAGTCCAAACGGTCTCAGAGTCCAAACGGTCTTAGAGTCCAAACGGTCTTGAAGACCATTTGGACCCAAAACTGACCAAACTGTTTGGACTTCACTTAAGGCCTATAAATAAGACCCGAGGGGTCCTCTCAAAGGTATCAAGTTTCAGATGCCCAGAGGCTGCCTCTACTACTCCAGATCTTTTCCAACTTTCGTCCTCCGCCCAAAGGCTGCCGGTCTGAGATCCACGCTCCATCCTGAAGCTGCTTTCTCTCTCTTCATCAATGAAGGTGGGAAGAGGAGACCTCGTCATCGAGCAACCTATGAAGATTGAAGATTGTCACTCTCTCTCTCCAAGGGGTTGACATTCCTCTCTCTGTTGTGGGGATGACGCTCTCTCTCTCTCTCTCTTCTTGCCTCCTTCTTTGTCCTAGCTATGAGCGAGTAGTCTTTTTTTACTAGGGTGCGGGGAGTATCCCCGCTACCCATGTTTTCATTTCATGTAATGTAATCCATAGTTTGCAATATAGAGATGCTTTCTTTTCAGTTCAACATCAGTCGTTTAATGAATGCTTGTTGCTTGATCACCAACTTGTGTTATCTTTTATCTTTTAGTATGAATTGTCTATGTTTGTACTATTAGATTCGAATCTCGATTGAATGTTGGTTCTTGGTGCATGCTTCCACCATGCATTTGTTTTAGTATCTAGAAGTGTTTCTCAAGAAGTGGAGTACACTCATTTCCATCGTTGTGCTTTCATACTATGAAATGGAATCAGTTGATGTATGAAGGTACAACCTTGATGAGTCGAGGAACACACTTTGCGAGGGGAACGATGCAAATTAGGTGACCATTCGTTTGGGGATGGCTGGCATTGCAACATTCCCACACTTCTCGTAGTTGGTTCTTTGAAAGGAAACTAAGCCTACAAAGATACTAACTGATTAAGACTCTTATTGTAGGTTATGTTTTGTGTTGCATGTTTTGATCCATGTGTAGTGGCGGTGAAAGTCGTTCACATCCTAGTGGCTCCTTATCACTGTTATACATCCTTAGTTTTACTTACTTGCTTTACTTTACTTGCTCTTAGTTTAAAAACAACCATCCCAACCTTTTGATCTAAGCACCTACTATTAAGAGATTAAGTGAAATTCAAACGTTTTCCATCTTGTTGCTCCCAACAAGACCGTTGTCCCGTGGATTCGACCCTTAAATATACTACGATAAGACTTCCACATATCTTAGCATATGTGGGTGGAGTTTTCGATCTAGTATAAGCAAGGCTAAACTTAAAGACTTACCATCTTTAGGATTTTTAGTGGTGCACGCAATTCCACACGAGTGGTAGCTCCATCAGGTACTACTGAGGATACTCGGTATTAAGGAATCACCTAGGGTCTACTGCTTGCACACAGATGCCTCAGCAAATCTTACGGACAATGGGAACTTGGTTGCATCCTCATTTCCTCAAACACCTAGCAGGTGTACCTGCACACATGTGCCGAAAGTCTTGAGCGAGACCCAAACCGCGGATGCAGAGAAGCCTCGACTAGATGAGCCTGACGCCGGAGAAGAATCCGCCATCCAAGGTGTCACCCAGAGGAGGGCATTGCTCAGACCTAACCGCCGTAGCAGGACGAGAGACTCACCTCTGCGTGAGCACCTGTGGTCTATGGTTGCCATCCACTAGAATATGAGAGAAAAGAAGAGAGGACAAAAGGGGGCATCGCCAGACACAGGGGAACCACCCGAAGGCTAATCAGGTTTGGGACGACTCCCTCCACCGGTCACTCTTGAACCGAATGGATAGTCGAAGACTGATGCCGCCTCTTTTATCCAAATTCCAAGCCTCATCGAGATCCACCTGTCTGTGCCCTACCTTCATCTCTGCCCATTTTCACGTAGGAGATGGACCACCCATAGATCTAAGGAGAGATAATGGAGGACGATCAGAGATGGAGCCCCAAACCTCCACTGCCTCTCTTTTGGCGCTGCACACAGCATAGTTGCCTTCACCACGATCTTCTCTCTACTCCAGGATCCCACTGGGAAAGCCTCACATGTGAGATCAGGAAGAGAAGGGAGGAGAGAGGGAAGAAAGTAGGTTGTCAGAGGTACTAGGGGGAGGGAGACATCAGCCCCTGGATGGCCCGAACACCATCCCTACCCCCAGGCAGCATCACCTCAAGATCGCCAACCGCAGAGCGGAAGCCCTAGGCGGAAGCCCCAGGAAGTAATTGATAATTATAACTATTATGATGATAATTAAGGTGTAATTGATAATTATGTACTTGAAAACCCTAATTAGCAATAAGAGGAAATCCTAACCCAAATTATGGGGAGGATGGAAGTTGAATGATTCTCTATATTGCATGGTGGTGCCACTATTGCTTCTACGATGAAACACTAATTGTGTACATATTATAAGATAATGAGCATAGCCAGATATGAGCCATGATGAATTAGTATGAAACATACTATATAAGGTTTTGTGAGTCATGTTGTATGATTGTATAATAAATATAAGTTGTATGGGTATAATGACCTAATGATAATTGTTGCCTGGTAAAAGGTAACGTTGTTCAAAAGTGAAATAAGGATTTGATATACAAATCAAGTGTAATCAGTATGAGGCTTTAGTTAAATATGTTTATTGTGTTGTAATATATTCTCTTCCTAAATGTAGTAGTTAATGGCTTCTATGGCAAGAACAATTGAGTTTGCATAAATGATGATGGCTTGAAAAATGCTTATATGCATAATGAGGCATGATGAAATAACAATGAATCACAAGTATGATGTGATGGGTCTTAGGACCTGGTAAGGACTTAATGCCTAATTGAGGTGATATCCTCTGGTATTGTTGGGCTTTAGGGGAGGCAGAGAAGGCAGCGGAAACAAAAGTTTTCCTCCCCAAACCCAGCACGAGGAAACGCGTCAACGTCTATATAATAGGAAAGGATGGTTTGTGGAATCATACCTTGTCCTGAGGCTTGCTCGGTGACAATACCCCGCGCCTTGCACGGTCATCAACTCCGGTCTTGGACGGTGTCTGTGCAGCTCCTGGTTGCACCGGGACTGACGACTCCTCCTCTCACTGGACTGTCGGGATTGAAAGTTGTCCTCCTGAGCGGCAGAAACCTCCCGCCTCTGAAGTAGTCCACACGAACCACCTGGAACTCCAAACTCCTTGTCCCATAAGGAAGTGGAAGGAGTCGCACCCTCCTATTTATGTACTAGTCACCAACACACTCTCCTACCTCCAGTTGCAACTGCAGTTGTCTTTCCCTTGCTGCACCTCCCTTTGCGGGAAGCACTTGCTCGGGCTCTCTCTCGGTTACCAAAACCAGAGAGAACGACAACTTTGCAGAGCAACTGGTTGCACTGAGTTGTTCTTTGAGAAGCCCCCAATACCCCTATATATATAGGAGGGTCATGGGACAGGGTTCTCCATCCCGGGAAATATGGGACTAAAAGCAGGAGTAGAAGGGTTCGAGATTTTCCACAAAAGCAACCAAAACTCGCAACCTGAAGCGATCGGTTCACAAGTGAACCGGTTGGTTGGGGACCTGAACCGGTCGGTTGGGACCCATGAGCTGATCGGTTCACTTCTGAATTGGTCGGTTCATGGTCTTGATCAGTTCCCGATTGACTTTCATTATTTTGTTTCTAATTGGTATCGAATACCAATCCTTGTTCCAATCAAATTGGGCAATTGAAGCACAAGGAAAATTCTCACTGACCTGACTTTCCCAACTTGCTCGGTTGCACCAGTTGAACCGATCATTTCACTCTGACCATGAGCCGATCGACTCAACACTTGACCCGACCGGTTCAGCAACCTCAGCCGACCGGTTCAACACTTGAACCGATCGGTTGGGAGTGCAGGTTGTGCAGAATCAGTCAATTGCGATTTCAATCAATCCGATACTCCAATCAACATGTTCAACACCTTGAACAATATGATATTGAGCTATCAATTGATTGAGTGTTTAATTGAACTACTAAACTCCTTTAGTAATCAATCTAAACATTGTTTGTGGACAAAACTCCTCTTCCAGGTTAAATCCTATGTGTGTGACCCTACAGGTCCATTTCACGTTGGCAGTGAAAGTCCATAACACTTATGACTTCACAAGAAAAGAGTGATGCCTAGTCACACATCAGTGCTACCCAAGTGAAAGTAGAAAGTTGGAGAACAACTTTCAATCCTACAATCCGTGAATGGTGTTACAGTGAATGTATAATTCCTTTGTCACTGATATCCCGAATGAACTCGAGGCATGGAACAATCATCCTGTCAACGTTCATTCACTTTCTTCATCTCAGAGTAGATTTAACGAGATATGTATGACATCAATATCACATACTGATTCACACATGCGTGCGCACGCCTATCTCAATCCTACTCATCAAGTGGCCATGGATATCAAACTCCCTTAGGAGGGACAAATCCCATATCTATCACTCACCCCTCAAAAGCCCCATGTGTCAAAGCCACCCAATCATCACCTTTATAACAACCCATGTTTCAGGACTGCGTTTGATGATGTCAAAGTGTCCCCAACGACATGTGTTGAGTGTAGTGATTTCAGGTCAAAGAATCACACTCACCACCATCACTGTGAGTACTGACTGTGACTACCATGTCATGGTTCCATGTGTTAAACTCACGGTGGGTCTGTCTGGTACACTTGTTCTCTAACAAGTACCTATGTGTTTGGTTTGATATCTCTATATCATGACTAATGAGATTCTGTCATCAACCAACACCACAATCTAGTCTTGTGTGTCATTGCTATCTATCTACCTTCCACAATGACATCCGACTAGGGACATAACAAGAATGTACCAACTCTTAGCATCCGTATGATCTCATCGTTCATGTCCTCAACTTGAAAGCATACGTCATTGAGTACTGTCATTCTCTAGACATTCAATTTGTTCTATCACTATCTCATATGATTGAACCAGAAAGAATTGGAAGCTTGCCTTTGATGTTTATCAAATCAATCTTAATGTATCCCACCAATCATCCCATGATTAGCTCTCAGGGCATACATACCAACAAACTCCCACTTGCACTACGAGCCAATCACCCTTGAATCATATTCATAGTGATCTTCAAACATGTCCCACATGTTACTATGCTCTAGTGCCAACATAGTGAGTAATTGCAACACCTTGCCAAAGTCAGTATAAATTGCATTTTTCTCATCGCTTCGCTGTACATCACATGTATGAGATGGAGTTGCCGTAATATGTGATCTAGTATTCCTTTGCTAACCTTTAGCCACATTGCATGATCAAGGATTCCAGACTTGTCATCAATGAGTGGAATATAAGTTCATCTCATGAACTTTCAGATCCATATAGTATCCACTGCTGTTCACTAACACACATATACTCGGCATTTCCCTTTTAAATGGTTTTATTGGAACACTTCCAATTATCAACAAACTTTCACTTTTATACATCCTATGTATATTTTGCGATTAATTTTATGTCCTTTCGGAAGTTCTCATCAATGTAACTCTTTACATCGAACTCTTCCTTATCTCCATAGAACTAGTACTTCCCAAGTACTTATCAAGTTCTTATGATATTCCAGTAACCCTTACTGGAAGTAGACAGACATCCACTTGTCATGTCCTACATACGAGTTATCAGGATGAGCACATCATATTGCCATGTCCTACATACAAGATGATGAATGCATTTTATTCTTGCCATGTCATACATGCAAGACAATGGGATGATTACATACATGATAGATCCATATCTATCCTTAGTGTTCCCATTCTTCTTAAGAATTGGACACTTGGCCTTAGGATACTAACTCCATGTAGCATGGACAAGTTTTCTCCCACTGAATATGTGCATACTGAACACTTCAGTACAGATTGCCAATGTATGCTCTCTCTTTTCAGGTCAAGAGGTTTTTTTGAGAACTATCTCTATAGATCTCTATTCCTATCACATAGGAAACATCTCTATCTTCCTTAAAGATAATTTCCACTTTTGGATTTCCATTCTAGAACATTTCCATTTCACATCAACATGTGGAATGTGAATACACTCCCACTAAATCACAGATCCCTTCTTTTTCTTTGACATATCAGTCAAACCCTTTGACTATATCATCAAAGTAAATATCCAATTCTGAGTTGCTTGTACTCAATCAATCACATTGATTAGTCCATTGTAACTTATAGACTTCATTTGCATTAGTGGATTCATAAACCTTATAGGTTGTTTCACGTACACATCCTTGTTTTATTCCTCATAGGAATGCAGTTTTAGTATTCATATGCAAAATGTCTTAGTCATTAAGTTGCAATCAACAAGCATCATCCTTCTCAAAAAATGTTATCCATGTGTCGTAACACTTAAGACTCATTTGCACTTATGGATTTCATCCAATGAGTGCTACCATCAAGGTCATACCTTATGGTTCACATGGAAATCATTTAGGATGTAATGATCATAAATCATAACTCAAAATTCAGTTCCTCATATTCATCTAGATAGTTGACTCATCTCATGAACAACTCATCACATAGATAATTGAGGTGTATTTGTTAAGGATATAAGAACTCACAACCCTTGTGATTCTTAATTTCCTTTATTAGTGTGGGGTATTCTTTTATTAAGAAGAATTCAGTTATTCGATAATCATTCTCTGACTCCTTAGAGTATGATTCCTTCTTGATTTAGACATCACCATGCCTTACTCATGAGTTCACTATGATACACTATCATAATCACTCATAAGGATCTTAAACATTTGGTCCAAGTATTTCATTCATTGATCTCATCAAGAATTAATACTTTACCAAATTTGTACTTCATCTATGATAATCTTGAACACTTGAAGATATTCATATTGGTATTTCTCTAAACACCATTTGAAGTATTAGCATTTGTTCCAATAGGTATGTAAATACATCACATGTATTATACCTAATAGGATAATCACTCTCCCACTATATTAGTGAAGATTGATTAATCATGTCCAAGGTATTCATGTCTCTTACTGGTTCTCTAACCAAAAGAGTCTAGATTTATCCATCACATGGAAACTAGAAATGAATTTCTCATGATTGATGCTAATTTGATTGTTTGAGTTATCTATAACTTTTAGGTATCATTTTATCTTATACATACCATGTATTACAAGATAAACAAGGCATTGCCACAAAGATCATATCTTTAAGATTGAAACATCAACTTTATTAATTGCCATCATTGTCATACAATATGCAAAAATAAAGTGTTTCTATCTATTGGCAATATATGAAATAGCAATTCTCAACTCTATTTCGTGCCCTTTAGGATGAAATAAACTGAAAGATACTCCTATCTATGGCAGCAACACTTGCTCCAATGATGGGTACTTCTCTCTTGGTCCTTTCACAAAGGCCATCACTTCTTTTTGGATCTTGCATATCATATATGATAGATCCATATTTTAGTATCATATACCTCAGATAAAGAAGCAGTTCATTTCATGATACCTTAGGTAGAGATCTCCATCCCCTCCTTCCATCTTCTTTTGTTCTTCCAGATATAGAGGGAAATTCCTCATACACCCTTTCCCCATGTTCCTTGAGGCTGAAGATGGCTTGGATTGCTGGCTAGCATCAGAACAATTCTTTGCTTTGTCCTCATCCTTACCCTTAAGAATTACCTTTATCTTTGATCACATCAAAGATTATGGTTTGTCTTTCTTCATCCTTGCCTCTACTATCCTCAACATGTCCAACAACTCTGTCAACGCTTATCAAAGTTGTTCATGTTGTAGTATATCATGAATTGTATGATTTTCGCAACATTTGCAGTATCATACCAATAGCCAACCCTTGGCTCAGAGGGAATCCTTCTTAGTCAGGTTTTCCACATACCCAATCACATTGAGTGTGTGAATACCTTACTGGATCTCCTTCTGTCATGACATACTAGGACAGTGTCTTGGAGACATCATATGTCTCATGTTGTCTCTGCAACTCATAGTTCAGAGAACACAACATTAAGCACTCCTCATCAATGTCTTCCTCAGTATGCTTCCATAAGCATACTTTCAGCCATTGATGTGGTGGGATCGAGTTCATCTGGTTCTGGTATAACTAGGACTTAGAGCTTTCGCTCTTTGATTGAGAACACTTCTCATCATCCTAACCAGTCGTGGAATTATTCCCATTTAATTTGTTGGTCTCAAGGACCGATCGCAAATAAAGTGATTTGTTGATTACCATTTATTTTAACAAAAGGAAATCTTTGCAATTTTAGTTCAAAACTCTTTTTGACTTGTTTGATTGATTTGAAAAGTTGACGATAAAATTAGGCCTTTAATTGATTATCGCTCCCACTATTTTACTTCAAATTGATAGCCCTCACCATCAATTTGGAAGATTGCAGCATACAACCTTCTAGTGGGCAAGATCCTGAAATCCTCTAAGTCATGAGTCAGCTAGGGCTGATCGCCCACAACTTAGATCTCTTAGGTAGGCAACTTTTGCCAATTGCATCATATGCAACTCTTGATAAGATGTCATATACAACTCCTTGAAATGATCATCTCCATGCCTCAAGGTGCTAGATCCTATCTAGGTCACCTTGTTAAGTCCGACCCAAAGCAAACATGATAAATATGCACCCTGCTAGGGCAGCCCACACATTCATCATTCACACTTCCCCGAGATAGACGGTGCACCACGCTAGGGCGTGCCCACACTTGGTCGATCAAGATTTTCACGTGTGTCACATTTGGAAGGCATCTAAAACTTAATATTTTAATGAGGGATTTGGTTTTTATATACATATACATATCTAATCACCACAATACATAGTATGTATCATAAACATGCTATATCCCACAGAAAACATGCACAAACGATAAAAAACGATGATTATGGCCATCCTAATGTGATTCCTCGAGCCAAGAGGAATCACGGTCATCTAGGTCTACATCACATGCAACCTATACAAGATGAACTATGTGCCTTTTCCTTCTGAGTAGATCATCTCATCACATGAATGATCTGTTCTCTCTAGCCGGTCGTCTGGGTGCCACCAGGCGATCGGTTGGCTCCTCCAACCGATCAGTTTGCCTGGTCGTCGTGCATCTCTTCATGGCCACCACCCTCTCGTCTCACTCCTCAAACCGGTCATCAACCGATCGGTTCACTCCTTGAACCGATCGTCTGGAAGGTCAACCGATCGGTTCACACCTTGAACCGATCGTTTCAGCTGTCGTCAGATGTCCGCCGGTCTTCGACATAACAAAAAATAAAATATATCCTATTCTACATTGCTTAAAAGGGAAACCCCGAGTTTTATTCGGGGGGGAAAAGGTAGGAAAGAATCTCAAATTATTTCGAGTTACATCAGGAATAAGAGAGGGAAGATCGGTGCGCAGACTGAGATGCAAGCAACCGTAAACAACCACACACAGAGAGGGGCTTATAGGCCATAATCATGCTACACACATCCACCACAAAACTCATTTAAGGGCGACGCGTATCGAGTGAATTAATAATACATATCATATATGTAATTTGGGATTTTTGGATTTAGGATTGTACATGCATAAAGCTGATATTATTCGCATCGTATGCAATAAATAAAGGCAACAAACCAAAATCGATCATATCGATATTCCTAAAATATAGAGCAATTGACGTGGCTCTGATACCACTGTTGGGTTTTAGGGGAGGCAGAGAAGGCAGCGGAAACAAAAATTTTCCTCCCCAAACCCAGCACAAGGAAACGCGTCAATGTCTATATAATAGGAAAGGATGGTTTGTGGAATCATACCTTGTCCCGAGGCTTGCTCGGCGACAATACCTCACGCGTTGCATGGTCTTCAACTCTGGTCTTGGACGGTGTCTTTGCAGCTCCTGGTCGCAGCGGGACTGACAACTCCTCCTCTCACCGGACTGTCGGGATTGACAGTTGTCCTCCTGAGCGGCAGAAACCTCCCGCCTCTGAAGTAGTCCACATGGACCACCTGGAACTCCACACTCCTTGTCCCACAAAGAAGTGGAAGGAGTCGCACCCTCCTGTTGACATACTAGTCGCCAACACACTCTCCTGCCTCCAGTTGCAACTGTAGTTGTCTTTCCCTTGTTGCACCTCCCTTTGCGGGAAGCACTTGCTCGAGCTCTCTCTCGATTACCAAAACCAGAGAGAACGACAAATTTGCAGAGCAACTGGTTGCACTGAGTTGTTCTTTGAGAAGCCCCCAATACCACTATATATATAGGAGGGTCATGGGACAGGGTTCTCCATCCCGAGCAATATGGAACTAAAAGCAGGAGTAGAAGGGTTCAAGATTTTCCACAAAAGCAACCAACTCACAACCTGAACCGGTCGGTTGGGGACCTAAACCGGTCAGTTGGAACACCAACCGATCGGTTGGGACCCATGAGCCGGTCGGTTAACTTCTGAACCGATCAGTTAGTGGTCCTGATCAGTTCCCGATTGACTTTCCTTCTTTTGTTTCTAATTGGTATCGAATACCAATCCTTGTTCCAATCAAATTGGGCAAGTGAAATGCAAGGAAAATTCTCACCGACCTGACTTTCCCAACTTGCTCGGTTGCACCAGTTGAACCGATCATTTCAACACTTGAACCGATCATTTCACTCTGACCATGAGCCGATCGACTCAACACTTGAGCCAACCGGTTCAGCAACCTCAGCCGACCGGTTCAACACTTGAACCGATCGGTTGGGAGTACAGGTTGTGTAGAATCAGTCAATTGCGATTTCAATGAATCTGATACTCCAATCAACATGTTCAACACCTTGAACAATATGATATTCAGCTATCAATTGATTGAGTGTTTAATTGAACTACTAAACTCCTTTAGTAATCAATCTAAACATTGTTTGTGGACAAAACTCCTCTTCCAGGTTAAATCCTATGTGTGTGACCCTGCAGGTCCATTTCACGTTGGCAGTGAAAGTCCATAACACTTCACAAGCAAAGAGCGGTGCCTAGTCACACATCAGTGCTACCCAAGTGAAAGTAGAAAGTTGGAGAACAACTTTCAATCCTACAATCTGTGAATGGTGTTACAGTGAATGTATAATTCCTTTGTCACTGATATCCCGAATGAACTCGAGGCATGGAACAATCATCCTATCAACGTTCATTCACATTCTTGATCTCAGATTAGATTGAACGAGATATGTATGACATCAATATCACATACTGATTCACACATGCGTGCGCACGCCTATCTCAATCCTACTCATCATGTGGCCATAGATATCAAACTCCCTTAGGAGGGACAAATCCCATATCTATCACTCACCCCTCAAAAGCCCCATGTGTCAAAGCCACCCAATCATCACCTTTATAACAACCCATGTTTCAGGACAACGTTAGATGATGTCAAAGTGTGTCCAATGACATGTGTTGAGTGTAGTGATTTCAGGTCAAATAATCACACTCACCATCATCACTGTGAGTACTGACTGTGACTACCATGTCATGGTTCCATGTGTCAAACTCACGGTGGGTCTGTCCGGTACACTTGTTCTCTAACAAGTACCTGTGTTTGGTTTGATATCTCTATATCATGACTAATGAGATTTTGTCATCAACCAATACCACAATCTAGTCTTGTGTGTCATTTTTGTCTATCTACCTTCCACAATGACATCTGACTAGGGACATAACAAGAATGTACAAACTCTTAGCATATGTATGATCTCATCGTTCAGGTCCTCAACCTGAAAGCATATGTCATTGAGTATTGTCATTCTCTAGACATTCAATATGTTCTATCACTATGTCATATGACTGAACCAGAAAGAATTGGAAGCTTGCCTTTGATGTTTATCAAATCAATCTTAATGTATCCCACCAATCATCCCATGATTGGCTTTCAGGGCATACATACCAACAGGTATTGATATAAGGAATTGATATCCCATGATAACATGTGAAAATGATAGCCTTGTGGGTGGTGGTAATATAGAGTTATGAAATGATGGAAATAAATAGTTTAAATAATGATATTTGCAGTAGTGATACTTTGCCCCTTTCTTTAATAGAATTTGGTTGTGGGTTGTACATTGTAACTTGTTTGATGTTAAAAGACACTACAATTGGTCTAATTAATCAAGTGGAACTAAAAATGTAGTTCCCCTGGCCATAGATCCATTTGGTGTCAGAACTTGTTGAATGGTGAAATGAGTTTAACTCGGAGCGCATATTTTTGATTATGCGGGGTACAAGTTGTATCCTGAATTCATAGGATTCGCTACCAGCCATACTGTTACGACCCCACCTCCCGATAACCCCCAATTAAGGGAGACCTAGAGGTCGAAGCCGCACCCATAACTTTCAGATCAAACGTTCCACAATTAACCAAGAATAATTATCAAATTTTATCCTACTATACTGAAAAGCTGTAAGAAATTTTTTTTGCATACCTTTTTGAAAACTTGGATCTCTATACTTCTATCTACTTAAGGATTCTACTCTAACTAATCCTCCTTGTATTTAACTTCATGTATTTCACAACATGACGATTTACTATTTGCCCTTTTGGCTTGTACCTAAAACGCTGACAAACAAAACGTCGGTCAGCCAAAGCTGGTATGTGGGGGAACAATAACTATGTAAATACGTTAACAATGTAATCATTCAATTAATCATTTAATCAACCAAGATTACATTTTAGATATAACTTCACGATCCAAGAGTACCCTATCCTCTATGTTGTCCCCATTAAACCCCTCATGATCCACCTATAAGTGAACCAATTTCTAGGGTTGAGTCACATGGCACTACTCGTAAGTAGCCCACTCCTTAACTCATGGCAGGCTCATGAGTCTCATGGCACTACACGTAGGTAGCCCAGTTTCTAACTCTCGGTAACCTAGACCTTACTCTAGGATTACCCCTTTTTCTTAGCCTTTTCAAAGCAATAGAGGTGGACCCGGATCTAGTCAGTTATATACGCACATTTGTAGTCATAATCATAGTCAATTTATAGTTGCATGAAATAAATAAACATCCAACAATTATTTTCAAGCAACCAATTAAAACTTCGGGAATTGCCGTGAAACTAGAGTGATTATTCATATGTGTAACCGCATACCTTCTCCATGTAGAATATACAGTTATGCTTCAAGTAGATTCAATCAACCAATCAATAGATCCGAGCAAGCAAACCAAGCAATTGATCATTAAATCTGCATGTATGTAAATCCTAATTTGTCACCATCACTTATTATTCCAAGTAAACCTTACTCGATCCTAATCTAGGGTATTAGGGTTTGGTTAAGGAATAGATGTACAAACCTTAATTCCATCACATAATTGTTTATTAGAGTTATTAGTCCCAATTAGACATCATGTGTAACCCTAATTAGCATATCCCAAAAAACTATTTGTTATGATCGCTTAGATCCAATTTATGTTCACTAACCATATCTTAGTTTTAAAACTTAATTCTCATAAGCATGATTATACATATTGGACACCCTATCTTTTCAACATCATTAACATGATCACCTTCATTTCTCATCTTGTTTAAACAAATTCAGATAAGAGCATAAAACAAGGGCTTTTAATGTAATTAACACGTTAATATCCAATCTAGGGTTTTCCATTTATAATTCTTCACTTAACATGTATATTACCCAAATTTTTAGAACAGGGAGCATAAAAAGACTTCAAACATATTTTACTTGCATTCCCCTCATTTTTCTGATCATTTTCATATATAAATTTGCTATTTTTAGACACTCCTAGCATTTTCTATAATTTGTGAAATATTAAACCTGTTTACCTTTGACAAGGGTGATTTGGCAGCTTCCTATTGGGCCACGCCACCTGGGACCCGCGTCCAGCTGGTTGAGTGGGCAATGACCCCACCCCTTTTACCCCTGAACCGGCTGGTCCAGCCACCTGGTCCAGGTACATGGATTGTGTTCCCGTCTTTCCCTGGTTCGTCTTCTTTGCGTGAACCACGAGAGCACTGCGCTACCGGCGCTGGGTGCTCTCCGGTGCTAGGCCTCATAGCTGAGGGGGCCGTCCCCAAAGTTTCTTCCTTCCTTACGTATGGACCATCGCAACTGGTCACTCCTCTCTCTCCCTTTGTACGGACACCAGCGGATAGCTATTGTTCTCTCGGCGCCGACCTCCTACATCGGAGGTACCCTTCGGAGATCTTGACACCTGCCGGAGTGAGGCTTGTAGCGCCTCCCGTGACCCGATTCCACCGTCAACCACCATTACTACATGCCTACAGATTGCCTCCCCATCACTCTCATCCTTCATTGATGAGATGCCTCTCCAGTGGCTTGGAGCTTAACGTGCGGATGGCAACTCCATCTCTTCCGTCGCCCGCGCTAGCTGCTTGACAGCGAGTTCATGGTGAGGGGCCAACCACCCTGGGGATCATCTTGGAGGATTTCTCCCTAGGGCGGTGTAAGATGAAGGTGTAGCAACCTGTTCGTCGCCTCCTTCCATGGTCTGGGTCTGCGGATGGCTCTTCTCATGTCCTATGAAGATGACGGAGCAATACTCCCCTATCACTAGTAAAAATTGGGCCATTATTCACGAGTGAGTCCTGTCACAAACCCCTCTCTACAGGCCCTCACAAATAGGGACGGTTGTGAGTCTGGCCCTCATAAATGGTCTGTGAAGAGAACTCACATGACAAATACTAGTGGCCCTCACAAATACAATTGTCACGGACCAACTGACCCTCAAGAATGTTATATTGAGGGACTATTTAGCCTTCATAAATACATTTTTGAGGGACTATTTAGCCTTCATAAATACATTTTGAGGAACTATTTATCCTTCATAATAACATTATTGAGGGCATGTTTAGTTCTCATAAATACATTTTTGAGGGACTTGATGGTCCTGGAGAATATATTTTTGAAGGGATAATGCCTTCATTAATATTATTTTTGAGGGGCTATGTGGTCGTCATCAATGCAATTTTGATGGTCAATCTAGACCTTCATCAATATATTTATCAGGGACTACTATAAATGATTGTGTTATTGATTATTGAATTATTTATTAAATGTTAATTAATTGTTATTATAGTGAATATCAAATTTTAAATGAAAACTTTGTATACATAACCTCAAGCAATATTTTTATACTAATTCACATGACATCATAAGAAGATTCAACACCGAAATGACACATAAAAATGTTAAATCACCTCAAACCAATTTTTGTTATTGAAGCAAAATATTATCCATACATTGTGTGTTCAACGTTGATATAAATAAAGAGTACATATGGTTCTAAAATTTGAGATTGATGACAATCAACATATCATGCTAGAAACTCTTAAGATCTATAATGTCTCCATATTCCTTCAAATGGTGTGGTGCTCTTCATCAATGCCAGGCCTCATACGGTTAGGTACTTGAATATTCTTCTCCTAAAAATGACAAATCATTATATTAATGGAATTTAAAGTTAATACATAAATCATAGTACAACAAACAACTTACCCTTATATTTTGGTTTTGGTCTACTCCAAGGTGAATTGTCCGTCGAAATCCATCATTAAAAGTAATTCTACCCTATCAATATAAATACAAAAAGGAATCAGAGTGAGTGAGAAGTAGAGATAAATGTAAGTGAACCAACATAGTAGCAACATGGACCCGTAAACTAAAATTATGATTGAACTTAATACAAGGATGTGTATAAAAGCTACATGACGGGTGATGATTGATTCAACCCTATTTGTAAGCATGATTCTAACTGGGAGATGGCCTGCCTAATTGTGAAATGTAAGATACTAACCACTTGTGGGCTAACTAATCGCTATATGCCTTTATCTATTCATATTCTTGTTACGAATGTTTTTACTTATTTCTTTTGCGAAATCAATTTATGGGTAACCACTCACCATGTTAAATGATTAGAAAACCTTTCCTGATATTGCAAAATAAGTCTACACTAACCATGGATAGATCTTGTTGAAAGTGTGATAATGTTATATATCGCAAAAGTTTAACTGTGCCAATTTTTTTATCAAACAGAAATTTATTTCTACACTTGAGCCTATTAACTCATATAGAAAATAAGAAGATTATATTAACTTTGAGAAATCGTAAAGTCTTTTGCATTGGAGTATCCAAGGTTGTTTTTCCTTTCTCGTCTTTGCTAGAAATTTACTTGTAGTTTCTTATAGCCTCTTCTTTTCTTCTTGCATCTAGATGACTTATCAGTTTTCCCTTATACTCATTTCCATTGATATCTAGGATAATATAGATGTTGTTATCATTATAATCAAAGTTGTGAAGCTTTCGGGGAGGAGTGGCTTAGGTGGTTCGAGCATGGTGTCCCCTCATGAAGGGACATGTGTTCGATATACAGCGGCCGCATCAGAAATGGTACCCGTCGCGCAGGCCGGCCAACTGTGCGCTCTAACCGGTTCCCAGATGGGCGGGACGCTCAGAGCCCGAGAGTTTACACTGTCTGGGGAAGTCACAAAAATGGCGCTTCTATGGGGGCAGTTCTCTCTTTAATCCAAAAAAATTGTGAAGCCAATATGATCAACATTTCCCATTATAACTTTATGGAATTATGATAACACCCAACTATACGCATTTCATTTGTTAAAAAATCTAAACAAAGTGGCATAAAAGGCTTGTAGTAGCATAAACCATGATGACACCTACAAATTATTTTTTGGTTACCCAATATAATCTCTATACCACTATATCATACTACAAATAAAATGAATGTTTGAAGAATTCTACCAAAATCATTTTAAGTTCTGAAAGAAGGAATCAATACATAATTTTATCTTTCCAAACATTGTCGTCTCAACACCCACCTCATTATTGATTGAAAATTCATCACCATATGCTTTTTTCAACTATTGTGCTCCCGATCTAATAACATATTCCAGTTTGTATTATTGCATTGCCTTGGACCAGTAGAATAATTCTTTAACAAAGGGGTAGCAGTTGATATGACAATCACATAGCTTTTTCTTGAAGTTGATAACATGTATCCAATGTTAACCTTGACAAGTTCTCTCATTACCTGACCTACACTAGATGTGGTAAAACCAACAACAGCTGCTATGCTTACATCTGAAGCACGCCAGAAAGATAAATGCAACAGATAGAAGAGGAGCATGTGTAAATTTTCTGACAGCCACATGCCAAGAAGCCACACCATCACGTTCTTATGAAAGGCATGCAATTAGATGGTATATCTCCCTTCATTTTCATATCTTTTCCATTTTGGTCCCATTATTGGTTTTGTATAACAGAGAGTCAGTATCTCTGCTTTTGCATATAGCCTTTCTACCTAGACTTTGGGTGGATTCTTAATAAAAAATGGTTGTAGAGTTTGATGACCTTGGAATAGAGATAAAATGTAATTTTGCTCATGTTATGTCCAGAAAATTCTTGAACAAAACCACTTGGGTAACTTATGGTTATTATATTTAATTCTTTTTTACTTGAAAAACGTGCACATGCTATATTTATCATTACTTCCTGCACCTGGAAATGACGATGAGGTGGATTCTTAGGCACCTCTCCTAACCAACGAGCCCAAGCACGATGATTCAAGCTTAATACCCCGATCCCTGGTTGTAACTGTAACAACATATAAGCTGACTATCCTATTTTCAGGTTCCCATCACTTGAGACCTGGATCCATTGTCGCAACAGTGACTCTGAACCCAGGTCGCCAGTTTCTCCAGAGGCTCCTCTTTTGAAAAAGGGGGGAATTGATGTAGAACAAAGGCTCCCATGAGAGCTTGATTATGATTAATTATATAGGTTTAGCTATCTGGTATTTTGTCATTAATTCTTGGGACTTATAAATTATTTTTGGACTGATTTTTTGTTTTAGGAACTTAGTTGTAAGTCTGAGTTTTACTATTTTATTTAAGTTTGTGCTTTGATTAGTTTATTAATTAGGAATTTCTGTGTGCAGTGTCATTACAGTTTCAACCAGTTTGTTATGGATACCAGCCTTGGGGTATTTGTCTGGGTAGTTAGATTGCTTGATTATGAATTTGAGTTTTCAGGAATTGGTTTCCCACTGGTTTACTTGTCAACAGATGTTCTCATCTCTCAACATACTTGTGAAGGGGCACCTAGGCAGCGTTTAGGCCGCTGGGTGGCCTTGCCTAATATGCTTTCTTTAGTTATTTTGAAGATCCAATGTATATCTATAGGGTACAATGGTCCTTTTTAATTTTCTTAATGCTTAACATAAATATTTTTGTGTTATCTACTATACCGCCACTACAATTATATACATGCATAATCAGACTGACTTGACTTGCTAACCCTTTCTTTGGTTTTCTAATGTCCTGTATTTCAGGTAAAGTTGTTAAACAACTTCAACGCGAAACACAGGACTTGTCACTACTGTAGGATTATACATATGTCAATGGAAAATCACTTACAGATGCGTCAACCAATGACATGCAGGTATAAAATGCAGTGCATGATTCATGCATTGATATCCTGAAATACGTGAACTATTTTACTGATAAGAATAACAAGTCAAATTTTGTTTGTAGTGGAACGTCAGAAGAAGCGAGGGAAACAATTTAAATGTTGAAGTTAGGTCTATAACTGCAATGAATTTTTTAGGTCTTCTTTCAGAATTCTATTACTACAATGTAATTTGTAGTTCTATACAGTTTATATTCATTCAGAAAGATTTGGAAGTTTGTTCAATGGGACAACTGAACAAAAGAAAGGCCATTTTGGAATAGTCACGATTTCAGTTGGAAAGGGAAAAGCTATTACTGATTACATCAGCTACTAAGAGCTTCACAGACTTTTAACGATCATGGACCTGTACGAGATGAACTTGTTTGATAGAAGCCATAATTTAATGGAATGATGGATGTCTTAAAACATAAAAGTTGTCCCTAGGAAGGACATTGTAAAGACCAAGTCTCTACTAAAAACATGATAAACAAAAACACTAATGGTGTGGCAGCGGAAGAATTAAATCTTGACTTATTCAAAATGTATAAAGAGTATATTATAAAATTTTCCCAAATGGGAGTACAACTTTATACAAGCAACTACACGGATCTAGGTAGAGGAAGACTTAGACTAATACAACATTGTCTCCAAACTAAACAACTATATAACATAAAAGCAAACATGATCACTCAAGCTATATATTCCTTTCTTCTTATCCTATCCTTAGCTTTGGATTCACCAAGCTTCCATGCGCACTCTGATCTTATCCTGGATGGTTGGGGTCATCCAGCAAGAGAAAGATAAAAGGTATGTGTTAATCAAAAGGAATAGGACAAATAATAATAAAAAGCTTTACAATATAAAAGATTCTCCACAATAAGATATTTCAAAAGAAATGAGACAAATATATGAATATGAGAGAGAAACTGCCACATTTAAATATCAACAATTATCACATTTGCATGAGTATAAATTATGACTCAACATCCTCTCAATGTAGGGTGAGGCACCTACCGGACCTCACCAATGGCAGGGGGACTAAACCCCAGTGCCTAAAAAGTGGCAGGGGGAATAAAACCCCAGTGCCTAATATATAAAATGGCAGGGGGACTAAAACCCCAGTGCCCGGCAGGAGGACTAAAACCTCAGTGCCCTGTGGGTGGTTTGTACTCATGTACACTACATTGTCAATTGGACAATAACTATATCATGCATAAACATTCACTTGGCAACATAGTGAAAAGTATAACAAGATGCAACATAACATTGGGAATAAAACCCAAATAAATAAATAACAAGACCATCATAGGTCACAACCATGTCCAAGAGTTCTAAGAATAGTCAACGAGCATCAACATTATATAATGTTCCAAATAATTCCAAAAGAATGAGCCACATAGTCAACAATAAGATTAAATCATTTCCAAGTAAAGGAGGCATCATATGTAGAAGCATGATTCACATGATTAAGCCACAATGGCATAAACTAAGTAAAGAGTCAATAAATGTAATAAGAAGGATAACAAGGCTAGCACCATAATGATTGTGGGGTTGGAAAAGTCCCAACTGAGAGATTAGGATTGATTTCACAATAATCAACCACAACATAGGGGTCACATACATAGGAATCACATACCTTAGATATATACATTACCATCATATCCACCAAACAGATAGCAAACCATCCATATATCCTAGTTATAAACATAACAAATGTATTAATATATGTAAAAACATAATTCATAGGAAAGACCCTAATTTTATAAAACTACGATTTAGGGTTCAAAACCAAGTCCAAACAATTACTCATAATCTCCTGATTATTAAAACATATTTTATTATATAAAACAGAGTTAAAATGAATTAATTATGTATTTTAAAACATTTACATACTAAAAATGCCAATCAAAGCAAACTTCGGAAAACCCTTAAGAATCAGGTCTCAAAAATCATAAAATCAGATTCTACGTTAAAAATCCTTTCCATCGACTATTTATTTGTATTTTTCTGACCAACGGTTGATTTACTATGAATTAAATAAATTGGACCAATCAGATTGCAAGGAATTGCCATGTGTAAATCTAACCCAGAGATGCTGGGCCCGAGCACTACCTCCTTGGCCCAATGGAAATGCACCAAGCCGGCATACGTGCTTCAAAATCTGGTCGATAGCGTGAAGGTCCAAAAGACTGAAATGCCCAAACTCATAAAATCAAACCAATTACTGTAACAAGGGTAGCGAGGCCAATGGATCATATCAATTCATCGCACTGGAAAATAAAACGAGATCTGAAATAGCAATATTGCCCTGTCAAATAAAGTAGTCAATTGTAATGGTCAGACTAGAGAAAGCACGGCGTGGCTTCTTCCAGCCAACAATGGCGCGATCGACTATCGGAACTTGTAATCTATTGCTCCAGGTTGCAACCGAAGCAAACGAAGATTGGGAAGTGGGAACAGGGTCCTTAGGATCTCACGATCATAGGGAGCTACTGTGCATCCTCTCGCATTCCCAAGGCCACCGGCACGAGGCCAGAATAGGGAAGCAAACCATATACTCCAACCAAGAACTGGAACGATCGAAAAGTGAAAGAGTCTGAAAACGTCCGCGGGTGAATTGCTAGTCCAAAGCGGGTCCTTCCGCAGCTGGAGGATCACCGGATGGTAGAAACAATAAAACGCTGGCAAGGGTCAAACACCGACCTATAGGTCTCGGTGCTCGGGACAACCTGACGACGAACGGATACATACAGAGCAAAGGCGAGGCGGTGGGGGTGCTTACCGGTGCACTGATTGAACCCGAAGTGCAACAGCTGGCGGTGCTAGCCGGGAAACTCGCCGGAGAAGAAAGGCAGGTAGGCCGGGTATTGTGGGACTACGGAGAAGCAATTGGAAGATGAGTAAGTAGGTGCGGGGAATAAGGATAGTCGAGGGGACTTTATACAGATGGAACGAAGGGCCTGGACCCCTCTGCACGAAATCGACGGGGAAGAAGAGAGGGGCCGGTTTAGGCGTTTTGCGCAAGGTGAGGGTGCGGCGGTGAGTAAATTCTCATTCGAACCGGCTCGTCGAGACGAAGACAACGGAATTGAAATCGTGTGAAACGATTAACTACAGAGAGAGAGAGAACATGATCGGGTAGTCGATGGGGCTGGGCTAAACACTGCCTCGCGCGCTGCTGGAGGTAGAAGGAGATGTCGTGGTTGTTGGATTTGGGCGAGTGAGATGCATGCCGTCGGATCAGGGAGCCGGACACGCAAGACAACGAAATGAAACAGACATTAGGCGTTACGCTGTCATTTAAATCAAATGAATGATATAAATTTAATTACTATGGTTACACTAGGTTAAAACTTATAAAAACGATTTGGGGGGTCAAAAAAATCCCAAATGGCCCCAAATTTGGACCATAGGCGCGAATTGAAGTCTAGATTAATGCTATATATTTATATTTTCGTTTTTCACAATATTTTCCCCTTAAACACTCCATAGCCCATTAATGTACATTTTTAATGCATTTTAAAACACCAACTTAATTTCTATTTTATTCCTTTTATAAAATTCGAGGTAAAATGCCTTTATGTCAATTAGGAGTCCTGTCTCACCTTTAATTCTCTATTTCATTACTTTAATAGCAATTTGGAGGGGAGAGAGAGAAATGTGGGTGATTAATACATGAATCATTTATAGTGCTCATTAATGTGTATATTAACATATTAAAATGAATGAATTATATGAAAAGACTTCTTTTTATTAAACAAGTGAGTAAATTCAAGATATTAAACACATTAAGATTCAAATAATCATTTCTCAAATAAATAACATATTAATATGAATTAAAATCATATTTCGATGAGAGAGAAACAATAAAGGTTAATATACCCATATATGAACTCAAATATACATTATTAATAATATATTTATCCAAAAAGCTCCAAATAAATATTATCTACTATATTATCCCATTAATAACAAAATTACATTATTAACCCTAACTTATCTCCTAATGTGGGTTATTTGTGCAAACACCCCTCAATTATCATAAATGAGGGTAAATAGTGATTTCAACATCAAATTATGCCCAAATTGCACATCGAGTCCAAAAATGATTCAAAAGGATGGAAAATTATGGAAAAGGTCCAAATGGACTATAAGGCCAAGAAAAGCTCAAAAGTGGGTAAATTGCAGGAAAGACCCTGAGATTCAGTATGTTACAGCACACCACCCCTTAAAGAGGATTTCGTCCCTGAAATCACAACAAGAGGAAAGAGAGGGTGAGTGTGTAACATCCCAACCATAAACAACTAGGTTATAACCCTTAATCTAGGGTACCACATAAATCTACATAGGTGAGGTGTTACTAAGGTTTCCACCAAACCTATATCATTTTATTAAACTTAACCTAACATCTTATTGCATAAACTCTATCATGAAAAGGCAGCATATCTATTATACTATCACTTGTGTCACATTTTATTACAAAACAATTATATCTCAATATTATATCATGGGTATCTCCCTCATCGAGGGTTTTAAGCACAATTAGGGTTTTCTAAACCATTTCAATTAATATTAATGCATTAGATCACAAACCTTAATAACTCAATATTATTATCCACTAACTACATCAAGTGGGATTATGCCATATAATTTGTGTGGGAGCCATATAATATCATCCAACCAATTATTAACCTAATAACAAGTCTAAGGGTGTATGGCTAATCTCCAAGTTACATATTGGCACAACATCTAACATACTCATATCCATGAAATCATTAATCATTATCTCTCACAACACTAATTACTATGAATTAACCTCACATTATATGAATCTAATTACGCATCGTCTTATTACTGATTTTATTCATAAACCAATAAGATGATCAATGAGATGTATTTTAGTCAACAAGGTGCTATGCCTAACATGTGTTGATAATTGGGTCACAATTATGATTAAGTGATTATAATCCATTTACATGCATTAAGGTATATCATGTGATGACACCTAATGTCATTAGAGTATCATGAAAGGCATGAAGGGTATACATATATGTATATGTTGTCAAGGCTAGATGATTACACATTAGGGTTTAGGTCAACATGATCATAACATATTATGCCTTTGTCTATCATTTGGGTGACTTAATCAAAACTATGTATATTCACATATGAATAATTAATGATTATGTGCATCAAGAATATATAAAGGTTCAAGCATGAGAATTATATGACTTATTCATTAGTTTATAATCAGACAAGATGAATTACAATCATATTAGGTTTGACTCTAAACATATAATCTCACTAATCTCATGTCTAAGGAGTTAGGGTTTCTTAATTTCAAGGCATTGAGGGACTCCAACCCCCTAAAGAGGATTTCGTCCTCGAAATCAGCAACTCCAAAAATCTATCAAGGTACTAACACTACCTCTTTACTCAAAGGGTTGACTAAGTCAAACTATTTTAAGGGTAAAAGGGTATAAAGCCCAACATTAAAAGTCTTACTAAACTCTATCTTCCAAACTCAAGTTATAGCATAGGGTACACTAACCCTAATCATAGAAATCTAAGGTTCATATAAGATACTTCGGGATTTCAAGATGATTTTTGTTTGAGAAAAGAAATCAAATCATCATACAAAGGATTCTAAGGTTATTCAACAATAAGGTAATATGTCTAAGGGTAGACTATTTCGAGCTGTCCGTTTCAGATCAGGCCAGGCCAGGTCATATGAGCTCAGGAGTCCTCATTACCAAGCTAGTGGGGCGGAGGAAAATATTGCCAGCCCCCAAGCTCTGACCCTTTCTAGACACCATCACTTCAATTTCTTGCTCTAATCGCTACTCAATTAGACAATTCACCAAAAAGTTGACAAATTTTATTTCTAATAAGAAATTATTATGATCCTAAATCAAACATTCTTTATAGGTCAACTCTAAGGTGAAAAACTAG
Source organism: Alisma plantago-aquatica (assembly GCA_963693085.1). NCBI lineage: Eukaryota > Viridiplantae > Streptophyta > Magnoliopsida > Alismatales > Alismataceae > Alisma > Alisma plantago-aquatica. The sequence goes on along the minus strand of OY856411.1, from coordinate 820,430,074 downwards.
CTAAAGGGAAACTATATAAGATAAGGGTTCTATCTAGGAGACAATTTTGAACTAGTCAAGAATCTGACTACCTTGATGCTCTGATACCATGCTGTAAAGACCAAGTCTCTACTAAAAACATGATAAACAAAAACACTAATGGTGTGGCAGCGGAAGAATTAAATCTTGACTTATTCAAAATGTATAAAGAGTATATTATAAAATTTTCCCAAATGGGAGTACAACTTTATACAAGCAACTACACGGATCTAGGTAGAGGAAGACTTAGACTAATACAACATTGTCTCCAAACTAAACAACTATATAACATAAAAGCAAACATGATCACTCAAGCTATATATTCCTTTCTTCTTATCCTATCCTTAGCTTTGGATTCACCAAGCTTCCATGCACACTTTGATCTTATCCTGGATGGTTGGGGTCATCCAGCAAGAGAAAGATAAAAGGTATGTGTTAATCAAAAGGAATAGGACAAATAATAATAAAAAGCTTTACAATATAAAAGATTCTCCACAATAAGATATTTCAAAAGAAATGAGACAAATATATGAATATGAGAGAGAAACTGCCACATTTAAATATCAACAATTATCACATTTGCATGAGTATAAATTATGACTCAACATCCTCTCAATGTAGGGTGAGGCACCTACCGGACCTCACCAATGGCAGGGGGACTAAAACCCCAGTGCCTAAAAAGTGGCAGGGGGAATAAAACCCCAGTGCCTAATATATAAAATGGCAGGGGGACTAAAACCCCAGTGCCCGGCAGGAGGACTAAAACCTCAGTGCCCTGTGGGTGGTTTGTACTCATGTACACTACATTGTCAATTGGCCAATAACTATATCATGCATAAACATTCACTTGGCAACATAGTGAAAAGTATAACAAGATGCAACATAACATTGGGAATAAAACCCAAATAAATAAATAACAAGACCATCATAGGTCACAACCATGTCCAAGAGTTCTAAGAATAGTCAACGAGCATCAACATTATATAATGTTCCAAATAATTCCAAAAGAATGAGCCACATAGTCAACAATAAGATTAAATCATTTCCAAGTAAAGGAGGCATCATATGTAGAAGCATGATTCACATGATTAAGCCACAATGGCATAAACTAAGTAAAGAGTCAATAAATGTAATAAGAAGGATAACAAGGCTATCACCATAATGATTGTGGGGTTGGAAAAGTCCCAACTGAGAGATTAGGATTGATTGCACAATAATCAACCACAACATAGGGGTCACATACATAGGAATCACATACCTTAGATATATACATTACCATCATATCCACCAAACAGATAGCAAACCATCCATATATCCTAGTTATAAACATAACAAATGTATTAATATATGTAAAAACATAATTCATAGGAAAGACCCTAATTTTACAAAACTACGATTTAGGGTTCAAAACCAAGTCCAAACGATTACTCATAATCTCCTGATTATTAAAACATATTTTATTATATAAAACAGAGTTAAAATGAATTAATTATGTATTTTAAAACATTTACATACTAAAAATGCCAATCAAAGCAAACTTCGGAAAACCCTTAAGAATCAGGTCTCAAAAATCATAAAATCAGATTCTACGTTAAAAATCCTTTCCATCGACTATTTATTTGTATTTTTCTGACCAACGGTTGATTTACTATGAATTAAATAAATTGGACCAATCAGATTGCAAGGAATTGCCATGTGTAAATCTAACCCAGAGATGCTGGGCCCGAGCACTACCTCCTTGGCCCAATGGAAATGCACCAAGCCGGCATACGTGCTTCAAAATCTGGTCGATAGCGTGAAGGTCCAAAAGACTGAAATGCCCAAACTCATAAAATCAAACCAATTAATGTAACAAGGGTAGCGAGGCCAATGGATCATATCAATTCATCGCACTGGAAAATAAAACGAGATCTGAAATAGCAATATTGCCCTGTCAAATAAAGTAGTCAATTGTAATGGTCAGACTAGAGAAAGCACGGTGTGGCTTCTTCCAGCCAACAATGGCGCGATCGACTATCGGAACTTGTAATCTATTGCTCCAGGTTGCAACCGAAGCAAACGAAGATTGGGAAGTGGGAACAGGGTCCTTAGGATCTCACGATCATAGGGAGCTACTGTGCATCCTCTCGCATTCCCAAGGCCACCGGCACGAGGCCAGAATAGGGAAGCAAACCAGATACTCCAACCAAGAACTGGAACGATCGAAAAGTGAAAGAGTCTGAAAACGTCCGCGGGTGAATTGCTAGTCCAAAGCGGGTCCTTCCGCAGCTGGAGGATCACCGGATGGTAGAAACAATAAAATGCTGGCAAGGGTCAAACACCGACCTATAGGTCTCGGTGCTCGGGACAACCTGACGACGAACGGATACATACAGAGCAAAGGCGAGGCGGTGGGGGTGCTTACCGGTGCACTGATTGAACCCGAAGTGCAACAGCTGGCGGTGCTAGCCGGGAAACTCGCCGGAGAAGAAAGGCAGGTAGGCCGGGTATTGTGGGACTGTGGAGAAGCAATTGGAAGATGAGTAAGTAGGTGCGGGGAATAAGGATAGTCGAGGGGACTTTATACAGCTGGAACGAAGGGCCTGGACCCCTCTGCACGAAATCGACGGGGAAGAAGAGAGGGGCCGGTTTAGGCGTTTTGCGCAAGGTGAGGGTGCGGCGGTGAGTAAATTCTCATTCGAACCGGCTCGTCGAGACGAAGACAACGGAATTGAAATCGTGTGAAACGATTAACTACAGAGAGAGAGAGAGAACATGATCGGGTAGTCGATGGGGCTGGGCTAAACACTGTCTCGCGCGCTGCTGGAGGTAGAAGGAGATGTCGTGGTTGTTGGATTTGGGCGAGTGAGATACATGCCGTCGGATCAGGGAGCCGGACACGCAAGACAACGAAATGAAACAGACATTAGGCGTTACGCTGTCATTTAAATCAAATGAATGATATAAATTTAATTACTATGGTTACACTAGTTTAAAACTTATAAAAACGATTTGGGGGGTCAAAAGAATCCCAAATGGCCCCAAATTTGGACCATAGGCGCGAATTGAAGTCTAGATTAATGCTATATATTTATATTTTCGTTTTTCACAATATTTTCCCCTTAAACACTCCATAGCCCATTAATGTACATTTTTAATGCATTTTAAAACACCAACTTAATTTCTATTTTATTCCTTTTATAAAATTCGAGGTAAAATGCCTTTAAGTCAATTAGGAGTCCTGTCTCACCTTTAATTCTCTATTTCATTACTTTAATAGCAATTTGGAGGGGAGAGAGAGAAATGTGGGTGATTAATACATGAATCATTTATATTGCTCATTAATGTGTATATTAACATATTAAAATGAATGAATTATATGAAAAGACTTCTTTTTATTAAACAAGTGAGTAAATTCAAGATATTAAACACATTAAGATTCAAATAATCATTTCTCAAATAAATAACATATTAATATGAATTAAAATCATATTTCGATGAGAGAGAAACAATAAAGGTTAATATACCCATATATGAACTCAAATATACATTATTAATAATATATTTATCCAAAAAGCTCCAAATAAATATTATCTACTATATTATCCCATTAATGACAAAATTACATTATTAACCCTAACTTATCTCCTAATGTGGGTTATTTGTGCAAACACCCCTCAATTATCATAAATGAGGGTAAATAGTGATTTCAACATCAAATTATGCCCAAATTGCACATCGAGTCCAAAAATGATTCAAAAGGATGGAAAATTATGGAAAAGGTCCAAATGGACTATAAGGCCAAGAAAAGCTCAAAAGTGGGTAAATTGCAGGAAAGACCCTGAGATTCAGTATGTTACAGACATGGTTGAAGATGAGGGAGAAATGTCCTTCCGTAAACATGAAATGAAGGATTTGATAAATTTTGTCTTAGGCTTCTTCTGTGCCACGTCGTTCTTGGGCAAAGCAATCTTGCGGCTATAGATTTGCAGATTTTTAATATCACGGCTTTACAGGTAAGGTCTTGCTGCATTAGCTACTGTTCGTTTGCTATCTAAGAAGCTAGCATCAAATTCAAGCAAACATGTCAGTACTTAAACAAGAGAACTAACTACCTAGAAAAAAAACCATCTTTTTCACTTAGTAATGTAAAATGCAGTCTAATTCTTGATTTTCAATATGAGTATAATAAATTCATGCAGGTGAGGGCTAACTCTTGATTCATCTATACCCTCTTCCACTTCTCAGAGCTTCTTACAGTAGAAAATCATTGGTAGATATTCACCCATTTTTATAGTTCCAAAATACTTTATGTTGAGTTTCCCTCTGGGTAGTATCTAATTATTATAATTAAGAATCTTTTACAATAGATAATAATCGATAGAAGGGTCTGTAATCATATGATTCTATATTTTAGTGGCTTCTTGTAGTTGTAATACTAAAGCTGAGATCACAATTCTTCCATGAGTTCTAAGATCCTTGCAGATTGACAAGCTAAGATCCTTGCAGTAATGGTTTCCCCCATTACTTTGATAGGCTTTCTTCTATAGTAACTCATATATGGCAGAGGTTTTACATCAAGATGAAAGGAAGTAAGTGTAGGTTATTACATTTTATATTTGTTTTGAATTCAGAAATCTGCATTTTTTTAACTTGCAATTTAAACTACTAAAATTGATGCATGTTTTCAATCCACTTCTAGTTAGTTTCCTTATAGGATGGGCTTATTAAACATGGCATTGTCTCGTATGAAGTGGCATTATTAGTAGAGAAAATATTATTGCATTTTGTATCCCTACTTTGGAGAAAGTTGATTAATATAAGAATGTTATAAATCAAGGTTCCATTCTCTTTCTTTGTAGTACTACTACTAAAATTGGATTGCCCTGTCAGTTTTCATTTTAAAGGGACGTCTTAGACATATAATGTATGATTTTCAAATATTAAGGTAAAGGATTTATATCCTTATAAACGTGCTAGAAAGAGTTTATGTAATTATATACTACTTCAACATGTTTCTCTGTTGATTTGTTGTCAAAGTTGAATTACATGTCTAACGCAGTTATGTTTTCTTGCAGTTGTTATTCTAGTTCCAACTCAAGAATTAGTTCTGAAAATGTCTCAAGTATGTGATGAGCTTGGAAAACTCTAAAAATTCAAGTCATAGGGACAACTGGTGGAACTATTTTAATGGATTATATCATGGGACTGTATCACCCAATTCATATGCTTGTGGGGACTCCATGTGTGATACTAAATTCAGCATGGTGGAACTAGTTTTGTTTTAGAGACTTTTAATGTTCATTCTTTTACATGGTCATTTATTTAACATATAACGTTTAACTTATATCTCTATATAATTCATCTCAATACCCATTTTATTACAATGGGATACATAACTAATTTCTCCATAATTCTGACATTCTATTAAGAAATTGATACAATTTGCCAATGCATGACATTTGCTAATGAAGTGTATGAAATTCCATTTGCCAATAGCTTTTGTAACAGTCATAGGATTCTTTGACACATATTTTTGTGCTGCATAACTTCTATGAAGTAGTTTTTTACTCTACTTGGACTCCTTCCTTACTCATAAGTCGATGACTATATTGGTAGCTTCTTGAGTTTTATATTTGAGTTTTTATAAACCTATTTTGTGACAGATTGAACTATAGACTGAATCTATTGTATTCTCTAGTTTTTCTTGTTCCAGTTTAGGCCCATCTAAGTCATTCTCTTCATTATGTTTTCTTACTCATTTTCTTTTATTTGTGTTATATTGAATTATGATTTGTATACATCTTCCTCTTCTATTGTTCATGGTTTATCAGTTCCAAGGAGCAACAACTAAATAAATGAAAAAATTGAACCTACTCTGCTTTATTACTCTATTATTGGTTTCCCATTTTGACTGTGGTTCTTCATATGTTATTGCTTCTTCCAAACCAAAATGTGCTAAGGCAAGTTTTTCTTCATATTTCTTCAAGTTTTCTTCTTTGCTGATCTTCTTTCTTTCTTTCACAGAACTCTGATGGGTCAATGTCTTCTCTACTCTTCTTTTCGTTTATTCAAGGTCACCATTTGCTATGAGTGGAAAAACAACATGTGTGGATGGCAAGGTTCAAGTCATCTAGAAAGACCCAAATCTAAGATATTGGATTTTGGGTCCTCCCAAAGGCCAAAAGGTCAGTTTATTTTTCATGCTCACGGTGAATTGTTTGCAGTTTCTTAATATGGTACATCTAAATAATGAATTTTATGCATTGAGAATGTTGTATGGTAATTACAATGACATTTGACATCTAAATAATAGATTAGGGATTAACACTATTTAACATGCAATACAAAATTTCTATCAGGATTGAGATCGGATTTGATAAATCTTACAGACCTAATTTGACTTAGGCACCTTGGATGTGGTGTGATAAGTATGTTTTTTTCTTGGAATTCCATCTATTCGTGCTACCAACTCCCACCACGGCCATGCTACGCAGCACGGCCGTGCTACCGTCAACCCACCACGGTTGTGGTGACCACCACGGCCGTGGCCTTTTTGGCCCATTTTTGACCACCAACCTGACATTTTGCCATTTTAACCAACACGGCCGTTCTCTTCCACCACGACCGTGCTCACCCCTACCCACCACGGCTGTGGTGACCACCACGGCCGTGGCCATTTTGGACCATTTTTTACCACCAACCTGACATTTAGCCATTTTGACCAACATGGTCGTTCTCTTCCACCACGACCGTGCTCACCCCTACCCACCACGGCCGTGATGTCTCACCACGGCCGTGCTACTCACCTAATCTACCTAGTTTTTCCACTATTTTCCCCATTTTTCCCAATTCTGGCTATGTTGTATCTGGAGCGGGGCGTGGCCATATGATAGATAAGGATAACAGCCAACAGTTCGATGTGGCCATAATTCTGCTTCAGCATCTGAAACACCAGAACAGGCAATCTCAAAGGAAGATGCAGTAGTTTAGCAGCATGGGTTAGTTGGAATCCATGACAGCATAGGCTAGCATCACCAACATGCTTAGGTAAGAGGATGAAATTGGCCATGTCACACTGCAGAGCATGCAACTCTAATCGACTGGGTATTGTTGTAAATATGAGGATCCAATCGTTGATTATTAGCAAGTGCTGTTTTTCGATACACCTACTTGATCGAGTGATTGACCTCCCACATTCCTCACAACATGGATCTGAACCACACCATCGCTTACATTAGCAGGGTTGAGATGGGATGTGCGAACTGAGAAAACATAAAAGGCAGGCAATCACAAGTGCTCATGGCAACTTGTGACAGTAAGGCAGCTGCAGGGCAGTAATGGCCACACGTGTCCAGTGAAAAGTCTGACAAAGAAACAAATCTTTTGACATTATTTTTTCTTTAGCTTAATCAATTTAAGTAACAATGTCACACCTTGTGGACCATATCCATCAAGTTAGTGAAAATAGTAAACATTTGATTCACTAGACATAATATTACACCTTATAATAAATAACTTAAACATAATGTGCCATCTCGAATATAAAATTCTAGGCAACAGATTGAAGAAATATAAGTAGTTGGTTTATAAAAAAGAGAGAACATAAATAAATATATATGAGTTTCTGATATATAATGATTTGGTATAAGTACAAGATATATGGATGGATACCCTAGAAGTTTAATCAAGCATGTATTGAATACCTGATTTAAACGTTGAGTTGTTGGTGTGAAAGACACTGATGAAGATGTGCTTGGTGTGCTCTGCATTTGAGGATGACTTTGTCAATTATTACCAGAAGTAGGGCACCAACTTTCAACTGCAAAGTCAACAATACATTAAAATTATATTTTGTCGATTATATACTACGAAATCTATCAAGTTAGGAAGGAACAATACATTAAAATTATATTTATCTAATATTCTATGCAAAGTCAACAACAAATATTCAGGAAAAACAAAATCTAGACCTGACTATAGAGCTGATCTAAGGTAGTGACTGCTTTTTCATGGTAGGATATCTCAACTTCAACGTAAATCAATAAACATTGTTCATAGTATATTAATAGGAACAACATGCTTCCAAAAACATGAGACATCATTTGTAAGTCATTACCTATACACTAAAATTTGATTTTTGAAGATAACAAATTTCTCTTGGGCCTAAATCAAGACATTACAACAATTCATCATACGCCTCTATTTTCTACCAATTGACTAGTTTTAGTCTAACTCAGTGAGGACATAATGCATTTTAGAATGCCGCGGGGACTCACCAAGAACCCTCGCCTGTCACGGGCAGCCACAACAGATTCCAACCATGGGTTGGCGTAAAGCTCGAAATGGTAGCACGCGTTGGGCGAACAGCTGTGGTTAAACCAGGAAAAGTCTGGTCCATACACGGCGAGTCCTAGGTCCAGGCCCTCGCCGACCTGAACCTCGACAGCGTTCTTCAATACAATCCATAGCGTCGCTCATTCCACATTGCCCCTGCCTTCGTATTCTTCTGCGGTAGTACTTTCTACTTCGGATACCATTCCTCTAGAGCATGACAAGATTGACGCCCATTCCGAGACGATGTTCACCCTGTCATTTCTTTCGCTCTCTTTTTGCTTTTCCTCCTCCTCGTCGTCCGCTCCCAGTAAGCCTCCGAGTCGGTGCAGACTGCTGCGCGATGGTAGGAGGCCGGCCCGCTGGAAGAAAAGCAGAAGGCGGAGGGCAAGCCGGAGCTCCGTGTCGTCGGCGGATGGCATGAGGCGGAGGAGGCGGCATTCGCCGCTGTCGCTGTGTCGGTCGAAGTCAAAGGTCATGCACGCCGTGGAGCAGTACCTAATAGCGCCGCCGCAACAAGAGAGAGGAGCTGGGGGATTGGGGCACAGGACGGGGTGGAAGCAAGCGGAGCAGTGGGTGGCGAGGAAGCACGGGCGGAGGGCAGCGGTGAGAGGAAGGAGCGGTGAGGTCAGGTCTCAGGGGGAAGTGCACGGCACGCGCCAGAGGGGGAAGCAAACAGTTCTTGGGTGGAGGAACAAGGGTTTTTATTTTTATTTTTAATTTTGATTTACAAATGTTGTGTTTTCGAATGGAGGGAAGGGTTATGAGATGGAGGGAAACATTTGGCATGGTATTTTTCATGGGGTGATTAGTGAGTAATGTATTTGTGAGGGATTAGTGTTCACATAAACGTTCTAAGAATGTTAAAAACACGGTTGAGAGATTTGGTCCCATATTTGAAGGATGCGCCCTCACAAATAGACATCATTATTCACGATTTTTGGTTCCTCACAAATGTTCTTCAACAAAGGCCAAATTTTTTGTAGTGTGTCCATGCATTGTTTTGGATCAGGAAGGGATCTGGCCACCTTGGTCCCTTTGGCATAAGGCAGTGTTGTTGCTTGTAGAGCAGGCTTTAGGCTAGAAGAAGATGGTTTGGTAGACGTTAGATTAGGGTTATAGGGAAAACGACACCAAGGAAGGATATGAGGGTTTATCTCTCCAAGAAGGTTAGCCATCCCTGAAGGAAAGGGATGTTGTCCTCTATATATACATACCATAGGAAAGCCCTAATGGCTCTTACGTAGAATGAAAGGAAGGGAGAGGAAGGAACCTCACGGTTTATAAGGGAAAGACTTTATTTCCCTTTTCCTTTTTGAGAAAACGTGGATCTATATTAAACACATATCCTTCCTTCTTGTTTCCTTTATCATTTCTCCCATGGTGTATAAGAAAGATAACCAAAGGCAAGTCACACATTAGCACCTTTCCATAACCATTAAAAGATGCCTCTTTTGGCGAGATGACTAAACCTTAATTATTCAAATTATCATGTATTTTATTTTCCTTTATCTTATTTAATGGGACTCCTTGGACCCCAAGTAATTCTATTATCTCAAAATCCTTTTTTTATTGGACACTCATTATCCATCTAGATGCATCTAAAGGCATTATTCCTCATTATCATGTTGATTTCTTATTAAAATATTTCCTTTTGAGGATTTCTCTTTATTTCTCTTTAATATTCCTCATTGGTATTCCTTTTATCATTAGGAATCCTTGGGATATGAATTCCCACTAAGGATAACTCAATTCCACCTTTTTCCACTTATTTTCCACATTGTATCATTCTTTCTTAATAAAGAAATACTCAATTAATCTTTTCTTTTCTTATATCCTTTTCTTTGCACTTTGGACTCCTTGGATCCCAAGGAACCCAAGAGGCATGAAATCCATCCTTGGATTACATCCTTTTGCCTTCTAGAGGTTTCTACCTCTTTCTTTTCTCAAATATTCAATTATTCACTCACCAATTGAATTTTCGTATTATTCGGGCCCAATAGCCAATAAAGCCCACAATACAAACATCAAGGCTATTGTAAACAAAATCCATTTATTTGAACCAAATCATATCTTTATTTGTTCAATTATTTTTAATATGAGAAGTTATATTTCTCACCAATTGAACCCAAAAATTGGGGTTGTAACATCCTTCCCCTCTTATAGAAATTTTGTCCTCAAAATTCTTATTAAGCAAACAAACAAATCAGGATAAGACTATTCCATGTCCATCATTGGCCCCTATGTTGCTTTACCTTAACCATGGCGCTTCCAAAGAACCTTTATCATCACATATTCTTTTCTCTGAGTTCTTTCATCCTGGCGTCTATAAATTGCATAGGTGACTCAGGTCATGTTAGCCCCCCTTGGGGCTCACTAGGTTCATTGCTCAGCACATGGTCGGGGTACCTCACATAGTGCTCTAAATTGGACACCTAAAATTCATCACACATTTCTTTATCCTGACGGGTAATATCAAACTTAACCTTCTCCGCCAAGTCATGTCAAAAGAACCCATGCATCAGGGACTCATCTCTCTTAGCTATAACTTGGGGGGGGTCAGATTTTCATGTCACATATTCTCTCACAGTGAACTGCATGTCAGTCTACTTTGCATTTGCACATGACTTGCGTCGTCTCTAGGCTCCTTTCAGCCATTGCACGATCAAAGCGACTTCATCTACACACACTTTGGTCCATTTCTAACCATCACGTGGTCCTTTCACCAACATCACCTTACTGAAGTGGTGACCGATACAACCTCCCTTACAGAGCTTCTTTAACACCTGATACTGGTGATGGTGGTTATCATCACATCTTTCATAGGACAAAAATTGTCTCTAGCTATCACCCAGATCGAGAACATATGCTCTAATCAGACCCTCTAGTCTGGATCATACCAACCATAGATAGGGGTGATAAACTATACTAACATTGAGTTCTTCATGTACCTACTTCCACTTTATGGAAGTGAACTTCTAGGTCAAACTCAAGAACCTTTGAACTCACATCATGGTGTAGTTGAACCATCTCTCTCATGGGTAGTTCAATCAGATCTGTCCCTTGACAAAACTCTTTCTCTCTCATGTCAATTGGGTAAGACGATCAACCATACCCCATATCGCATATCGACCTTCCTTGGTCCAGGGGAGACTTACAACATCCATAGTGATGAACTCCCTTTCTCTTTCGAGGACTCTTTATCCCTTATATTGATGCAATGGGTAACTAGTGTTCGTCCTTCGCCTTCTGTCATGCATGGAAACATACCACATGCAGCCTCATCTTAAGCATCCAAAGTGCTATTGTCATTTACTATGTTGGTAGTATCACAGTGTATGGTAATCTTCAATCATGATTTCCTGTATGTCATTATTCTTCAAGATCAAAACCTCAAAAACCCTAAACCATTCTATCGGGGTTTCATCACCTTCATTTCCAAAGATGTGCATCTGAGGTTCTACCACCATCCTATCATTGCATCAAGGACTAGACTGGCTAACCAAACAACAATTAACTGATCTCATTACATTAGTGTTAGCCAAACTTATCCCTTTTTTTTCAAACTTAGGGTTAGTCTAACAACCTCTTCTGGCCAAACTAGGCAGATATATCTCAACCAGAGCATCCATTACCACTTCACCTTCTTATGTATTAGGTAATGTTGATGACGTGCACCTTCCTGTACGCCACTTATTATCTCATCTTAGCCCCAAGTCCATCTTCATCAAGAAGATTCCAAGCTTATTCCTTTGGTTTTCGAACTCATCCTGGTCTAACTCATAGCTCATGCTAACAAAACATCCTTATAAGGTGACTACCTCATTCCTCTTAGTGTTTGCCAACCATCCATGTATCATTCACTTTACCAAGGTATGTTATCTTCTATGTCCCCATATCTCATGGCAACGTTCCACACGACATCATCTTTTATCCTTGGTGTATGGCTAGCGTACTTTCCTATCTCTATCTCCCATAACAAGAGGAAATAAGCATTTGGCTGCAGTCCAAATACAGAGTTCTCCCTGTTCCAAAAGTAGAGATGGTACATCCCACCTTGCCAGTACACCTTTTAATCCAAGTTGAAATGTGCCTCATATGTCTCTTCGTCACAACATCATGATATCAAAGTTACCCCCATGGAAAACTAGTTTCGAACCTACTTGGGTCATCACACAATCCTTGGTCATTTCCTCTAGGTCTATAGGGTGTCAGCACTTTTGGGGTCATCCCTCTTCCCTTATGAATCTAGAGAGTGCCCTACTCATCTTCCCTTTAGGTCCCATGAGTTCATGAAGGTGATCAATCTCCTAACCCATGGCCCTCAGACGATGATAGTTGTTACCTCCCGACCCTATGGTCATGTGCAACTAGGGAATTAGGCAACTCCTACTTCTTATAAGAAGTACCATGCTCGCTTCTATAGAAACTCAACTCTCATCATGAGCATTTGATACCCCACTTCCTCTCTTAGGCCTAGGAACCCTAGGTTCACTTTTTGATGACCAACTGCATGCTCAAACTCTTAATCACAAACCAAACATGTATCGGGTATGACATACACTTCCTGTCATCCTTTTCCCCCGATCAAAACTTTAAAGTTGAGTCCTCCTCAAGGTACAACGCCTCATAACCTATTACTAAACCTCTCCAGGGTATACAAAACTTCTTCTTCCTTTCTCAGAAGGTAAACACTTATACCATAGGCACATAGGTGCCAGAAGCATCACTCTCTTTTTAGGATTTGGTTCCTCTAAAGGACACAAAGATATCATATATCTCCAGGGATCAAGAACGAGGCAACCACTATCATCCACTTAGGTCGCATCATCCTCAACTCCCCCACTATTCCTCACATCTCGAGATTTTAAGTTTCCAACCTTCTTGCATGGTTCATGCTTTCTCTCTCTAGAGCTAACTCCACATCCAACCTTACTATTAGAGGTCCTCTCTCCATACAGGATCAAACTCGCAAGCATATCTCTATGTGGTGAAGCCTATGGTTGCTCATGGTTATCCATAGCTCTTTATGCTTATCTTGTAGGCTATTCTTTCATACTCTCCTAACCAGGGTTTCAACCTATTGTTCGTACCACTGATGTACTATGGTGTCTACTATACCATTCTCATATAAGCTCATGGAGTTTCCATGGGTTCTTCACCAACCTCCTCATTGAAGAAGCGTTCTTTCACTCTAACATGTACGACCCTTCCCAGGGTTAGGTCATCCAAGGTTCATGGCTCATATGACATCCAAAGGCAAATCCACACACCTGGTCCATTAAGACATCTACTTCTTTGTGTCATCTCTCTCTCTAACCTTCACTTAGGGTTAGGGTTAACATCATCCTCACAGGATGTGCCAGGTCTCTACTTATAATGTAGGTCTCTACTTCCAAGACTAACTCTCTTTACTTATCCTCCTGAAAATAATGTATAGACTCAGGTCTCTCCTGAGGTCATGACAACTTATGTCATACAACCTAAGCATGTATCTATTCTTTGGTTTGCGCTTAATCTATTAAGCTTATGTCCATGACATCTTATATACATGCTTTTTCATTAATTTGGTGGAGGATTCCTTAGACCTTATTAGCCTTACCCATACCTCAAGAGGGTGAGGAGAAGAGAGCAAACCCTAATCCTTAAGGCCCTTAACAGAAATTGAGTTGAGAACGGATGAATAAGACGAGAAAGTCCTAAAGGTATCTTATTCTGATTCATACCCTAAGACTTTGGCCAGGTAGTCACACGGATCCGGGAATCCTCATATTCTGACTAGCGGTGCGGAGGAAAATATTTCCAGCCCCCGGTCGTGATCCTTTTCTAGACACCTCAGTCTTTCGGATAATCCTCTAATAACTCCCTTGGGTTCTATGGAGTTTGTAAAATTTAATAATTATTAATGGTTAACTGAGGAACCTACGCTCTGATACCAAATGTTACGACCCCACCTCCCGATAACCCCCAATTAAGGGAGACCAAGAGGTCGAAGCCGCACCCATAACTTCCGGATCAAAGGTTCGACAATTAACCAAGAATAATTATCAAATTTTAACCTACTATACTGAAAAGCTGTAAGAAAATTTTTTTTGCATACCTTTTTGAAAACTTGGATCTCTATACTTCTATATACTTAAGGACTCTACTCTAACTAATCCTCCTTGTATTTAACTTCATGTATTTCACAATATGACGATTTACTATTTGCCCTTTTGGCTTGTACCTAAAACGCTGACAAACAAAACGTCGGTCAGCTGAAGCTGGTATGTGGGGGAAACAATAACTATGTAAATACGTTAACAATGTAATCATTCAATTAATCATTTAATCAACCAAGATTACATTTTAGATATAACTCCGTGATCCAAGAGTACCCTATCCTATATGTTGTCCCCATTAAACCCCTCATGATCCACCTATAAGTGAACCAATTTCTAGGGTTGAGTCACATGTCACTACTCGTAAGTAGCCCACTCCTTAACTCATGGCAGGCTAATTAGTCTCATGTCACTACACGTAGGTAGCCCAATTTCGAACTCTCGGTAACCTAGACCTTACTCTAGGATTACCCCTTTTTCTTAGCCTTTTCAAAGCAATAGAGGTGGACCCAGATCTAGTCAGTTATATACACACATTTATAGTGATAATCATAGTCACTTTATAGTTGCATGAAATAAATAAACATCCAACAGTTATTTTCAAGCAACCGATTAAAACTTTGGGAATCTCCGTGAAACTAGAGTGATTATTCATATGTGTAACCACATACCTTCTCCATGTAGAATATACAGTTATGCTTCAAGTAGATTCAATTAACCAATCAATAGATCCGAGCAAGCAAACCAAGCAATTGATCATTAAATCTGCATGTATGTAAATCCTAATTTGTCACCATCACTTATTATTCCAAGTAAACCTTACTCGATCCTAATCTAGGGTATTAGGGTTTGGTTAAGGATTAGATGTACAAACCTTAATTCCATCGCATAATTGTTTATTAGAGTTATTAGTCCCAATTATACATCATGTGTAACCCTAATTAGCATATCCCACAAAATTGTTTGTTATGATCGCTTAGATCCAGTTTACGTTCACTAACCATATCTTAGTTTTAAAAAGTAATTCTCATAAGCATGATTATACATATTGGACACCCTATCTTTTCAACATCATTAACATGATCACCTTCATTTCTCATCTTGTTTAAACAAATTTACATAAGAGCATAAAACAAGGGCTTTTAATGTAATTAACATGTTTAATATCCAATCTAGGGTTTTCCATTTATAATTCTTCACTTAACATGTATATTACCAAAATTTTCAGAACAGGGAGCATAAAAAGACTTCAAACATATTTTACTTGCATTTCCCTCATTTTTCTGATCATTTTGATATATAAATTTGCTATTTTCAGACACTCCTAGCATTTTCTATAATTTGTGAAAGATTAAACCTTTTTACCTTTAACAAGGGTGATTTGGCAGCTTCCTATTGGGCCATGCCACTTGGGACCCGCATCCAGCTGGTTGAGTGGGCAATGACCCCACCCCTTTTACCCCTGAACCGACTGGTCCAGCCACCCGGTCTAGGTACATGGATTGTGTTCCCATCTTTCCCTGGTTTGTCTTCTTTGCGTGAACCACAGGAGCACTGCGCTACCGGCGATGGGTGCTCTCCGGTGCTAGGCCTCACAGCTGAGGGGGTCGTCCCCAAAGTTTCTACCTTCCTGACGTACGGACCATCGCAACTGGTCGCTCCTCTCTCTCCCTTCGTACGGACACCAGCGGATCGCTGTTGTTCTCTCGGTGCTGACCTCCTGCATCGGAGGTACCCTTCGGCGATCTTGACACCTGCCGGAGTGAGGCTTGTAGCGCCTCACGTGGACCGATTCCACCGTCAACCACCATTACTACATGCCTATAGATCGCCTCCCCATCACTCTCATCCTTCATTGATCAGCCGCCTCTCCAGTGGCTTGGAGATTAACGTGCGGATGGAAGCTCCATCTCTTCCATCGCCCGTGCTAGCTGCTTGACAGTGAGTTCATGGTGAGGGGCCAACCACCCTGGGGATCATCTTGGAGGATTCCGCCCTAGGGCGGTGTAAGACGAAGGCGTAGCAACATGTTCGTCTCCTCCTTCCATGGTCTGGGTCTGCGGATGGCTCTTCCCATGTCCTATGAAGATGACGGAGAAATACTCCCCTATCCATGCATTGTTTTGGATCAAGAAGGGATCTGGCCACCTTGGTCCCTTTGGCATAAGGCAGTGTTGCTACTTGTAGAGCAGGCTTTAGGCTAGAAGAAGATGGTTTGGCAGATGTTAGATTAGGGTTATAGGGGAAATGACACCGAGGAAGGATATGAGGGTTTATCTCTCCAAGAAGGTTAGCCATCCCTGAAGGAAAGGGATGTTGTCCTCTATATATACATACCACAGGAAAGCCCTAATGGCTCTTACGTAGAATGAAAGGAAGGGAGAGGAAGGAACCTCACGGTTTATAAGGGAAAGACTTTATTTCCCTTTTCCTTTTTGAGAAAATGTGGATCTATATTAAACACATATCCTTCCTTCTTGTTTCCTTTATCATTTCTCCCTTGGTGTATAAGAAAGATAACCAAAGGCAAGTCACACATTAGCACCTTTCCATAACCATTAAAAGATGCCTCTTTTGGTGAGATGACTAAACCTTAATTATTCAAAGTATCATGTATTTTATTTTCCTTTATCTTATTTAATGGGACTCCTTCGACCCCAAGTAATTCTAATATCTCGAAATCCTTTTTTTATTGGACACTCATTACCCATCTAGATGCATCTAAAGGCATTATTCCTCATTATCATGTTGATTTCATATTAAAATATTTCCTTTTGAGGATTTATCTTTATTTCTCTTTAATTTTCCTCATTGGTATTCCTTTTATCATTAGGAATCCTTGGGATACGAATTCCCACTAAGGATAATTCAATTCCACCTTTTTCCACTTATTTTCCACATTGTATCATTCTTTCTTAATAAAGAAATACTCAATTAATCTTTTCTTTTCTTATATCCTTTTCTTTGCACTTTGGACTCCTTGGATCCCAAGGAACCCAAGAGGCATGAAATCCATCCTTGGATTACATCCTTTTGCCTTCTAGAGGTTTCTACCTCTTTCTTTTCTCAAATATTCAATTATTCACTCACCAATTGAATTTTCTTATTATTCGGGCCCAATAGCCTATAAATCCCACAATACAAACATCAAGGCTATTGTAAACAAAATCCATTTATTTGAACCAAATCATATCTTTATTTGTTCAATTATTTTTAATATGAGAAGTTACATTTCTCACCAATTGAACCCAAAAATTGAGGTTGTAACACATACCCTGAAAAGAGTGTGGTCAAGGTCATAGCTCCAATACTAGGAAGAGTATGGCTATGATCCATGACTCAATTACATATAAGTAGGATTGACAGAATGTCCTACCCTAAACAGAGAACATGTTACGCGTTGTATCTCTATAGCGAAGAGCCTCAATACGCCAAGCTAGCTAATTTCACTTTGACTCACAATGTCACTGCCACTCTCATACTGACCGAGGAAGATGGGGTCATGGATTTTGTCTCTTCCATAGACATATATGGCATTGATTCTTTAATTCACAATGGTTAGTTGAAGATGAAAGGTATATTCCCATCTCCACAGGGCATAAGATTGATTGAAAGATGTAATCAACCATATAGTGTATCTGTTTTAGGATCAAATATGGAAACATTGGTTGAAGCCTTGTCTTACTTTCATACTATTTAGTTTATAATAGTTATACATGTTCTTCATATTCCTTTTAAATTTGATTAAATGATCTATTGCTTTGTTGTATTTATTTGAACTGATGAGAGGTTGAGACTGCTCTACCCTACATATAATCAGCAGTTATACATATTTAATTCAATAAAGGTTTTCTTCTGCTCATATTCATAAAAGTTTAACTATGATAATAATAATGTTGGCAGAGAGTTATATCTCTCACATGGACTTGTTGTCTCACCTTATGAGTTCCACAACTTTTTAGGTGGGTGTGCACAAGAAGGTAGTGATCGGGTGGTTGAGAACTGGCAACAGCAACAAGGATCACAGTAACAACTCAGGTTGTGTTTGTTGATATGTGCTTAGTAGAAATAGAGTCCTATGTGTCGTCCGTGTACTCTTAGGTCCTTGGGAGATAGTTTCCATATCCAGTTTCACGATTGATGTGAGATTTTGCTTAAGAATGCTTCAATGTGTAATATTGCTTTTGTATGTGTTTTGGTAAAGCAACTGATATCTCATATCCTTGTAATATGAAGCAAACAATGGTGTACATGTATATATGGCCTTGGGCCTTTCTGTGAAAAGTTCCTGGCAGTGGATCTTTGTGGAAAAATGGTTTTAATTTTTAGTGATTTTTGGTAATTCTTTGTTAATGGTTGCTTTTGAGTGGTTTTACGTGATTATTGATATCATTTGGATATCGGTTGTTACAAGTTTGTATCAGAGATATAGGTTCGTTGAGTCTATAGGGATGTAGGATTAAGGTTGTTGAGTATGTTCTAAGTGTCCTCTAGTATGTCTAATGGTGGCTTCTGCTAATGTAGAAGAAAGGATAAAGTCTGAGGATGTTTGGAGAACACGAGGAACATGTTGCTGAAAGCGGTATCGCTGCATGAGGAGGAGGTGCAAAGGATTAGGCAAGAGGAGAACGAATGCTTGAGAATACCCAGTTGGATCAGTCCATGTTAGAAAATCCTACTTTCCATGCTCTCATTGGGTAGGTTATGACAACAATTTTGCATATAGTGGACCAGACACTAGCAATACTACCTAGGGAACCAGTCCCTAATATAGAAATTTTAAGTTCTTGTAATCCCTTTAAACAACCACATTATATTAAGACAATGAAAAATGTAGGAGAAACTAAAGTATGGCAAGAAAACAGAGTCTTCCACAAGTGTAGATAGATAGGACATCTGAGGAGGCAATTCCCAAGAAGGGACAATAAACTGAGCATCAAGGAAAAGTTTGTACAATCTCAAGGATAGTCATCTAATAACTCTAAAATGTTCAATTTTTCTATGCCACCAGTAGAACAAACCCCTTATGTACCAGGGCAATGGTCATCAAGTAAGGGAAAATGTCCTAACTTTCCACCTATAAGGGCATGTGACCTAGTCTCTACATTAGTAACAAGACCATCCGAACGATGGTATGAGGACAAGAATTGTTTTAGATGTGGATAGATTGGGCATACTAGACCCTTTTATCCAAGGAGAGACGTTGAGATGGCCCAAAAGTCAAGGCCAACTCCGCAGGACTTACATAGGTCACAGTCCAATAGTTCCAAAAGGCAAAGGAAACAAAGGGAAATTATTAGACTACATATTGTGAGTCAACTATAGACGGTAGATGACCCGCAAGGGGTAACATGTCAGATAGAACTTTTTTATTTTGAATTGTTTCTTCTAATAATACTTGTTAACTATGAGAAGAGTAGTTTTTGTTTGAGTTTCTTTCGGTAAGTCATATGGGAACATGAGAAGAGATGAAGAGCATTAGAATTTATATTTTGTCCAGTATTCCCTAAATTTGTTTATAATTTCTTCTACTTAAATAATGAAGACGAGTTATAAAATAGATACCTCAAGAGAACCAGAGATACTAAGTTTTGAAACCTAAAAGAGATGTTTAAGGTAAGAAACATGATATAAAATAAAGTTCATGCTACGTAATCTCAGTGCTTGATGCCCTGGCCAAGTATTCGATCACTGAAGACAAGCTAAGTATGGAACTCTTAGATTGCTGTCTTTCTGATTACTCTGATCAAGTAGTCATTTTGATACGATCTAAAGAGCAATATGAAACCAGAAATGTGGCATAAAGATTCCTATTACATTCTAAATTATGATTAAATTGAACAAGAGTTAATCTCAAGCAAACTTATGAATATAAGAAAGTATGAAAAGTAATTCTTATGACATGTAAACAGGGGACAAAGAAGATAATCTCTGGTCAATAAAGAATATGAAGAGAATAAGGATCCTTTCCATGATATAGAAATGAAAATGTGGTAAAACAAGGCAATGTTCATGAACACGAAGAACAAAAAAAATCAAAGAAGAAGTAATGACATGTAATTATATTTATAGTTCACGTGACAATGGTAATGAAGCAAAAATGAAATCAAACTAAATGACATATGAGCATTCATAACTCGTATAATAACCAAAGAAATTTGGTAGTCTCCTTCCCCCTATTAGCAATCTCTGGACAGTGATGTGATAATAATTTCTAGGGATATGATGTTTGAGTGAAGTCTCGTATCACTTAATATACATGTTTTGAAGTGACCTTGAGATAGATACTTGAAAACTATCACCTAGGGCTTGGACTTTAGTTCCAAGATGATGACATATGATAATAGTGATGTTTTATGAACCATAAAAGGTGTTGGAAAGGTTCTTCTGATATGTTTGGGTCTGACAGTAACATCACAAGATGGATGAGATAAAGATATGATGTATTTTTTGGCACATTTAATAGATACTAAGGTGAGGAATCCTAGTATACAAGAAGTGCCAGTTGTGTGTGAACCCAAGATATGTCTCTTGATAAGATGATTAAGTGTTTGACTATCTAAGAAGGATTCATTTTGAGATCAATCTAGATACAGGTACTCCACCTATAGTATGGATATCACTTGTTAGGGGTTTATGCACCACAAAACATGGTGAAGGCGAAGAGTCATAAGTTGAGGAGACAATTCCAAGATCTTCTTGGGTAAAGTTTATTAGGTTTAAGTACAAACCCTTTGAGAACACATATCAGGTTTGCAAGTAAGGAGGATTTTGAAGGGATGTACACTGATGAGTAGAATTTCTAATCTCTATCTAGATCAACTGAAAAGAAAAGTACAACTAGAGGTGTGCATAATAACATGTCAGTTGGTGTGAATCATACATGAGCTTTACGTCGAATCAGTAGATCAGAGTAGTGCAACGGAAGCATGGTTGGTCTTGTAATCTTAAGTAAGTAACATATGAATCTCTAGTCTTTCTTTGTAAGAAAACATGTTCAGGTTTAAAAGGGGTATGGTGAACCCTTAAGTTTGAGAATCTTCGCATATATACGGTAAGTTAAAAGGTGATACATAAGAAGGAGTTGATCCCTGAGATAAATAAGGATAAGTATCTATTGTGCTTTTACGGCTAAGGAAGTATCACTTAGGCATAGGGTCGACCTTACAACCAGTACTGGAGAGAATAAGTTGAGTATGTGTCTTGTGCAACAGATCCTATGATTAACCTTGGATGGAGGAACAATATGATGGTAAAGTCTTATGACATTACCCTAACATCAAGGAACTATGTGAAAGTTTGAAGGTGCAATGCATAAGTAATATCCATCTCCTGTCGCCTAGGATTTTGGGGACAAAATCCTTGTTAGGGGTTTATAACTTATAAGGACCCTGACCTGGGTTTTGGGATAACCCTGGAAGTTTTTCCTAAGAGAGATGAATAGATCCTTGTCTTAATCTTTTGAAAAGTAATTAAGACTTAAGGAGAGCTCAAGTTTCAAGTTTGAGCATGTTTGAAGATTGTGTGTTCTATATATGATAGTTTTGGTGTATCTTGCAATTTACCCAATGTATGTGGTTGATGTGCAATTTACCACCTCTAGAATGTTCCTACTCTCTCTTAGTATTATCTATTTGATAGAGAGTGTAGGGGGCACCTTGTTTGTGTCTTGGTTGGGTGATAACCCTATTGGTGACATTAGAACTTTAGAATGTTGAGTGTCTTGAACTCTAGATGAGGTTGTGTCGAGTTGTGAAGGGTATATGGGGTTTCCTATCGGTTTAGAAGCAATGGAGGAAGTCCCTTGTTAGTTTAGAAACCTTTTGGAAGCATTCATATTGGGCTAATCACCTCAAATAGGTGAATCCTATCATTTTAAGACTTCCTTGGAAAACTTGTATCGGTTTGTACACTAAGTAATGTCGAGTAGTAATATCTTGTCAAGGAAGCTACCCAATGGCCGATACCTCACACTTGAATTATCCACAAGAGTTTTACATGTCAAGATTTATGTGGTTGCATGGTGTCACCATGCATGGACACGTTCCACCCATGTACATATGGTGATGACACCTTACACATACTCTCTTTCATGAGCCTGAACTATATATACTCCTCTTTTCACCTCCTAGTAAACCTTTCCTCTCCTTTACCATATCTTGCTTGGTGGAATATCCTGGGATCTCAAGGGGGAAGAGGAAGGCCGAGAAACTTGCCCAAGGTAAAACCATGGTTATCTCCTACCTTGGATGGGCTATGCTTCTCGAACCAAGATTCATTCTTTCCTTTTTCACCAAATTCCTTATCATGGTATCTCATTTCCTATAGTGATGTTATGATCATGTCTCGGACTTTTGATAAGTCATATTCAACTTTGGGAATAAGGATCTTTGAATCTTGAAGCTTTAGTGGTGATCATGAGGTGGGTTATATAACTTGAACTCAACTTTATTGTCATTCACCTTCTATCATGCAATACTTGATGATTCCTTCTTTACTTCAACTTTTCTTGTTTCAATGATTGTTCTATGAGATCTAATGGAGATATGGGGTTGTTTTCCATGAACTAGAGTGGTTATGGATGAAAAGCTAGAGCTTGAAGATGATGGAACCTATATGCACAAACTGATATCGGTTTGTGGGAAACCCTAGCCAAATATAAAAGTAAATGAATGGAAACGGTTACACATGAACTCCTACCCCTATCAATTTGTTACATGAGTAGGACTACTATTCTTTAAATTATCTAAGTCACCTAAGGTTAAGAACAGGACAGACCAATATCTAGAAGTTAGCCAAGTTGATACACATACTTGCACCATTACATGGATGGCCGACATGACTTGTGACGCTCTAGAATGATATGTTGTTAATCCGTTATGACATGGACAAAGCAAGGCTGACGTGTTGGACACCATAAGGCATTATTCTTTTATAATACTAGCTCGTCATGACTAAGCGGTGTTCAGTGGAAATAATCATGTTGCATTAGTTGAGTGTAGAGGTCGATATGGCCAAACCTAACCCTAAACTGATACACTCATAATTCGACACCCCTCTAGCATGACACATCATGTGAAGGTGGGGGCAATATAATCGTTGAAGACTTGTCCGATACACCAAGTAGTGGTGACTCCACTAGGTGAGAGAACTAAGGTTTTGAATAAGGGATCACATAATACAAATCAAATCTTTGAGGATGATATCCCATAGTAAGCCATGTGGCTGACACACTAGTTGGTTGAGTGTCCGATAACCCAGTTGATGGTGTGACCGACACACTAGTTGGTTGAGTGGCTGATACCCTAGTTGATGGTGTGGCTGATACACAATAGGTTGATGTGGCCAATACATAAAGAGATAGGGTGTTTTATATCCTAAAAGGTACACTATAGCTGACATACCTTCTCAATCATCTATAAACGGATACCCTTTAATATGCTTGGCCGATATTAGTAATGGTACCTTGGCCAACAAAAACACATGTGTCTAGGCTGACATAAGGTGTAACATGTATGCTGATGCACCTAGGCCGACACACCTTGATGAGTGTAGATCGGTACACTTTGAGATAACTAATTGATACACTATGAATTAATGATATGAATGCACTTCATTAAGTATGGGAATGATAAACCTTAAAGTGGATTCAACTAATATAATAAGTATGTTGAAATCAATATCCTAGTAAGAATGAAAGAGAAACTTGTACTACTCATATGAGAAACGTATTAGCTCATGTTGATAATTAATTGATGATGATTATTGAAAGTAATTAAGCATGCTTGAATACTTATGGCAATATTATAACTCTTATGATGAAAATTAAGGTGTGGTTGATAATTATGGTCTTGAAAACCCTAATTGGAAATAAGAGGAAATCCTAACCCTAATTTTGAGGACCATGGAAGTTGAATGATTTTCTATATGGCATGGTGCTGCCATTATTGCTTCTACCATGAAACCCTAATTGTATAGATATTATAAGATAATGAGCATAGCTAGATATGAGCCATAATGAATTAGTATGAAACATACTATATAATGTTTTGTGAGCCATGTGGGATGATTGCATAATAAATAGGATATGTATGGGTCTAATGACCTAATGATAATTGTTGTATGGTAAAAGGTAACGTTGTTTAAAAGTGAACTAAGGGTGTGATACCCAAATTGGGTGTATTCAGTATAAGGCCTAATTCTGATTAGAGATCTTATGATACTTCACTCTCTTTAGTTAAAGTTGTTTAATGTGTTGTAATATATTCTCTTCTTGAATAAAGTGGTTAATGGCTGCTGTGGCAAGAACAATTGAGTTGGCATAAATAATGATGGCATGATAAATGGTTATATGCATAATGAGGCATGATGAGATAAAAATGAATCACAAGTGTGATGTGATGGGTCTTAGGACCTGGTAAGGGATTAATGCCTAATTGAGGTGATATCCTCTGGTATTGATATAAGGAATTGATATCCCATGATACCATGTGATAATGATAGCCTTATGGCTGGTGTTAATATAGATTTATGAAATGATAGAAATCAAATAATAGTTTCAATAATGATATTTGCAGTTGTGATACTCTGCCCCTTTCTTTTGTAGAATTTGGTTGTGGATTGTACATTATAACTTAATTGATGTTAAAAAACACTATATTTGGTGTAATTAATCAAGTGGAACTAAAAATGTAGTTGCCCTGGACATAGATCCATTTGGTGTTAGAACTTGTCAAATGGTGAAATGAGTTTAACTCAAAGCGCATATTGTTGAATATGAAGGGTACAAGTTGTATCCTAAATTCACAGGATTGGATACGAGCCATACCCTAAAAAGAGTGCGTTCAAGGTTGTAGCTCCAATATAAGGAAGAGTATGGATATGGGCCATTACTCAATAACATATTAGAAGGATTGCCAAAAGTCATACCCTAAACAGAGAACATGCTACGTGTTGTATCTCTATAGCGAAGAGCCTCTATACACCAAGCTAGCTAATTGTAGTTTGACTCATAATGTCTCTGCCACTTTCATACTGACCGGGGAAGATGAGGTCACGGATTTTGGCTCTTCCATAGACATATATGGCATTGATGTTTTACTTTGCAGTGGTCAATTGGAGATGAAAGATATATTCCCATCTCCTCCGGGCATAAGATTGATTGAAATATGTAATTAGCCATATAGTGTATCAGTTTAAGGATCAAATACGGAAACATTGGTTGAAGTCTTGCCTTAATTTCATATTGTTTAGTTTATAATAGTTATACATGTTCTTCATATTCCTTTTAAATTTGATTAAACAATCTATTGCTCCATTGTAGATATTTGAACTAATGAGAGGTTGAGGCTGCTCTACCCTATATATAATTGGCAGTTATACACACTACTATAGAAAAGGCCTTTGGCATCGGTTATTTAGAGCCTTTAGCATCGATTTCCAAGCAACACCCAAGTAGGCGTCGCTAAAGGGCGACACCTTCAATTTCGGTTTCTAACCGACGCCATAACCCTTCCCGCCATCGAAAATGCACCAGTAAACTATAAGCATCGGTTCTTAACAAAAACTAACACTATATCATGATCAAAGTCGTCAGTTATTAAACCAACACTGATGCCATAACCCTTCCTGCCACCAAAAATGCGTCAGCAAGGGAACTATAAGTGTTGGTTAGTAAAGAAAACCGATACTATATCATTGTTAAACACGTCAGTTATTAAACAATAACTGACACCATATCCCTACCATCACGGTCGTGCTTCCAAACACGGTCGTGGTACCTGGCTACAATAGGTGTCGGTTCTTACAGATAACCGACGCCAACCATGGAAGAGACGTCAATTTTTTGCTAATAACCGACATTGTATGTCTTTGTTATCAGTTTTAAACAAATAATCGATGCCTATGTTCTGATTTTTTTTCGTATCAATTTGCAGGCTTGCTGTATGGCTGGTCAGTAGGATGCAGAACCTACATTTCAGTTCTGAACTACAGGTTTATAGCATCCATTGATATCAGCCAACAACATGCCACAAACCTACAAAGTCATTCACATTCAGACACATGTATTGATTAGATACATGTAGAAACCTGCAAAGTCAATTACATTCACATTCAGTTCCATTCATTTAATCTCTTTTCACATTTAGACATTTGTGTATTGATCAGAAAAATCCATTCACATTCACACATGACAATTCAGAAAAAGTCATTCACATTCACACAAAAATAATTATGAGAAAAAAATTTAGAAATATCATTCTTTATTCATCATCATCATCATTGTCATCAGATACCCAATTATATTTAAAAATTCCCACTACTTGTAGGGCTTTTGCCCATTCTTCTCTTACATCATCTAATTCCTCCCTCGTATAGGGAGTATGTACATTTGATAAATTTCCACCTGTACTGAAGTCAGTTTTAAACACCTGTAAAGAGAATGGTGTATATATATAATTAATAATATATAATAAGATTGATATATCTCATATTATCTAATGAGACTATATATAATACCTTATGTATAGTATCGATTTCCATTGCGGCATATTTGATGATTAGGTCCATAAATTACATCACATAGTAGGCACATGCCCAACCGTTGTCTTATGTAGCACACTATAAATTGAAACATACAAAATATTAAAAAATACAAATAAGCACAGTTCACATAAACAATATATACATTGGAGTCGGGAAATTACTTTCACATTCTCCCAAATTAGTGGTTGATTCTTTTTCTGTGGGACCTTTCCTCCAGCTTTTCTGAACTCTTGTAAAGCCCTACATGTTAGTGTAATACATTAAATTACATATTTAAATAGTAATATAATAACAAATGTTAACAGATATAAAAATATGAAATATTTCTCACGGGAATAATGGCCTTTTCATTGTGTGTCCATATAATGTATTCAAATCGTTCCCTACAGGATCTAGATAATAGATAGTGAACATCTTGGGGACAATAACTAGTAACTCCCAATGCCTACCACTATAGGTAAGAAAGTTAAATATTACTAACTCAAAATCTACAATAAAAATGTAATTTTCTTAAGTCCAAATTATAAGCAAAGTAAACATACTCGACATTGAATGGAGCTATTATCACCGTCTTCTTATTTTACCAAAATATTCAAAAGCAGCACAGTAGTATGAAGTAACTGAAGAAGGGTCTGTATCTACAAGACTAATCAAAGCTGGAACCAAAAATACCACATGAGAAAATGCAAAATCTGTACATATCATGTGTAAGTGGATGCAAAACATGTATTACGTATGCATTAATATATAAGAAACCATATCACTGTATATAAAATAATGTATATGGATGTATAAACAAGATCTCACCATATCCACAGCTCTATCATAGATGTGTTCAACCAATCATAACAAAACAACCCCAAAATATCTTGTATAAATAGCTTGTTTTCGTATGATTAACCTACATTAATACTTATACATTAATACGTATGCAATAATATGTATGCAAAACTTGTATAAATAGATTGTTATCGTATGATTAACCTGCAGCATCCTCCGGAATTGTAACATTTATAGGGCAATTTCGATCATGTTCGCCGATCCATACTACCATACCCCTACAATTAGGACCTAACGAGGCATGTAGGTCCCTTGGAAGCCAACTTGGTAGTTGAGGAGGTGGAGGTGGAGGACGAGATGTAGCGGGTGTCATCTTTTTTACCTTTATATATAATTTCAGATCAATTGACTCATATATACACACTAACAAATTAACGTAATGTAAATTTACCATACAATATTAGTATAGACTACATCCACTTTGGGCCACATTATCACTCTGCCTTCTGCCTCACCAAGCGTTTCAGAATCTGGGTGGGCATATGGTAGTGGAAGATCCCTCCAATCAGGGAGTATATGTATCGGGCTCACACAAACCGCACCAGCTGGTACTGGAGTCCCATGAAACATCTCCCCTGGAAGGTCTGGGTAATCTTGTGCCTCTGCAACGATATATTCTTGACTTTTTAGACGGCATGGCTTCAACCCCTACAAATTTACGTAAAGAATGTTATATACATATATACATAAACATATCATCTTGAAAATACTAGCTACTGTGTCATAAAAATACTTACAGAGGATGTGCTAGGTGGTGGGTCGATAGGATTACTCCGAACCTCTGCACTAGGAGTAATAGAAGTGCGGCAAGTCACAAGTACCGTCTGAGTGGCCATCTGAGATGTCTACCACTTCACCATTACTTCTTGGACTTTCCTCTCAATTAATTCATCTACATATACATGGAGAAAAGAAACGTAGCTATTGATTATTGAATTCCCTTTCGCAATAACATTCTAAAAAAAGAATAGGTTAACTCAACTTGTGAAAGTCCCACTTTTAGGATAGATTTGCGTTGGGATGGCTCAAAGAATGCTTTGATGCCCACACCAGCGCCTGCATCCCTAACACGTCCAGGATGCTCTGGGTTACCTAGAGCAACTGTCAATTCATCCCTTGTGCCCTCAGGGATGAACTTGCCTTCCTTCCTCTACTCGTGTAGTTCCCGCTAATCACCATCAACATAATTTGGTAAGTAAACATAATAATAATCAATATTGATTGATTACTCTAAGAGTTGAATTTTACCATTTTTGCAACCACCTCAGTAGTTTTGGGCTACGTTATATCTCCCTTCTTGTTTTGCCTCCCAGCTATCCACATAGCATGGCGAGGCAGAGGTGTGGGACCAATAGTAGAGGACTCCTGAGTAGCAGTAGACTCAACATGTAGTCTTTGGCGAATGCCTGGATAGCCTCTTGGACCCATTGTGTGGTCATAAACATTCAGTGCACGCCTTGCTCTTTAAGCATCGCTGATAGCCTTGTTAGTAAGCACATTGATTTGGTTAGTAACACTAAAGGTTAATCTTGAATAGGTGAATACATAAGAATGTATATTAATTAAATCGGGAGTGACACTTAATACCTTGAATTCATCCATTTTTATTTGGGTAACAAACTCCTCCCAGTCTTTGGTGTCCAGGTAGTTCCATTGCTCAGTGGTTGCCTTCTGTCCAAATTTATTTTTTAAAGAGAATACAAACAAAAATTATTAGTGTAGAGTTAGTCAAAAAGTGATCAATGTCAAGAATTGGAAATCAATCAAGAACCTCTTCTCAACATCGTGTATGTAATCTCGGGTGAGATATGTCATATAGTTACTTAGGACCCTCCCACAGTGTTGCATCACGCATTTACGATGCATCTTTTCATCCAGATCAAATATACTCTGCAAAATAGAATTGCTATTAACTAGTATCCTAAAAATTAGTAATCTACAAAAATTGAATTGCAAATAATAATAACTCACACATAGTTCTTTCCATACTAAGTCTTTCTTCCCCTTAGGAACTTTATGCTAGGATTCAAAAATAGGACTACAATGGCTGCGAGTAAGAATCCCAAGATATGAAATAAATGAGTTGTGGTTCACTCCAACTGGATTTCCTGCATGATCGAAATCCACATCCAATTTGGGTCCATTGCCCCTTTATTGTAGTAACTTGTTCATCATTGTGATGCCCCTCATTTTCTCAATTTTTTTGCTTCTCATCAAGTGCCCCAATTTCGGCAGGGGGTACATCACCAACCTAAAATGTGATAAAAAACACACTTACAAGATATAACTATAAATGAACATATAGATAGAAACCTTAGGGATATATTTTTAAAACTTACATCGTGACGCGGTGCATTGATGTCCTCACCCTCATGGTAATCATCAACATGGTCATCAGGAGAATTCGTAGCCATCTGAAAGTTCACATTCACATTGTGAAGTTCACATTGTAAAGTTCACATTCACATTGTAAAGTTCACATTCAGACAAAAAAAAAACATATAAAAAAATATAAACATGCATTCCTCTAATATTGCGATCTTTTATCAATTAACAATCCTTTATTGTGATCTTCGTGCACATACAAGTCATCGTTAGCTTTAATATTTGGTAGTGTTGGCAACCCAACTGATTTATAGGTGAAGTTTTCTATTATTATATTAAATTTCTAATGGTAGAATTTATTATTATGTGTTTCAGTCAAATAATGGAGTTGTTGTTTGACAAAGAGTCACTACTAGTCCACTCCTTTAAAATCAATCACAAATTTGAAACCCCTCCTAAACTCTCTTCAGAAAGTGAGGCTAATTATCCCATCTTGCATGAATTAATGACACACACACTCCCTTATTAATTGAATGTTGAAATGCCCAATTCTTCTTATTCGTTCAAATCGTTGTCTCTTTCAATGACTCCTTGAGTCTATCATATTATCTCTCTTCTAGTCTCTCTAATTTCCACTCAAAACGTTTAAAATTCCAATCTTTCTCAAATTCATGCAATAACTACACCAGTCTGTTATAAGTTATAAATACAATGTCAGTTGTTGCATTTGTGGCGGCATGCTTGAGCAACTCATGTTGGGAATTTACTTTCGATCGTGTATTTGACATGGACTTTTGAGATTTGATTGAGGGAAACGTGTGAGATATGACTGGTAGTTTTGTGTATGATGGAAATGTGGGAGATAGTATCAGAAAAGCATCGTATATAGACGTGCATTTGGCATGGGTAGTTTAATTTGATGGAGACGTGGTGGATGGAGAAGAGAGAGGGAAGCAAAGTAACCATGGCTTGTTTGTGAAAGAGGGAGAGAAACAGGGCAGGAGGGAGATGGTGGTTCATTGGAGGGAGGTGATAATGGTTAGTTGGAGGGTATCATGGAGGTGTGTTTAATAGGAGAGAAGTGTTTTGGTGAATAAAAAGTAATTAAAATAGAACAAATGTGAGAAAAAAGGTGAGAAGAGATTGAGTGAAGGAGAGAAAGACAACTCAAAATGCTGACTTCTAATTGGCCACTGGGGTGAAAATGGCTATTTTGTAAATAGATGGAAAAACTCTCAAAGTACATATGTACTTAGAGAACAAACGGGGAAATGCTACCGCAATTTTCTTAAAAACCCAATACACATTATACACTTACATCCTAAGTGAGATTAGGTGTTCAAGAACAATCCCAAACTGGGGACTATCCAAGATTTACTCCTAATGAGTAAATCTTGGGTGGGTTTCTAGGCCAACATAATAAAACACCAGCCCATTGTTCACAACCCCATTCAACACACAATTTTCTTATAAAAACACTTGTGGACAACCATAACAACATATCAATGCTTCCTAAATTAATCAATGTATTATTTTATAACACAAATCATGGGGGTATAACATAGCAAAAAACTCAACATGTCACAACAGAACATGTCCTTAACCTAATATACAAATATTTATAACAAAACTCATTAGGAAGACCATTCACAGATATTTGTAACAAAACATGTCCTTAATACAACATTATTTAAAAGATATGATGGTCATGTGACATCAACTTAGGGTTACAACAACATACAGAGAGAAAGTACTCTATCATTATAATAATCACACAAGAGGCTATGTACCATCATCTCTTACTTGCATTAGGGTTAGGTTAAGAATTATAACTGATCTTGTCATATATTATTAGAAGCTCTTGATGAATAATTGAAGTTTTTAGATTAATAATATTATTCATGATGATTTAGTGTTTTGAAACCATGGACATCTTACTATGATCTTAATTCTAGTAAGATGATCTAGGTATCATGGAACCTAATATGCTTAAGATGATGAATAAGGTTTCACCTAATATGATTAACTAAAGGTTGTAATCTTAAAAACAATGATATGATGGAATTAGGATTTGTAACCCTAACTCCTAGTTCAAACACGAGACAACCCTAAACCCTAGTTTATGATCACATCTAGATCTGGTTAATGTAATGTGAATACATGGCATCACATATATGTAGTATATGTGTTTCAGATAATGTTGTTTGAAATTCAATGGAGGCTCACACTTCTAATCAGTACACATTATGTAGCATAAGAATGCATGTTATATATGGTATACTACTAACTAATTCTGTTACATTCTTACAAACTAGGTTGATCTTAGTTTTGGGCTTCTCAAATATGAAGTTTGGATGGTGTTGATGTTGGTGTTGTTGATTTAAGTCCATGGATGAGTAGGCGAGTCGGTACCTTTTGATCAAGAAGATGAGTAGTGCAGCGGCGGCAAGAAAGTCACACCTGGGAGGAGCGGCGATGGCGAGTAGGGAGTCGGAGAGCAGGGAACAACAATGGCGATGGCGAGCAGGGAGAAGGAGCGGCAAAGGCGGTGAGCGGGGAGAAGGAGCGGCACGACGGTGGCGAGCAGGGAGCAGCAGGCGGTGACGCACAAGGAGGAGGGAGCAGGGGCAGAATCGCCAGACCTAATCTTCAATCAGTAATGAAACAAAGAAAGGGGAAGAGTCTGCTTTGCACGGGTGCTACTAAGTTAACAACCAGTGTCGGTTATTAAAAACAACTGATACTTCTAACAATAGGCGTCGATCAAAACAAAAAAACTCACACCTATGCTCAATGATAGTCGTCGGTTTTAACTAAAAAAGTCGACGTCTATCTACAAATGCCGGAAAAAAAATGTTCTCGAATTCTGACCATAGTCGTCGGTTATCGTAGAAAACCAACACCAAAGGGGGGTGAAAATTTTAACGGGGACAGCGTGTGAAAACATGTCGGCGTCGGTTATTGCGAGAACACTGACGATATAAATGGGCCCAATTTCTGTCTCGTGAAAAACCTTTAGTCGGCTGTTAATTAGTTAATAACTGACGTCGTATGTTAAATTTTGGAGGTAATTTTGTTTCACTGCAAAATTTATATTTTGCGGTCGATTTTAGGCATCGGTTGGTAGTTTCAGAACCGATGCTGAGTAAAAAGTGATACATGTGTCTGGCCCCTCTTCATAGATAGATTTCGGTTTGTGTATTCAACCGACGTTGTAGGATTTAGACATCGGTTTCATGTATACAACTGACACCTGTAAATGTGACGTTATAAGCTATTTCTGTAGTAGTGACATATGTAATTCAATAGAAGTTTTCTTCTGCTCATATTCTTAAAAGTTTAACTCTCATAATAATAATGTTGGCAGGGAGTTATATCTCTCATTGGGACTTGTTGTCTCACCCCGTGGGTTCCACACCTTTTTTGGTGGACATGCACAAGAAGGTAGTGACTGTGTGGCGGAGAACAGGCAGCAGCACCAAGGACAGCAGTAACAACTCAGGTTGAGTCTGCTGATATGTGTTTAGTAGAAATCGAGTCCTATGTGTCGTCCATGTACTCTCACGTCCTTGGAAGATAGTTTTCATATCCGGTTTCACGATCGGTCTGAGAATTTGGCTAAGAACGCTTCAATGTGTAATGTTGCTTTTGTATATGTTTTAGTAAAGCAACTAATATCTCATATCCTTGTAATATGAAGCAGACAATGGTGTACATGCATATATGGCCTTGGGCCTTTTTGTGAAAAGTTCCTGGCATTGGATCTTTGTGGAAAAATGGTTTTACTTTTTAGTGATTTTTGGTAATTCGTTGTTAATGATTGCTTTCGTGTGGTTTTACGTAATGATTGTTATCATTTGGATAGCGTTTGTCACAACCTCTATCAAGAACCTTTCTCTTTTCTCTCCAGTGGAAGAACTAGATGATGAAGACTGTAGAGTCTAGTGTCTTGAAGAGGACCTTGTTTGAGAGCTCCCACACCTTGTAGGCATCCTCTTCATGACCCAAAAGTTGAAAGGTCTATCTGTCAGCAATCTTGTTGCTAGGGCCAAGGAAACATGTGACTCCTATTTTGCATCTGCCTCCACCCCAAGATCGATCACGTCAGCCTTCTCCTCTTCGTCCAAACCCAAATGTACACAATGATAAGCCAGATCCTCAGCCATCATGGAGACTGCACCGAAGAAGAACGTGAAGCCTTCCTTGAACCCTGCAAGAGATAGGGTAAACAACTAGAAGAAAGAAGGAAACCATGCGGGAGATATGGTACAACCTTACTAATTTTGGAACTAGAGTTACACCTTATTAGAGAAAGAAAAAAAAGAATCTCACTTTAGTTTATTAGTGGGTTTCGAGTTGACGAGGGGCAAATTAGGACTTTAGAATAGGGAATTTCTAATGTACATTTTTGAATTGTCACAAGTTCAATTACTTGGGTGACACTCAGAATAAATCGTTTAACAAACTAGGAACATTGATGATCTTCCTTGAACATGGATGATCTTCATAGGAGTTTGATATGTATATATCTAAATACAAACATAATAGCTTGTCTACAACATGAATTGTTATGATGATTGTTTTGTTACATTTCAAAACTTATTTTTTGATCTCGCAAGATCAACATAGATAAACTTCAGGTTTGGATGCAAATCCGGATTGGGATATCATGATGGTGCTACCCTAACCTCTTCCTAATTCTAGTACCTCATAATACCAATCTTTTTAATCCAAGCTAGGATTGATAAGCTGACTGAATAAATATTTAAATCAAGGGGGAGGCTGGATTGAGCTACCATGAAGTCGGTATAGAGACCGATGAAAAAATCAAAGTTGTGCTATGTCCTCTTTTCTTTTCTTCTTCTTTCTTTCTTTCTTCCTTCTTCCTTCCAATAGTAAAAGGACCGCCCATGTTGGGATGGGAATAGAGGGCCCTAGGCCCAACATGAGCTACCCTGAAATCTAGAATAACGGTAACTGCCCCATTATCCCGATTTCGACCCCGTCCACTCATATCCTCACCACTACGCTATCTCGGATAGATCAAACTGAGCCGGCAGAAGGAAATGCAAACAGAATACCAGACAAGTGGGGTTCTTGACCTTTAAATTACAAATGCAACTTTCTCTATTTAATCTTTTAAAAATACAATTACGACTTCGTCAAGAGATCTCAAACTGCTGCACCTTCGTGTTGATTTCCTACATATCTGCATGGGCGACTAACGGGGAACTGCTGCTTATGGCATGTTACCACTTACCTGGTGTATCATTGTAGCAAATACAGAAACTCAAGCTGAATCATATAGTTGAAGGTTTCAAACTTTGACGTCTTCTCTCAATTGATGGGTTGGATTTCTAATACCGAAAGTAACATGAAGCCTTATATATAGGTGCCGATCCCGTCTTCGTCCAAACCATCTTCTTCATTCCCATCATCTCTCTCGGTATCATGGGGTTTTCTAAGGTAGTAGGGATTTCTTTCCTGGTCTTGCTGCTTGTTGGCATGACCTCCGCCACTAGAGTTCTAACACAGTATGGCAGTGGTGGTGGGTACGGGTCCGGTTCAGGGTACGGTGGAGGCGCTGGAGGGTACGGGGGTGGTGGAGGGCAAGGAGGGGGAGGCGGCGGAGGTCAGGGTGGTGGTAGTGGCTACGGGTCTGGATACGGTTCTGGATACGGTGGAGGAAAAGCTGGAGGTTACGGTGGCGGCGGTGGCCAGGGTGGTGGTGGCGGCGGCGGCCAGGGTGGAGGCAGCGGGTACGGCTCTGGAAGTGGCTATGGGGCAGGTGGCGGTTATGGAAAGGGTGGTGGTAGTGGCGGAGGTGGTGGAGGAGGCGGTGGAGGTGGAGGAAGGGGTGGCGGTTACGGTTCTGGATACGGCTCGGGCTACGGTGGAGGAAACGGAGGATACGGCGGTGGACAAGGTGGTGGTGGCGGAGGCGGCCAGGGTGGCGGATACGGTGGTGGGAGCGGGTATGGCTCTGGGTCAGGATATGGGGCAGGAGGTGGAAGAGGTGGAGGCGGCGGAGGTGGAGGTGGAGGTGGAGGAGGTGGCCGAGGCGGAGGGTATGGGTCGGGATACGGCAGTGGATACGGCGGAGGCGGCTATTGATGATGAGTATTTTTGGATGGAGAATTTTAATACCCTTTCTGTTCCGCAATAATAGTCAGTTTCAAATTAAGTTCAGTCGTATACTTGTTGTACTGTGATTATTTATAAAAGGGAAACATGTCTTCCATGCTATGCAAGATGTTGAGCCATTCGCGTGTTGGGTAGTCTTGTAAGCAATGTACTAGAGTATCCACAACATTGTTACACACTCAGCAGTTCCCTCCAGTTGGGATGTTTCTATGAATTTTCTCAAAGTTTATCAGTAAGGCATGATGTTGCAGCAACCATAAGAAAATTTTCATATGAGAAGGAAATAA
Organism: Alisma plantago-aquatica; assembly: GCA_963693085.1. Lineage (NCBI taxonomy): Eukaryota > Viridiplantae > Streptophyta > Magnoliopsida > Alismatales > Alismataceae > Alisma > Alisma plantago-aquatica. The sequence continues at coordinate 820,393,500 of OY856411.1, read as the reverse complement.
ATACTTCCAAATACATTTCAAGTTTTCCTCGACCAAGGTCTCCTTCAGAGACGGAAACCATGCATAGGCTGACTTAGTGAAGGTCGGCTCAAAATTCCAGGACCAAGTATTTGGACCCGCATTAGGACATGACAGCGGAATGTTTTGAATAAAAGTTCATGATGATTGTGGGAGATGTGAGTTGATAAAGGACCGGTCTCAATCTAAGTCATTAGAAAACATAGAACTGACATGGACGTCAACGAGATCAGGAGGAGCAGTTAGGGAGGGAGTGAATCCTCAAATGAACGTCCATGGACCCAATGATCCTTCCACACATTTGTGTTACATCTATAGTTGATATTAATATGACATGACATTTTCATTAGGTTGATATGCTTCTTAATGAAAGACCAAACCCATGTACATTTCCTATGATTTATAGCTCCATCCAACATATAATTTCATGCATGACTTCAACCCATGCAGAGGATGGGTTGTTTAGAAAGTGCCATACATTCTTAAGAACTGAAGAAATATTCTAATCTCTAGCATCCTTGATAACTTCATTAGATATCATTGGACATTGCAATCTTCTTCCAGGCAGGAGTCCATTTGTATCTTCTTCTATTCTTAACCTCCTAACCATAAAATGATTTCTACATGTTTGTTAACCTCATTGCACAATAATGGTGAGAGCTTAACCAATTGCATTGTGTAGGATGGTAGAGCCTAAAGAGTGGATTTCATGAGGGTAATTGCCCCTGCCAATGAGAGGTGGTGAGCTGACTAGCTTAACACACGATCTCTTGTGGAATGAATAATAAAGGCATGAGTGGATTTATTTAGTCTGTGATGGAGGATAGGGGCTCCCATATAACGTCTCAGGTTGTTGGTACTTTTGATGCCCAAGAATATGTAGAAGGAATATTTTTCTGTATGAGAAGTATTTGGTGAGAAGAAGCATCACACCTTCTCTTTAGAGATAGTCTAGCCTGAGGCTTTGGTGAAGGCCTTAAACACTTTATCAATGGTGATTGTTTGTTGGTTTAATATTTCAGCCATGAGAGGCTTTGCAATGCCCTTGTCTTCACAATGAATTTAGAATCCTATAGCAGTATACCGGTGAGAGGTTTTGCAATATTTAAGAAATTCTTCATGAACGTTCTATAGAACCCATCTTGGCCTAAGAAATCTCTCACCTCCTTCACAGTATATGGTGGTTCAAGCTTCACAAAGACTTCAGTCTTGGCCTTGTCCACTTCAATCCCTTGAGTGCTAGCCATATGACCAGAGAACTATGCCTACTTTAACAATAAGGTGGAACTTCTCCAAATTTAGCATGAGGTGTTCCTCTTTGCATCTAGCTAGCACAATTCAGAGATGATGCAAACAAGAATAAAATGATTGTATGTAGATGGAGAAATCATCCATAAACACCTTAATGAAAATCTATATTAATCTTGCATAGATTGATACCATACACTGTTGAAATGGTGTTGTGAATTTGCAAAGCTCAAACGACACAATCTTGAAAGCATATGTTCCAAATAGGAACATGAAAGTGGTATTCTCTTGATCATCTAGGTGGATTGGGATTCGATAGAACCCAGAGCATCCATCAAGAAAGCAGAAAATCTCTTGAATTCTAAATGCTCTAATACTTGATCAAGTAAGGGAAGAGGGAAGTGATCCTTTCTTATGGTTTGTTCAACTTTTAGTGATTAGTTCACATTCTCTAGCTTATTATTATGTGAGTATGAATGATCTCATTATTATCATCCAATGTGACTATAGTATTATCCTTCATGAGAAATGCCTACATTGCATCACCCATGGAAACTATGAGATACAATGATGATCCAATAAACAAGTAGGCTTATAACTTCTAACTAAGTGACCTCCTTCATAAACTAATTAAATCTGCATTGAGGGTATCTGAATGACTTTTAAACCTCCACCATGGGGTTCTTGTGGATGCATATAGCATGTGGACGAAATTGGTCATCTATCATTTTGTACCTTAAGGTGAACTTCCATTTATGGAGCTTTGTCAACAATCTATCATCCTACTCTTATGTAAGATCATATTTTATTATCACATGACAAACCTTCAAATTATCACAAAAAACAATTTTAAGACCTTCAGGCAAAGGATTTTATTCTGCAGCCTTTGGGCTAGTGTCTCCTCTTAAAAAAAAGAAATGGCCTTCAAATCTTCAAAATTTATGACAAGGTTCTTCTTTATGAGTGTCCAGATGTACACACCATTATTCAATCTATTAGGTCATCAAAATCTAAACTTTCAAAGCAAGTCAAGGGAAGCTAAAGTGATCTTATGACGTCTCAGTCTCTTTCTTGATTTATGATAACCATTCAAAGTAGTCTAGTTGATCAAATTCCTCATTAATATTGGGTCCCTTTAGGATGTCAAACACATGGAACTCTAGTCTCTCCATTCCTAGTCTTACAAGAAGTGTGCTTGTGTTCACATCTATCATAACTTAGATTATGGCTAGGATGGGATGACCCAAACTGAGAGGATATCTAAGGTCCTCTATTATGTTCATGACCACAAAGTTGCAAGGTACATAGGATTCATTTGCGACCTTGACTAGCACATCTTCAATTATCTCCATTGGCCTTGTCGTAAAGGAATCAGCTAGCTGGATTGTCATAATTGTAGGAATTAGGTATGTGAAACCTAATCTCTGGCATAGACTAAATGGCATGATAGAAATACTAGACCCTACATATGCTAGTTCTTTTAGCAAATATTGTCCTCTACATTACAATGTATCCCAAAGGAATTAGGATCATTTTTCTTCTTAGGGAATTTATTTGGGACAACATCCAAAATGTTCTAGATAGATTCACCATCTCTTACACTTCAATAGTGCACTCTCTTATTGTATTAGTCTTCAAATATTTGGTCAAGGTGGGGATATTAGAAAGAGCACCCAAGAAAAGGATGTCCACATGAAGCTTTTCTGTAGCTTCTTTTGATTTTAGGATCTTGGTATCATGCTTCATTTGTTTCTAGATATTTTTGTTTGGGGGGCCTTGTCTTGTAGATTGTAACTTTTGGTTTGCCTGTATTAAATTTTACTTTATCTCTTTTGTCATCCTTTCCTACAACTGTGTCATTAAAATTGATTGTAGTTATGCCTCTCCTAGTGTCACTATACTGGTGTCTCATTTTCATTTAGAGTCGTAAGTGGAGTTATTGTCCTGCTGGAGCTGAGTAGACGTTCCCTAAAGATGTGGTAATGGTTTTCAATTTCTTAATGTGATTTAGGTTATTTTCTCACTATCCTACAAAGGAACCACAAGAATATGTAGAAAGTTGAGTCGAATATGACTCAATGGAATTCTAATAGGCTTGTTGGTTTGAGATCATGGTTTTCTGACCAATAATCATAGACTATTCTGATTAAAGAATCTCCCAATAGCATAAATCTTATCTTAATGAGAAGAAGGTGTTGTGTTTTATGGAGGCAACATGGTCAGAGGAAATAATAAAATTTTCTACACTTACGCTAGAGTAGATCTCGTCGATAACAACATATTTGAAAAGATGGTGCGTAGGATATACATCATCCAAGAGAAAGTCTAGTGGCGTCCCTTTGCGATGATATACATCTCTCCTAGTGTGCACAAACAATCATCATCGACATCCACTACACGCAGGAAACTCATCGTCTGCATCTTTACTTAATCCATGTTTATAGATTTGAACTCCATGTCACACTTGTCAGGAAGGAGTAGACTTCTTCTTGATGACGTGCTAACATTGGTAGCTTTCCTTCTCTCTCACTTGGGGATGATGACGACTAAGGTTCACGTACAAGAGTGTGTCTAAGAATATATCAAAAGCTGACAGTCATGCCCCTATAAATAGCAGAGGAAAGGAAGCATAGTTTCTGAAAACCCTTGGATAAACAAAAGGTTTGAGGTTGTATTTTAAATGAGCCACTCGTGGACTATTAAAAGAATACTCTAGAATCAATTATTTAACCAATTAATCATAATAATTGATTAACTTATCTTCTTTTTCTGAATCGAGTCCATCGCTCTGAATTAGCCAACTGACTTAACAAAGGTATCTAATTAATTATCTTAACCATTTTAACCAATTAACTCATATTATATTCCAATATTATGCTAGTAGATTACCTAAACATTTTAGTAATCAACTTATTTCTGAACATCTCTAATGACATCCACAATTATATTTGGGATGCAATATGGTTTGGTTTGGCTACTGTTATAGTTGCCAAATTAAATCAGACTACATCCTGTGACTATTCCAGCTGAATTTAGTAACAAGTGTAGGTTTTTCATTGCTTGACCAAACTGAACCGAACAATTCATACCATGCCAAACCGGACTTCATTTCCTTATTGACAAAAATATAGTCTTCTATCTACTAGATGTTTACATTGCCTTCTTTAGGCCAGCGCAACAACTCTTGAAGCATGACCACTCACCGTATGGTCATCTAATGCCCTTGCTACACTAATCTATATGAATTTGTCTTTGTCAATGTACCACATATTTATTTGACTACGTACTATAGTTAGTACAAACTAATGTATAATTGGAAGGTATGTTTCTTACTAAGATCTTGAATGGTAGACATGTACTAAGATTATTCACACGGTACTTAATTTTAAATGCTATATAATTTCTCATTCTAGATTATCTCCATCATGAATGTTTCTTTACCGACTACACATTTATTTTTCAGTTTAACAACTACAATGAATCAGTTTGTATGGGATGCAAAATGTGATGTAGCCCTAGGAACAATGTTAGGTCAATAATATTACTTGTGAAAACTACATGGACATTCTGCATGATAGGGTTGGCGTGATGCCATAGCTGAGTTTCATAACATAACTAGCAGAACGGATATTACTATGGGTGTGTTTAAGGCGAGATGGAAAATTTTAAAAATTGTGGATGCAGTTCCAAAAACTTTTTGGACTAGTCTGCGAACTTATCCATCAGGACTACAACAACATCTGGTTAACCAACAAAACAAATCACATACTTCCACAATACATATAGAAGATACATGCAGAGTACCCGAGGATGTTGGTAGAAAATGAAAAACATAGTGCAACGAAAGTCACTTTGTATTTGGTTGACTATTGTCTATTATTTGCTTCGTTAGCTGTTAACTACGCAGAAAATATGTTATCTATTCATTTGAAAAAATTATTTATCCGCAATGAATATCAAATAACCCATGTTGTTGTCTGTTGTTAGTACTTGCATTTATAGTACTTGTTCTCAATATTATTTTACATTGTTGTAGGCATAACATCAAAATTATTGACACTCTCTCCAACCACAACACCCTAGGACCATGGCCTGGGCCTCTACCCCAATGTTACTATTCCCTATTGAAGAATAATTGGACATCATCCTAGACGATTGTTCCTTAGAACAACTCATTATACCTAAACATTGGCATGATCTAAACAGAAGACGCTACAAGGCTGGTGAAGTTTACCTAAATTATGAAAATTCAACATCTGTTATCGAGATTAAGTACGATGTTGTCAGAAATCTTGTATCCATATCTAGTTGGCGTGAGTGGGTTATGAAGATGCTATTGGGCCGTACTGACAAACTTTTTCTTCGTCTGGTTGACCATAATACCATCAAGGTATGGATAACCAACATCAACAATGAGACGCCAGATCATCTCAAACAAATTGAGTATTCGATAGAGGATAGCGAACATGACGACAAATCCGATGATGGGAATACACCTGACAATTGCTGTGAAGTTCCTTTTATTCCTTTGCGCATCGTCGATTTTCCTATCAAAATCAGTTCAGATTCTTCTAAAGACAACAACGAGCTATGTGACACAACAACATCATCAAAAAAAACAAAGTAGGTTCAATTAACAAATTGATGATTCCAATCTTATTTTGTTTTTGCAATTTATGTCTTAAAGTAATCAAAGTTCATACCTATTTTTTGTTATTAAAACTTCAGGAGAAGAGCACAACAATGAAAGGGCCCTCACAATTGCTGATTCCAGACCATGATGTTGTTTTGAAGTTGTGTATCTAGTCTAGTAGTGTATCTCTCTTCTAGTTATTTTACTTATGTTTAGTTAATGTCATTCATCCCTTGTAATATTAGTACAGTGGTTACAATATTTTTCATTTGTATTACAATAACAAACTAAACACGACTTAAGTAAGCCTAAATTTAATACTATTGAAGTTAATTTGTGTTGTATAACCAATATAATATAATCATTTATTTTTCAAATACCTTACCACTGACGAAATCACCAACATCAAAACTACAGCCTTAGGCAGATGAATGAAATTGTAAAAAAGTTGGTCCAACTTGTATTTGTTTATGATTGCTTGGCAACATTTTCTTTTAAAACTTATGCCCATCATTACTTTATTTTTACCATCATTTCTTCAAAGGTGTACTCACATATTCTATTTGGAAGTCTAACATCGGGTTAAAACTTACATATCTAAGTTTTCTTGCCAACTTTAACTTATACAAAGTGTTGCATATGTACTTTGTTATTATGATTATTTTTTCTTACTTATATTTATTTTAAAATTTTATTAGATTTCGACATCGCGTTCAAAGTCACAATCAAAGTTAGAAAAGATATTGATGTCCCCGTCAAAGATACACAAATATGTTGGGGAATACATGGTCTGCAAACAAAAATGTTCTGACCCTGGACACCAAGGTGAGCCTGCACAAAAGGGGTCCAAATTTGACAGCCACAAAGAAGAAAAGGTTGGGTAACGTGTTCCTCATCTATCGTTGTTGTTTGATTGGCCAAAAGATAAAATCAAATAAAAACCGCAACCACTACAGGAGGACTTTCTCGTGTCATGGGACGAGTACAAGGAGGCCCTAAAGTGGGCCAACTGGGAAGGTCCTACGTGGGAACAACAAAAATCATTTTCCACCCCGAAAACTGGCCAACATAGTGGCTAGACACTGTCTTAGCATGTTTGTATGGGTGTGTAGGTGTAGGCCCAGGGCAAGCAACTCCTTTTTTGTCCACTCTCGCTTGGATCACATTATGTTCTTGTCAACTTTTCTTCAGCATTGTTTAAGTTCTACTATAAATGTTATTATCTTTACTCTATCATATCTTTTATTATGGAACTATTATCACCATTTTAATCAAACTATCTTTCAAATGATGTTTGGTCTACTTGTGCGTAATTTATGTTATATTGTGCCAATTACAATTATCTTGTCAGTTACCAATTACTAGGTCGAATATGTAAAACTTTATACATACATACAAAATGAACATGCCATGCAAGACAATTGTAAAGTTTAATTTATTTAAAATAAACATATAAAATGACCATACACATTACTATCCATTTAACTAAAAAACAAACAATATCACCCACATTATGTATCGAATTACATTTATTTTGTTAATTTTATACTTGTACTAAAGTGACATCACAGTTTTACATAAGCTATTATTGTTAAAATAGCTCTATCAGAATAGGATAGAATAATCAGATCCTGTCTACGTTGCCAAATAGAACTAGGTTGAATACTGACTGGCATCCAAACAGAATCAGTGTCAAACCAGACTCAAAACTGACCAACTAACCAGAATCAGACTGGGTTGCCAAACAAAATCAGACTACATCCTGACTACCCCAACCCAGATCATTACACTAACCCCGACTATCCCAGTCCAGATTCTAGAATCCCAGTCCCGTGCAAACACATGCTTAGGCTTAAATCTGGACATTCTAGCCAATACGAGATCTAAAACCAACACAAATATTAGTGTTCAATTGACTATCACAATTCTATCATGTGGTTCCACCAGATCCTTCTAACCTTGTTTGGTTGGGAATATAATAATCCAGGGCTTGGTTAAATCTTGATCCCTAAGAATTCAATCATATATGAATGCCATGAGTTTAGAAAATGGGGGCCAAATAGAACATACACAATGAAACCGCATAACATTTGTCCCTACTTGTGTTCTATTGTTTTGGGAGGTCTAATTTTAGAAGAACATCTTTAAAATCCAAGACCACTGTCAATTTTATTCAAAAGTAAATTCCTAAAATCCAACAGTCTTCATAAAACAAATTCCCCACACTATGCACAAAACCACCACATGCCTATGCATAAAACCCCCATACGTCTATTTAACTTTATACACCAGTAAGTAAATCTTCATTTTGTGAAGCTTCATCTTTTTAATTTCATGATTCTTAACTCATGTAATTCACAAAATACTATGTACAAAACCACCACATGCCTATGCATAAAACCCCCATACGCCTATTTAACTTTACACACCAGTAAGTAAATCTTCATTTTGTGAAGCTTCATCTTTTTAATTTCATGATTCTTAACTCATGGAATTCACAAAAGATATCATAGAATATACATATGACACTATTATTTTTCTCAAACCAAATGACAAAAATATTATCAATATCATTCGTAGTATGAGTATCTTATCTCATATTTCCCGACTCAAACTAAATTTCAACAAATCCACTACATGTTATAATTGCATCACTCTGTCAGATATGTTGATATATAAATCTATTTTGGACAACAAAGAGGAAGCATTTCCCATCAAATATCTCATTTTCCTGTTGCTCCCACCTCTCTTCGCATCAAACTTGACAACTAATCATAAATAAATTTCAAACCAAACTCTCTTTGTGAAAATCAATTTTTCTTGGTACGGTTGGGAAGCTAACACTTTTGAACTCCTCTCTCACGCCTATTATCACATACTATCTCTGTTACATCCCTCCTCCTTTTTGCACATTGAACCACATAGACAAAATCAAGCACCACTTTCTTTGCAATGACAAAATCCTCTTAGTCAATTAGAAGTACATTTGCAAGCTAAATCTCAAGGCCAGTGGGATATAGTTAACATTAAACTCCACTCCCATTGCTTAATAAATAAAATCACTACTTCTCTTATCATTAACAAACTCTTTGTTTGGAGAAATCAAATTTTCTAGAAATACTGTAAAACACATCAACCATGGCATAAAACTAGAAAAAACAACGTCTTTATTTTCTAGCGCTACATCAACCAACATATCTATGTTATTCAAGATACCATAAAGATCAACCTCAGCATTCCACTCCTTCACTTTTTTGATGGATCTACAAACCCCTCATTGTTTTATCATCTAAAATTACTAATCTTTACAATTTATTGTTTGGTTTCATAGTTGATGATGATTTTATGCTATAGGAACATGATGGAAACAATATATGACCTTGTCTCACTATTATTCGGGCCCACTGCACCACCAATGTCCCCTTCACCTTCAAGTCCCTTTGGAACTCCTGAGTATGAATGAAGCATATCTTTGATTGATTTTATTTTCTTAAAATCATTCCTTTCTGCATGGAGGTTTGTCTTTGGGTGCCTCCGCTATACTCTTTCTTTTCACATACATGTATACCCGACTTATTTTTTAGCTGATATTATCTATACTTGTTTCTCATTGTGCTTCAGAGAAAACTTTGCAGATATGAAATTTCCTTATCTTCTATTGTGGATGAATGTAGTTTAAAAAAAGTATACTCATCTTTTTCTTCTGTATTGACCCAGATTCATCTTAGTTATCTAAGTAGGGTTTACTAGGAAATGTTACATGCTTAACAAGAGTTCTCGTTTTTAAGCTTGATCAATAAAGAGGTGTCCGACCATGATGTTTTAAGCCTAATAAGAAACTCTAAGCATGATTTTATTTTGAATGTTTAGAGTTCCAAAATTGAAAATCCTAGTAGGTCAAAATTAGGATTTTGATGCTACACGAATACAAAACTTGATAACTACAATGGTGTAGTAATTCTATTATACAACAATACATAGAGTTTAGTTAAAATTCATTGTGCCCTCTACTATAGGCCAAATGTTATAGAAAATGTCTGTCTCCACTGCTAGTGAGGTTTCATAGTGGAAAACAATAGAGACAAAGGGGTAATTAAAGAGTGTTTTGCAGTGCTATTGACCACCAGATTAAGACTACATGAGATGAAAGAAATTTTGTGGGTTTCCAACTGTACTAGAGAGTTAGGAGATCATTCTCTTTAGGGTAACAAGCAAGGTTTTTATAAGGTGATGATCACTAAAAGCCTGAATGGCTGAACTTGGATCCTAGTAGATGACATGATTCTTCCAGCCTTTATTCTTTCATAGGCTTAAGGCATTACATATGCCTTGTAGTTCCACCTCCAGAACCTACATGGCTTGGCATTGCATGATTATACCCAAGATAGGATATCTTGCATCATCAACAATGTGTATAGTGATTCTAGCCTTCTTGGAATGGTATTGAAAGTCAACATATACAGAGAGGATAGTATTGCATCCCTCTAGTGGATTGAGGGAAAGGAAAGCCAGGCTGCTAAACCTGAGATAGGTCTTGGGCAAGTTAAGAATATCTATGGCTCGTTCCTTAGTGAAGGCAACTCGGGTTTCTAGGCTACACTTCCTGCCATCATGAATGATGTCATTGTGTGACTTTCATATAGAGCAATAGGCAATGACACATTAGGTATCTTCCATTGAATCATCGATTGAGTAAATAATGAGATATACCCATTAATATTCCATCAAGAGAAGAAGTTGGGACTGAGTGGAAGAGCTTGCCACCCCATCCTAATATGTGGGTAGTCTTGTAGGAAATGTACTAGAGTATCCACAACATAGTTACACACTCAGTAGGTCCCTCAAGTTGGGATGTTTCTATGAATTTTCTCAAAGTTTATCAGTAAGGCATGATGTTGCAGCAACCATAAGAAAAATTTCATATGAGAAGGAAATAAATACTTCCAAATACATTTCAAGTTGTCCTCGCCCAAGGTCTCCTTCAAAGACAGAAACCATGCATAGGCTGACTTAGTGAAGGTTGGCTCAAAATTCCAGGACCAATTATTTGGACCCGCATTAGGACATGACAACGGAATGTTTTGAATAAAAGGTCATGATGATTGTGGGAGATGTGAGTTGATAAAGGACCGGTCTCAATCTAAGTTATTAGAGAACATAGAAATGACATGGACGACAATGAGATTAGGAGGAGCAGTTAGGGAGGGAGTGAATCCTCAAATGAACGTCCATGGACCCAATGATCCTTCCACACATTTTTGTTACATATATAGTTGATATTAATATGATATGTCATTATCATTAGGTTTATATGCTTCTTAATGAAAGACCAAACCCAGGTACATTTCCTATGATTTATAGCATCATCCAACATATAGTTTCATGCATGAATTCAACCCATGGAGAGGATGAGTTGTTTAGAAAGTGCCAAACATTCTTAAGAACTGAAGAAGTATTCTAATCTCTAGCATCCTTGATAACTTCATTAGATATCATTGGACATTGCGATCTTCTTCTAGGAGTCCACTTATATCTTCTTCTATTCTCAACATCCTAACCATAAAATGCTTTCTACATGTTTGTTAATCTCATTGCACAATAATGGTGAGAGCTTAACCAATTGCATTGTGTAGGATGGCAGAGCGTAAAGAGTGGATTTCATGAGGGTAATTGCCCCTGCCAAAGAGAGGTGGTGAGCTGACCAGCTTGACATGTGATCTCTTATGGAATGAATAATAGAGGCATGAGTGGATTTCTTTAGTCTGTGATGGAGGATAGGGGCTTCCATATAACGTCTCAGGTTGTTGGTACTTTTGATGCCCAAGCATATGTAGAAGGAATATTTTTCTGTATCAGAAGTATTTGGTGAGAAGAAGCATCACATCTTCTCTTTAGAGATAGTCTAGCCTGAGGCTTTGGAGAAGGCCTAAACACTTTGTCAATGGTGACTGTTTGTTGGTTTATTATTTTAGCCATGAGAGGCTTTGCAATGCCCTTGTCTTCACTATGAATTTGGAATATGAATTTAGAATCATGTAGCAGTATAACGGTGAGAGGCTTTGCAATATTTAAGAAATTATTCATGAACCTTCTATAGAACCCTTCTTGGCCTAAGAATTCTCTCACCTCCTTCACACTATATGGTGGTTCAAGCTTCACAAAGACTTCAGTATTGGCCTTGTCCACTTCAATCCCTTGAGTGCTTACCCTATGACCGGAACTATGCCTACTTTAACAATAAGGTGGAACTTCTCCAAATTAGCATGAGGTGTTCCTCTTTGCATCTAGCTAGAACAATTCAGAGATGATGCAAACAAGAATAAAATGATTGCATGTAGATGGAGAAATCATCCATAAACACCTTAATAAAAATCTATAATAATCTTGCAAAGATGGATACCATGCACTGTTGAAATGGTGTTGTGAATTTGCAAAGCTCAAATGACACAATCCTGGAAGTATATGTTCCAAATAGGCACATGAAACTGGTATTCTCTTGATCATCCAGGTGGATTAGGATTTGGTATAACCTAGAGTATCCATCAAGGTAGTGGAAAATCTCTTGAATTCTAAATGCTCTAATACTTGATCAAGTAAGGGAAGAGGGAAGTGTCCCTTTCTTGTGGTTTTATTCAACTTTTAGTGATTAATGCACATTCTCTAGCTTATTATTATGTGAGTATGAATGAGCTCATTATTATCATCTAATGTGACTATAGTATTGTCCTTCCTCAGAAATTCCTACATTGCATAAACCATGGAAACTGTGAGATATGATGATCATCCAAAAAACTAGTAGGCTTATAACTTCTATCTGAGTGAGCTGCTTCACAAACTGATTAAATCTGCATTGAGGGTATCTGAATGACTTGTAATCCTCCACCAAGGGGTTCTTTTAGATGCATATAGCATGTGGATGAAATTGGTCATCTGTCATTTTGTACCTTAAGGTGAACTTCCATTTATGGAGCTTTGTCAACAATCTATCCTCCTACTCTTATGTAAGATCATATTTTATTATCACATGACAAACCTTCAAATTATCACAAAAAAAACATATTTAAGTCCTTCAGGAAAAGGATTTTATTCTGGAGCCTTTGGGCTAGTATTCCCTCTTCAAAAAAAGAAATGGCCTTCCAATCTTCAAATTTATGACAAGGTTCTTCTTTATAAGTATCCAGATGTACCAACCATTATTCAATCTATTGGGTTATCAAAATCTAAACTTTCAGAGCAAGTCAAGGGAAGCTAAAGGGATCTTATGACATATTAATTAGTCTCTTGCTTGATTTGTGATAACCATTCAAAGTAGTCTATTTGATTAAATTACTCATTAATATTGGGTCCCTTTAGGATGTCAAACACATGGAACTCTAGTCTCTCCATTCCTAGTCTTACAAGAAGTGTGCTTGTGTTCACATCTATCATAACTTAGATTATGGCTAAGAAGGGACGACCCAAAATGAGAGGATATCTAAGGTCCTCTATTATGTTCATGACCACAAAGTTGCAAGGTACATAGGATTCCTTTGCAAACTTCACTAGCACATCTTCAACCATCCCCATTGGCCTTGTCGTAAAGGAATCTGCTATTTGGATTGTCATAATTGAAGGAATTAGGTATGTGAAACCCAATATATGGCATAGAGTAAATGGCATGATAGAAATACTATACCCTACATATTCTAGTTCTTTTAGAAAATATTGTCCCCTACATTATAATGTATCCCAAAGGCATTAGGATCCTTTTGCTTCTTAGGCAATTTATTTGGGACAACATCTAAAATGTTCTAGATAGATTCACCATCTCTTACACTTCAATGGTGCACTTTTATTATTATATTAGTCTTCAAATATTTGGTTGAGGCAGGGATCTTAGAAAGATCACCCAAGAACAGGATGTCCACATGAAGCTTTTTTGTAGCTTCTTTTGATTTTAGGATCTTGGTATCAAGATTCATTTGTTTCAAGATATTTTTGTTTGGGGGGCCTTGTCTTGTAGATTGTAACTTTTGGTTTTCCTGTATTAACTTTTACTTTATCTCTTTTGTCATCCTTTCCTACAACTATGTCATGAAATATCCATTGTAATTATGCCTCTCCTAGAGTCACTATACTGATGTATCATTGTCATTTAGAGTCGTAAGTGGAGTTATTGGTCTGTTGTAGCTGAGTAGATGTTCCCTAAAGATGTGGTAATGGTTTTCAATTTCTTAATGCACTTTAGGTTATTTTCTCACTATCCTGCAAAGGAACCACAAGAACATGTAGAAAGTTGAGTTGAATATGACTCAATGGACTTCTGATAGGCTTGTTGGTTTGAGATCATGGTTTTCTGACCAATAATCATAGACTATTCTGATTAAAGAATCTCTCGATAGCATAAATCTTATCTTCATGAGAAGAAGGTGTTGTGTTTTGTGGAGGTGATAGAGGCAAAGGAAATAATAAAATTTTCTACACATACTTTAGAGAAGATCTTGTCAATAACAACATATTTGAAAAGAGGGTGCACATGATATACATCATCCCGAAGAAAATTTGGTGACATCCCTTTGCGATGATATATGTCTCTCCTTATGTGCACAGACAGTCATCATCGACATCCTCTGCACGTAGGCAACTCATCGTCTGCGTCTTTACTTAATCCATGTATATGGATTTGAACTCCACGTCACACTTGTCAGGAAGGAGTATATAGACTTCTTCTTGACGACGTACTAACATTGGTAGCTTTCCTTCTGTCTCACTTAGGGACGATGACAGCTAAGGTTCACGTATAAGAGCATGTCTGAGCATATATCAAAAGATGATAGTCATGCCCGTATAAATAGAAGAGGAAAGGAAACATGGTTTCCGAAAACCCTTGGATAAACAAAAGGTTTGTGGTTGTGTTTTAAATGAGCCGCTCGTAGACTATTAAAAAAATACTCTGGAATCAATTATTTAACCAATTAATCATAATAATTGATTACTTTATCTTCATTTCCTGACTCTAGTCAATCGCTCTGAATTATCCAACTGACATAACAAAGGAATCTAATTAATTATCTTAAACACTTTAACCAATTAACTCGTATTATATTCCAATATTATTCAAGTAGATTACCTAGACATTTTAGTAATCAACTTATTTTTTAACACCACCAATAACATCCACAAATTATACTCGTAATCCAATCACATCCTATGTGTGTGATCTGGTATACTCCAAGTTATGTTGAAAGTGATATTCATAAACATATTATGATTTTACAAGAAATGATTGGTATCTAGTAATACTTCATTTCCGCCCAAGTAATTGAAGAAGTTGGACAACAATTTCAACCTACAATCGACTGTATAGTTCCTTTGTCTCTGATTTCCAAATTGAACTTCAGGCATGGAATAATCATCCTCTTCAACCATTCAATACATGTTCCTTGACCTAAAGCAGACTGTCTGAGATGTGTGTAAGCTCAATATTACACATTGACTCACACCAGTATGGCCATGCATTTCTCAGTCTCACTTATCTAGTGGCTAGGATATCAAACTCCTACAGGAGGGACAAATCCCATCTACATCACTTACAATCATCCCCATGTGTTACGGTGCATTGAGCACCACCTTTATAGAAATCCTTATTCGGGGTCATAGTGGATGATGTCAAAACACACTGAATGATATGTGATGAGTGTAGTGATTTTAGGTCTAAGAACCACTATCACTATGACAGATGACTCTGACTACCAATCATGGTTTCCATTTGTGAATCTCAAGGGGGTTTGTCTGATACATTGTTCTCTAAAAAGTATCTATGTGCTTGCTTTGATATCACACATCATGAATAATGAGATTCATTCATCAACCAAAACACATTGTAGTCTTAAGTGTTATTGTTGTCTATTAGCCTTCCGCAATAACATTCCACTAGGGACATGATAAGAATGCATATAATCTTGACATCTATATGATCTCATCATTCGGGTCCTCAACCCAAACACATATGCCAATGAGTAATATCATTATTTAGACAATTATTATCTTGCATCATTATCTCACAATTGAATAAAACATAATAAACTAGAAGATTACATTTATTATTAATTAAATAGTTTACAAGTTATGTCATTCCAATCATCATATGATTGCCTCTCTGGGCATACATACCAATAGAAGGGAAATTCACTTGTTGTGCCCCTGTCACCTGATTCAGATTCTAGAATTTATACCCTTGATTGTAGCCACGATTCTGTAAGTTTCCTATATAGTTCCCCTGGTTCTTAAAATTATGTTGTTGATTTTTTTGGAACCCAAGGGGTGTAGGAAGTATGGAAATAGAGACGACAATAGAAACAAAAAATATTATCTCATATTCCCCATGACCAGCATAAGACAACTATGGATTGGGAAGGAAGGCTTATACTTGGTCATGGAGCAAGTCCAACGACTATCCTTGTAGTGGCATGCTTCTTTTGCAAACAACACCTGGACAATGGTCTCTGGAGGCCTCTTGGTATAGATCTGCAGATAGAGGTTGACAATGTCCTCTTAGTAGGTGGCAAGAACCTCTATGCCTCTGTGTAGTCCACACAGACCACTGAGAACTCCTATCATCATTTTAGAACTGGAAGGAAAGATTTGTCCGTTCGATGTCAATGTGCTCGCGTTGATTGCTCTCCCTTATTGTCTCTCCCTTGTTGTCTCTCCCTTTTACGGGTAAGACTTGCTCAGGATCTCATGTTACCACAATTGTGAGAGGACAACAATTTTCAAAGCTTATTTTTGTGTCTTCTAAAAGCCTTGATTGCCCCCTTTATATAGGAGGGTCAGGATCATGGTTTCTAGATCAACTAGGAGTCAAAAATATGGAATTTAATGAATTTTTTGGAAGTTGTGATCATGAAATGGTCAGCTCACTACTGAACTGGTCAGTTACATGTGAAACACTCATTTGAACACTTGGGGTTCACTATATTTCTTATTTGCAAACATATTACATTTAATGTGATAGTTAATACACAACATGATGTCAACATCAATCCTTGATCCAATCTTATTGATCATTGAAACAGGCAATTCACAATCTGAAATAAAACAACTCAGGTTCTTAACCGGTCAGTCACTTCTAAAATGGTCGATTTAGATTCCAACCAACTAACTTTAATCCAATGTTGTTTAAGTTGATTACCTAAACACTTTAGTAATAAATTCAAACCCATTCATTAGTAAACTGCTATTCTAGGTGTTTCCTATGTGTGTGACCCTGTAGGTTGTGAATTATGTTGGAAATGAATGTCCACAACTACTTTATGACATCACAAGTAACGAGCGGTATCTAGAAGCACATAATTGCCTCCAAAATAATTGGGAAGTTGGAGAAAACTTTGACCTATAACATGTGAATAGTATTATTGTGATTGTATAGTTCCTTTGCCCCTGATATCCTGATTGAACTCAAGGCATGAAATCGTCATGCTCTTAACATACAATCCATGTTCCTTGAACTAGAGAAAACTGTATGTGATGCATGTGATCTCACATATCATATATTGATTCACATGAGTATGGCCATATGTTTCTTAGTCTCTCTTATCATGTGGCCAGGATATCAACTCTAGTAAGAGGGAAACATCCCATCTACATCACTCACAGTCAATCCCCATGTGTCACAATGTATCTGAGCATCACCTTTATGGTAACCTTATGCAAGTCCACATTGGATGATGTCAAATTACGTCACCAACATATGATAGTTGTAGTAATTTTATGTCTAAGAATCACAATCACCACTATCACTATGAGAGCTGATTCTGACTACCATTCAATGGTTTCCATGCATCACTCTCAAGGTGGGTTTGTCTGATAGGCTATTCTTTAACAAGTACATATGTTCTTGGTTTGATATCACATATCATGACTAATGAGATTTTGTCATCAACCAACACATTCTCTAGTTTCGTGTATTCTTGTTGTCTATTAGCTTCTACAATAACATTAGACTAGGGACATAACAAGAATGTATGTACTCTTATCATACATATGATTTCATTGTTTAGGTCCTCAACCTTAAGACATGTCATCGAGTAACATAATTCTTTAGACATTTATCATGTTATACCATTATCTCATAATCGAGCAAACATATAGAAAAATATTACCTTTATTATTAATACAATCATTTACAAGATATTAAGTATCCTAATCTTGAAATGAATGTGAACTAAAGTGAATGTCATTGTTATAGAGAACCAATGTTTTCCAATCTTTCTCTAATGATGAACCATGGTATATTATACCTCCGAATCAATAACTTACTGATCTTGGTTACACCTAACTCAAGTAGACCCCATCTATACTCCAATGGTAACAATCATGCATGATTATTACTCAATACAACTAGTTATGCCAATGTTGGTGATTAAGTTGACTAAGCTTGCTAAAATCTTATGATTGCTCTAAATAAGATCATGAAACCTAATCTTATGATCCCTAATCTTAGTTGTGATGTGTCACCCTAAGATCTATATGAATCCATGATGTATAATGTAACTAGATAATCAACTTGCATGAATAGTTGAGATGTTGAAAACAATGTTAAAGGAAAAGATACCTAGATCTAGGGGACACATAAAACCACCATGATTATGATTAACGATACCTAATCTTGCTGATATTAATCTAAATATACTCATTCATAATGTCAGGATATCTATGATGACCCAATTTCCAAGATCTAGTCAAGTTGCTAATTATGGTTTTCTAATCGAATGGTTAATCTCATGCTCTAATCAAGGGACTCTTTATCCTTTTATTATCTAGACTAGTGGTATTGAACTTGCTTGTATGAATGTATGCTTAGACTTATTTTTGTTAAATACTTGTTTGAGCTACTTGTTCCCTATGATTAGTACGTTCATTTTGCTTGAATTATGTTGAACAAATCTTGAACATAATTGAACATGTCCATTATACAAACCATGTGTACCTGTAAGTATTCTCGAGGTAAGGGCACAAGGAAAGTATGAAACATGGATAGCTCATTGACTTAGGTCTTGGGGTTCATCATGTATAAAAGGATTAGCTAGTCTTGAGCACCCTTACAGACCCTTCCTTTGAGGAAGTTGGTCAATGGCCATATATTGTGGTTTAAGTATAATGGGAATGCGCCTAAATATTGCATCTTAACAAGAAAGTCATTAATGTTGTTTATTTCTGTCTTGCTATCATGTTAAGTTTTTCCAAGCATATATGTTTCTTAAAGATGTGAGTTTATGTATTTTATAATGTACTCAACACAGTTGTTTTGATGTGTACCCCTTTTATTATTTTAGCTAACATGTATACTAAGACTCTCATGCTATGATCGTTAATTTTGCTACACTATGAGATATTTCCATGCTTACTTTGATGATATCAAATGACATGAAAATGAAATTCTCTTGGGCTGACATATGGGACTAAGATCTTATTTTAGGTACTAGTTTAGTTCCTTTTATGTCATTTTATATCTTATCTTGTTCTTGGTTGTCGTTTCATTCATGCATATGTTATGTGATCCATTCTAAGGAAGAATGCTCAGGTCTACTCACCTTTGTCTATGTAGCCATTAGGAGCATGAACTTTGGGTAATAAACAGTTCCATGACATCAACATTCCATTCACATAATATGACAATTCCATCCCATATAAGAGATTGTACATTGATGAGATGTGAAGATTTGCAGAGTACCAACTCAAAGAAATGATGTTGACCCTTTGACAAAAGTACTTTCACAGTAGAAGCATGATGGTCATGCTACATCACTTGGAATTTGGTTCATAGGTGATTGGCTCTAAGTACAACTGCGAGTATGTTTGCATGTATGCCCAGAGAGCCAATCAAAATGTGCATAAGAATGGTCCATAAGTCATTTAGGGGTACAAGTTAGGATAAACTATTGATTTCAAGGCCACATGCACATATTGATTAACTTTTGATCAATAACATCACAAGGTTTAACATCCATCACTAAAGTACACAAAAGATCATGTTAAGACACACAAAGTGTCACCAAATCATTATTAGGGTCCAAGAAATATCATTATAGAACATGATTGCATTTAACATAGAAGTTTATTGATTTAGAGCATTTATGTAGGTTAGATGCATAGATGAACACGTTATGGCATAGAAGAAGGGGTATTTTGCATATAGTTCCATACTATGCTACATAAGTAACATGATGTCATTTTAGGGTACAAAGAAGGATCAAATTCGAATCATGATGCATAAGGAGGTTCAAGATACTAAGATTGGACTAACATCAAGTTTTAGGGGCATAAAAATATCAAAATCATGCATTCAATACCACTAGTACATAATCGACCTTTAGTGTTAGTTATTTAAGGCCTTTAGTGTCGGTTTCTAAGCGACACCTATGTGGGTGATGCTAAAAGCCCAACCATTACGCATTGGTTCAAACACCGATGCCAAAACCCTTCGCGCGCCACCGAAAACGCGCCAACAGGGGACTATAGGTTTTCGGTTATTAGATAAGAAACTGACATCATATACCTTTGTGCCACAGAAAGGGCGCCATCTGGAGCACTATCAACGTCGGTTTATTAGTAATAACCGATGCCATATCACTCCTAGCACGGCCAGCATGGCCGTGCTAGCCAGCACGGCCGTGGTGTCTGGTCCGCTACCACGGCCATGCTGGCCAGCACAGTCGTGGTGTTAAGCAAATAGACGTCGATTACGAGTAGGCAACCGACACTGTAACCGACGCCATATCACTCCCAACACGTCTGTTCTGGCCAGCACGGTTGTGGTGTCTGGTCCGCTGCCACGGTCGTGCTGGACAACACGGCCGTGGTGTTAAGGAAATAGACGTCAGTTACGAGTAGGAAACCGACACTGTAACTATGTGGCGTCGGTTTTATACAAATAACTGACGCCTATTTTTGTTTTTTTTTTCTGAGTCTGCAGACCTGCTGTGGCTGGTCGTAGGATGAGAAACCTATAGTTCAGTTATGAACTGCAGGTTTTACGACATCCATTGATATCAGCCAACAACAAGCCACAAACCTGCAAAATTAACAACAAAAATATTCACACATTTAGCAACCTGCAGTTCCATTGATTTTCACATATTTAGAAACAATCATGTAGCTAGCAATCTGTAGTTCCATTCATTTTCACATTCACATATGTAGAAACATTCATATAGCAACCAACAATTTCATTCATTTTCACTCAGACACATTTAGAAACATCCAGACATGTAGAAACATTCACACATATATTATAATTCAGAAATTCATTTACAAAATATCATTCTTTAGTCATTATTCGCTATCAACATCCCAATTATATTTTAAAACCCCCACTACTTGTATGGCTGTTGCCCATTCTTCTCTTACTTCATTTAATTCTCCCGTCGTATAGGGAGCATGTACATCTGGTAAGGCCTTTCCTGTAGTGTGGTCAGTTTTAAACACCTTTAAAGAGAATGATGTATATATATAATTAATGAGCCATAAATAATATTGATATATTTCATATTATCTAATGAGACTATATAATACCTCAAGAATAGTATCTATGTCCAATGTGGCATATTTGATAATCATGTGCATAAATCGCATCACATAGTATGCACATGTCCATCCGTTGTCTTGTGTAGCACACTATAAATTCAAACATACAAAATATTAAAAAATATAACTAATTAAGCAATGTTCACATAAATAACATATACATATATTCCAGTCGGGAACTTACTTTCACGTTCTTCCAAATTATTGGATGGTTCTTTTTCGTGGGGACCTTTCCTCCAGCCTTTTTGAACTCATCTAAACCCCTACATGTTAATGTAACACAGTACATTGCATCATTAAATAGTAATGTAATAACATATGTTAACGGATATGAAAATGAAATATTTCTCACCAGAATAATGACATTTTCATTATGTGTCCATATTTTGAATTCAATTTACTCCCCTTAGGATCTAGATAATAGACAGTGAACGTCTCGGGGAAAATAACTAGTAACTCCCAAGGCATACCACTAGAGGTAAAAAAGTTAACAATTAATAACTCAAAATACACAATAAAAATGTAATTTTCTTAAGTCCAAATTATAATAAGCAAAGTAAACTTACTCTACATTGAATGGAGCTATTATCACAATCTTCTTATTTTGAGCAAAATTTGTAAAAGCCTCACAGCAGCATTGTTGAACTGACGGAGGGTCTTTAGCTACTAGACTAATCAAAGATGGAATAAAAAATCCTACATGTTCGAAGGCAAAATCTTCACATATCTTGTCTAAGTAGCTGCAAAATATGTATTAATTACGCATGCATTAATAAATAAGAAACCAGATCACCAGATCCTACACAAGGTATATGGATGTATAAAGAAGATCTCACCATATCCATAGCTCTATCACAAATGTATTTAGCCAATCATATTGAAACAACTCCAAAATATCTTGTATAAATAGTTTGCTTTCATATGATTGACCTGCAACATCTAAATCTATAGAAACAGTGATAGGGCAATTTATATCATGTTCGCCTAACCATATTGCCATACCCCTACAGTTAGGACCTAACGGGTCAGGTAGGTCCTGTGGAACCCAACTGGGTAATGTCGGAGGTGGAAGTGGAGGCCTAGATGCTGTGGGTGTCTTCTTTTTAACTAGTATATATATATAATTTCAGATCAACTGACATCATATACACACACTAACAATTTAACGTAATGTCAATTTACCATACAGTTTCAGTAAAGAGGACATCCGCTTTTAGCCACAATATCACTCTACCTTCTGCCTCACCAAGCATTTCACAATCTGGGTGGGCATATGGTAATGGAAGATCCATCCACTTGGAGAATATATGTACCGGGCTCACACGAATCCAACCAGCTGGTAATAGAGACCCGTGAAACATTTCCCCTAGTAGGGATGGGTAAGTCGACGCCTCTGCAACAACATATTCTTTACTTTTTAGACGACATGGGTTCAAACCCTACAAATTTTTGTGTAAAGAATGTTATATACATATATACATATCATCTTTTTTTGAAACGACTACAATTTCATATATACATATCATCTTGAATTAAAAAACTAGTTACTATGTCATAAAAATACTTACAGCGGATGTGCTAGGTGGTGGGTCTACAAGATTACTCCCAACCTCTGCAGTAGGAGTAGAGCGGGATGCCATAATAGGTATTGTCTGCTGAGTGGCAGTCTGAGATGCCTGCCACTTTTTCAGTGCTTCTTCGAGTTTCCTATCAACTAGCTTATCTACCTATACTTGGATAAAAGAAATGTTAGCTTCTAATTATTGAATTCTCTTTTCAGTAACATTATAAAGAAAGAATATGTTACCTCTTCTTGTGAAAGTCCCACTTTTGGGACATGTTTGCGCTGGGATGGCCCAAAAAAAGCTTTGATGCCCACACCAACGCCTACAACCCTAACACATCCAGGATGCTCTAGGTTACCCAGAGCAACTGTCAATTCATCCCTTGTGCCCTCAGGGATGAACTTGCCTTGTTTCCTCAGCTCGTGCATCTCCCGCTAATCGCCAAAACAAAAATTTGTAATTAAGTAAACACCACAAATAATCAATATTCGAACGATTGCTGTAAGAGTTGTATTTTACCATTTTTGCAGCTGCCTCAGCAGTTGCGGGCTTCCTTATTTCTCCCTTATTATTTTGCCTCCCAGCTATCCAGACATCATGGCGAGGCAGAGGTGTGCTACCTATAGTAGAGGACTCCAGAGTAGCAGTAGACTGAGAAGTAGCCTCAGACTGTAGTCTTTGGCGAATGCCTGAATACCCCTTCGGACCCATTGTGTAGTCATGCACATTCATTGCATGCCTTGATTTTTGTGCCTCACTGAGGGCCTAGTTACTATGCACATTAATGATTTGGTTAGTAACACTTAATGTTAATCTTGAATAGGTGAATACAACATATATTAATGAGATTGGGACAGACGCCTAATACCTTGAATTCATCAATTTGTCTTGAAGCAACAAATGCGTCCCATTCTTATTTGTCCAGGAAGTTCCACTGTTCAGTGGCTGTCTTCTTCCTCTTGTCACCTTCTTTTATGTATTATCGGGTGAGATTTGTCCTATAGTTCCTTAGGACTCTCCCACAGAGTTGCATCATGAATTTACGATGCAACTTTTCATTCAATTCAAATATACTCTGCAAATAGAATTGCTATTAACTAGTATCCAACAAATTAGTAATCTACAAAATAGAATTGCAAATTAATAATAACTCACGCATAAATCCTACCATATTACGTCTTTCTTCTCCTTAGGAACTTTATGCCAAGAATCTATCTTACAACCGCAATGGCTACGAGTAACATACCCAAGATATAAAACAAATGAATTGCGATTCACACCAGATGCATTTCCTGCATTATCAAAATCCACAACAAGTTTGGGTCATTGCCCTTTTGCACTATTAACTTCTTCATCATAGTGATGCCCCTTCTCTTGTCAACTTTTTGGTGTTACTGATCAAGTGCCTCAAGTGATTCAGATGGTACATGTGCATCATCAACCTAAAATTTGACAAAATAAACACATTTACAAGATATAACAATAAATGGACATATAGATATATATATATGATATATTTTTAAAACTTACATTGTGAGGCGGCGCATTGATGTCCTCCCCCTCACGGTAATCATCAGCACGGTCATCAGGAGAATGCTCAGCCATATGAAAATTCACATTCACATTGTAAAGTTCACATTGTAAAGTAATTCAAATTGTAAAGCACACATTGTAAAGTTCACATTCACATTGTAAAGTAATTCACATTGTAAAGTTCATATTATAAAGTAATTTACATTGTAAAATTCACATTGTAAAGTTCACATTCACATTGTAAAGTTCACATTCAGAAAAATAAAACATATAAAAAAAATATAAACATGCCTCTAATATTGCGATTTTTTATCAATTAACAATCCTTCATTGTAATCTCCGTGCACATACAAGTCATCATTAGCTTCAATATTTGTTGGTGTTGGCAACCCAACTGGGAATGGACTGGAGTCATCATACTTATCGTAGTACTGTTCTTCATATATAGGATCTTCAATGAACTGTCTTTTACCATGAAGAACAACCAACCATTTATCATTTGCAGGATCATCGATATAAAATACTTGTTTCGCCTGTGATGCCAATATGAATGGTTCACCCTTCTCGCCAATCTTTTCAAAGTTCACTAAAGTGAAACCCAATTCATCCACTATAACTCCTTTGGTGTTATCAACCCAATTACATTTGAAGAGCGGAATTCTAAAATATATGTAGTCAAACTCCCATATGTCTTCAATGACACCGTAATATGACATTTTAGCTTCACGTGGACTCTTATCCTTTGCACTTGCAAAAAACATAGGCGATGCTTGAAGGGTGACCCCACTATTTTGGACGACACTCTTATCATCTTGGCACTTTGTGTAATATGTGAATCCATTAATGTCATACCCTTCATAAGACATAGCAGTCAATTTTGGTTTAAAGGCGAGGCATTTGATAGTTTCAGTAATATCATCTGGTGTTTGAGATAGTTGATGTAAGACTTTATCTTCAAACCACTTAATAAATGTCTTGTTATGCTCTCTAGCAAGCCACATTGTATTGGCTTGAGGATATTATCTCTTGATGAAATTGGTATGTTCCTCGATATAAACGTTCACTTTGTCCATTTTGTGTAAAATATACAAGTGACCTTGTTCCAACTGCTCATGGTTGATTACTTTCACACGTGATCCCAAAATTCCTTTGCCAAATTGCTCGTCAATATTCTTGTCATTATTAGGAGTGTCATTACCATTGAGAAAGTCCTTGCAAAAATCCATAACCTCTCTCGCCACATAACCCTCGATAATACTCCCTTCAGGTCGGTAACGGTTTTGAACATCACTTTTAAAAATGATCATGTATCGTTCAATGGGATACATCCAATGGAAGAAAACTGGTCCCAACATTTTCACTTCCCTAGTCAAGTGGATAACAATATGTACCATGATATAAAAGAACGAAGGAGGAAAATACATCTCAAGCTGACATAGGGTAACAACCACTTCTCTTTGCAATTTATCGAGAGTATCAGGGTCAATAACGTTGCTGCACAGACTGTTGAAAAAGAAACAAAGTCTGGTGATTGCAAACCTTACATGCTTCGGCAATATAGATCTAATTGCCACAGGCAATATTTGTTGCATTAGAGTGTGACAATCATGAGATTTAAGACCTATCAACTTCAGATCTTTCATTGATACCAATCTACGAATGTTGGATGAGTAACCCTGTTGTAATATCCTCAAATTTTGGTAAAAATTGAACTATAAAATATGATGCATGAATTAAATTGATATTACCTCAGTAATTTTATTGGTGGAATGGTAATGTTAATTGTCTTTGTCGCACAAGTGCTTTTGGCACAAGACAAATAGATAAAACGAAATTCATGCATTAATAAATAGTAATGATGTTGATAAACATTTTCCAAAGGAGAATAAAGTTTATGATGTGTTAAATAGTTAAAAGAATACATATCTTTCCATTATTGGGAACACAATGGTTGGGACCCAAATAGTGTTACCTTGGGTTGTCTTTTTGGTATGTTGAAATATAATTACAATTTAAAATAATAAGAGGATTTCAAGGATAATCCAAGATAATGAGTGGCGTAGATAATTAATTAAAAGATTAACCACCTTTTCTTGGAAGCCAAATAATGGAACAATATGTCAGTTTCCTAAGAGAAATAGGAAACATGGTTTAAAAGAAAAGTAAGAGAAAGTTGAAATAATTATAGATATGCCTTGGTTTCTCCCTATTCTGTAGATGGAGATAATTATGAATAGAAAAGGACATCTTTTAATGCCTAAAAGAAAGATAAAGGAAAGAGGGGTTATGCAAAGGTGTATGTTTCATGTTTAATACATTTCCATTAGTAAGTCATGACCCACATGGACTCCCGTTAGGAAAGGAGTCCATCTATCTTTAGGAAGGAATATAACACATGTGGTTGTTCTCTTTTCTTGGCAATCACGTATGAGGGAAACCAGTCCCAAAAACTTAGGGTTCGTGGAAAGGATTCATGAGCAAAGCTATACCTGTATATATGTATAGGGATATCTCCTCTCCTTCAGTTTTCATCCGACCATGCACTCCACCCCACTTTCTCCTTTGAATGCAATCCTCAAAGTGGAGGGGACCTTGGTGGTGCGCCGCCTAGATCCCACGGTGCGCAGGCATCCTAACGTAGGGTTGGGTTGATGACTAGTGGTTGTTGTGGTTCCTGTTCGGACTGATGCCAGAGAAACACTGAGTAGAGGAAGTAGGTTAGAAGAGGAGGCGGCAGGTTTCCCTCATTGCAGCAGAAACTACCACCAACGCCCATCTAGCAATGTACAAACTGCTTCGGGCTCCTAGGGCGTCAGTATATGTGGAGGCGGAGACCGAGCATGAGGACGACCGCCTCAACTCCGGTGATATATGCACAGATGCACTCCAGCGTGAAAACGACGAAGGCTGGCAGGGGTTCGGACATTTAGACACCTGTTGGTGTTTCCGAGGGGGCGAGTAGTGCCCAAGGGAAGGAGCTTCCCGTTGGGAAATGAGACGACGGAGGAGGAACTCGCAGCTACTAAGAGTCTCACCGACATCGCCTGGGCAGAGGCATTGCCCCTCGACATTGAGCGGCAAAGGCATAGCCACCACGTTCTACGCATGCGAGAGGGTGAATGAGGGAATCCCTGGTAGGCGGAACCCTCTAAGGGCATGTTTGGTTACCTGGATTTTGTTGTATTGGATTGTATTTTGGGCTCCAGTTCAACAAATTTTACGTTTGGTTTGCAGGATTGGAGAACTGAGGCTAATCCCGGGATTTTTAAACATAATAGGAATCCCGTATTTTGGTCTCCATCCAAATTCTCCCGGACGCCAAAATCCAACATGACGAAGGTCGTGGACACGAAAAAAAATAAATCCCGCACATACAAAATCCAGCAAACCAAACATAAAATTTTATTTTGCGGGATTTTGACAATGCAACATTTTAGTAATGCGGGATGGACAGAAATCAGGATTTCTAAAAATCTTGCAAACCAAACGTGCCCTAAAGAACGGCGGAGAGGTCGACAATTGCCAGCGTGACGTCGGAAGGTGTATCCGCGGCCGACCCAGATGACGAGGATGGGGCCACTGGTCTCTGGTGATGGTGGTGTGGGGATACGGTCTGGCCACCTATGTCGTAGATAGGAAAGGTACCGAATGCCTCCCTTCTATCCCTCGGTCCCAAGGAGCCGAGGTAGCGACTCGGCGGCAGAGCGCAGTAGCCGCGGGCGTGGGCTTCGCGAGGGAGGAGAAGACCCGCTGGGTAAGGACAAGTCTACCCATAGTTGTGTGTGTACCATTCAAGGGCAAAGGAGTCCTTTCCCGAGATCCCAGGGTAGCTCATCAGCAAAAAGAAACCAAAGGTAACCAGCTGATGTGTCAATCTCTGATTGGCTCATATATTCTCAATTTCGAATAAACATAGAAATTGCTAGGATGCACGGAAAATAGTAAAATTATATATGGTTTTGATCAGAAAAATGAGACGAATCCAAATAAAATATTAGCAGAACCTGATTATGCTGTATGTGCTAAAATTATGTGCAATACATGTGTTAATGTGGTTAACATAAAGGAACGCCTATATTTAGGTTAATATGATGCTTAATTGATTAGAATTGGTTATGTTATGTTCATACCTGATCTAGACATATATAATGAGTAAAACCTTAATAATGGTGAATAATGGATGATTCCATATTAGTAATCTTATATGTGTTGATTTAGGATTTGAAAACCAATGTCAACATCTTGCTATGATCTAATGCTGATAATGTAGTCTAGATGTCATGAATAGCTGAATATGCATAAGTTGACGATTAGGGTTTCACCTAATATGCATAACTGGATTTGTAATCTTAGAAGCCAGGATATGATGGAATTAGGGTTTGTAATCCTAATCCATGGTCCAAACACGAGATAACCCTAAACCCTAGTATAGGAGCGCATCTACATCTGATTAAGGATATATGAATACATGGTAACACATACGTAGTATGCTTTGTTTCAGATACTTGTTGATTACATGTTTTGTTGCCTGGATGTTTGGATGCATTCTTAAAGTACATATGATGTTCTACATGGTTTCTGCGATGACATAAGGTATGTGGTTACGCTTATGATTACATGTATCAAATTCTGAGATTGCCGATGTTTCTCGTTGAGATTGAACGACAAACAAACTGCTTGCTTGTTTATTTATCTCTTGCAAGCTATAAAGTTCATACGAGTATCATGTAAAGTAAATAACTACATTCTGAACCCTGAATCAGACTGATCCTAAGGGTAATCCACACGAGCCCCGGAGGGACAATGATTACACCTGAGGTAGTGGACCAAGATAAGGGTTAGAATATGAAAACAAGTTTATTTTCTTATATTCAAGATAAAGATGTTTGTTTATATCTGTACTTGTGATTATTATTTGAACCCACGTACCAGTATAGAAATATACTGATCACGTATTTGTTTGTCGGCGTTTTAGGTATCAGATATACTTGATTCGTGGACATGAGGGTACAAATAAAGATGTTGAAGACACTACAGTTTAATCATGAAGGTTTAGTCTTAATGGTTTATCTTCACACATGTAAAAGTTAATTCTATTTAAAAGATATGTAACTCCTTAGAGGAGCTTTTTATCTAAACATGTAAATATTTGATCATTAATGGAAATTGTTTACTATTTTGTATTATTTCATGAATCTGATCCTGGAAATTATGATTAACGATATGTGACTTTAAGGTCTTTTAGACACTCAAAAGTGTGGGTCATTACATTTGGTATCAGAGCATAGATTCATCAACTAATACTTAATAATTCATAATTTCAAATTATCCTTAGAAATTTTAAATAGAAAAATTAGGTTTCTCATCTCACATTTTCGTCTACTTCTCATCTCTTTCTTAAAAAAAAACTTTGAAAAGAAAATATTAATAAGAGAAGTAAAATGTGAAATTTAAAATCGGTAATCAACATGGTGTGGTGGTATGGGACACTACCCATGTGAAAATTTAAAATCGGTAATCAACATGGTGTGGTGGTATGGGACACTACCCATGTGAAAATTTAAAATTGGTAATCAACATGGCGTGATGGTATGGGACACTGCCCGTGTGAAATTTGAAATCATGAATAAGAAAGATAAGGGATGGTTTAGGTAACCCAGTCTCCCATGCATGTGTGCATGAGGAGCATAAAACTTATGTGATAAGTCTTAGAGGATATAAAAACCCAATAGTTGAATATATCAGAAAATGAAAAGTTGGAATATAACTTGCTCAAACTCCTCATGTGGTCTCTAGAAGTTTAGTGATGGTGGCCAAGCCCCTAGAGGGGAAGGCCGAGGTAGAACCAAGCCCTGGAGGGAAGGTGACCCAAGTTCATTGAATGAACAGAGACCATGAGGGGGTATTCCAGAGATTGAGCAAACATGGAATGTTATAATTATAAAAGTTATGCCTAACGATAAAAAAAGAGGTGTCTAAGAAACCTTTAGGGTTAGTGTGCCAACCTGGGGTGGGTCAACCCGAGAGTGGGAAGATGACCTATGAGGGAGGCAAAACCTAGATCTTGGGATCAGGTTGTGGCTAGAGAGCCTAACCCCCTCCTATGAGCCATGAAGGCACCCTAGGTTAGGACTTTCCCTTACAAGGTAAGTGAATAAATGTAATTAAGTATTGAAATAACCTGAATCCTCACCTAGAGGAGTGGAGAGTTAAAGGTTAAAAAAAATGAATGAATGTACTTAAATTCTTTGAATCCAAGGATGCCGACTCTGAGTGACACAGCTGGTCAAGCCCAGGAGGGAAGACCAGTAAGGAACCAAGCCCAGGAGGGAAGGTGGCCTATGTGGACGACCAAGCCCAGGAGGGAAGGTCATGAAATGGTCAAGCCCAGGAAGGAAGACCAGGCAGGCACCAAGCCTAGGAGGGAAGGTGGCCTAAGTCCACAATGCAGTTGTTTAGGATCAAGCCCCTGGAGGGGAAGATCACAGAGGTCAAGCCCAGGAGGGAAGACCGACATGGCACCAAGCCCTGGAGGGAAGGTGGCCCGAGCTCCATGATGGGACGACACTGCATTATGTGTACTCAAAAGAGAGATATGAAGGCAATCCAGGTTAAAGAATTAAACAAGATAATAATGTGTGACATCTCAAAAGAAACCCTTAGGGAGGGTAGAGTCCTAATGCAATCCTAGGGTAAAGTAGGGTGTATTAGAGGTACATTGGACCAATGGGTTGGGAGTTGATATGTCCTGAATGCACATGACCAAGTTGTCGGGAGGTAACCGTTGGTTTGCCCTAGGCCCATGTCTCAGGAGGTTGGCCACCTACCTGATGTTCATGTGGCCCAGTAGGATGAATGTAAAGACACTCCCTTGATGCATGAGGATGAGATCACTCCAAAAGTACCTATACCCTTAGAGACCTCGAGGATTTGGCTAAGGCTCATAATGATACATGAGATGTAAATATAAAAGATATAAAGAAGTCATGAAAACTTAAGAGAAGTTGTGACCTAACTTAAGAGTAAGAAAAGGGACACTTAACTTCATGGAACATAAGAATGCTATAAAATTAAGAGAAATATAGTTTAGAGTCATATAGATTATGATTCAAATTAATATGTGAAATTGAAAGGTAATGTGTGGATGTACTATCTCCGCTCTTGGAATGGATTGAACTTTGTGTTTGGGCTGCAGCCAAATGCTTATTTCATTTCATTATGAGGAAGGGAGATTGGATAGACACAAATTATGCTTAAAATTGAGATAATGAGGATGAATATCCTACATTTAATGTGTAATGACGTAGGGTTAGAGGTGTTACCTCACTCTTGTGTGCAAATAAGGAATAGGTCGGAAACCTAGGTGAAAAGAGAAATCACCAAGTCATAATGAAATTAAAAGTAAGAATGAAATCATCAAGAGATGATGAGTTGTGAATACTGGAGATGTGGATATTCTTGAATTTCAATGCAGGTACCAATCTTAGTTATAAAACAAAATTGTTTAAGTAGGGTCTTAACCCTAAGTTTTGAAAATAATGTGAGTTATCATTCACCTAGGCTTAGTTGGCCTGAATTTTGAGGACAAAATTCCTTTTAAGGAGGGGTGAATGTAATATCATCAAATTTTGGTAAAAATTGAACTATAAAATATGATGCATGAATTAAATTGATATTACCTCAATAATTTTATTGGTGGAATGGTAATGTTAATTGTCTTTCTCGCACAAGTGCTTTTGGCACAAGACAAATAGATAAAAGGGAATTCATGCATTAATAAATAGTAATGATGTTGATAAACATTTTCCAAAGGAGAATAAAGTTTATAATGTGTTAAATAGTTAAAAGAATACGTATCTTTCCATTATTGGGAACACAATGGTTGGGACCCAAATAGAGTTACCTTGGGTTGTCTTTTTGGTATGTTGAAAGATAATTACAATATAAAATAATAAGAGGATTTCAAGGATAATCCAAGATAATGAGTGGCTTAGATAATTAATTAAAAGATTAACCACCTTTTCTTGGAAGCCAAATAATGGAACAATATGTAAGTTTCCTAAGAGAAATAGGAAACATGGTTTAAAAGAAAAGTAAGAGAAAGTTGAAATAATTATAGATATGCCTTGGTTTCTCCCTATTATGTAGATGGAGATAATTGTGAATAGAAAAGGACATCTTTTAATGCCTAAAAGAAAGATAAAGGAAAGAGGGGTTATGCAAAGGTGTATGTTCTATGTTTAATACATTTCCATTAGTAAGTCATGACCCACATGGACTCCCGTTAGGAAAGGAGTCCATCTATCTTTAGGAAGGAATATAACGCATGTGGTTGTTCTCTTTTCTTGGCAATCACTTATGAGGGAAACCAGTCCCAAAAACTTAGGGTTCGTGGAAAGGATTCATGAGCAAAGCTATACCTGTATATATGTATAGGGATATCTCCTCTCCTTCAGTTTTCATCCGACCATGCACTCCACCCCACTTTCTCCTTTGAATGCAACCCACAAAGTGGAGGGGACCTTGGTGGTGCGCCACCTAGATCCCACGATGCATAGGCATCCTAACGTAGGGTTGGGTTGACGACTAGTGGCTGTTGTGGTTCCTGTTCGGACTGACGCCAGAGCAGCACTGAGTAGAGGAAGTAGGTTAGAAGAGGAGGCGGTAGGTTTGCCTCATTGCAGCAGAAACTACCGCTGACGCCCATCTAGCAATGTACAAACTGCTTTGGGCTCCTAGGGCGGCAGTATATGTGGAGGCGGAGACCGAGCATGAGGACGACCGCCTCAACTCCGGTGATATATGCACAGATGCACTCCAGCGTGAAAACGAAGAAGGCTGGCAGGGGTTCAGACGTTTAGACACCTGTTGGTGTTTCCATGGGGGCGAGTAGTGCCCAAGGGAAGGAGCTTCCCATTGGGAAACGAGACGACAGAGGAGGAACTCGCAGCTACTAAGAGTCTCACTGACATCACCTGGGCGGAGGCATTGCCCCTCGACGTTGAGCGACAAAGGCAGAGCCACCATGTTCTACGCATGCGAGAGGGTGAATGAGGGAATCCCTTGTGGGCGGAACCCTCTGAAGAACGGCAGAGAGGTCGACAATTGCCAGTGTGACCGCCGACAGGTGGAGTTTTCCAGTTTCAGAGCAAGCTCTCTGTATCCGTGGCCGGCCCAGATGACGAGGATGGGGCCACTGGTCTCTGGTGATGGTGGTGTGGGGATACGGTCTGGCCATCTCTGTCGAGGGTAGGAAAGGTACTGAATGCCTCCCTTCTGTCCCTCGATCCCAAGGAACCGAGGTAGCGACTCGGCGGCTGAGCGCAGTAGCCGCGGGCGGGGGCTTCGCGAGGGAGGAGAAGACTCGCTGGGTAAGGACAAGTCTACCAATAGTTGTGCATGTACCATTCAAGGGCAAATGAGTCCTTTCCCAAGATCCCAGGATAACTCATCAGCAAAAAGAAACCAAAGGTAATCAGCTGACGTGTCAATCTCTGATTGGCTCATATATTCTCAATTTGGAATAAACATAGAAATTGCTAGGATGCCCGGAAAATAGTAAAATTATATATGGTTTTGATCAGAAAAATGAGACGAATCCAAGTAAAATATTAGCAGAACCTTATTATGCTTCTTGTGCTAAAAATATGTGCAATACATGTTTTAATGTGATTAACATAAAGGAAATCCTATATTTAGGTTAATATGATGCTTAATTGATTAGAATTGGTTATGTTATGTTCATACCTGATCTAGACATATATAATGAGTAAAACCTTGATAATGGTGAATAATTTATGATTCCATATTAGTAATCTTATATGTGTTGATTTAGGATTTGAAAACCAATGCCAACATCTTGTTATGATCTAATGCTGATAATGTAGTCTAGATGTCATGAATAGATTAATATGCATAAGTTGACGATTAGGGTTTCACCTAATATGCATAACTGGATTTGTAATCTTAGAAACCAAGATATGATGGAATTAGGGTTTGTAATCCTAATCCATGGTCCAAACACGAGATAACCCTAAACCCTAGTATAGGAGAGCATCTACATCTGATTAAGGATATATGAATACATGGTAACACATACGCAGTATGCTTTGTTTCAGATAATTGTTGATTACATGTTTTGTTGCCTGGATGTTTGGATGCATTCTTAAAGTACATATGATGTTCTACATGGTTTCTGTGATGACATAAGGTATGTGGTTACGCTTATGATTACATGTATTGAATTCTGAGATTGTCGATGTTTCTCGATGAGATTGAACGACAAATAAACTGCTTGCTTATTTATTTAGATCTTGCAAGCTATAAAGTTCATACGAGTATCATATAAAGTAAATAACTAAATTCTGAACCCTGGGTCAGACTGATCCTAAGGGTTAGAATATGAAAACAAGTTTATTTTCTTATATTCAAGATAAAGATGTTTGCTTATATCTGTACTTGTGATTATTGTTTGAACCCACATACCAGTATAGAAATATACTGATCACGTATTTGTTTGTCGGCGTTTAAGGTATCAAATATACTTGATTCATGGACATGAGGGTACAGATAAAGATGTTGAAGACACTACAGTTTAATCATGAAGGTTTAGTCTTAATGGTTTATCTTCACACATGTAAAAGTTAATTCTATTTAAAAGATATGTAACTCCTTAGAGGAGCTTTTTATCTAAACATGTAAATATTTGATCATTAATGGAAATTGTTTACTATTTTGTATTATTTCATGAATCTGATCCTGGAAATTATGATTAACGATCTGTGACTTTAAGGTCTTTTAGACACTCAAAAGTGTGGGTCATTACATTTGGTATCAGAGCATAGATTCATCAACTAATACTTAATAATTCATAATTTCAAATTATCCTTAGAAATTTTAAATAGAAAAATTAGGTTTCTCATCTCACATTTTCGTCTACTTCTCATCTCTTTCTTAAAAAAAAACTTTGAAAAGAAAATATTAATAAGAGAAGTAAAATGTGAAATTTAAAATCGGTAATCAACATGGTGTGGTGGTATGGGACACTACCCATGTGAAAATTTAAAATCGGTAATCAACATGGTGTGGTGGTATGGGACACTACCCATGTGAAAATTTAAAATTGGTAATCAACATGGCGTGATGGTATGGGACACTGCCCGTGTGAAATTTGAAATCATGAATAAGAAAGATAAGGGATGGTTTAGGTAACCCAGTCTCCCATGCATGTGTGCATGAGGAGCATAAAACTTATGTGATAAGTCTTAGAGGATATAAAAACCCAATAGTTGAATATATCAGAAAATGAAAAGTTGGAATATAACTTGCTCAAACTCCTCATGTGGTCTCTAGAAGTTTAGTGATGGTGGCCAAGCCCCTAGAGGGGAAGGCCGAGGTAGAACCAAGCCCTGGAGGGAAGGTGACCCAAGTTCATTGAATGAACAGAGACCATGAGGGGGTATTCCAGAGATTGAGCAAACATGGAATGTTATAATTATAAAAGTTATGCCTAACGATAAAAAAAAGAGGTGTCTAAGAAACCTTTAGGGTTAGTGTGCCAACCTGGGGTGGGTCAACCCGAGAGTGGGAAGATGACCTATGAGGGAGGCAAAACCTAGATCTTGGGATCAGGTTGTGGCTAGAGAGCCTAACCCCCTCCTATGAGCCATGAAGGCACCCTAGGTTAGGACTTTCCCTTACAAGGTAAGTGAATAAATGTAATTAAGTATTGAAATAACCTGAATCCTCACCTAGAGGAGTGGAGAGTTAAAGGTTAAAAAAATGAATGAATGTACTTAAATTCTTTGAATCCAAGGATGCCGACTCTGAGTGACACAGCTGGTCAAGCCCAGGAGGGAAGACCAGTAAGGAACCAAGCCCAGGAGGGAAGGTGGCCTATGTGGACGACCAAGCCCAGGAGGGAAGGTCATGAAATGGTCAAGCCCAAGAAGGAAGACCAGGCAGGCACCAAGCCTAGGAGGGAAGGTGGCCTAAGTCCACAATGCAGTTGTTTAGGATCAAGCCCCTGGAGGGGAAGATCACAGAGGTCAAGCCCAGGAGGGAAGACCGACATGGCACCAAGCCCTGGAGGGAAGGTGGCCCGAGCTCCATGATGGGACGACACTGCATTATGTGTACTCAAAAGAGAGATATGAAGGCAATCCAGGTTAAAGAATTAAACAAGATAATAATGTGTGACATCTCAAAAGAAACCCTTAGGGAGGGTAGAGTCCTAATGCAATCCTAGGGTAAAGTAGGGTGTATTAGAGGTACATTGGACCAATGGGTTGGGAGTTGATATGTCCTGAATGCACATGACCAAGTTGTCGGGAGGTAACCGTTGGTTTGCCCTAGGCCCATGTCTCAGGAGGTTGGCCACCTACCTGATGTTCATGTGGCCCAGTAGGATGAATGTAAAGACACTCCCTTGATGCATGAGGATGAGATCACTCCAAAAGTACCTATACCCTTAGAGACCTCGAGGATTTGGCTAAGGCTCATAATGATACATGAGATGTAAATATAAAAGATATAAAGAAGTCATGAAAACTTAAGAGAAGTTGTGACCTAACTTAAGAGTAAGAAAAGGGACACTTAACTTCATGGAACATAAGAATGCTATAAAATTAAGAGAAATATAGTTTAGAGTCATATAGATTATGATTCAAATTAATATGTGAAATTGAAAGGTAATGTGTGGATGTACTATCTCCGCTCTTGGAATGGATTGAACTTTGTGTTTGGGCTGCAGCCAAATGCTTATTTCATTTCATTATGAGGAAGGGAGATTGGATAGACACAAATTATGCTTAAAATTGAGATAATGAGGATGAATATCCTACATTTAATGTGTAATGACGTAGGGTTAGAGGTGTTACCTCACTCTTGTGTGCAAATAAGGAATAGGTCGGAAACCTAGGTGAAAAGAGAAATCACCAAGTCATAATGAAATTAAAAGTAAGAATGAAATCATCAAGAGATGATGAGTTGTGAATACTGGAGATGTGGATATTCTTGAATTTCAATTCAGGTACCAATCTTAGTTATAAAACAAAATTGTTTAAGTAGGGTCTTAACCCTAAGTTTTGAAAATAATGTGAGTTATCATTCACCTAGGCTTAGTTGGCCTGAATTTTGAGGACAAAATTCCTTTTAAGGAGGGGTGAATGTAATATCATCAAATTTTGGTAAAAATTGAACTATAAAATATGATGCATGAATTAAATTGATATTACCTCAATAATTTTATTGGTGGAATGGTAATGTTAATTGTCTTTCTCGCACAAGTGCTTTTGGCACAAGACAAATAGATAAAAGGGAATTCATGCATTAATAAATAGTAATGATGTTGATAAACATTTTCCAAAGGAGAATAAAGTTTATAATGTGTTAAATAGTTAAAAGAATACGTATCTTTCCATTATTGGGAACACAATGGTTGGGACCCAAATAGAGTTACCTTGGGTTGTCTTTTTGGTATGTTGAAAGATAATTACAATATAAAATAATAAGAGGATTTCAAGGATAATCCAAGATAATGAGTGGCTTAGATAATTAATTAAAAGATTAACCACCTTTTCTTGGAAGCCAAATAATGGAACAATATGTAAGTTTCCTAAGAGAAATAGGAAACATGGTTTAAAAGAAAAGTAAGAGAAAGTTGAAATAATTATAGATATGCCTTGGTTTCTCCCTATTATGTAGATGGAGATAATTGTGAATAGAAAAGGACATCTTTTAATGCCTAAAAGAAAGATAAAGGAAAGAGGGGTTATGCAAAGGTGTATGTTTTATGTTTAATACATTTCCATTAGTAAGTCATGACCCACATGGACTCCCGTTAGGAAAGGAGTCCATCTATCTTTAGGAAGGAATATAACGCATGTGGTTGTTCTCTTTTCTTGGCAATCACTTATGAGGGAAACCAGTCCCAAAAACTTAGGGTTCGTGGAAAGGATTCATGAGCAAAGCTATACCTGTATATATGTATAGGGATATCTCCTCTCCTTCAGTTTTCATCCGACCATGCACTCCACCCCACTTTCTCCTTTGAATGCAACCCTCAAAGTGGAGGGGACCTTGGTGGTGCGCCACCTAGATCCCACGATGCATAGTCATCCTAACGTAGGGTTGGGTTGACGACTAGTGGCTGTTGTGGTTCCTGTTCGGACTGACGCCAGAGCAGCACTGAGTAGAGGAAGTAGGTTAGAAGAGGAGGCGGTAGGTTTGCCTCATTGCAGCAGAAACTACCGCTGACGCCCATCTAGCAATGTACAAACTGCTTTGGGCTCCTAGGGCGGCAATATATGTGGAGGCGGAGACCGAGCATGAGGACGACCGCCTCAACTCCGGTGATATATGCACAGATGCACTCCAGCGTGAAAACGAAGAAGGCTGGCAGGGGTTCAGACGTTTAGACACCTGTTGGTGTTTCCATGGGGGCGAGTAGTGCCCAAGGGAAGGAGCTTCCCATTGGGAAACGAGACGACAGAGGAGGAACTCGCAGCTACTAAGAGTCTCACTGACATCACCTGGGCGGAGGCATTGCCCCTCGACGTTGAGCGACAAAGGCAGAGCCACCATGTTCTACGCATGCGAGAGGGTGAATGAGGGAATCCCTTGTGGACGGAACCCTCTGAAGAACGGCAGAGAGGTCGACAATTGCCAGTGTGACCGCCGACAGGTGGAGTTTTCCAGTTTCAGAGCAAGCTCTCTGTATCCGTGGCCGGCCCAGATGACGAGGATGGGGCCACTGGTCTCTGGTGATGGTGGTGTGGGGATACGGTCTGGCCATCTCTGTCGAGGGTAGGAAAGGTACTGAATGCCTCCCTTCTGTCCCTCGATCCTAAGGAACCGAGGTAGCGACTCGGCGGCTGAGCGCAGTAGCCGCGGGCGGGGGCTTCGCGAGGGAGGAGAAGACTCGCTGGGTAAGGACAAGTCTACCCATAGTTGTGCATGTACCATTCAAGGGCAAATGAGTCCTTTCCCAAGATCCCAGGATAACTCATCAGCAAAAAGAAACCAAAGGTAATCAACTGACGTGTCAATCTCTGATTGGCTCATATATTCTCAATTTGGAATAAACATAGAAATTGCTAGGATGCCCGGAAAATAGTAAAATTATATATGGTTTTGATCAGAAAAATGAGACGAATCCAAATAAAATATTAGCAGAACCTGATTATGCTTCTTGTGCTAAAAATATGTGCAATACATGTTTTAATGTGATTAACATAAAGGAAATCCTATATTTAGGTTAATATGATGCTTAATTGATTAGAATTGGTTATGTTATGTTCATACCTGATCTAGACATATATAATGAGTAAAACCTTGATAATGGTGAATAATTTATGATTCCATATTAGTAATCTTATATGTGTTGATTTAGGATTTGAAAACCAATGCCAACATCTTGTTATGATCTAATGCTGATAATGTAGTCTAGATGTCATGAATAGATTAATATGCATAAGTTGACGATTAGGGTTTCACCTAATATGCATAACTGGATTTGTAATCTTAGAAACCAAGATATGATGGAATTAGGGTTTGTAATCCTAATCCATGGTCCAAACACGAGATAACCCTAAACCCTAGTATAGGAGAGCATCTACATCTGATTAAGGATATATGAATACATGGTAACACATACACAGTATGCTTTGTTTCAGATAATTGTTGATTACATGTTTTGTTGCCTGGATGTTTGGATGCATTCTTAAAGTACATATGATGTTCTACATGGTTTCTGTGATGACATAAGGTATGTGGTTACGCTTATGATTACATGTATTGAATTCTGAGATTGTCGATGTTTCTCGATGAGATTGAACGACAAATAAACTGCTTGCTTATTTATTTAGATCTTGCAAGCTATAAAGTTCATACGAGTATCATATAAAGTAAATAACTAAATTCTGAACCCTGGG
The DNA here is from genome assembly GCA_963693085.1 of Alisma plantago-aquatica. Lineage (NCBI taxonomy): Eukaryota > Viridiplantae > Streptophyta > Magnoliopsida > Alismatales > Alismataceae > Alisma > Alisma plantago-aquatica. Next base: position 820,353,004 of record OY856411.1, on the reverse strand, counting down.
TCAGACTGATCCTAAGGGTTAGAATATGAAAACAAGTTTATTTTCTCATATTCAAGATAAAGATGTTTGCTTATATCTGTACTTGTGATTATTGTTTGAACCCACGTACCAGTATAGAAATATACTGATCACGTATTTGTTTGTCGGCGTTTAAGGTATCAGATATACTTGATTCATGGACATGAGGGTACAGATAAAGATGTTGAAGACACTACAGTTTAATCATGAAGGTTTAGTCTTAATGGTTTATCTTCACACATGTAAAATTTAATTCTATTTAAAAGATATGTAACTCCTTAGAGGAGCTTTTTATCTAAACATGTAAATATTTGATCATTAATGGAAATTGTTTACTATTTTGTATTATTTCATGAATCTGATCCTGGAAATTATGATTAACGATCTGTGACTTTAAGGTCTTTTAGACACTCAAAAGTGCGGATCGTTACACCTATGGCACCTTAACATTTACCAAACATTCACAAAAAGCTTTTTTCTCCTTTCTTGACAATGTGTAACAAGCGAGAGGTAAGTATGTTCTCCAATTTTCCATTTCACAAAATTCTGTTAATTCTGACCTTATTCCCATTTAACGTAGGTCCAGTCTGGATTTTATCCCATCTTTAGTCTTACCTGGTATATTCAACAAAGGACCAATGACACTATCACAAACATTTTTCTCAACGTTCATGACATCGATATAATGCCTGACTGTCAAAGAACTCCAATAAGGAAGATCCCAAAATATTGACTTCTTCTTGAATAAAGATTTGTCACTCCGTGTGGCCATAGTACATTGTGATCTCTTACCAAATTCATTGACAATGTCTTTTACTCTTTCATAAATGACCTCCCCTGGTATAGGTTTAGGTGCACTCTATTCCTCATTCAATCCATTGAATGCTTTGCGCTTCCTACGACATAGAAGGAATTTTGTAAGAAACCTTCGATGACCGAGATATACAGTCTTACCACCATCTTTTTAGTCTTGTTGAATCAGTGTTCTCTTCACATATAGGACACGCTTTAGCTCCTTTGACACTATATCCAGACAAATTCCCATATGCTGGAAAGTCATTAATAGTGCAAAACAACATAGCATGCAAACAAAATGTCTCTTTTCATGAAGCATCATAGGTCATCACACCTTCACCCCGGAGTTTCTTTTAGTCATCAATCAGAGGTTCAAGATAAACACTGATGCCATTTCTAGGTTGTTTAGGGCCCAATATCAACAACGACAGCATTACGTACTTATTTTTCATACAAAGCCAGGTAGGAAGATTATATATAACAAGCATGACTGGCCAAGTGCTATGTTGGCTGCTCAATGTCCCGTACGGATTCATCCCATCTATACAAAGCCCAAGTCTTAGATTCCTGACTTCTTCACCAAATTCAGGGTACAATAGATCAATATTCTTCCACTGTGGGGAATCAGACGCATGTCGTAGGATCCCATCATTATTTTTCTTAACATCTGCATGCCACCTCAAATTATTCGCATCTATCAGATTGGCAAACAAGCATTGAAACCGTGATATTATAGGTAGATACCACATCACCTTGGCAGGAGAACCAGTTTTGGACTCCCCCGAAGTTGTCAATTTATACCGTGACGCACCACATTTTGGACAATCTTTCAAATCCACATAGTCCGTTTGAAATAATATACAATCATTTGGGCATGTGTGTATCTTCTTGGCATCCATTCCCATTGGGCACAACAATTTATTTACCTGGTATGTTGAGATTGGCAGCTCATTTCCTTTAGGAAGCATTTCTTTCAACAAAGACAACAATGACGTGAAGCTTTTGTCACTCCATCTATTGTTAGCTTTCATCTTATACAATCTCAACACAGCGCTAAGCTTCATAAACTTAGTACAACTTGTGTATAATGATATCTCAGCATCATGCATAATGTTTCTAAAAATGGGAGGTGGATCGGTGTGCTCTACCCCACAACTATCCAGCATCGCATCAACGATATCTACTGGAACTGGTTCATTCACATCTACGTCATCATAGGAAATTTCTTCTTCCACAAAAGCACTGCTATAGACATCCACTGGTTTTAGGTTTGAAATCTCTCCATGCCAGTGCCATTCTGTATAGCCTTGTATAATCCCGTTGCACATGACATGACTTTTGATTTCGTCACCAGTGCTGACTTTCAAGTTTTTACCGCAATGCCTACATGGACAGTAGAACCTATCTCCAGGTTGTTTCCTATGTTCCTCGACAAATCTAATAAACTGGTCAAGACCAGAAATAAACTCTGGGGTGCAGCGATTGCGAATGGACATCCATGATCTATCCATTCTATGATCAAAGAGAAAACAAGTATATATTACAACAAGATTAGGGTTAACAAATTAGGTTTTTGCATGGTTAAAACTTTAGGCCAACAATTACACGTATACCACCTATCCCATTCTTGAACACCTAATCTCACTAGTAAGTGTATAATGTGTATTGGGTTTTCAAGAAAATTTCGGCAACATTTCCCCGCTATACGGGGAAATGCTGCCGAAATTTTCTTGAAAACCAAATACACATTATACACTTACGTCCTACGTGAGATTAGGTGTTCAAGAATAGTCCCAAACCGGGGACTATCCAAGATTTACTCCTAATGAGTAAATCTTGGACGGGTTTCTAGGCCAAGAAATACATGTGTTGTCATTCTTATATATATACATACGTACTTAGAGAACAACGGGGAAATGCTGCTGAAATTTTCTTGAAAACCAAATACACATTATACACTTACGTCCTATGTGATATTAGGTGTTCAAGAATAGTCCCAAACTGGGGACTATCCAAGATTTACTCCTAATGAGTAAATCTTGGACGGGTTTCTAGGCCAACAAATACATGTATGTTGTCATTCCAATACCTGCAATCCTAGTTTCATCACAATTGATGTTAGGGTTTCATCACAATTTTAGGTATCATATAGAGTATGTTGATGTTAGGGTTTCATTATGCAATAGGGATTCATGTAGATGTTAGGGTTTCATCAAGCAATACAGTCAGCCAGATGTTAGGTTTTCATCATGCAATAGGGATTTCATCATATAATTGATTTAATCACAAATTCATAATTGATTTCATTTGAATATATACCCTCTTATTCTTCCTTCTCCCTCCTTACCAACAGCAACCACGGTCGTGTGGGCTGGCACGACTATGGTTGTGTTGGCCAACCACACGACCGTGTTGGGTAGCATGGCCGTGTGGTCGGCCAACACAGCCACGGTCGTGCCAGCCCACACGACCATGGTTGCTATAGGTAAGGAGAGGGAGAAGGAAGAAGAAGAGCAGGAGAACCAGTGATGAAGAAAGGAGGTCCTACTATTGGTAGCAGCGTGGAGACGGAGGTGGCAGTGAGCACACCAGCGGTAGGAGACGGCACAGAGGTAGGTGAGCAGAGAATAGGATAGGCGCCAGTGTCGAGCAGAGAAGGAGAGGGCACCGGTTGCGAGCAGATAAGGAGAGGTAGGCGGCGGAGGTGGCGAGCAGTCGCAACAGCAGTAGGCGGTGGCGTGGAGGCAGGCGACAGGTGACATAGTAGTAGGCGGCGGCGACGCAACAGGGGTCGGGAATCATCGAAGCAAAATCGATCTCAATGAAACAGAAGAAAGGGGGAAGATCGAGTTTGCTGTGTGGGCTATTAAGTTACTAAACAGCGTCAGTTATCCATAACAACCGACACCTTTATTATTAAGTGTCAGTTATACAAAGACAACCGATGTCAATTGGACATTCCTTTACCCTAATTTTTTTGGCAGGGACGGCGCGCACACACTTATCAGCGTCAGTTATTCTAAGAAAACTGATGCCCATATTGTAACTTTTGGCACAAATTTTATCTTCATTCAACGTCGATTATTAGGTAAAACACCGACATTGTATCTGATACTTTGGAACAATTTTTTTTTTGCTCGAAAAAATTGGATTTCGCGGGCTACTTTAGGCGTCAGTTGCTTTTCTTCAACTGACACTGAATGAAAAGCGATACCCATGTCTGGCTGGTCTTCAAATATAGACGTCGGATGTACTTATTAACCGACATTGAATGTTAACAACGCCAATTTTACTAAAAAACCGACGCCTCTAAAAGCGACATTGAACGTTGTTTCTGTAGTAGTGTACCATGTATTCAGAGATATCAGTAGAGTTACGAGCATAAACATGATATGAAAGTATTTTTAACAATAGGCCTCATTTTTCTAATCAATTTGATATAAATATGTCTATATTTGGATCAGGCATAAAAAAGATATGATTTATCAAAATTTTCCTTAGAGATAAAGGATTTGGACCATTGGATCTTGATCCAAGGTCGAGAGGAAGGGCTCATGGGTGAGTTGGGCCCTTACCACCCAGGTTGGAAATGTTGCTCTAGCTGCCCAACATAGTAGTTGATCTACACCCTCTAGCAATCCCACACTACTCTTGGCCACTCATGGGTGGTTGACTGTGATCTGTAGCTGTTGGATCCTATGAGCAAATGCCCTTATCTCATCCCCTCACCGCATGTGAGGCACTAATCTGGCTATCCATACTTGGGTGCCCTAGATCAAAGGGACATGCTTGAATCCCATAGGGCCATTGTCGCTGCAACTAGGTGGGAGGAGCCTCGATGGAAAACTCATCGGAAACACAACAACTTAGGTAAGGAGACCTCAGGGTCGAGATCTAAAGGTTTGGCTCTATGCGGCTTGCTCCCATAGACTCAAAGGTAGTTCAAGCATGGCCCGTCATGGCTGGTGATGGAAGCACAAAGCTCACAAGAGATGTAATCGTCATGGATGGAGGTGAACTTAGTGGGAGGTGAAATGGGCTTTTCTCATGGAAAAAGGGTAGAAAATAAAGGGGAGGAGAAACGAAGCTATAGGGTATATAAACTTGAAGGGAGGTGGCTCAGATTGGCTAAGGTAAAATCATGTTGTACCTTGTCTGGCACAAGGTAGAAGATGACTAGAAGCCATTAGATTAAGGCCCATCGTGGACTACAAGTCGATCAGAGGGCTTTAAGAGTGCATCCATGTATCTGGTATGGAGTGTTTCCATTGGTCAAAGGAGAGTGCCATAGATCGTTGATTTGTTTAAGTCAGTTTAACTTTATGTTTTTTTGACAAAATTGTAAAATTCATAATTCTCAAACCCTAAATCCAATTGGCATGAAAATTTTAGTGTATTTTCCCAAATTACCTCTAGTTCTTACATTAAAATATTTGGATCATATAAGATAATGTTGAGTGTACTCAATTTCAAAAGTGTGCTTAAGCACTTAACTATAGTCAATATAAACACAAAGTGACATTAAATCAAGTCCATTACATCATTTGGGCATAGTGTGCTTCAAAGTCACAAAATTGAGGGTGAGGGAGGATTTTGAATATAATATAGCATTTAATGATTCAAGATGTACATTAATTGAATGAGAGGGGAGATTTAGGTTATCACAGTTGATGTGATCTAGGTTCCTTAGCTTGTGTAATAGCTACATTGTTGTTACATTATAACTCTACTACATGGATGATGCTGGAAACCACCCCAAGTTTAATGATGAACTTCTTGATCCAAAAAATAGTTGGTAAGGTATGCCCGTAGAGACAATCATGTGATGATTGACATGGCATAAACCATAAAGGATTGATTAATACTTATAAATGCAAGCTTCAAATTCATTATGTTTCATTCAGTTACAAGATAATGAAGAAATATTATGAATGTCTAAAGAATGAAAATACCCAATGATGTATGTCTTCAACTACATGACTCAAAAGGATTAGATCATATGAATGTTAAGAGTATGTACATTCTTATTATGTCCATATTCAGTTGTTATTGTAGAAGAAATATAGACACCAATAACACATAAGACTAGTCATGATATGGCAATATCAAACCAAGCACACAGATACATGCTAAAGAATAGTGCATCAGACATACCCACCTTGAAAGTGACACATGGAAATCATCTTTGGTGGTCATTGTAACGACCCCGCCTTTCGGTAACCCCCAATTAAGGGAGACCGAGAGGTCGGTGCTGTAATCCAATTTTCGGATCAAGGTTCAACAATTAATTGATAACAATTATTAAATTCTACTAGACTAAACTGAAAAGCTGTAATTAATAAAAATTTTGCATACCTTTGAATATTTTGGATTTCTAAACTTCTATCCATAATTGGGACTAACTAACTAATCCTCCTTTGGGTTTTAATTCGTGTATTTCACAATATGATAGTTTACTGTTTGTCCTTTTTGTTTGTACCTAAAACGTTGACAAACAAAATGTCGGTCAGCTAAAGCTGGTATGTGGGGGATTCACTAATCATGCAATTAACTATAACAATGTATTGCATTCAATTATCATTTAAAAAACAATTTTACATTTTAAGTATAACTACGCGATCCATGTGTACCCTATCCCCTGCGATGTCCCTGTAGTGGACCTGGATACTACCTCCCTTATGGTAGATTCCCATTATACCCCTCATGACTTCACCCAATAGGTGAATCAATTTTTAGGGCTGAGTCACATGGCACTACCCGTAGGTAGCCCACTTCTTAACTCATGGTATGCTAAGAGTCTCATGGCACTACACATGTGTAGCCCAGTTTCTAACTCATGCTACCCTATACCTTACTCTAGGTTATCCTTAGCCTTTGCATAGCCACAGGGGTGGACTCAGATCTAGCTAGTTATACATGTATACTCATAGCGATTGTCATTGTCACTTTATAGTTGCAGGAATTAAAACATCCAACAGTTATTTCATGCATTGAGGGAAACGTCGATAAAATCCTCAGAAAACTAATCGGTATAGTCATAAGCGTAATCACATACCTCTAATTGTAGATTTGGTTATAGAATAAAATATGAAGAGAGAGAATATCCAAGCAAGAAAGAAAATTGCACAGAAACCCTAAAATAAACATTCCAACTATATTTTTTTAAAATTTATCCAACTCCATCTTATTCCTTAGGGTTTCTATTCCAAATTTTAGGGTTTACTTGGAAACTAGGGGTTTTCCTTCATTCTTAAGTACTATGAACCCTAACTCATCAAAATCACTAAAAACCTTTAAATTCTCTCCTTTTAATATTCCTAACAGTCTTAGGATCATTATTTAGTAACTAATCAAAATAATAAGGTTTTCTTCTTCTTTTACCCTAAATTAGGGTTTTCATGTATATTATTTTTCATTTACAGACATAAACCCTAATTTAGCCATATTTATATTCAAAACGAATGAAAACTTTATATTATTAATTAACAGGTTAATAATCCTCATTTTAACCCATTAAGTTACAAAGAATCACCCTTTATATGCAATTAAGGTTTCCAATTACTTTTCAATAAATTTTTATAACAAAATAGGGCACTTTTGCAAAACGAAATAGAATCAGATTTTTAAATCATTTTTATCATATTCCTTGAATTTTCCTACCCAACTTTCAAATATAAAGTTTCTTCATTGGATAATCCTAGCATTTTCTATTATTTTTTCAAGGAAAATCTATTTTTCTGTAATTTCGTTCAGAGAGGAGATTTATCGAAATTTCGCGGCCGTTCGATCGGTGTGCCGATGAGCCTCGCCTTGATCTGACGCTCTTCTTCAATTGTCCCCACTAGAAGCACACGCTTCCTCTATCAATCGTCGATGGTGCTCGGGTCCACAGTAGACCCTGATCCCAAGGCTCGCGTCAACGCACTCCACTTAATCTAGTCAGTCAAGCGTGTTGCTCAGGCAACGTTGGATCTTATGCGGGCACACAGTGGTTCGAGATCTGACGATCCCCGCTCATCGTCCTCCCTGGTCTTATAATTAGAACTAGCGGGGGCGCCGCGGTGGTCTCTCATCGGAGCTAGGCCAATCGAGAGAGAGAGAGATCTCTGAGGGTTAGGAAATAGCCGCCTGGGATCGTGAGGGTGAGAGCGATCAGTAGGGGGTCCTATTTATAGGCTATGGGGGAATTTCTTAGGGTTTCTAAAACTGTTGCCGCCATATCTTTTGGCCCCATTGGGTGTTTTTTGCATACACAAGGAAAGCCGTCCAACCTTGTGTCGAGAATGTTCCTCTCTCTCCCCCGAACCTAATGGGACATTTCCCATAAGTGCTCGTGCTCTGCTGTGATCAGAAATACGAGGGGAAAATCCCCTGTGGGCGGCTACAGTCCGTGTCCAATTGGGACTCTAGACGGTGAGCCAGGTTGGTTGGATCAAGATCCAACGGCCATCATCGTCCACACTCAAACAGAAAAGGAAACATTTCCAAATATTCAAATTATCTTCCTAATTTAAAGATAACTTCAAAAAACCATAACTCCCAATTCTTAACTCCAGTTTTATTCAAATTTTGAGGGAAACTCTTTTATGTTTTTATCTTTTATCTTGCAAAAATTGGGATCATTATATCAATTAAAAAGTTCCTTTTCTTTGGTTGCAAGAAAACACCCTTTTATTCATATTTTCCATTTATTCTTTATTTCCCTTGCTATTATATAATTATCCTGAGTTCCTTGAAGCCCAAGGAACCTTTATAGCTCGAAATCCTATTTTGGGAAATTATCTTTTAGCCTTTTAATCTTCCTTTATCCATTTTCTTATATTTCCATTATCCCATTGAATTTCGTTTTCCTTTTTTTTTCTTTTTCTTTCAATTGGGCTTAATGGCCAATAAGGCCCATCAAAGAGCTTGCAAGGCTATTATTCATGAAAATCATTCAAAACAAACCATGAAATAAAATATTGATCTTATTTATATTTTAAAGGAGATTCACAAATATCATTACATGTTTTGGAAAAAGAGGTTATAACATCCTCCCCTCCTTATAGGAATTTTGCCCTCAAAATTCAACAATCAAGCAAACAAATCAGGATATGCTTTTTCCATGTCCGTCTTCAGCTCCCATGTGGCCTCATCCTCTCCATGGTGCTTCCATAGAACCTTTGCCATCTCAATATTCTTATTTCTGAGCTCTTTTACCTTGGTATCTAGAATCCACAAAGGAAACTCAGGATAAGACAACTTTCCTTGAAGCTCAATAGGTTCAATGCTCAACACATGGCTTGGATCTTGCACATATCGCTTCAGATTGGACACGTGAAACACATCATGCATCATACTATATTGAGGGGGTAACGCCAAATGATAAGCGGCCTCACCAATCTATTCTAACACTTCAAACGGACCCACGTATCGGGGGATCAACTTTCCTCTATTCTTAGCTATAGCTCGGAGCGGTCAGATTTTCAGAAAAACATGTTCTCCCATAGCGAAATGCACATCAGTCTGCTTTGCATCAGCATACGACTTCTGTCGGTCCTGGGCTCTCTTTAGCCTTTGCCTGATCAAAGCGACTTTATCAGCATACACTTGGAGTTCATATGACCTCAATAAGGTCCTTTCACCAACATCATCCCAGTGAAGTGGTGACCGACACAGTCTCCCATATAGAGCTTCATATGGAGGCATCCCGATACTTGCTTGGTAACTATTGTTGTAGGCAAACTCGGCTAAAGGTAGGTATTGCTCCCATGATCCACCCCAATCGAGCACACAAGCTCGCAGCAGATCCTCTAAGGTCTGAATCGTCCTTTCTGACTGACCATCTATCTGGGGGTGATAATTACTACTGAACTTCAACCTTGTACCTAGTTCCTCTTGAACCTTCTTCCACAACTTGGAAGTAAACTTTGGGTCTCTATTGGAAATGATGGAACCAGGTACGCCATGCAAACACACTATTTCTCTAATATACAACTCAGCTAAGTCTGACACTTTGGCAGAGGTTTTTAGGGCAAGGAAGTTTGCTAACTTGGTAAGGTGATCTACCACAACCCATATCGCATCATGACCTTTCTTGGTCCGGGGTAGACCCACCACAAATTCCATGGTGATCTGCTCCCATTTCCACTCTGGAATTTCTATAGACTGTAAAAGTCCGTCGGGTCGCTGGTGTTCAACCTTCACCATTTGGCACGTAAGACAACTGGCTACATAAGCTGCAATGTCTCTCTTCATTCCTGGCCACCAGAAAAACTTCTGCATGTCTTTAAACATCTTAGTAGTTTCTGGGTGTACCGTGTACCTAGAACCATGAGCCTCTTATAGGATATGTTCCTTTAACGGTGAATCTTCAGGAACCCATATGCAATTCTCAAATCAGATTCCTCCGTATATTCCACACGAAAGACGGGTATGGGTCTTCTGCATCAAGCCTTTCATCTTATCAAGTCCTCCACTAGCCAACTGTCTTGTGACAATCTCACTCAATAACTCAGACTGTATCTGAATATTGGCCAATCGAACTCGATCATCTAACGGTTGAGGTGACCATTCCACCAGATCTTCTAAGCTCTTCCATTATCTGGACAACACAGCTGCACACCTTAGCTATTTCTGACTCAAAGCATCTGCTACGCCATTCGCCTTCCCTGGATGATAGGCAATGCTGAAGTCGTAATCCTTCATGTACTCCATCCATCATCGTTGTCGTAGGTTCAAGTCTTTCTACGTCAGAAGATACTTCAGGCTCTTATGATCGGTGAAGATTTCAAAAGTGGCACCATACATGTAATGCCGCCAAATCTTCAAGGCATGGATGATAGCAGCTAACTCCAGGTCGTGGGTTGGGTAATTCACCTCGTTGGGCTTGAGTTGTCGGGAGGCATATGCAACCACATGCCGATTCTATTCCAACACACAACCAAGTCCCATCGTTGATGCATCGGTGAAAATCATGAAACCCTCATTGCCTGATGGTAGAGTTAAAACTGGTGCGGTGGTCAGCTTCTCTTTCATCTCCTGGAAACGAGCTTCACAAACATCAGACCACACAAACTTCACATCTTTTCGAGTCAACATGGTCAGAGGCAAGGCAGTCTTTGAGAAATCTGCGATGAAGCGTCGATAGTATCCTGCTAACCCCAAGAAGCTTTGTATCTCGGAGGGGTTCTTCGGTGCTGGCCAGTCTCGAACCACCGACACTTTAGCTAGATCTACGACGATCATTCCTCCTGAGATTATGTGTCCAAGGAACATGACTCGGTCTATCTAAAACTCACATTTAGAGAACTTCCCATAGAACTTCTGCTTTCTTAAGATATCAAGGACTTTACTTAGGTGGTCTCGGTGTTGATCTACGTCATCCGAATAAACCATTATGTCATCTATGAACACTATGACAAACGAGTCAAGGAAGGGTTGAAACACACTATTCATAAGGTTCATGAACACACTGGGTGCATTGGACAACCCAAAAGGCATAACCACAAACTCATAGTGGCCATACCGGGTCCTAAAAGCTATTTTCAGGATGTCCTCACTCTTGACCCTCAACTGGTGGTAACCCGATCTCAAGTCGATCTTGGAAAAGACTCAAACCGACTTCAACTGGTCAAACAAGTCATCTATCTGGGGTAAAGGGTATTTGTTCTTAATGGTAGTCTAGTTGATCATCCGGTAGTCAATGCACATTCAGAGCGAACCATCCTTTTTCTTTACAAAAAGAATCGGCGCTCCCCATGGTGATGTGCTAGGGCAGATAAAACCCTTATCCAACAATTCCTACAATTGTTTCTTTAATTCAAGCAACTCAACAGGGGCCATTCTATAAGGTGCTTGGGAAATAGGATTTGTACTAGGGGCTAGATCTATGGAGAAATCTACCTCTCTTTCGGGAGGAATCCCAGGTAGATCATCTGGGAAAACATCTGCATAGCCCCTAACTACCTCTATTTCTTATAAGGGTTGCACCTTGAGTTCTGATTCAGTGACTACTTCTAGGAAAGCTCGAAACCCTTTACTCATCATCCGCTCTGCTTTCACGGCTGACACATATGGACTGGTAGTGGCATCCTTCCTACCCTTAATGATAAAAGGTGGTTGACCTGGTCTCTTGATGATCACTTTCTTCTCCCTACAGACAATGTTGGCCCTATAGGTATAAAGTCAATCCATGCCAATGATTACGTTAAAATCATTCATGTCAAGAAGGATAAAGTCTGTGGGAAAATCATGATCTCGATATTTCATAGATACCACCGGGGTTTTCAAAAGGGAAGTAAAGATTCGACCACTCAGTGTTGTAGCATCTAAGACATACCCTAAATCCTTGATATCCAAACATAGAACAGTTGCAAGATTTCTCGAAATGAAAGTATTAGTAGATCCAGAGTCAAACAAAGCTTTCACATTATGTCCCATAACTTCAAGCATGCCTACATTGTTGTTCACCATGCATTATACCATTACATGCTTAAATTTAAAACATAAAAGAAAACTCTAAGGGTTATAACCCTCGATCAACCGATTATCATTAATTTAATCCTCCTCATTGTCAATGGCAAACACACGAGCTTGTCTTCTCTCTCCAGCAGGTGGGGCAATAGCTATAGGTGGGGCTGCAACTGGTGGAGCTGCTACTAGTGGGGCTGCCATTTGTCCTGGTCCCCTAGGATCTAGCATAGGACAGACAGATTGTAGATGTCCTTCTTGGTGGCATCAAAAGCACGTCTTCTTCTTGTAGCGGCATTCACCGGCGTGCCCCTTTCCGCAGGTGCGACAAGGAGGTCGGTTGTTCTCGTGAAGGGGTTTCCCTTTTCCTCCATGTTTTCCTTTAGCTTGATGACGTCCTGGACCCTTCTTGTGGTTGTTTCTCGGGCCTTGGGCTCCTTCAGTGAAACCCAAGTACCCCTTGGGTGGAAACTGGGCAGGCATCACAGTCCTCTCCATGTCTATAGCAGTGTTGTAGGCTTAGGCGAAAGTCTTAGGCTTGCTTTCCATCACATGGGATCTGATGGTAGGGTGAAGACTCTCTATGAAGTGATCCACCCTTCTTTCTTCATCCATCTTGTACCCAAAGCACTCCAGGATTCGGAACTTGCACCTGAAGTCCGCCACAGAAGAGTTTCCTTGGGTCATGTTGGTGAACTCTCTTTCCTTTTCCTTCTTAGCTGAGACTGGGACGAATCTGGCTGTGAAGATTGTCTTGAAATCAGCCCGTGCCATGGGTTCCTATGTCAAATTGCGGCTGGTGATTTGGGTCTCCCACCATATCTTGGCTGCTCCTTCTAGGAGAGGTGCAGCAAAGAGGACCTTCTTGCTCGGCTGTACCTCAAGCATGCAGAATCCATTCTCGACTGCAAGCAGCCAAGCTTCTGCTTTGTCGACCACCTCTGTCTTATCTTCTCCCCAAAACTTCTCGATGTTCAGCTTGACAAAGTCCAGGATGGTGGCTCCCAGTCGAGGTCGAACAGGAAGTGGCTCACCATTCTCATTCCTAGTCATGTCCCTAAGAGCTAGTGCACCGATAGCCTCAGTCAATTGCTTTTGTTGTTCCATCCAAACTGCATCTGTGGTGTGAATCACCATGGCTGGTTCTGGACCACCAGGCGGGTCCTCCTCAATTTCGGGCTTCCTCTTCATACACCTGGTGTTCTTCATATTCTGGTCCTTCCCCTTGCTCTCGGTTAAAGGCGGGCATTGGTTCAGGGTTGGGGGCCTCGTGCACAACTTTTTCAGGCCTCTTTCTCTTCTTAGAGGTCTCTCCACCATGATTCCGCTTCCTCTTCTCAGAAGACCCATTCTCTTTACGGGGTGTCCCACCTCTGCTGGTGGATAAAGGGATTGCCACAACCTTTGTATGAGCCATCTACATAAGCATAACAAATAGACCTTTAGTTTATCATTAAACTAATTATACTTATGTCAGTGACATCTTATTACATATCTTTCATTAATTTGATGGAGGATTCCTTAATCCTTAACTTACTTGCCCATACCACATGAGGGTGAGGAGGAGAGAGAAAACCCTAACTCTTAAAGTCCTTAATAGAATATGTGATGAGAGGGATGAATAAGATGAGGAAGTCCTAAAGGTATCTTATTTCGATTCAAATCCTAGGACATCGGTCAGGAAGTCACACATTCAGGGAGTCCTCATATTCTGACTAGCGGTGCGGAGGAAAATTTTTCCAGCCCCCAGAAGTGATCCTTTTCTAGACACCTCAGTCTTTTGGAAAATCCTCTAATAACTCCCTTGTGTTCTACAGAGTTTGAAAAATTTAATAATGATTAACAATTATGTGGAGAACCTTGGCTCTGATACCAAATGTAACGACCCCACCTTTTGTTAACCCCCAATTAAGGGAGACCGAAAGGTCGGTGCCGTTATCCAATTTCCGGATCAAGGTTCAGCAATTAATTGATAAAAATTATTAAATTCTACTAGACTAAACTGAAAAGCTGTAATAAATAAAATTTTTGCATACCTTTGAAAATTTTGGATTTCTAAACTTCTATCCAGAACTGGGACTAACTAACTAATCCTCCTTTGGGTTTTAATTCGTGTATTTCACAATATGACAATTTATTGTTTGTCCTTTTTGTTTATACCTAAAACGCCAACAAACAAAACGTCGGTCAGCTAAAGATGGTATGTGGGGGATTCACTAATCATGCAATTAACTATAACAATGTATTGCATTCAATTATCATTTAACAAACAATTTTATGTTTTAAGTACTACGCGATCCATGTGTACCCTATCCCCTGCGTTGTCCCTGCAGTGGACCTGGATACTACCTCCCTTATGGTAGATTCACATTATACCCCTCATGACTTCACCCAATAGGTGAATCAATTTCTAGGGCTGAGTCACATGGCACTACCCATATGTAGCCCACTCCTTAACTCATGGTATGCTAAGACTCTCATGGCACTACACATGTGTAGCCCAGTTTCTAACTCATGATACCCCAGACCTTGCTCTAGGTTATCCTTAGCCTTTGCATAGACATAGGGGTGGACTCGGATCTAGCTAGTTATACATGTATACTCATAGTGATAGTCATAGTCACCTTATAGTTTCAGGAATTAAAACATCCAACAGTTATTTCATGCATTGAGGGAAATGTCGATAAAATCCTCAGAAAACTAATCGGTATAGTCATAAGCGTAACCACATACCTCTTATTGTAGATTTGGTTACAAAATTAAATATGAAGAGAGAGAATATCCAAGCAAGAAAGCAAATTGCACAGAAACCCTGAAATAAACATTCCAACTATATTTTATCAAAATTTATCCAACTCCATCTTATTCCTTAGGGTTTCTATTCCAAATTTTAGGGTTTACTTGGAAACTAGGGTTTTGCCTTCATTATTAAGTATTATGAACCCTAACTCATCAAAATAACTAAAAACCTTTAAAATCTCTCCTTTTAATATTCCTAACAGTCCTAGGATCATTATTTAGTAACTAATCAAAATAACAAGGTTTTCTTCTTCTTTTACCCTAAATTAGGGTTTTCATGTATATTATTTTTCATTGATAGACATAAACCCTAATTTATCCATCTTTATATTCAAAATGAATGAAAACTTTATATTATTAATTAACAGGTTAATAATCCTCTTTTTAACCCATTAAGTTACAAAGAATCACCCTTTATATGCAATTAAGGTTTCCAATTACTTTTCAATACATTTTTATAACAAAATAGGGCACTTTTGCAAAACGAAATATAATCAGGTTCTTAAATCATTTTTATCATATTCCTTGAATTTTCCTACCCAACTTTCATATATAAAGTTTCTTCATTGGATAATCCTAACATTTTCTATTCATTTTGCAAGGAAAAGCTATTTTTCTATAATTTCATTCAGAGAGGAGATTTACCAAAATTTTGCGGCCGTTCGATCGGTGCGCCGATGAGCCTCGCCTTGACATGACGCTCCACGCCATTTGTCCCCACTAGTAGTGCGCACTTCCTCTATCGATCTTCGATGGTGCTCGGGTCCACGGTAGACCCTGATCCCAAGGCATGCGTCAACGCACTCCACTTACTCTAGTCAGTCAAGCGCGTTGCTCAGGCAGCGTTGGATCTTACGCGGGCACACAATGGTCCAAGATCTGATGATCCCCGCTCGTCGTCCTCCCTGATCTACTAATTAGAACTAGTGGTGGCACCGCGGTGGTCTCTCGCCGGAGCTAGGCCAATCGAGAGAGAGAGTGAGCTTTGAGGGTTCAGAAATAACCGCCTAGGATCGTGAGGGTGAGAGCGATCAGTAGGGGGTCCTATTTATAGGCTATGGGGGACATTCTTAGGGTTTCTAAACCTACTGCTGCCATAACTTTTGGCCCAATTGGGCGTTTCGTGCATACACAAGGAAATTCGTCCAACCTTGGGTCGAGAATGTTCCTCTCTCTCTCCCGAACCTAATGGGACACTTCCCATAAGTGCTCGTGCTCTGCTGTGATCTGAAACACGAGGGGAAAATCCCCTATGAGCGGCTACAGTTCGTGTCCCATTGGGACTCTAGACTATGAGCCGGGTTGGTTGGATCAAGATCCAACAACCATCATTGTCCGCGCTCAAACAGAAAAGGAAACATTTCAAAATATTCAAATTATCTTACCAATTTAAAGATAACTTGGAAAAACCATAACTCCCAATTCTTAACTCCGTTTTTATTCAAATTTTGAGGGAAACTCTTTCATGTTTCTATCTTTCATCCTGCAAAAATTGGGATCATTATATCAATTAAAATTTTCCTTTTCTTGGGTTGCAAGAAAACACCCTTTTATTCATATTTTCCATTTATTCTTTATTTCCCTTGCTATTATATAATTATCCTGAGTTCCTTGTGTCCCTTGCTATTATATAATTATCCTGAGTTCCTTGAACCCCAAGGAACCTTTGTAGCTCAAAATCCTATTTTGGGAAATTATCTTTTAGCCTTTTAATCATCCTTTATCCATTTTCTTATATTTCCATTATCCCATTGAATTTCTTTTTCCTTTCTTTTTCTTTTTCTTTCAAATGGGCTTAATGGCCAATAAGGCCCATCAAAGAGCATGCAAGGCTATTATTCACGAAAATCATTCAAAACAAACCATGAAATCAAACATTGATCTTATTTATCTTTTAAAGGAGATTCATAAATCTCATTACATGTTTTGGAAAAAGAGGTTATAACAGTCATAGTCAGCTCTCATAGTGAAGGTGGTGATTGTGGTTCTTAGATGTGAACTCACTGCACTCATCACATGTCTTTGGGTATGCTTTGACATTATCAAATAGTTTTGAAATATGGGTTGTTATATAGGTGATGATTGAGTGACTTTGACACATGGGGATAGATTGTGAGTGATAGATATGGAATTTGTCCCTCCTCTTGGAGATTGATATCCTGGCCACTTGATAAGAAAGATTGAGAAATGCATGTGAATGCACATCTGAATCAATATATGATATTGATGTTACATTATCTCAGACAGTCTCCTCTTAGTTCAAGGAACATTGATTGAACGTTGAGAGGATGATGAATCCATGGCTTGAGTTCATCCTGGATATCAGATATAAATGATTTATACAATCACTAAAATGCATTACATACATTGTAGGTTGAAGTTGTTGTCCAACTTTCCATTCACTTGGGTAGCACTGATGTGCGACTAGGCACCACTCCTTGCTTGTGATGTCATAAGCTAGCTATGGATATTCATTGCCAATGTGATATGGGACCTATAGGGTCACACACATAGGAACTCATCTAGAATAGGAGTGTAATCTTAAATGATGATTTGATTAATTAGTAAAGTGTTTAGGTATTCAATTCACACAAAAGATCGATAGATTGGCTAACTGGAGTGCAAAATGTGCATCCCAAGTGTTGAGGTGGTCATTTGGACATGCCAGATGATCATCTTAGTGTTGAGATGGTCGTTTGGGTTATCAGGCTAATTAGAGTTTGAATTGGCTAAGTTCTACCCAAATTGTGGAGTGACCCAACCTATTCAATCTGTTGAACTAACGGACTCAATTTAGGTACACCAAATGGCCATCTGAGTGAATGCGATAGGAGTATCACATGGGTTAGATAGCTCGGTTGGGATCGAGTGAAGGTTTTGAATGTTTCCTGAACTTGTTTCAATTGCACATTACTTGTGGTACAAGGAATTAATATGTAATACTAATTAGGATCAAAATTGCCAAATTCGTGTGCGATCGGGAAACTACCAAATTGCCATTTGGCAGTGCGAGATGACTATTTCGTGTGACCATACAACCATTTCATGGTTCACAGGTTGTGAAAATTTAAGATCTTCTGGTCTCTTCCACTTCCGCACAATCATATACATATTGGGAACCCTGGCCCTTACCTCACCTGTAAATAGAGGGTATTAGGGGCTTCCCAGAATACAACATAGATAAATGAGAATCAATTCGTCTAAAAATTGTTTTCCTCCCTAGTTGTGGTAACCGAGAGAGCCCAAACAAATCTTACCCTACAAGGGAGGGATAGCGATGGGAGAGAACAATTGAGAATCATTATTGTGGGAGAGCAAGTTGGTTATTAGTACGCCAACAGGAGGGACAACTCCTCCCTATCTGTTTGCTGAACAACATGAGTTCTAGTTGGTCCGTGTGGACTACTTTAGTGGCAGGAGTCCTTTGGCTTTTACTAGGAGAGCAACATCATCCTACATTTCATGGAGAGACCACATGAGTCACTACAGAAGTTGTTCTATTCATTGTTCATGGTAAAGATCAGGACCTGCACAACCACCATACAAGAGAAACTAGTTGAAAGTTTCATTGAAGCTAGTTGTTGTCTCTGGACTTACTCCAAGACCAGGTATAACTCGCTAAACCATCATTCCTATTTCATAGTAGTTGACACGATCTTATTGTTATGGGAATACAGATGGATACAATTTTTGTTTCCACATCTATACTATGTGACTGTATTTCCCAACAATGATATGAGAGCCATGTTAATTTACTATGATTTAGTATTATTGATATGATCATATTTTTGGTTTAAAATCTTATGTATTGCATACAATGCAAATATTTAAACTATCTAATATGTGTATCCGATCAAAGACCACATAATCCCAAACGAACACACACACACACACACACACACACACATATATATATATATATATATATATATATATATATATATATATATATATGAAATTTACATGAATCACCCTAAAAGTGGTTTTGATGGTGGATGTGTGTTGTGGTTATGGCCAATACCCAATATCATTACATGGTTGGATGGTTTGGTTTCTTTTGTTTATCTCAGTCTACTTACTGAACCTCTACGTCCTTCATCCCAATATAAATTTAATTCTTTCCTACCTTTTTTCCCTTGGAATGTAACTTGAGGTTTCTCTTTACAATGTAATAGTTTAATAGAAATAGGATAGTTTCATTTCTTTCTTTGACGAGGAAAATCATCATCACCAAATGAGATGACCAGTTTGTGAGACGAGTCGGCCGTCTGGAGGACCATGGAGGACAAAATGATGGAGCCAGACGACTGTCAATGGACCCAATCAACCATTTGAAAGGATTCCAAAAATTAGATGGACTAGAGGCCAGACGACCATCCTGGAGGACCAACCAACCAACAAAGAAGGGATATGACCAGTTCAAGGGTTGAACCGATCTACTCAGATTGGTAAGCATAGGTCTACACCAATGGTAGGTTCATACATGCGATTTGATGATTGACTTAGGTGGTAGTAATTCCTTGTGGCTTCAAGGAATTATAAGTAGACATGGCCATAACCATCTCTTTTTGTTTTATATTACATGTTTATGTTGTGGGATATATATATGGTGATTGGATACCGTTTATGTATATATATGATATATATATAAATAACTCAAATAAAACATATTAAGTCTAAGATTCTTTCTAATGACAATAAACATGAACAACTTGTTCGACTAAGCATAGGTTACACTAAATCATGGTGCACCTTCTACCTCGTGGAAGTGTGATGGTAGTAATGTAGGTTCTACTAATGTGGGGTGCATTATTATCGTATTGGGTCATAGGTCAGGGTTGTTTGGAGATTCTTAGAGAGTCTATGCCTAGAAGCATGCAGATGATTATGGCAAGGAGTTGCACATATCATCTATCAAAGCGTTTTATATGATGCAATTGGCATGATTTCCTACCTTAATGGTTGATTATGGACGTTGGTGTAGGTTGGGTAATAATTCAATCATTTTGGACCTTGGCTCATTAAAAAATTGATTCACTACAATTTTTAGTTTGATACTTGAGGGTTGTAAATTTGAAAAAAATAATGAGAACAATAAAAAATTAAATACCTAATGATTATCATGCAAATTTAATCTAATAAAATCAGATGAAAATGAGTTTTTAACAAAATTACAAATTCTTTTATACAATTAAATGGCAACGAACAACAATCACTTTTCTATGCAATCAATCCTTGAGAAGGGCAAACTAACTAGGAACAACTTCCACAATTGGTTCAGGATGTTGAGAATCATTCTCATGCAAGAGTGCAAGTTCTATGTCCTGGAAATGCTAGAAGCAGAGGAATTGCCTCAAAATGCACCAAGGGTTGACAAGGATGCTTATAAGAAGCACATTGAAGCTCTGTGGATGTCAAGTGTATGATGCTAAGCTCCATGAACTATGAGTTGTAGAGGCAACATGAGAATATGGGTGTGCTTTAGATGGTCACATGTCACAAGAACATGTACCAAGATCAAGCAAGACAAGAGAGATATGATGTATCTAAGGCATTATTCAAATGTAACATAATATAAGGTTACCTAGTAGGTCCTTGTGTGGTCAAGCTCATTGGGTATGTGGAGAACCCAGCTAGACTGGGGTTCCCCTTGGTTAAGATTTGGCCACTGATGTGATTCTATAGTCTTTTCTAGTAACTTAGTTAGTTTGTCATAAACTACAACATGAATGACTTTGATAAGTCATTGATAGAGTTGTTGGGCATGTTGAGAACAGCCGAGGGATAGATGAAGAATGACAAGCCCAAGTCTATAATAATGACCAAAAAGACAAAAGGAAAGTCTAAAGGCTAAGGCAAAGCTAAGATGAGTTCTAAATCTAGACATAAGCCCAAGTCTTCAGATCTTAAGGCAAAGGGAGATGTAAACAAAATAAGAGATGATTGTTAACATTGTGATAAGCCTAGACATTAGAAAAGAAATTTCCCACTCTGGTTAGATGAACTAAAGGAGAAGAACGAAGGCAGTAAGGCTTCCACTTCAATTATAAACATTATAAGATAAATTTTATTACTTCTTCTTGGTATTTGATAGCAAGTAGAAATCTGGCATACTGATGAGCATGATCTGACAAGAAGTAAATGCCTTCATGTAAGGACAGAGATGGACAAGGCAGAGAAAGAGTTGTGGAAGCTTTAGTATACATTTAAAATTTATCTTAGCCTAATGGGCATGTAAATTTGAACTGCAATTTCATTATGCCACAAGAAACATTTCTTTTATGTATCTTGTATGACAAGGATGAAATATCAATAAAAGATTGTTTATGTTTCTATTTCAAAAGATATGATCTAGCATGGTAATGCCCAAACATCTAAATAATTTTTATACAGAAGATTTTGTGATGAATGCTTATAATGTTAATACTAAAGGATTATAATTGATCACTCAAGATTATCATTATCAATATTCATCTTGTACGCACACATAAGAAATCCATGTCTAGAATACATATTGTTGTTAATCTAGATTCCATTGGTTACGGAACCTAAGGAGACATGCAAATCGTTATTTACGCACAATGTGACATGACATCCTTCACTATATGTATTGGGAGGATATGACTTACATTACACCTCATACACATGATGCATGAAGATCTCATGGAATGAATGCTATAGATAATTTCTTATACTTCATTAATATTACTACCAACATGATGATATGTACTCAGTAAAATAGAAACATAAATCTCTTGAAGTGTTCAATAAGATTATAAATGAAGTATGACTTTGATGAAAGTATTGAAAAACTTTGATGAGATCAAATGGTAAAATACTTTACATCGATACCTTGAGTACCTTCAAGAAGGAACTATGATGATGTATCAAGTCAAATGCAGATGAACATGATGATGTGTCATAATGAAGGAATTTTACCATGATGGGTCATGATATTATTATCAATTAATCTAATATTATTATCAATTAATCTAATATTCTTATCCTCATAAATATATAGCTATCACTAAAAATGTACTATCTAAATGTATTATAAGACATCTCCTACATTGAGAAAGTAGTTTCTTCAAGGGGCTTATCCACAAAATATAATTTTTGAATGTTACTATTAATCCCAATCCAATAACAAAAGTGTTTTTTTGATAGGACAATTGAGTTCCAAAAGGATCAGTGGGAGTAAATGTAGAACTCAAAATGTTCGAGGTCAACAAGGAACAATGAGAACTAAGAGAATCACAAGATGTTGTGGAATCTCAAGTTTGTCATGTAACACATAATAAAATAGTTCTAGTAGAATGTCTGAGATTGAAGGATTGTTAATCCAACCATTCATATAGGTTGGTCATAACAAGATGAGCCAACCTATCAGCTAGAAGCTATTAAGTACCATAATCTGAGTGAAGGCTCAACACCATTATGGAATCCATGTAAACTAATAAGGTATGACCTTGATAGTACTAATTGAGGAATAAAACTCTATACGTGATGTTAGGTCTTGTGGCAAAGACCTACATGGATAACATATAATGACAAGTTGGTTGAATAAGTTTTTCAATCTATTCAAGTTGTTGAACATGATAGAAGTTCTTTTTCCAATTATCATGCTTGTTGTTGTAGTTAAAATACACTAAGAGATTTGTCATATAGAGATAAAACTAAATTCCTTAAAAGGAATACATCATAGGATGTGTACGTGACACAACCTTAAAGGTTTTATAACTTCAAGAATGCAAATAAAATCTATGAACTACAAATATCAATCTAGGATTGAAACAAGTATCTTAGAGGATGGATCTTTTTTTTTCAAACATTAACATCTACTTCACCTTAAGAAAGCTTACAAGTAGAAAACTTGACCAAAACTAATAAAACATGATATTATCAGTACCATTACAATTATTATCTGCTATATTAATGATAGACCAAAAGTCCATCGTTCCCTCAATCATATGAGGGATAAGATGATTTTTTGGGTAATTAACTGAGCTCCTTAGAGCTTGGATGGATTCACATACCAATTGAATCTTCCGCCGCTTGAGTGAACAAAAGTCATATTGTCTTATTGCATGCTTCATGGATTTGTATATGCTAATAATAACGACATTAAACTCCACAAGTTCCAACATGATGCTCCTGGTTGATTCGGTGACCATTCCTCAAGTTATACAAGCCTAAACTAGTGTGTTTGAACTTGGTTCGACTTCCCTTGAGACCTCTTCCTTTGTTCTTCTATTTTCCTGCGCTGATAGGTGTCATTTTGTCTTCATTTTCAGTCATGGTTTGTGTGAGTACTTCTTGCAAGGATCAACTTCAACAACCTCATCTAAGTCTGGATAAACTATTGTGTGGCTCCCATCATTCACTACCTTGTCCGCAATAGGATGATTTGTGTTATGCACCCCATTGGTACTTACTGTCTCATTTATGGTTTGACCTCTGCTTGAGCTACTTGAAATATTAGTATTATGCATTACATCTTATTCAGTGTTGTGCGTCGTATTCTTCCTCTTCCACACCTTTGATCCTCTAGTTTCTGGAATGGCTGCCTCATCATTCACACTCTTCTATTAACTATTTTCAACCTCATGTTCCTCCTCATTATCCAATGCTATAGGGTTGTACCTATTTCCATCTACTTGTTTACTACTTTCTTTTTGTTTGTCGCATTGTCTACATTTGGGATGAATTTCTTTGCCATAGTATGTCTGTCATTTTTCATCCTCATCCGACCATTTCACTCATGTTGCCACCACTTTCTCTTCTGTCTCATGATGCTTAGTAGCAGGTGTGTAAGATTTAGAGTTATGTCCTAGTTTTCCACAACATAGACATAGGTCCAGAAGAACCTCATACTCAAGTTTGAACTCTAACCCATTCATGATAATGGCATGTTGAACCGGTGATGTGGTATCCAATTAAATCACGAGCCTTGCAAATTGACTTCTCATCTTCTTGAATGTATGCTCATCCACCTTCACTAGTGTTCCTAGTGCATGACCTATTCTCTCAAACATGGCAATCACATACAGATGTAAAGGTAGGTTTAAGATCCTTACCCACATTCCAATATGGTTTGGAAGTCCTTCTAAAGGTTGGAAATTGTTGTCCCATTTCTAGATCATTAAGAAGCTACTAAACATAGACCAAGGGCCACCTGCAAGTACAGACTCATAGTCTATTTTACATGAGAACTGCACAACTTAGTAGTTCAGATTCAGTTCAAAAATCCTCATCCTTCCAATCGGTTCCCATAGTAATCGCAGTTTGTCTTCCATTGTCATGTAGCTGACACTTCTTCCAATAAATTTTATAGTAACCACAAACTTCCTTGGAAATAGAAGTACTTCTTCTACATCTGGGGTGATATACAGTTCTGGGAATCCTTTGTCTATGATCAATTCTATATCCTCTGGTTCTAGATCTCCAGATTCTAGATCTTCTAAAAACTCTTCCTAAGAGGTTGGTCCCTTACCACCCAGCCTTGCTTCCTTCAATGTGCTTCTGAGATTATCTGAAGTGTCCCAGAACTGGTATTAGTCGCATCCGAGGAAGGCTTTGTAGCTGTGTTCTTTGAATGTTGAGGTGACAGATCCTCTTCTATCATCTAGTCACTGACGATGTTGAAAACCTTATCATAGATATGCATACCTTATTGTAGTTCAGTACCACCTTGGTTTCCTTCTCCATGCATACTGTTGTAGTGCAGGTTGATTCCAACCTCGACTACGTCGACAAAGACTCCCCGTGGTTCTTCGAGACCTATACAGCTGGGATCGTCCATTGTCTCCCTTCCATCTCTACTATGCGTGCTCAGTCTACCACTGCTCCTACCCCAACTAAAGCCTCATCCCCGATCGACGAGTCCAGATCGCCGCCCCTAATCACCTTTGCTCCCCTGAGACCCTATCTCACCCCGAGCCATCATTTATACCAATAATTTTACATTGTTTTGAGGATGGATCTTTTAACTTCACAAGATAGTCAAAGAGTTTGACTTGAATCACGACAAAAGATGAAATATGTGATCATAAAAGATTTAGTGTTAGCATAATGGATATTCCACATATGATGAGGAATAACATTTCAATATTGTGAATATTGAGAGCTAGGATGAAAAATCCCTTCCGCAATGAAGGATTAGGTGAAACATCTTATGAGATAAGGATCATGACCTCTGATATAGTTCTTGTATGTTTTCAAAATGGAAGTTTGAACATGTACAAAAGCAATATGTTGAAAGAGATCAACACGTAAAGGATTCAATGAGAGAGTATCCAAATTAGTCTCTCATGAACCATATGTTCCAATTCTTGTGAAGAATGAAAACAACATGATTAAGATGCCATAGGCTGTAGCATTGGATCTATCATGAATTCTATAAATGTACTTATCCCATACAATCTAGTATGTATTGAACATGACAAGATGATGGTAAATTCCAATAAGGATTATCAGAATGTCATTAAGCACATCCATTAGTACTTGTGAAATACTTAAGGATAGATTGCTAGTCATTAAGGATAGAAATAAAAGGAAAAGTTGGATGTAAAGGGTTACATCGATGCAACCTTCCATAATGACAAAATGATCCCAATAAAATATGTTTTGATATAAAAGGAGAAATTTTGTTAGTTGAAAGGAATATGAACTAATAGACATTAATTCTATTCTACAATAGAAGCTGAGTATACTTATGTTATGAACACAGATTGATACTATATGTATCTAGATGTTCATATGATGAACTCATAGATGTTCCAATCATTCATGACTCAGTCATGATACTGTGACAACAATGTATCTACTTGTTAGGCAAGGAATATCAGATACCATATTACAGTGGTTTCATCTCAAAGCGAAGAGAAATGAAAAATGCAATATACCGACTAAATAGCAAAGTGTTTCTAGCCCGCTATATAAAGTAAATGCACAATAGAAACATGGTGGACATGTTTGGATCACTAAGAATGAGATTCGTGAGAGATTGGATCTAAGTGAAAGTGGGAGTCTCTTAATAGATGCACGTAGAGCCAATCATGTGATGATTGATATAACATATACCATAAAGGATTTGATTAGTACTTATAAAGGTAAGCTTCCAATTCATTATGTTTCATTCAGTTATGCGATAATGAAGAAATATTATGAATGTCTAAAGATTGACAGTACTTAATGATGTATGTCTTCAAGTACGTGACTTAGAAGGATGAGATCATATGAGTGTTAAGAGTATGTACATTCTTATTATGTCCCTAGTCAGATGTTACTGTGGAAGGCTAATAGACATTAGTAACACATAAGACTAGAGTGTGGGTTGGTTTTTGACAGAATCTCATTAGTGATGATATGGCAATATCAAACCAAGCACACAGATACATGTTCGAGAACAGTGTATCAGACAAACCCACCTTGAGAGTGACACATGGAAACCATCTTTTGTGTTCATAGTCAACTTTCATAGTGAAGGTGGGGATTGTGGTTCTTAGACCTGAAATCACTGCACTCGTCACTTGTCGTTGGGTACACTTTGACATCATCAAATGCAATCTTGAAACATGGTTTGTTATAAAGGTGATGATTGGGTGACTTTGATGCATGGGGATAGAGTATGAGTGATAGATATGGGATTTATCCCTCCTATTGGAGACTGATACCCGGGCCACTTGATAAGAAATACTGAGAAACGCATCAGCATGCACATGTGAATCAATATATGATATTGTGGTCACATGATCTCAGACAGTATGCTCTTGGTTCAAGGAACATGGATTCAATTTTGAGAGGATGATGAATCCATGACTCGAGTACATCCTGGATATCAGAGACAAAGGAATTATACCATCACTACAACACCTTACACAGATCCTAGGTTGAAATTGTTCTCCAACTTTCCGTTCACTTGGGTTGCACTGATGTTTGACTAGGAAATGATCCTTGCTTGTATTGTCATAAGCTAGTTATGGACATTCACCACCAACGTGATTTAGGACCTATAGGGTCACATACATAGGAAAACATCTAGAAGATGATTTTAATCTTAAATGATGATTGGATTGATTAATAAAGTGTTTAGGTATTCAATTCACACAACATATCAATAGGTTGGCTTACTGGACTTCCAAATGGGCATATCAAGTGTTGAGATAGTCGTTTGCACATACCAGATGAGCGTCTAAACTGTTGAGACAACCTCTTGGGTTGTCAGGCTAATTAGAGTTTGAATTGGCTAAGTTCTTCCCAAATGGAGGAGTGAACCAACCAGTTCAACCTATTGAACCGAACATCTCAACTCAGGTACACTAGGCGGCTGTCTGGGTGAACGATATGGGTATCTTACATGGTTGATACGGATCTGTTGGGGCCGACCTAAGGTTCTGGATGTTTCCCGAACTTGTTTTGGTTGCACATTACTTGAGGTGTAAGGAATTAATATCTAATATTAATTGGAATCAAAATTGCCAAATCTGTGTGGGATTGGGAAACTACATAATGGTTGTTTGGTTGTGTGACATGACCATCATGAGTGACCAGATGACTGTCTGGGTCACCAGACAACTATTTCATGGATCACAAGTTGTGAAAATTCAAGATCTTCTGGTCCCTTCCACTCGCGTACAATCCTGATGGACGGGGAACCCTGGCCCTAACCCCGCCTATAGTTGTGGTAACTGAGAGAGCCTAAGAAAGTCCTACCTGACAAGGGACAAATAGTAAATGGAGAGAACAATTGAGAATCGTTGTTGTGGGAGAGCAAGTTGGTGACTAGTATTCCAATGGGAGGGACAACTCCTTCCTGTCCGTTCTTGTTGAATGACATGAGTTCTAGTTGGTCCATGTGAACTAATCTAGAGGCAGGTGTCCTTCAGTTGCTTCTAGGAGAGCAACGTCAGTTGGTAATAGTAAGCCGACGCTGAATACAAAGTGGTACCCGTGTCTGGCTGGTCTTCTAATATAGACGTCGATTTGCCTAAATAACTGACGCCTGATATTATAGGCGTCAGTTTTCCTTAATAACCGACGCCCAGAAAAGCGACACTGAACTCTATTTCTGTAGTAGTGACCACATACCTCAATGGTGAACCATGCATATCATGTAGTATATAAGTCAACAATATTAACAAATCAAGCAAGAAAATCAAGTAATTTTCATTTAATCTGCATGTACATAAATCCTAAAGTATCACCATCAGAATTTACATATTAAACTCTACTCGAGTCCTAACATAGGGTTTAGGGTTTGGGAAAGGAATAAGGGAACAAACCCTAATTCCATTACAACCTAAACACTAGGTGAAACCCTAATAACTATATCTTACATATTGTTTCATTATAATCACTTTGATTCAACTATCTTCTTTAATGACATAACATGTTATAACTTTTAACCCTAATTCTTCATATGCATGACTATTCATATCAGTAGTTCTAATTTTCAACATTATGGTAATAATGTTGTTAAACTACCATTATATCCCATATAATAAGTTTATATTTCAAGGATTCATGTTTAACATGACTAACAACCTATTTATAAGAAACTAGGGTTTTAATGCATTACTCACTACTTCAATACATGTTTGTACTACTTTTAGAATTTGGACCAGATTTAGGTCCCGATGATATTTTTTTTGCATTCCTTAATTATTTTTATCACTTTTCATGTATTCATTGTCTTGATGTGAGTTATGAAGTAATTACTACATTATTTATAAGATAATTATATTTCAGAAAATCAGACGAGGAGATGTCACTGAAGAATATGTTTTTATTATATAGCATGTTGGGTAGTGTCAGGGTAAGAGAACCTAGTACCCTTGAACTCTATGTTTTCCACCAGGGGTCTTAGGGTCCTTTGACCCCTCAGTTATCTTCTTAATCATGGAGGATACTGGTTGCAATCTTGACAACAATGGAACCTCCTTCTCCTTAGTCCTAGATCTCATAGAGATGAGAAAAGAAAAGGTTTGCACCTCCACAGATCCCAGCCAGACCCAACCAGTCCCTGTTGGTGGTCCTCCATGTCTAAGGATGGGGATGGTAAATCCCCTATCCCATGAACCAAAATTAGGGATGACAGTGACAAAAACCCTAGGGTACATGTTATTCTGAGCCCCTGCACATGTGAGGTTGACAAAGTGGTCTCCTTTGGGGGTTTTGCAGCTCAACTCCACATCAAGCTTCTTGGCTAGGGTGTTTCTCACCATGAGGGTGATCGAAATAAGAGAGGGATGTCAAATAACGGTTGTGTCCCCTCTTGACGAGTCTAGGGTGAATTAGGCTGCACTACCCTCTTCTTGACGAAGGATAGAAGGGCCTTTTGTCGGCCAATGGGTAAGAGTTCGTGGTTCCACAAATGATAGGTAGTAGGGACTAGGTTCTTGGAATGGTTAAACACTAAAGGGAAAGAAATGACCTCTCCCATTGAAGAAAATAACTTCCTTTTCTATTTTCATTAGCAATCTACTCCTTTTTCTTTCATTTCCTTGGTCTCTTCCCCTTTCTCATAGTTATAAAGTGCATTCATTGAAAACGTATCTTTAGTTGCAAAAGGAGAACATTTAATATATTTCCAAAACAGAGACTCACATATCCATTCAAGTATTCTTTAATTAGATTACCATTTTTACTCTATTAACACACTAAAAGCCATAAAGGAAGACAACCACGTAAAAGGTGCATATTGGTCATTAGATCATTAAACCATAACTGAGGGTCCAAATTGTTCTTTCTTTCTCTCTTTGATAGACCCTTTAAATCAATTACATTTATTCCATGTAAACTCATTGTTATCTTTATCGATGTATATTTAGTCTGTTGGTATTTATTGAGATGTCTTTGATATACAAAGCTTGCCCTTTTAAACATTCCATTAAAACAACTATTATTATTAATGGAATTTCGTTCCCTTCCCAGTGTCTAGAACTCTCTTCCTTTTGTTATTATCTTTATGTATACCAAAAGATAGATAAAAAGTATCCTTGTTTGATGCCTCAACCATTGTGTTGCCAATATTGACTAGATATTTTATCCTTTAATTATGTAAATAACCATGTATATTATTTCTTTTATAAACTTGCATATTATTCCATTTTGTAGTTGTTTATAAATTCATAAAGACACTACTATTTATTTATGCACAAAATCTATTATTTCTTTATCTTATTCCCCAAGGACCTATTTGCAAAGAAAATGGTCTCACATGTCTTACTTGGACCATGGGTTGCACCCATGCCAATAAGTGGGTACCATTATTATTATATCAATTACTTAACACCAAGAAATTTACAAATACATTCATTTATATAATTCGATTTCTCCAAAATTGAGGATATTACATTCACCCCTCTTTAAAAGGAATTTTGACCCAAACATTCACACCTAGTAAGGTTAAAGTGATAGGTAACACAACTTAGTTTCAATCCCTTAGGGTTAGCAATCCTATTGGCACTTGAATTCAATTTAGGGTATATCCACATCCTTAGTATTTACATGATACCAACTCTTTGTGATTACATTTCCATTTGTCATTTCAATTCTACTTGGTAATTACCTTTTCACCTAGGTTTCCAACCTATCAGTCATTTATTTTCACATAAGGGCAAGGTAACACCTCAAACCCTAAATCATGTCATCAACTTCAGATATTCATTGTCATAGGTTGAGTTCAAGAATAACATGTGTCTACACAATCTCTCACACTCATAATAAGATGAAATAAGCATTTCATTATAGCCCAAATAGAAAGTTCACCTCATTCCAACAATAGAGATGGTGTCTCCACCCATTATCTCAAAATTTCACGTCTTAGGTTGGATAACTCTCAATAAAGATTCCAAACCATACAAACTTTTTAATCCCAATATCTTTATATATCGTAAAGTCAAATGCCTTTTTCACTCTTGAATTTGTGCTCAATTCCCATTAATAGTTCATTATTACATGACTTCTTGTATTGTTTACATTTACACCTCATATTTCATTAACCTTAGTCATTCCCTCAAGGTCTCTAAGGGTGTAGGTACTTTTAGAGTGATATAAACCATATCCATCTACAGAGTGCCTCTCACATTCACCCCATGGGCCTCATACTCTCATGAAGGTGGCCAATCTCTAGATTCATGGGCTTCAGAAAGACATTGATGCTGCCTCTCGACCCTATGGTCTTAAGAATTCAAGGAACAATTACCATCCTAATCTCATCACTCTTATATACCATTAAAAATCCCTACTTTATTGTATATTGACTTAATGCTCTATCTGCCTAATGTTTATCGAGATATTACAACTTTAACCATTTTCAAGCACATTATTTTCTTATGAAAATCTTTAAATCAGATTTCCTTCATTTATTGGGTACCCACTATTCACTTTATGTCCCTTCGTTGGGCTCATGGTGACCTTCCCTTCTTGGTCTTGGTCATTCATAGTGGTCTTCTATTCCATGCTTGATTTACTGACCTTCCTTTTACGGCTTGGTCACTAGTTATTGCAATGTATTCCTCTCATATTGTCCTTCCTATCACAACTTGGCCTAATCAATGACCTTCCTATGTTGACTGATCACTAGTTATTGAAATAATTCCTTTTTATATTGCCCTTCTTACCCTGACTTGGCCGATTAGTGACCTTCCTATCTCGACTTAGTCCCATACTTTCAACCACTTCCTTAGTGACTTTACTTGTGTCCCCCAAAGATGACATACTTAGGTTCAAGAATATATGTTCTTTCATATTTGGTATTTTCTATCCTTCACACTTTAGGTGAAATTCAAGGTTACCTCAATCTTGAAATTGATTTATCATCTCACCTTTATAGGGATGGTCCTAACCTAGAGTTCCTTCTTGACTCATAGGAGGAGGTTAGGATCTCTAGACACGACTTGAACCCACAAGGTTTAGGGTTTTGCCTCCCCCATAGGTCCTTTTCTCACTCTTGGGTTGACCCACCCCAGGTTGAGACACCAACCCTAAGAGTTGAATTGAGAGTTTCATATTATTGAACGTACATTTTCAGTTACAACTTCTCAATTCTTATCCTTTTTCTCTCATTGTCATCCCTCTCCTTAGGGGAGCCTCTTTATGGGGAACCCTCTGATTAGGGTTTTAGTCTCTGTAGTGAACGTTCATAACCTTCTCTGATCTGGGCTTGGTTTTGTTCATAGGACTTCCTTTTCGGGCTTGTCCTGAGGTGATCTTCCTTTCCGGACGTGATCATCCATCATTCCCTTAATGACTTCTTTTGCCTCAAGATCTTTAACTCACCAGAGGCATCTTATCTAGGGTTCGAGCAAGTTATATCCACAAAATGATTTGTTTGTAGGTTACCTATGTTTCTTAAAACTTTTCATATTATTGCCTTATTCCACATGTACACATACATGGGAGACCGGGTCACCTAACTCATTTATATTTCCTTTTTTCTCTTCCCTTAATTGGGTTTCATATGGGTAGGAGTACCATCAAAATGAAAATCCATAAGACATCTTTCTTAACTTTATCTTTGTTTGCACATTGGATGTCCATTATTATTTCCACATTACATGTACATTATTATTTCCACATTACATGTACATTATAATCTTCACATTACATTTACATTTTAATTTACACATTACATGAACATTATTATTTCTACATTACATGTACATTACTTGGTGGAGGATTCCTTAATCCTACTTGATCTAAGAAATTCTAACTTTAGATGAGAATGGAAGTATCCTTTAGGATATATTAAGAAAGAGTATTAGAAGTGGGTGGAATTTGAGATGAGAAGACTTAGAGGAAACATTACTTCAAGCAAACCCAAGGTTTGTAGCCTGGAAGGTTTCATTGTAGTGAAGGAAGTCCTCATAAACAAACTTAATGGTGTAAAGGAAAATATTGCCAACCTCCAAATCCATGACCCCTTCTAGACACCATTACCATCAGGTCATCCATTAATAATTTTCCTTATATTTCTATGAATTACATGCAATCATAAACTATTAAATAATATTTGAAAATATGGGGCTCTGATACTAAATGTAACGACCTCACTTTTCAGTATCTTCCAATTAAGGGAAGTCCCAAAAAGTGAGGGTCATTGCCTAAAATTCCCAAGGATACATATTTAACCAAATAACAAATAATAGTAAATAATTTCCATTAATTCAAATGATGTTTGCCAAATGCTCCTCTAAGGTGTTACTTGAATTACTATCATCAGAATTGTACATATGGGAAGAAGTATCTATCTAATCCTCCTTTAGTTATCTATATTGCCTTTAGGTTATTCTGTCTGGTTCATGATATCATGATATCTTCATACTTAGCATGTACCTAAAACAACAAGAAACAAGTGCACATATCATCATATCAACATATACTATGTACACAGGTGCGGTGCATGCAAAAGTGTGCAAGTAAATACAACATATATTCAATGAATTAATTGCAAATAAGACTATCATTTTCTTGACATAATATTCCTTTATGTGACACTCATAGTGGCATTAAAATTGAACAAAATATAAAAAAACACTAAATAGTTTATTCAATCAATGTTCGAGAAAACCTCAGCAAATATAGGAAAACTATATTGTCAGTAGTCATAATCGTAACCATGTGCCTCATAGATCATGTAGTATATACTTTAAGAATATTATCTAATCAAGTGAGAAACTCAAGAAATCATTATTTAATCTCCATGAACATAAATCCTAAAGTGTCACCATCAAAATTTTTAGATTAAATTCTACTCGAGTCCTAATCTGGGTTTAGGATTTAGGTAAGGAATAAGGACACAAACCCTAATTCCATCACATCTTAAACATTAGGTGAAACCTAAATTACTATATCTGACATACCATTTCATTATGATCACTTATATTCAACTATGTTACTTAATGACATAACATGTTATAACTTGTAACCCTTATTCTTTATATGCATTATTATTCATATTAGTAAATCTATTTATCGTCATTATGGTAATCATGTTAAACTACCATTATATCCCACATTACTATTTTACTTTTTAAGGAATCATATTTAACATGATTAACAACCTATTCATCAAAAACTAGGGTTTATACGCACTAATCACTACTTTAACACATGTTTGCACTACTTCTTGAATTAGGACCAGATTTAGGTCTCAATGATACTTTATTTACATTCCTCTCATTTTCTTGATCATTTTTTTATGTATCACCTCTCTTGATCTGATTTACCAAATAATTACTACATTATTTACAAGTTAATTATATTTTAGCCAATCAGGCATGGACCAATCACTGAAGAATACCTCTTTATTATATAATTTTGTTGAGCGATACCAAGGTAAAACAACCTGGTACTCTTGTACTCTACACATCCAAGGGTCATCAGATCTTTTGACCCCTTAGTTATCTTCTTTGTCTTGGAGGAGACTGGTTGTAGTGTTAACATGACAACGAAGCCTCCCACTCCTTGGTCTTGGATCTCACATAGTTGGGAAAAGAGGAAGTCCTCACCTCCACAAATCCCGACTTAACCTAGCCAACCCCCTTTTGATGGTCCTCTATGTCCGAGGATGAGGACAGACAACTCCCAATGCCATGATCCAAAAGAAATACTTACAATGATGAAAACCCTAGGGTACTTGTTATTCTAAGGCCATGTGCATGAGGTTGACGAAGTGGTCTGCTTTAGGGGTTTCAGAGCTCACTGCCACATCTAAGGGTCATTCAAGCTTCTCAAATGGGTTGTTTCTCACCATGAGGGTGGTTGAAGCAAGAGTGGGATGTTAGATAAGTTTTGTGTCGCCTCTTGAGGAGTCTAGGGCACATTGGGTTGCACTTCCCTCTAATAAATGAAGGCTAGTAATGCCTTTTATAGGCCAATGGGTAAGAGTACACAAATTTGCAAACTACACGCAACAAGAAATAGGGTTCGTGGAAGGGTGACATGATGAAGCAAAAGAGATGACTCCTCTCCCATTAAAGAAAATAACTTCATTTTCTATTTTCATTATCAAGGTACTACTCTTTTTCTCTACCTTCCTTTGTTCTCTTTCCCCTTTCTCATAGTTATGATGTACATCCACAGAAAAAGTACTTGTAGTTTCCAAAAGGACAACATTTAATAGATTTCCAAAATTTGCGACACACATATCCATTAAAGTATTCTCTAATTAGATTACCATTTTTATTCAATTGACACACTAAAATCCACAAAGTAAGACATCCACCTGAAATGTGCATATTGGTAATCTGATCATTAAACCATAAAATGGGTTCCAAATTATTCTTTCTTTCTCTCTTTTATATATCATTTAAATCCATCACATTTATTCCATGGAAACTGACGGTTACCTCTCTCAATTTATATTTTGCCTTTTGGGATTTATTGAGATGTCTTTGGTATACAAAACTTGCCCTTTCAAAGATTCCATTTCAATAACTATTTTTGTTCATGGAACATCCTATACTTCCCAATCTCTAGAATTCTCTTCCTTTTGTTATTAATTTTATGTATACCAAAAGTTAGATAAAAAAATATCCATGATTGATGCCACAACCATTGTGTTGCCAATCTTTGCAAGATATTTTATCCTTTAATTATCTAAAACATCATGTATCTTATTCCTTTTAGAAACTTGCATATGATTCTAATTTGTAACTGTCTATTAATTCATAAGTCCACTACTATTTATATATGCACAAAATCTCTTATTTCTTTGTCTTGTGCCCCAACTACATATGTGCAAAGAGAATAGCCGCATGGGCCTCACTTGAGCCATGGGTTGCACCCATGCCACAAAGTGGGTAACATCATTATTCTATCAATAATTAACATTACCAAATTTAAAAATCCATTCATTTATATAAATTATATTTTATAAAAATTGAGGATATTACATACATGCTCATCATGTCAATGCATATGAGGTATCTAGTTGTGTACATTAGATTTTAATGCACGATAGATCAAATTTTAGTGTCATATGGAGTCTTATTTATGTGTTCCAACTCTTCCAAATAGGACATTGGGATTTAGAAATACTTATTTCATGTAACATGGGTAAGTTTTCTCTCTTAGAGTCACACATGATAAACCACAGTCTTTTGGTAATTCTCTACATGGAAAATAATTCACTATGTTTGAAAATGAGGGATCTTTGTCTTTTATAAGAAAAAAAACTAATCATCAGGAAAATCCTCAACCATCGTCTCAACCATCGGTATCTCCAGTCCTCACTCATCTACCCTCTCTAACCAAGGTAAATGATTTTCTACCACATTTTCTTCCCCAACATTATCCTTAATTTGTATACCGAACTCATGTAGTAACAAAATCTATTTAATCAACCTCAGATTTCCATTTTTTCCTACAATAGGTACCTAAATGACACATGGTCAGTCCACACAAACTCCTTTGTTCCTATTAAATATTGTCTAAAGCTATCAAAAGCAAAGACAACATCTAAAAGTTCCTTTTTAGTGATGGTGTAATTTAGTTGAGCATCATTACGAGTTCTATAGGTATAGTAAATTACAACCTTAGAACAGCTCCCAATGCATAATCTGATGCATCACACATTAATTCAAAAGGTTGATTCCAATTTGGAGCCACCACCATGGGTGCAGAGATATATTTGTCCTTCAAAATCCCAAAAACTTTCAAACAACGATCATCAAATTGAACTCGATGTCCTTTTCTAACATCTCAAATAGAGATATGACAATCTTTGAAAAATCATTGAAGAAAGATTGATAAAAATTGACATGTCCTAAAAAGCTCTGCTTTCCGTTCACTGAATGTGGAGGAGGTATCTTGGATATTATCCCTATTTTAACTGGATGGCCCTTTGTTGGACAACTTGTGTCCCACTATAATTCCTTCACACACCATCATATGGAATTTCTCCTAGTTCAAAACTAGATGAGTATCCTAAAATATTTGAAAAACTTTATCAAGATTTGAAAGGAAGTCCTTAAATGACTTTCCATAGACC
The DNA here is from genome assembly GCA_963693085.1 of Alisma plantago-aquatica. NCBI lineage: Eukaryota > Viridiplantae > Streptophyta > Magnoliopsida > Alismatales > Alismataceae > Alisma > Alisma plantago-aquatica. Next base: position 820,315,944 of record OY856411.1, on the reverse strand, counting down.
AAAAAATCATTCACAAAAATTTCAAGGAATTTCTCTAATGTACCCGAAAAAAAAGCTAGCATACATCGTTGAAAGGTTGCTAGAGCATTACACAGACCAAAAGGCATACAAAGGTAAGAAAAAGTACCATAGGGACAAGTGAAGGTAGACTTCTCTTGATCCTATGGTTCAATAGAAATCTGATTGTATCCAGAGTAAGCATCCAGAAAATAGAAGTGTGTGGCCAGAGATCCTCTCTAGGGTTTGATCTATGAATCATAGAGGAAAATGGTCTTTCAATGTGGCTGAAATTGGTGATAGTTTATACAGACTCACCACCTAGTAGAAATTAGTTGACTTGTTGAATTTGTGGTGATTGCTATTTCTCCCTTCTTAGGAACTACCTATGTTGGACTAACCTATTTATAATATGAAATAGCATATATTATACATACCCATAGAAGCTTAACTACCTCTTTATTTGTCACCTCAATCACGATAGGATTTAGACGCCAATAAGGTTGTGCCACATGTTTTTCTCCCCCTTCAATTTTGATCTTGTATTGGCGTAGTGTAGGGCAGATCACCTTGACATCAGTAACAGAACATCTAGAGGCAGCCCGATGACTCTTCAAAACAATGTCTAGATACTCCTCCTCTTGTATACTTAGTGATGGAGAAATAATGACTAGAAGTTTGTTGTCCATTTCCAAGAATGTATACTCTAGGTGCGAAGGTAGTGGCTTCAATTCCAGCTCAGGAGGACATTACAAAGATGGAACTAATGGGGGTGGTGGTGGTCCCATATCTTCATAGCGTCTTGAATAGAAATACAAAAATGCATTCATAACAAAATCACACTGCTCCAATAGATGCTAGCATGTACAATCACTAGTACAAATACTACCTTTAACAACGGTCAAAATGAACATTTTACGTCGGTTTCTAAGAGACATCCAAGTGGGCGACACTAAAGGTAGAGTCCTACGACGTCAGTTCCAAAATTTACAACACAGAGCTGACCCTGATTGAAATAAAAAACAACCAAAACCAATAGGAGCCATAGTCATCGATTATTTATAGACAACCGACGACTATCTACATAACCAAAAAAAATTTGTCCCGGGTTATAGCCATAATCGTCGATTATTTTAGTAAAAAACTGACAACTCCATTTCCAAACAAAAAAGTGATCTCATGTTTGGTTCATAGTCGTTGGTTCAAAGTAAAATTGACAATAAATCTAAAAATTGTCATCGATTATGATGTCAAAAACTGACGCCTATCGACATACATGAACAAAAAATATTGGCCCGGGTTAGGACATAGTCATTGGTTTTTTATAAGTAACCAACGAGAGAGACCTAAAATGATGGTTGTTTTAAATAGCCAATGACTAAAAGTAGTTTTTTTAAATATCAGGTTGCAAGCCTAATGTTTGGCTGGTCAGCAAGATGCAGAGCCTACAGTTTGGTTATGAACTGGAGGTTTACAACATCCTATGATTTCATCCAAACAACAGGCCACTAACCTACAATAACAAGATGATCAAGACTATCTATATATCAAGACTATATATACAACATGTAATTCACACACATGTAGAAACACAATTCATTAATTCACATGATTCAAACACATGTACAAACCTATAGTTCCATTCATTCGTCCATTTTCACATTCACACACATGTAGAAACACAATTCATTCATTAACATGATTCACAAACATGTAGAAACCTACAGTTCCATTCATTCATCCATTTTCACATTCACACACATGTAGAAACACAATTCATTCATTCATCTTCACATTCACACACATGTATATAGATCAACTTTCAATAAGACAATTCAAAAAAAGTCATTCACACATATATATAAGCACCACATATAAACAAAAATAATGACTTTAAAGTTTAGAAATGTCATTCTTTAATCATCAATACCCCAATCATAACAAAAAAATTCCTCCCTTTCAAAGGCTTTTGCCCATTGTTTTCTAATGTAATATAATTGTTCTATCGTATAGGGCATATGTACATCTAATAGCTTTTCACCTGTATTGAAGTCATTAGTTTTAAACACCTACAAATAGAATGACCTATATATAATTAACAAGTTTGATATTTTCATATTATCTAATGACACTTGCTATATACTTATGATGATCAAGACTATATATTATCTATTGTATGTTTTCAATGTCACATGCAACATATCTGACAATTATGTCCATATACTTCATCACATAGTATCCACATGCCCAGCCATTGTCTTATACAACACACTATAAATTTCAACATATAAAATGCTAATAAAAAAAATAACCATAGTTCACATAAATAAAATATGCATTGGAGTCAAGAAATTACATCCACATTCTTCTAAACTATCACTTTCTTTTCTTTTCCATGTTTCCTCCAGCTTTTAAAAAATCCTCTAAAGACCTATACATTAATTTAACACATTGAAATTGCATTAGTAACTAGTCATGTAATAATAGATGTTGATGGATATAAATATAAAAATTTTCTCACGAGTATAATGGCCTTTTCAAATCGTGTCCCAAACAGTCTAATTTTCCCCCCTTAGGATCTAGATAATATATGGTCATCACCTCGGGGAGAATAACTTGTAACTCCCAATGCTTACCTCTATGATAAAAAATAAAAAATATATAACTCAAAATCCATAATGAAATGTAATTTTCTTAAGTCAAAATTATAAGCAAAGTAAACTAACCCAATATTATATGGAGCTATTATCATGCTCTTATTCACTTCACCAAAATATTTTGAAGTGATAGATCAGTATAAGGTAACTGATGTAGGGTCTTCATTTACAAAAGTAATCAAGGATGGAACTAGAAATCCCAAATGGGTCATTGAAAAATCTTTATAGACCCTATGTAAGTGGTTGTAAAACATATATAATGTATGCATTAATATATAAGAAAATTGATCACCATATATAAAGTGAGGTATATAGATATATAAATAAAATCTCACCATATCCATATTTCTATAATAGATGAATTCATCCAAGCATAATGAAACAACTCCCAAATATCTAATAGAAATATATTATTATCGTATGATTGGCCTATAGCACCCTTCACCATAAAAACAATAACAGGTGAATTTTTTGGATGTTCGCCTATCCATATTGCCATACCCCAGCATTAAAGACCTATCGAGTTGAATAGGTCCTTTGCAAGCCAACTAGGTACTTTAGTAAGAGGTGGAGGTGGAGGAGGATGAGTTGTAGTAGGTTTCTTCCCTTTGTCCTACAATAATAACTTCATATCAATTGTCATGTATATACATATACAAATTAACATAATGTAAAGTCACCATACATGACCAGTATAGATGACTCCCGCTTTGGGCCACAAGACCACTCCACCTTCTGCTTCATCAAGTGTGTCAACATCTCAGTGGGCATATGACAATGGATGTTACCTCCAAGAAGGGAGGACAAGCCTAGGGCTCACACGAACCGCATCATCAGTTACTGGAGTGCCATGAATCGTGTGCCCTTGAAGGCATAAGTAATCCTCACCCTCTACAATGACGTATTCTTGTAATTTTAGATGGCATGACCTCAACCCCTACAAATTTACATAGAGTATGATATATATATACCTAAACATATCATCTTGAAAAGAATAGATACTATGTCATAAAAATACTTATATCAGACATGCTAGGTGGTGGGTCTACAAGATTACTCCCAACCACCTCTATCACAGGGGATGAGTGGCAGCCTGAGATGCTTGCCACTTTCTTATTACTCTCTGGACTCTCTTATCAATGAAATCATCTACCTATACATAGCCAAAATAAACTCTCTTTGATTCTTGAATTCTCTTTGCAATAACATTTTAAAAATAGAATAGGTTACCTCAACTTTTGAAAATCCCTCTTTTTGGACATGTTTGAGATGTGATGAACCAAAGAATGCTCTTAGGCCCACACCAACACCTACATCCCTAACACGTCCTAGATGCTCTCAGTTACCGAGAGCAACTGTCAATTCATCCCTTGTGCCTTGAGGGATGAACGAGCCTTGCTTCCTCTACTCATGAAGCTCCCACTAATCATCATCAATAGAAATTGGTAAGTAAACATAATAATAATCAATACTAATCACTTTGATATATCCAATTTTTGCAGTCGCCTCAGCAGTTGGGGGGCCGGTTATATCTTTTTTTTGTTTTGCCTCCCAGCTATCCACACATCATGGTGATGCATAGGTGAAACAGTAGTAGAGGACTCAACAGTCTCAGTAGTGGAAGTAGTAGGCTGCTGAATGGTAGATGCCTATAGTTTTTGGTGAAGGGCTACATAGTCACCTGGACCCATCATGTGGTCATGCACATTCAATACACGCATTGACTATTTAGTAAGAACTTTTAATTGGTTAGTAACAATCAAGGTCAACCGTAAAAGAATGAATTCATAAGAATGTACACTAATTAAATTGGGATAATACCTTCAATTCATTGATATTTCTCTTGGCAACAAGCACCTCTGACCCATTTGGGTTTAGGTAGTTCTATTGCTTAGTGGTTGAGGTCTTCCTCTTATCATCTTCTCGTATAGATTGTTGTACGAGAGTTTTCCTATAGTTCCTCTTTTTGGACATGTTTGAGATGTGATGACCCAAAGAACGCTCTTAGGCCCACACCAACACCTACATCCCTAACACGTCCTAGATGCTCTCAGTTACCGAGAGCAACTGTCAATTCATCCCTTGTGCCTTGAGGGATGAACGAGCCTTGCTTCCTCTACTCGTGAAGCTCCCACTAATCATCATCAATAGAAATTGGTAAGTAAACATAATAATAATCAATACTAATCACTTTGATATATCCAATTTTTGCAGTCGCCTCAGCAGTTGGGGGGGCGGTTATATCTTTTTTTTTGTTTTGCCTCCCAGCTATCCACACATCATGGTGATGCATAGGTGCAACAGTACTAGAGGACTCAACAGTCTCAGTATTGGAAGTAGTAGGCTGTTGAATGGTAGATGCCTATAGTTTTTGGTGAAGGGCTACATAGTCACCTGGACCCATCATGTGGCCATGCACATTCAATACACGCATTAACTATTTAGTAAGAACTTTTAATTGGTTAGTAACAATCAAGGTCAACCGTAAAAGAATGAATTCATAAGAATGTACACTAATTAAATTGGGATAATACCTTCAATTCATTGATATTTCTCTTGGCAACAAGCACCTCTGACCCATTTGGGTTTAGGTAGTTCTATTGCTTAGTGGTTGATGTCTTCCTCTTATCATCTTCTCGTATAGATTTTCATACGAGAGTTGTCCTATAGTTCCTTAGGACCCCCCCCACAGTGTTCCATCACCTTTTTATGATGTTGGCTTTCATCCAGTTCATATATACTCTAACAAATTTCATATATTTAGTAGAGTATTCTAAAACATAGAATTGTAAATATCTTTAAAAACATAATTGCAAATGATAAAATCTCTCACGTAGATCTTTCCATACGAAGTCTTTCTTGCTTTTAGTAACTGTATGCCAAGAGTTTGCATTTACGCTACAATGTCCGCAAGTAAGAACCCAATGATATGAAACAAATGAGTTGTGGTTCTTTCCAACTGAATTTCTTGCATGATGAAAATTCACAACCAATTTTGGTCCATTGCCCCTTTGTTATAGTAACTTGTTCATCATAGTGATGCCCCCGATTTTTTTATTTTTTTTATGCTACTCATCAATGGCACAAGGTCTTCAGGGGGTACATCCTCAACCTAGAAATTGACATAAAAAACAAATATAGGATATATATTATAAATGGACATATAGCTAGATATATTGTAAAACTTACATTGTGACAAAGAGTCCCACTGTCATGGTGATCATGTCACGAAACTGTTGTTACCCCAATCCCAATCCCACTGCCTAGACAGTAGAAAAAGGATTGACGCATCCCTGAGTGGCCCAATAGGATCAATCACACTGGCACATACAATAAGAAATAAATAACTCAAAAACTGGATAATTAAAGAACAAACTAACCCAATATGGAGATATATCCGATTTATTTTTATCATCAGAGTGTATAGTGCAGAAGCGATCATATTCAGTATTCCATTTGTATTGCCTAAAATCAAGAAAATCAAGACACAATGATGCAATTGCACGGTACGCTATCAAAATCAAGTAAAACACTTTATAAGAAAATAAGTATACTTGGAAGGACTTATATTCAAAAGAATAACAAGAAAATTGCAAATCCAACATTTATTTGACAAGTTTTTTAAGAAATTCAACTTTTTATTACGAGTTCCCATTATGCTATAATTCGTGAAGCATGCTTATATATTTTGTGTGACTCTATTACCCCAATGTGATGGGGAAGGTCACTAGGCTCCTTCTCACCATAGGAACATAGGAGGCCAATCTACAAGACCCACCTCCAAATGAGGGAGTTGTTGCAATCAATATGTACATTATCAACATTATCAATATCATCATTATTATCAATATACGGGCAGTCATAATGGGCATGCAATTTATATTTCATGTTTTCCAAAATATAGTATAGAAAAGCAAAAGACTAATCATAGGGAACAATAGCTCATCCAAGTAAATAGCCAAGCATACGGTCAAGAGATACATAAAAGTATCTTCAATAGAATCAAGGAGGAGTTATATAATAGCGTACCTTTCACTGAAGATTTCGAGCATAAATCCATTAGTAATAGGCCGACCCTTCAAGTTAGATCCTAAAACACAATGTTTGGATCAAGGGTTAAGATCAAGATATTTGGATATCATGTTTCAATACTCGATATTAGGGTTACACTTTCCTTAGGATTAGGTCATCCACTTATGATCCATACTATATCAATATGTCTAACATTATTCAAGTGTCAAGAATATTTCAAGTGTGGATGACCAACTTAGGTTTTCTAGGATCATATATGTAAACCCTAGTTTATGATCATTATCCAAGTCATCATCAGTTTCTAGATTATCATCATGGTACTTAATATAATTCGATTCAAGATCATATTGATAGGTCAAAATTATATTAAGGGTTTTGCAAGATTGAGATCCATATCAAGATCACTCATTATTCATAAAGATTCTAATCAAGATTTAATCAAGCAATTAGATCTAGATCACTAATGATTCATTTCCAGAGTGTATGATTGAAATATATTAGATCTAGATTACAAGATAATCATTCGAGTACAAAACTAGGGTTTTCAGCATTTAGTCATGATTAACCACAAATAGAGTCATTTAGATAATTTACATAATCAATATGTGAATATTTAGGTGAATTAGTGATCATAGTTTGAAATCAAGTTTCAAAAGTATTTTTAATGGATGAACTGGATTTTTCTGGTCAAAATTGACTATTTATTCATCATTTTTGGAGGTCGGATATATTTTCTATGATCTAAACAAGATCAGGACATTTATATGAATATTTGTCAGAGAAGAGAATATAACACCTTAATTGCGAAAAAAAGAGGTCCACTGATCTAGATCTGGACGTCCGTGATGGAACACTTCCATAACAGGTGAGCAAGTCTTGATTTCCAAGCTTAGGACGTTAGATCATGATAGGAGGGTTGTGACCCTTCTCTAACTCAACCCTTGGATCGGGATCTTGCGACTCATGGTTGTTGTCCTAGCTGAGTCGCGATCTCCCTGAAGGTGGAAATGCTACACCAGAAAGGGCTCGCCAGTAGGAAGGGCTTCAGGAGCCGCAGTGGGTGAGGGAGGCCACGAGTAGGCCGGCCGAGTTTTCTACGGCCCCACGAACTGGATGGGGGCCATAGAATAGGGAAAGGAGGCGAGGAGCATGGACGCCCGATCTGGGCTTCGCGGTGGCGCCGCACAGCAGCAGGGGGTCGGGGATGCAAAAGTAGAGTGTTTTGGGCCGACATGGAGTGCGAGGCTCATATTTGATCAAAGTGCATTTGCTGCGGACCTTGGGGGGTCCTTTTATAGGGTCGGGAGGTAGGTTTAGGGCTAACGAAATTGGAGCAGCAGCTATGGCCACCGAAAGGAGAGAGGAGAGTGAGGGAAATGGTGTGGCGGCTAGACATAGCACAAATGGTGGTAAAATTAGGGTTCGTTGAGTGCCAAACCGCGAGGAGACCATTTTGGCTCGGTTAGAAATTCAAATAGCGGTCAAGAGCAGGAGGTCTCATATCTTGGTCGTCATTAATCCTCCCCACAATCAGCGGGAGGTTGAAGACGAGTCAGTGGCCGTGAGATTGGGCCCTGATCCGTGCGGGGCTGATCTAAGGGCTGGGGTTCGTCTCCAAGGTGAGCCCTGGATCGCTGACTTGGAATAGCCAAAGAAAAAGGCAATTATAAAGGGATTTTGAGAACAAAAACTTCCAAAATTCATAGTAATTAGTAGGAATGTCGAATTGTTCTCAAATTTGGACCACAACTTCACAAAAATGTGGAGGATATATATAAGAAGTTTGAGAACCAATTATGAAGTTTGATGGATCAATTTTTTTATTTGTACAAAGTGATGAATAAATCCAATATCATGTGTTATAATGTGTATAAAGTTCACATTGTTGACCATATTTTGTATTTGAGTCTTAACTTTGATTATGATGCCAAGAAAAATAATTTTGGACCATTAATGGATATCATGAGGGCAAAAGTATAATTACTTTATTATAATGCTAAAATCCACTTTGTCACATCCTTCCCTCCTTAAAAAGGAATTTTGTCGCCAAAATTCAAAAATATTCTCAAAAATTGGGATTATTCAACCTAAGTCATTTCCTCATATACTGGGGTATCCTCAAGTATAAAATCAAAATCATGTCCTTGAATTTCAAATAATCCAATAATCATAATTGGGATTCCATGTTCCATATCATAATCAACTTGGTACTAACACCATTTCCTCATCAAGCAATTGAGTATCAAGATCAGCACATATATTATCCAAAGTCATCATATGAGTCACAAATATGGAAAGCATCATATTGATCACAAATTTGGATATATCATATTTTAGGTCAAACAAATAGAGTTCAAGTGTACAAGGTGACTTTCAATCCAAATATCTCAGGGTCCTAGCTTCTACATTGGCCTAGGTGGGGTTATATATCCATGATTTGAGATTTCATATTTCAACATATCTAGAAAATATCACACTTTCAATATCATTATTTTGATCTCAAAATCACTGGGAAGGTCCCACCCTAGTCCTAATGAGAGATAAACCCTAAGTCATAAATCGAGAGGGTCAAAATAGTCATCATTTCAAAATTTTCAAATTTTGGGATTTTGAAGTCATTAATCATATATCTCAAGGTCCAAATATTGTGATCATAAGATTTTATCATTATTGAGATTTGATAATCGTGAGTCACAATTTTATAATCGATATCAAGAGTCAATATTTTAGACATCAAAAGTCATAGATCCAAAATTTGATCATATGTATCAATATTCCAAAGCTATGGTTTATATTCCTGTTTAGACCTTAGTGGAGATCAGTCATCTATATCCAATATCCAAGCAACAATATTCAGCAATATTCGAGCAACATATCAAAATTTCATTATCATGGTTTCCAAGGTTGATGAATGATCTAGACCTAGGTCTATCTAGGAAGTCAACCTCAAGCTATAGTCAATATTGCCATATATCAAGGTCATTAACAAATCAATATTCAAGATCGAGTATCAGCCATGAGTTTAACCTATCATGTTTAGGTCAACCAATCCAAATAGGGTGAAAGGGATTACCTTTCCAAACTCTAAATAATCAACAATATGAAAATTTAGAGGTAGTCAAAATAGGGATGTAACCTAGGTTATGGGAGTCATGAGTCAACTACCACCCTAATCTGGCACATTACCAACATTAGGATCTTATTCAAATAGGGAGAGTATCAATGATCAAATCATACTTTACAAAATTCAAGATCATAATAGGGCAATAATGTCAAGATTTTACAAAGTCAAGGCAATAGTTGCATACCTTTCCTTTTATGATCAAGGTTGTGATATAATTTGAAATGTGGTGCAAGATTTAGGTCTATTCTCATCATATCAAAATCAAGATTACAAAAAGGCATCAATGGTCAATAGGAAAACTATTTTTTGCATCATAGTATTATATCATGATTTTGGGAGTCTTAGACTTAGTCATTTGATAGCATGGTCAAGGTGTGTATAAAATAGGATACTATTTTTCTTAACTATGTTTGAGGTTTAGTCAAAAAATAGGGCAACATGGGCTTTAATCAAATAGGGACCTTATTAAAAAAATAAGGTACAAGGTATAAGTCATCTTTATTTCACCATATCATAATTCATATCATTCATCTCAAACATAGAAAGCATATAGTCAAATTTTAGCTAAATTGGGTGTTTCTGATATTTGGGGTCATATATGAGTACTTTATTTCAAGATTCATGGATCAAAATCGAGTCTTCAAACTAAGGTCAGATCATGGTATCAACTTTCAAGATTTAACAATATTCATTAATCCCATTCATAAGCTACCCATAATCGAGACATCATGTGGTAAAAAGTCACAAAAAAGGACCACATGATGAGATGAGAAGACTACCTAATCTTCATCTACATGGGTGGCTTAGGATAGTCCTTAAAGAAGAGATGAGATGTTAGAAGACTCTGTAGGGTTTCACAAGAGAACCTTTAGGTCCAGGTCAGGATCAATTGAGGCCAAGTAGAGTGGGGGATCTCAGCCACCGTGAAGATGGATAGGAGAAATTATGTCAGGACACCGAGCCTAGACACCTCAATTTTCACCATTATGGACTTTAGGGTTTCTTGGGTGTAAGATACTTGAGAAATTATTTACTTAAAGTATATGGGAGTGTGTAAGCTCTGATACCAACTGTCACGGAACTTTTCTTACCCCAATCCCAATCCCACTGCCTAGACAGTAGAAAAAGGATTGAAGCGCCCGTCCCTGAGTGGCCCAATAGGATCAATCACACTGGCACATACAATAAGAAATAAATAGCTAAAAAACTGGATAATTAAAGAAAAAACTAACCCAATATGAATATATATCTGATTTATCTTTGTCATCAGATTGTATAGTGCGGAAGCGATCATATTTAGTATTCCATTTGTATTGCCTAAAATCAAGAAAATCGAGACACAATCATGTAATTGCACGGTACGCTATCAAAATCAAGTAAAACACTTTATAAGAAAATAAGTATACTTGGCAGGACTTATATTCAAAAGAATAACAAGAAAATTGCAAATCCAACATTTATTCGACAAGTTTTTTAAGAAATTCAACTTTTATTACGAGTTCCCATTATGCTGTAATTCGAGAAGCATGCTTATATATTTTGTGTGACTCTATTACCCCAACGCGATGGGGAAGGTCACTAGGCTCCTTCTCACCATAGGAACACAGAAGGCCAATGTACAAGTCCCACCTCCAAATGAGGGGGTTGTTGCAATCAATATGAACATTATCAACATTATCAATATCATCATCATTATCAATATACAAGCAGTCATAATGGGCATGCAATTTATATTTCATGTTTTTCAAAATATAGTATAGAAAAACAGAAGACTAATCATAGGGAACAATAACTCATCCAAGTAAATAGCCAAGCATACGATCAAGTGATACATAAAAGTATCTTCAATAGAATCAAGGAGGAGTTATATAATAGCGTACCTTTCACTGAAGATTTCGAGCATAAATCCACTAGTAATAGGTGGACCCTTCAAGTTAGATCCTAAAACACAATGTTTGGATCAAGGGTCAAGATCAAGATATTTGGATATCATGTTTCAATGCTCGAGATTAGGGTTACACTTTCCTAGGTCTAGGTCAACCTTAGGGTTAGGTCATCCACTTATGATCCATACTATATCAATATGTGTAACATTATTCAAGTGTCAAGAATATTTCAAGTGTGGATGACCAAGTTAGGTTTTCTAGGATCATATATGTAAACCCTAGTTTATGATCATTATCCAAGTCATCATCAGTTTCTAGATTATCATCATGGTACTTAATATAATTGGATTCAAGATCAGATTGATAGGTCAAAATTATATTAAGGGTTTTGCAAGATTGAGATCCATATCAAGATCACTCATCATTCATAAAGATTATAATCAAGATTGAATCAAGCAATTAGATCTAGATCATTAATGATTCATTTCAAGAGTGTACGATTGAAATATATTAGATCTATATTAGAAGATAATCATTCGAGTACAAAACTAGGGTTTTTAGCATTTAGTCATGATTAACCACAAATAGAGTCATTTAGATAATTTACATAATCAAGAGAAGTAGAAAGGGTTGGCCGACAGGAAGGGCTTCAGGAGCAGCAGTGGGCGAGGGAGGCCACGAGTAGGCCGGCCGAGTTTGCTACGGCCCCACAAACTGGATGGGGGCCATAGAATAGGGAAAGGAGGCGAGGAGCATGGACGCCCGATCTGGGCTTCGTGGCGGCACCGCACAGTAGTAGCGGGTTGGGGATGCAAAAGTAGAGTGTTTTGGGCTAACATGGAGTGCGAGGCTTAGATCCGATCAAAGTGCACTTGTTGCGGACCTTGGGGGGTCCTTTTATAGGGTCGGGAGGTAGGTTTAGGGCTAACGAACTTGGAGCAGCAGCTATGGCCACCGAAAGGAGAGAGGAGAGTGAGGGAAATTGTTTGGCAGCTGGATAGAGCACAAATGGTGGTAAAATTAGGGTTCGTTGAGCGCCAAACTGCGAGGAGACCATTTTGGCTCGGTTAGAAATTCAAATAGCGGTCAAGAGTGGGAGGTCTCATATCTCGATCGTCATTACTCCTCCCCGCAATCAGTGAGAGGTTGAAGATGAGTCAGTGGCCATGAGATCGGGCCCTGATCCATGCGGGGCTGATCTAAGGGCTGGGGTTTGTCTCCAAGGTGAGCCCTGGATCGCTGACTTGGAATAGCCAAAGAAAAAGGCAATTATAAAGGGATTTTGAGAACAAAAACTTCCAAAATTCATAATAATTAGTTGGAATGTCTAATTTTCTCAAATTTGGACCACAACTTCACAAAAATATGTAGGATATATGTAAAAAGTTTGAGAACCAATTACGAAGTTTGATGGATCAATTTGTTTATTTGTACAAAGTGATGAATAAATCCAATATCAGGTGTTATAATGTGTATAAAGTTCACATTGTTGACCATATTTTGTATTTGAGTCTCAACTTTGATTATGATGCCAAGAAAAATGATTTTGGACCATTAATGGATATAATGAGGGCAAAAGTGGAATTACTTTATTATAATGCTAAAATCCACTTTGTCACAGATCATCATCACGATCATCATACTCATGGTCAACCATCAAAAAAAGTGTCACATAAAAAAATCAAACATTTAATGAAATTAATATAACATTGTAAAGTTCACATCGATCTAACATTAAAAAAATAAAATATTTACAAATTAAAAGCATGCCTAAAATATTGAGATCTTTTATCAATTAACATTCCTTCGGTGTGATCTCCATGCACATATAAGTCATTGTTAGCTTCAATATTTGGTTTTGGCAAGCCAATTGAGAGTGGACTGGAGTCGTCATACTTATCAGACTATTGTTCTTCATCTATAGGATCTTCAATGAACTGTCTTTTACCATGAGAAACAACTGACCATTTTTCATTTGTAGGATCATCAATATAAAATACTAGCTTTGCCTGTGATGTTCACCCTTCTTGCCAATCTTATCAAAATTCACTAATGTGAAACCCAATTAATACACTATAACTCCTTTGGTGTTATCAACCCAATTACACTTAAAGAGAAGAATTCTGAAATCTACACAGTCAAACTCCCATATGTCTTCAATGAAATTGTAATATGATATTTTAGCTTCACATGGACTCTCATCCTTTGCACTAGACAAAAACAATGAAGACAGTTGAAGGGTGACCCCACTATTATGGACGACGCTCTTATCATCTTAGTGCTTTGTGTAATATGAAAAATCATTTATTTCAAACCATTCATAAAACATAACATTCATTTTTTGTTTAAAGATGAGGCATTTGATATTTTTAGCAACATTATTTGGTTTTTGAGATAGTTGATGTAATACTTTATCTTCAAAACAATTAAATAAATTCCTTGTTATGTTCTCTCATAAGCTACATTGAATTGGCTTGAGGATATTGTTTCCTGATGAAGTTGGTATGTTTGGTGATATAAACACTCACTTCATCAATGTTGTGTAAAATATACAAGTGAGCTTGTTCCCACAACTCACAACTGATTACTTTCACTCGTGCTCCTAAAGTCCCTTTTCTAGAATAGTCCTCAATATTCTTTTCATTTACATGAGCTTCATTACCACTTAGAATGTCATTGCAAAATTCCATAGCTTGCTTCACCACATAACCCTCAATAATACTCCCTTCATCCCGATAACGATTTTGAACATCACCTTTAAAATTCTCATGTATCATTCAAAAGGATACACCCAATGCAAGAAAATTGGTCCTAAACTTTTCAATTCCCTAGTCAAATGGACAAAAAGGTGTACCATGATATCAAAGAATGAAGGAGGAAAATACATATCAAGCTTACATAGGGTAACAACCACTTATCTTTACAACTTATTGAGATTCTTAGGATCAGTAACTTTGTTGCATAGATAGTTGAAGAAGACAGAAAGTCTAGTGAAAACACAACTTACATTCTTTGGCAGCATAGATCGAATTTCCAGGGGTAATATTTGTTGCATTAGTGTGTGACAATCATGAGATTTAAGACCTATCAACTTCTGATCTTTCATTGATACCAATCTACAAATATTAGAAGAGTAACCATGTGGTACCTTAACATTTAGCAAACACTCACAAAAAGTTTTTTCTCCTATCTTTAAGGAATACCCTAAGCAACCCTAGTAGATGATGATTAGGTAGTGTTCTCATATCCTCATGTGGTCCTTCTCTTGTGACCATTTTCCACATGATATCTCGATTATGGGAAAGTTATGTATAGGAAAAATAAAAACTACTAGAAAATGGTGAAAGTTAATGATGCCATGATCTACCCTTAGTTTGAAAACGTGATTTTGATCAATAAATTTTTTCAAATCAAAAACTCATGCATAACCCCTTCATATCAAAAAACCCGATTTAGACTACACACTTGCTATATTTAAGGTAAATATTAATAATCTTGATTTGGTGAAATAAGAAGGATTTATACCTTATACCTCATTCTTGATGATTTCCATACTTGATTAATGTCCATGTTTCCCTATTGTTGATTAAAACTCAAACATAGTTAAGCAAACGTTTTACACAATTTGATACACATCATGATTATTCCATCAAATTAATTAGTATTAGAACTTTTAAAACCATGATGCAAGACTATGATACAAAAGACACTCTCCCTATTTTTTTTGGGTAATATGAGAATCAACGAAGTTACAAAGTCATTTTGAAACCACTAATATCCTATATTGTGATATACCCTTAACTGGACCAATGTGATAAAGGACCCATAAATGGATGTACCTTACAGATGGCCCCACAAACTCGTAGTCAAAAAGCAAGATCCTCTAGAGCCAATAATGATCAAGGTGAGAAGGTTGATAAAAGGAAATTTGAAAAGAAAATTCTTGATGGAAAACTCGAGGATGATGTAAAAAAAGGAAAAAGAATAGGCTCGATGATGATGATAGGGATGATGCTTGGGAAGTACAAAATAATATATTGATGGATGCTATGACCAAATGGGCAAGATACACAACATCAATAATTCCTAGAGGAGTTCAAGTCACCATGACTACCTTTACCCCTACATCCAAGGTGTAGTCATGGAGATAGAGACAAAAATAGCGGTTGGAATTGCAAAGGAGGACATGTGCAATCACAACCAATGAAATCACCACTAGTTATAGATTATGATATGTTGATTATGTAACCCTTTGTAGCTTTTTAGAAACAAACATTGTACTCACTATATCTTTGAAAATGGAAATATTATTCCATATTGTTTTTCCTTTCTACTATATGATTCATAACCTATCTTTGGATTTGAAAATTCATGTGATTTGAATTTTGACTCCCCATACTCAAATTTTGAAATTTTGACTCGCTCATATAACATTTGATTATATTGACCTACAAATAAACCATCCATTATTTCAAAATCTTAAGATCTTAATTAAATTGTATTTTGTGGATTATAATGTTGAAAATATTTATAGGGTTAACTTCCTAAAATGACCTAGGTATGGATCATTCACGCACATCGAATATACTTGATAAAAGAAATTGATATTGAAATCTCAATATATTGTTGGTGGTCTGGATAGGAATTAAACCCTAGAATTGCACTTTTGGAAATCAAAATACGAATATTTACTCTTGAATCATGAACTTGTTAGTGCATAACCTATTTTGATCCATGACACTTAATCTCGACTCTTGATCTCAATTTTCTCTTAGTATGGAGACATAACTTGAAAAGTGAACTATGACCTTTTGACATATATATTGATCAATGTAAGTTTCTGAGTCTGTTGATGAGGTGATAATTTTAAGGACATAATTTTTATTATATAGTTGAGGATGCTCCAATATTTAAGGATGTGACTTTGATTGGTTAGTCCCAATTTTGAGATTGTTTTGAATTTTGGGGACAAAATTCATTTTAAGGAGGGAAGGATGTAACAAAGTGAATTATTACATAATTTTTAATTGGTTACTCTTTTGCCCTCTTTATGTTCACTCTTGATCTCAAATATCTTTTCTTAGCTACTAAATCAATGTTGACACTCAAATTCGATGGTGATCAATGTGAATTTTACACACATTATGACACCACAAATTATGTTAATTCATTACTCTACTCAAAGAAATAAAATTGTCAATGAAACTTCATCATCTTCTTTTCAAACCTTTTTCCAAATGTTCTTCCAAAGTTTATGAACCTATAGCCCAAATTTTATCTCATTTGGGCATTCCTACAATTTCCTATGATTTCTTGAAGTTATTATGTTGAAAACCACTTTATTTGTCCTTTTTATTGGATTTTCCACGTAATCTATCTAGGGTAAGGCATCATGGGCGAGTTTTGGTCCTTGGATCTGCCGCTCGTGGATCCAAGCCTAATCTAGCAGCCATGGGTGCATCAACTACCTCCCACTAATTGTGGGGAGGAGATCGAAAATCGAAAGATGGTCAAATAGGCTAGCTGGAACCTCATTTTGAAATTCTAATCGAATGAAAAGCATCATCTCATGATTTAGTGCTCAAGGAGCACTACTTTGATCACACTTCATAATCAATTTTACCATTAAATCATTTCCCTCACTCCCCTTTCCACTCTGGTGGCCATGGCCTTCGACCTAGGTCCCTTGGCCCCAAAACCTAATCCTAACACTATAACCCCCCAATGACCCGCAGCAAGCACTCCTTCACCATTGTCGTGTGATCCCACCCTCTAGTAGATCTAATAGCCCCCAATTTTCTCCCCGCCTTTCTACTGTCAGTGCAACACCATCACTGGCTTGGATTGGGTGTTTTTCCCTCAATTCATTTGCTCAGCGATCAAGGCGCCCATCGTCTTCGCGAAGGAGCGCTTAGGTGGACGACACCTCCATAGCCCTCCTAGGCTCATCCTACTCCCAACCCTCTTTCATATTGGTCATCTCATTTACCGCTCGGGTGTTCTCGAGGTTTGGAGAGGGAGAGAAAAGTCCTCAAACCGCTCGGTTCAAGAGGAACCAGCCGGTCCAAGAGAAACAAACAAATCACTTTTGAACCAACTAATAGAAGAATTAAACTGGCCAAACCAAGAATTGAACTAATATGAACTAGCAAATGAGCATCCCTATGTGGCACTATCTTAGACATCCAACATTTCATTCTACGGTACTCTTTTTTTATTAAAGGTATTTTCATATCTCTCTCTTGCAAATAATCACTAAAATAGTCAGATCTATTTAAATCATAGAAAATGCATCCTACCTCCAAATATTATGAATAAATAGTCAGTCTTGATTAGAAAAATCTGGTGAATCATTTAAAAATATTGGTCGATCCTAATTCCTTATGAGTTTCACTAGTATACCTATATTTGATATCTTTGTTATATAATTTTTCTAATGATTGAATAATGTTGTTTAATCCTTGAAAACACTAATAACTGACTCTAATGATCATCTTGAAACCAAACTTGACTAAATAAGAATTTAGATCTGATATTGTGAGTCATCTACCCTAGAATATGAATCATGCACCTTGAAATAAGGATTAACCTTAATATTATGATGATGGATCTAAATCTTGTGAAACCCTTGATCATTTGACCTAATATTTGATCTCTGACCTTACTTGTATATCAATAAAAAACTTTATCTAGTATTAAATAGAAATGATCCTAACTCATCATGATGATGAAAATGACTTGGATAATGATCATAAAATTAGGGTTAAAACATATGATCATAGAAAACCCAGGTAGGTCATTCACACTCAAAAATATACTTGACACTTGAAATAATGTTGGATATCTTGAAATATTATTGATTACAAGTGGATCACATAACCCTAAGGTTGACATAGGAAAAGTGTATCCCTGATCTCAAATATTTAAACATGATCTTCTAAACATCATGATCTTGACCTTTGACCCAATCTTGTTGATTTAGGATCTAACTCGAAGGGTTGACCTATTACTTGTTGATATTTGTACTCTAAATCTTTGGTGAAAGGTGCCCTATTTTATCCCCTCCTTGATTGTTTTGAAGATACTTTTTATGTATCTCTTGATTGTATAGTTGTCTATACTTGGTTGAGCTATTGTTCCCTATTGATTAGGCTTCTGTTTTTCCTATATTATATTTTGAGACAAACTTGAAAACATAAATGACATTAACCATTATAATTGCATGTATATTGATGATGATAATGTTGATAATATTGATATTGAGTGCAAGAGACCTCCTCATTGGGAGGGTGGAATTTGTAAATTGACCTCCTACATCATATGAAGAGAGGGAGCCTGGCGACCTCCCCCATCTCATAGGGGCGATGGATCCACACAAAATTTGAATTGTTCGAAATAAACATCTTATCAAATAAATATTGGTTTTGGAAAATTTCTTGTTATACTTCTTGAATATATGTCCTGCCAAGTATACTATTTTGCTATTAACTATTTTACTTGTTTCGACAACGAATCGTGCAATTACATTGATTGTGTCTTTATTTTCTTGATTTTAGGCAAAACAAATGGAACATTGACTAGATCACTTCTATACTTTATAAACTCTAATGACAAGGATAATTGGAAAATTCTCCTACTTGGGTTAGTTTGTTCTTTAAATCTCCCATTTTATACCAGTGTGTGAGATCCTATTGGGCCACTCAAGGATGGGTCCTTCAATCCTTTTACCTCTATCTAGTCAGTGGGATTGGGGTAAGAATGGTTCTGTGACAATCACACAAGAAATGCTTGATTGACTATGTGTGGGCATGCCAAGTGTGGTGTGATGTCCATCTTTTGGAAGTGTGATGGTAGTTATGTGGGCCTGCTAAGAGGAATGCATTACTATCATGTTGACTTTTGGATTAGGCTTAATTGGGTGTCATTAATGATATTAACCACCTAGAAGTATGCAGATGGATAATGGCAAGGAGTTCTGCATACCATCTATCTAAGAATTGCATGAAATGCAATTAGAAAAAGTTTCCAACCTTAATAATTGGCAATGGATGATAACATTGGTTGGTTAATAATTCAATTGTATTGGGTCTTGTGTAACTAGAAGATTGTACGCTGCAATCTTGCAAATTGATACATGAGGGTTATCAATTTGAACAAAATAGTGGAAGAGACAATTAATTAAAGCCTAGCTAATATTGTCAAACTTATCCAATCAAATTAATCAAATTGTTTTGATTAAAGTTCCAATATCTTTTGTAGAATCTAACCGCAAACACAAATGTGTTATCAGTGTGATTAGTCCTTGAGTAGGACAAACGAAAATGGATTAATTTTCACATCTGGTTTAGGACTCTGAGAAGAATTTTCACCTATGAGTGAAAGCTCTATGTCCTTGAAAGACCTAAGCTAGAGGAACCCACTCTGAATGTGCCTAAGGATGAAATGGATGCTTACTTGAATCATTCCAATGATGTCGCAGACATCAAAGACCTTATGATGAGCTTCATGAACAAATGAATATTCTCAAAATGGTAACACATCTTAATAATCATGTAAAGCAAGAAAGGTATAATGTCTCTAAAGCATTGTTTGAGTGCAAACTAATAGATGTAGATCCAGCAGAGCCCCATGTGCTTAATATCAGTGGGCATTTGGAAGGAGTGGGATTTCTTTTAGGTCAAGAGTGGATATGATTCTACAATTGTTGCCTGAATCATATAACCAATTTAGCAAGTGTTATTACTTGAGTAACTTGGCCAAACCACTATCAGAAATGCTTGGAATGTTGATGAATGTCAAAGAACAAATGAGCATGGACAAACCCGTGATGATGATCAGTAAAACAGAGTCTAAGGAAAAAATTAAGGCTAAGAAAGAATTTTGAGGCTAAACTGAAGTTCAAATCTTCTATGCTCAAGATATGGTGAGGGGTAAGAGCAAAAGGAAGTTTTCCTTTTCATTTAAATGATTAAGAAAAGCAAGTGCTACCATTGTTACTTGCATGTTTACTAGAAAAGGAACTATCCTCTTTATATAGAGGATCTCAGTAAGAAGAAAGAGATAGAGATCTCCACTTCAAGACCTGAGAAGAAGTAAGCTAAAACTATACGAAGCAACTATTTCCGCCACTACAGCTGGAAGCTTGCACTCATGGGAGTGTAATAAACTTAGTGAATTGCTAATATATACCTTTCATGATGAACACATCATGTATCTTATATGGACAAGAATATTATGAATAAATTGATGTTTCATTTTAAAAGATGAGATCTTATATGGAAATGATCTATGTATCATCATCTATACCACATAGTTGTAGAGAGAAATATGTATGACACATATACAAAATGACTTGATGACTCAAATAATGAATAGATATAGCATTGTCATCTAGAGTGCATAAAGAATAAATTGCATTTCTAGCATACACAATGACGGTTATCTAGATTGTTTTGGTTATTGAACCAATAGAGTCATGCAAGTCTTATTTATTGGGAAATATGAAAAAAGCATCTTCACTAGATGTAGTAGGAGAGCGACTATTCTATTTGGGCTCATACTACTGATCTATGTAGGCCTTTAAGAATGAATACTAAAGGTAGTTACTAGTACCTCATTGTATTTACTAATGACCTCTTAGATTGTACTTTATGAAATACATGTATGGATATTTTCAAATGTTCAAGGAGTTCATGAATGAAGTACTTAACCAACTTGGTAAAAGTACCAAGACACTTCAATATGATAGATGTTGAAATGTCTTAAACCAAGAGTTTGACGACCTTATGGAGAGATTATGATAGTGTACCACAATGAAATCCACCTAAAACATAATGATGTCTCAGATAGAAGGAATCACACCCTATTATGTCATGGTGCTATCATCAATAAAACTAGTTAATCCTCCAATTTCCTTTTTTGCACATGCTTCACACCAAAACAACGTACCATCTAAAATGGTTCAAAAAGACACCATATGAGATATGGTATTGGAAGTATCCCAATATGTCTTTTATAAGGATTAGGATTGAAAGATTATATAAGAAAATAGTTTCTTCAAAAGCTTTGTCCACTAATCATATAAATGATATTTTGTTAAATACTACTTTATGATACAATCTGATAATAAAATTGTTTGTTACCAGGATGGTTGTATTCCTAAATGGAATTTGATACCATATGAATCAGTGGAAGAAAAGGGAGAACATGAAAAGTTTGAAATCAACAACAAAGCATTGAGTCTGAAATAGGTACTATAGGAACATGGAGAATCAAAAGATGTTCTGGCATCTTAAGTTACTTATATAACACAGAAAACTCATAGTTCTAGTAGAACACACTTAGATCTTGAAAGATTATGATATAATATGGAACTAAAAATCTATAAGTTGGTCATAGATGATGAGTCAACAACCTACATAGAATCTATTGATGAACATAAGTCTTAGAAATGGCTTGAGATCATGTGATCCAAGATGGATTCCATGTTTGACAAGGAATGACCTTGATGGATCCACCTAAAGGGATAAAACCCATGAGGTGCAATTGGGTCTTCAGGAAGAAGACCAACATGGAAGGGTAGATTGGTTGCAATGAGTTTCAAACAAGTTCAAGGTCTTGAACATGATGAAAGTCTTTTTACTAGATTTCGTAATTAAATCCATCGTGATAATGTTTTCAATTTTGCACCTTAATGTGACTATGAGATTTGGCAAAATGGATGTTAAAACCACATTCCTAAATGGTAATATTCACACAGATGTGTGGGTGACATAGAAGTTAATAAACTGACAATATGATTCATGCTACAAGTTGTAGAATCATATCCATGGTCAACTCTTGACCTAAGAGAAATCTCAATCACTTTGTATGACCAATAACATTGAGAGCATGGGGCTCTACTGGACCTCCCTTTCAGTTTGCACTCAAACAACACTTTGTAGATGTTATGCCTTAATTGATTTACAAATTTTTTAAGATGTGTTGTCATCATGAGAATGTCCATGTTATCATGATGTTCATACAACTCATCGTTCATACATCATAGAATAATGTGCTTAATGTATATGACATCACTGACATTCTTTAAGAAAGCATCCAATTTAGTCTTATGCACATTTGGAGTAGGTTCCTCTGGCTCTGGTCTTTCAAGGACATAGAGCTTTCTCTCATGTTGGAAAACTCTTCTCAATGTCCTTAACTAGATGTGGAAGTCAATTTTTGAGGTGTACATTTGTTTTCAAAATAAAGTTCATAATCCCAAAAAATTAGTTGGTTATCCTCATTATACCCCAATTGCTATTTGTGGTCATGACACCCCTAATATTGATGTGTGTGGCATTGCTCCTCATAATAGTATACAAAGGTTTGAGGATTGTAATTCCTATTACATCCACCTTGGTAAGAATACTCATTATTACAAGTTGTCTCCATAACATGGAGGGGACACATTTGGACAATCTAAATTTTTTGATTGGGCTTCTAGCAAAGAATCTATCAAGGCTTGTCTATTTTCTATTATTTCTTGTCATCCTACTTCTATCCCTTCTAGGGCCCTAAGTCACTCTTTATGTTGAGGAGTATTGGGTTTCACAAATAGATTCATATTCCCCAAAATTTTGTTAGTCACACCCTTCATCATTGCACCCCTTATCAGAATATGGATAAAGGTAGAATGGTTCCTTATAAAGGCCTTCTAGAAAGTGTGGGTTAGAGTTTACATTACACCCCTTAGGATATGAAGACCCAAGATTATATAAGTGTTACCGTAGTACGGGGACACATTAGGATAGTGTAGTGATGTTTGGTATTAATGACCACACAGTTGACATTGTGAACCGTAATGTGTTGACCACTCTATTTAAAATATCTTTTTTTTGGAAGACATAAATTACAAAAAGCAATCTAAGATAGAGAGAAAATATTTTAACTAGAAGAAATAAAAAATTAATTTTACAAAACTAGAAATTACAAAAGAACTAAAAATTATTAAGATAAACTAAATAACAAGACTAAAAATTGCAAAAATAAACTAAGGAAAGCAGCATTGCCCGAATTAAAACTCAGTAGAATGAGAGATACACTACTGGAATGGGTCTTGATAGGCAAGAAAATACAAAAATATAAGAAAGGAAATTATGAAACAAGGATAGAAATTATTGAATGAGACTAAATATTATAGAACAAAACTAAAAATTGCAAGGAACTAAAATTATGAAATAAACTAGAAAGAAGGGAAAGAAATTATGGAACAAGTCTAAAAATTATAAACAACATAAGGAATTATGTAACAAGAATAAAATTATGGAACAAAGATATATTATAAAATCAAACTAAAATTATGAAAAGAAAAAAAGGAGAGAAATCATATATATACAAGCTATCAGTTTTGAAAAACAACACGTGTCATCCATGGCAACTGCACCAAATTTGTTGTGTGTTGTTTGTACACCAAATCTATAGGAAAAGCCCTAGAGTTTAACCTTCTAAAGAGGCGATCAACTTGTTACAAACAATGAGTCAACCTTCTAGTAGTAAGGTATATATCCAAGGGACGAAATAATAAAATGGTCAAAATCCAAAACCAATCGCGAGAACGAGAAAGGAAAATCCAATTTGTTGAAAGTTTGGTTATGCAAAGTCCAGAAGTATAAGTCTAGAAATAAACTTATTAAGATCAAATGATAAAAGAAACTATGTGTCTGAGGGATCACCACCAATAGCCATGATTTACTAAATGATTTGATTAATAATAAAGGCAAGATTCCAATCTATTATGTATATTTGGTTATGAGATAATGAATAACTAATAAATGCCTAGAGAATTATATTACTCAATGGTGTATGTTTTCAAGTTACTAACCCTGCGGATGAGATGATATGGATGTTAAAATTACATATACATATTCTCATTATGTCCTTGATTGGTTGTTGTTGTGGAAGGTAGATAGACAAAAATAACACATAAGATCAGAGTGTGAGTTGGTTGATGACTAAATCTCATTAGTCATGATATGGAAATATCAAACCAAGCACACAAATACATGTTAGAGATCAATGTATCACACGGACCCACCATGATAATGACACATGGAAGTCATCATCATTGAAGTCATAGTCAGCTCTCACAATGATGGTGGTGGTTGCGGTTCTTAGACCTAAAATCACTACACTCATCACATGTCGTTGGGTATACTTTGACATCATCAAATGCAGTCCTGAAATATGGTTTGTTATACAGGTGATGATTGGGTGACTTTGACACATGGGGATTGGCTATGAGTGACAGATATGGGATTAGTCCCTTTGACAAGTGTATGATATCCAAGGCCTCTAGATTAGCGAGATTGAGAAAAGTATGGACGTACGCATGTGAGTAAATATATGATATTAAGCTTACATATATCTCATGCAATCTGCTCTGGTTCAAGGAACACGATTGAATAAAAATGAGGATGAATAATCCATGCCTCTACTTCAATCTGGATATTTGTGACAAAGGAACCATACAAACACTTTAAAACCATACACAATTTGTAGGTTGAAGTTGCTCCCCAACTTTTCATTTCACTTGGGTAGCAATTATGTATGACTAGGCATCACTCTTTTCTTGTGATGTCATAAGATAGTTATGGACGTTCACTTCCAACATGATATGGGACCTATAGAGTCACACACATAGGAACTCATCTAGAAAAGTAGTTTAATTTTGCATGACTATTGAATTGATTACTAAAGTGTTTAGGTATTTCAATTCACGCAATGAATCAGTTGATCAGACTGCCAAACAATTCGTTCAAGTGTTGAGACAATCGATTGGAGTGTTAGGAGCCTAAAGGTTTTATAAATCCAATAATTCAAATAAAGTCTATAATCGCAAAGGTCAATCTTTGGATTGAAGCAAGCATCTAAGAGGTGGAATTTTCAATTTGACAAGATATTCAAAGTGTTTAACATGAGTCCAAGAGAATAAGAAATCTTTGATTACAAAAGATTTAGTGAGAGCATATTTATATTCCACATAATGATGTGGAATAACATCCATATACTAGAAATGCTAAAAATTGACAAAGAAAAGCATCATATATGATAGGAATTGGGATCTATAGGGATAGATGTGAAAAGATTCCTGACCTAAGAAAGAGCACATACAATGGTAGTATGATGAAGAGGTTCAACATGTAGGAATCATTGAGAGAAAACGTGTACATGTTACATGGAGTTAGTCTCTCTGGTTCTTGTGAAGAATGGGAAAACATGAGTGGTATTCCAAATGAATTCACAATTGGATCTATCGTGTATACAATGTTATGTACTCATCCCGTTATCTCATATGTATTGACATGATGAGAGGATATGTATTCATTTTGTTGTGTTGTATGCATTGGACATGACGAGTGGATATCTGTCAAATCCCAATGAAAGTCAAAGAAATGCCATAAAGAACATCCATAAGTACTTGGGAAGAACTAAAGGATTTGTTCCTTGGTAATAAGGAAGAGTTGGGTGTAAAGGGTTACATTGATGCAAGCTTAAAAAATGACAAATAAAATTAATGATAGCAAACAAAATTTGTGTTTGACCTTAAAACAAAAAGCTTTAAGATAGAATAGTTCCGATCTAGATATAGTTGTCTATTCTACAATTAAAGTCGAGTATATTGGTGTTATGAATAGAATAGAGGATACTATATGGATCAATAAGTTCATATAGATGTACTTGTGAGATGTTCTGACCATGGATGACACAATAGAGTATTATTCAATAGTGGAGATATTGATTAGGCAAAAGAATATCAAAAAGTGTACTACAACACTTCCATCTCATACGAGAAGTTGTACAATCAGGAGATGTGAAACTTGGAAAATATTAACTAGAAGCAAACGTTGCTAACCCACTATAAATGTGCCTGCATAGCATAAATATAATGGATATTTAAGATCACTTGGAATAAGATTCGTGGGTGATTGGTTCTAAGTGCCAGAGGGAGTTTGTTGGTATGTATTCCTAGAGAGGCAATGATATGATGATTGGAAAGTGGAATTAGATACTAAAGAAGCCGACAAGAGGAAGAAGACAACCACTGAACAGTGGAACTTCCTGGAAAAACTAGAATGGGACGGGTTTGTCGCTTCAAGACAAACTGATGAATTCAAGGTATTAGGCGTCAGTCTCAATCTCATTAATTAATATATGTTGTATTCACTTATTCAAGATTAACATTTAGTGTTACTAACCAAATCATTAATTTGCATACTAACTAGGCCCTCAGTGAGGCACAAAGATCAAGGCGTGCACTGAATGTGCATGACCACAGAATGGGTCCAAAGGGGTATGCAGGCATTCGCTAAAGACTACAGGCTGAGGCTACTGTTGCTCAGTCTGCTGCTACTCAGGAGTCCTCTACCATAGGTAGCACACCTCTATCTCGCCATGATGTCTGGATAGCTGGGAGGCAAAATAAGAAGGGAGAAATAACTAAGGCCACAACTGCGGAGGCGGCTGCAAAAATGGTAAAATGCAACTCTTACAACAATCATTCGAATATTGATTATTTTTGTTGTTTACTTAAGTACAAATTTTTGTTTTGGCGATTAGCGGGAGCTGCACGAGCTGAGGAAATAAGGAAAGTTCATCCCTGAGGGAACAAAGGATGAATTGAAAATTGCTCTGGGTAACCCAGAGCATCTTGGACGTGTTAGGGCTGCAGGCGCTGGTGTGGGCATCAAATCTTTTTTTGGGTCATCCCAGCGCAAACATGTCCCAAAAGCGGGACTTTCACAAGAAGAGGTAACATATTCTTTCTTTATAATGTTACTGTAAAAGAGAATTCAAAAATTAGAATTGGACGTTTCTTTTATCCATGTATAGGTGGATAAGCTATTTGACAGGAAACTCGAAGAAGCAATGAAAAAGTGGCAGGCATCTCAGACTGTCACTTACCAGACAATACCTACTGCAGACTCTACTCCTACTCCTACTGCAGAGGTTGGGAGTAATCCTGTAGAACCACCACCTAGCACATCCACTGTAAGTATTTTTATGACATAGTAACTAGTTTTTTAATTCAAGATGATACGTATATATGAAATTGTAGTCATTTCAAAAAAAGATGATATGTATATATGTATATAACATTCTTTACACAAAAATTTGTAGGGGTTGAAGCCATGCCGTCTAAAAAGTAAAGAATATGTCGTGGCAGAGGCGTCGGGTTACCCATCCCTACCAGGAGAATCGTGTCACGGGTCTCCAGTACCAGCTGGTTGGATTCGGGTGAGCCTGATACATATATTCCCTCAGTGGATGGATCTTCCACTGCCATATGCCCACCCAGATTGTGAAACACTTGGTGAGGCAGTAGGCGGAGTGATATTGTGGCTAAAAGCGGATGTCTTCTTTATTGATAAGGTATGGTAAATTTACATTACGTTCAATTGTTAGTGTGTGTATATGCTGGCAGTTGATCTAAAATTATATATATATATATATATATATATATATATACAGGTTAAAAAGAAGACACCCACAACATCTAGGCCTCCACTTCCACCTCCTGCATTACCTAGTTGGGTTCCATAGGACATACCTGTCCCTTTAGGTCCTAACTGTAGGGGTATGGCAGTATGGTTAGGGGAACATGATATAAACTCCCCTATAACTGTTTCTTCTGATTCAGATTCTACAGGTCAGTCATACTAAACAAAACTATTTATACAAGATATATTGGAGTTGTTTCGATATGATTGGCTAAATACATCTGTGATAGAGCTATGGATAAGGTGAGATATTCTTTATACATCCATATACCTTGTGTATGATCTGGTGATCTGATTTCTTATTTATTAATGCATGCTTAATTAATACATATTTTGCAGCTACTTAGACAACATATGTGAAGATTTTGGATTCGAACATGCAGGGTTTTTGATTCCATCCTTGATTAGTCTAGTAGCTAAATACCCTACATCAGTTCAACAATACTGCTGTGAGTCTTTTTCAAATTTTGCTGTAAAACAGAAGACGGTGATAATGGCCCCATTCAATTTAGAGTAAGTTTACTTTGCTTATTATAATTTGGACTTAAGAAAATTACATTTTATTGTGGATTTTGAGTTATTAATTTTTAACCTTTTTTCCTCTAGGGGTAGGCATTGGGAGTTATTGTTTATTGCCCCCGAGACGTTCATTGTGTATTATCTAGATCCTAAGGGGGGTAAATTGAATACAAGATTTGGACACATAATGAAAATGGCAATATTTCGGTGAGAAATATTTCATTTTTCATATCCGTTAACATATGTTATTACATTACTATTTAATTGCAATGTTCTGTGTTAAATTAACATGTAGGGGTTTTGAGGAGTACAAAAAGGCTGGAGGAAAGGTCCCCACGAAAAAGAACCAGCCAATAATTTGGAAGAACGTGAAAGTAAGTTCCTGACTGCAATATATGTATATATTATTTATGTGAACAATGCTTAATTAGTTGTATTTTTTAATATTTTGTATGTTTGAATTTATAGTGTGCTACACAAGACAACGGATGGGCATGTGGATACTATGTCATGCGATATATGCACATGATTATCAAACATGTCGTACTGGATATCGAATGTATTGCTCAGGTATTATATAGTCTCATTAGATAATATGATCGAAATATATCAATCTTATTTATAGCTCATTAATTATATATATACATCATTCTCTTTACAGGTGTTTAAAGCTGACCCCATTACAGGAAAGGACTTACCAAATGTTAATGCTCCCTATACAATGGGAGAATTAAATGAAGTAAGAGAAGAATGGGCAACAACCATACAATTAGTGGGGGCTTTAAAATATAATTGGGATCCTGATAGCGAATAATGACTAAACAATGATACTTTGTAAATGAATTTCTGAATTATAATATATGTATGAATGTTTCTACATGTCTGGATGTTTCTACATGTGTCTGAGTGAAAATGAATGAAAGTGTTGGTTGCTATATGAATGTTTCTACATGTGTGAATGTGAATGAATGGAACTACAGATTGCTAGCATGTGTGAATATTTATAAATGTGTGAAAATAAAATGGAACTGCAGATTGCATTGCTAAATGCATGTGCTACTTTTTTATTGTTTATTTTGTAGGTTTGCGGCCTGTTGTCGGCTGATATCAATGGATGTCATAAAACCTGCAGTTCATAACTGAACTGAACATGTTTCTCATCCTGCGACCAGCCACAGCAGGTCTGCAGACTGACAGGAAAAAAAAAACCAATAGGCGTCGGTTATTTGTAAATAACCGACACATAATGATATAGTGTCGGTGTTCCTACAATAAACCGACGTCTATGTCCTTAACGTCCAGCACGGCCGTGAGGCGAAGATATATGGTGTCGGTTTTTTACGTATAACCGACACTGATAGTGCCCAAGATGGCGCCCTTTCTGTGGCGTGAAGGGTTTGGGCGTCGGTTTTTAACTAATAACCGACACTTATAGTCCCATGATGGCGCATTTTCGGTGGCGCGCGAAGAGTTTGGGTGTCGGTTTTGGAACCGATGCCTGATGGGTGGACTTTTAGTGTCGCCCACATAGGTGTCGCTTAGAAACTGACACTAAAGGCTTTAAATAACCGACACTACAGGTATGTTCTGTAGTAGTGTTAGGTCTCAATAATAGTTTATTTGCATTCCTCTCATTTTTTATCATTTTTCATGTATTACATCTCTTGATCCGAGTTACCAAAAAATTAAATTATATACAACTTAATTATATTTCAGCCAATCAGGTGTGGACACGTCATAGAAGAATACCTTAAAGTGACAGATGTTGTAAAGGTACTCACATGTGGAGTTTTCACAGAACATTGTCTACATATTAGTGACAACACTGAGTGGGTGTTGGACACTGGTGCTTCTTACGATATCACTACTCATTTAAATTTCTTTTGTTCCTACAAGTTTGGAAACGTGGAAATGACAAAGATGGCTAGTAAAACCTAGCTATGAGAAGAGTCATGGAATTGTTGATGTGCACATTGAGAACAAGTTCGGCTATACCATCTTGTTGATGAATGTTAGACATATTCATGTAATTTCTTATAACATCATCTCCGTCTATGGAATAAACATTCAGGACTTCAAATATCATTTTGGTGACTTGAAAACTGTTGTCACCAAAGGGAAGTTAGTCGTGGATAGAGGCAAAGTTTTCTACACCTTGAACATTATGAACATTAAGGTAGGCACTAATAGTGACAACATTGTGGACAGCTTCGTTCTCTAGATTATGGCACAGGAGGCTTGGTCACATGATTGAGAAAGGACGACAAGTGTTTGCAAAGAAATAATTAATCCCCTGTGAAAAAATGTACTTCTTAGTCCTTGTGAAAATTGTTTTCGTGGGAAGAAGAAAAAGGCTCCAGTTCAGTGATCAGTGTGAGAAGAAGTGTAAAGTCTTTGATAAGATTTAATTTGATATTTGTGGTCCTATTTAAGTCAACTCTATAGGTGGGAACAAATTCTTTGTGACATTTATTAACAATGCATCTAGAAAAGTGTGGATCTACTATCTACAATGGACGGATCATATCTTGGATACCGTCAAAAAATTCCATACTATGATTGTGAGGGAGACTTGTATAAAGTTGAAGTGTCTCTGCTCTAAAATAGAGGAGAGTATACTTCTAGATAGTTCATATCTTATTATGAAAGATATGGTATTCGACATGAGAAGACAGTTCCAGGAACCCCACAACACAAAGGTTTAGCTGAAAGAATGAAAAGAACATTATGGAGAGAGTCTGATGCATGATGAAGAATTCCAAACTACCTAAAAAATTATGGGCAGAGGCAGTGAATACTTCTTGCTACTTGATTAACAGGTCACCATTTGTTCCTTTGGAGTTTGATATTCTAGAGAGTGTGTGGATAGGAAATCCAACTTCTTACTATCACCTTAGAGTATTTGGGCGCAATGCATTTGCACATGTTCCTAAGGAGCAGAGGAAAAAGCTTGATGACATATCCACTCCTTGTATTTTCCTTCGTTATGGTGATGAGCAGTTTGGCTACAAGTTATGAAACCCAGAAAATAAAATGATGATCAGGTACAAACATGTGATATTATTTAAGGATCAGATGCATTATGATATTGTGAATACAGAGACTGAGCAGTTTCTAGATGGTTTTGTTCTTGTTACACTAGTTCCCTCTCCAGTCCAACAAAATGTTGATGTAGAGAAGATTGAGAATGATGAGATTCCTCATGATATGGAAGAGGATGATCTAGGTGCACATGACGTCCAAGACCAGGAGGTTCTTGAGCATGGGGAGTAGCCCCAATAGGTAGATCCAATAGAGCCATAATTGATAAGGTCTACTACAGAGAAGGGCATATACTAGATATTCTGATTTAGAATGGTCATTGATCAGAATAAGGGGAGCCAGAAAGCTATGAGAAAGCAAGGTTTCATCGGGGAAATGACAAGTGGATGCATGGAATTCAAGATGAGATGAACTCATCGAAGAAAAATGATACCTATGAGTTATGAAAGATTCCTGAAGGCAATAAATGGGTGTTCAAGCTAAAGAATGATGGGAATGACAACACCATGACATACAAAACCAGACTCAAGGTGAAAGGCTGTAACATACTAGAAATTGGACTTTGGGATGATATTCTCATCCCATCTTTCATTGCAAAATCATATAATGACAAACATTTATTATTTGTGTACATGGATATTTTTTTGAAAACATAAAATTCCATTTGCAAAATTGTTCTTATACTCTTAAGTTCTCCTTATCCCAATTTGAGAACTATTGATATTGACATTTAAAAATATATATATCAATTGATCTATGTGTACATAGTAGGGGACGTAATTGTCAAAAAATTATATTCTTCTTTTCAAGATTGTCAAAAAAATATATTCTTCTTTTCAAGAATTTATATTTTTAGAATTTAGCTTAAATAAAATTTGACACAAAACTCAAAATTTGAGAATTTTCCAAATATTTGTTTAAGTGTTAAAATTTCTGGAAGAAAATCATATATGACCATCGTAAGTCCTACTTTGTCTCAAAGTCAAAAAGTCACGTACATATGTTGCCACCGACCTCGCTAACATAGAAAATTTGATGGCAATACTTGAAATTTTTTTAGTGGACTCAAAGTTAAGCATCCCATACTACCGCATCTCCTCTCCATGCCTCTACTCTTCTCCATACCTCTATGCCCATAACTCTATACACCCTAGGCCTTTTGACAAATGTATAACAATAACTACAAAGGCATACCTCAAACAACGACTGAAGGTATGCACCAATGTTAACTGTCATTGCCTTCCACGAATCTTTGGATCCGGAATACACCTTCAGCTTGAGACTGTGAGGAGAGGAGATCACCTGGGAACCAGATTTTGGTGCGGGTGTCAATATGCAGGGTGAAGGCCATTCTATGTGGATTTCTGTAAGTATCATCTACGTAGCCCACTACATATTACTATTAGCACGATCAATACGTTTAGAAAGGAAGCAGATCCTCCCCTGAAAATATAAGGTTAAAAATCAAAATAGCATGTTTGGGTATTTTAATTTTCAAAATGGCATAATTCCGAACTTAATTCTCAAAATGGTACGTTTCTGAGACAATACATCCCCAAAGAGGGTGGGACCAATACGTCCCCTCGGGAGACGTATTGCTACTTTAAAAAAGCAATACATCCCCAGTGGAGACACATTGCCTCCAGCAAAGCAATGAGTCCTTAACGAGGACATATTGCTTTATTTTTTTTTTACTTTATTTTTAATTATGATACCATGTACGTTATATAAATACATATATATATTAGATTGCTAAATGAACATAATCTAGATTAACTTATATACAATTAACCATATATTTTAAATAATACATGAACATAATAAAATAATAACATAATATTATATTTCATTAATATATAATATTTATAAATGTAGATATAAGTATTTAAAATTAATGAATACAATATTAAAATTATATAGTAACGTTTAAAACTATAGAAATAAAACAAATATATACATATATACATATACATGTATATATTTATTTGTAAATTTAGAAAAAAGAAAAAGAAAACTAATATATCAACATATAGCACATGTTGATATGCATAATATATATATAAATATATATATTATGTATATATATATAATAAAACAAATATATACATATATACATATACATGTATATATTTATTTGTAAACATAGAAAAAAGAAAAAGAAAACTAATATATATATATATATATATATATATATATATCAAAGCCACGAAATATAATATCAAAAAATATAAACATGTCAATTATGCAAAGTAAAATATACTGAAACAACAACAATGAACAATCAAATTAAAATATATGATACATACAATTTTAAATTAAATAAAAAATCATTATATATTAGATTTTATCACATTATATTTGTCTCTGAACTGGACAAGAACTTACACTTATTATTATGTTATTATGATTTATGTTAATATAATATTTTTAAACATAATAAAAAAATTTGCTTCATAATATATTACAATTTTTATGTGTTGCATTTATGATCATATGTATCATATATTTTATTTTGATTATCTATTATTATTGATCATGTATATTTACTTTATATAGTTGACATTATATTTATATTTTTTTATATTATGTATCATATATATATATATATATATATATATATATGTATGGGATTAAGAGAGAAAGATTTCTCTCCCCTCTCCCATAACCCGTGGCGGAGGCCGGACGCCCGGGAGGGTGATAAATCAAGAGATGCTTCTCCGTGTGGTTTCGAACCCGGGTCCCTTCTTTGGGGACCAGCGGAATTTGCCAACCCAGTGTATCTTATTTACTATCATATTATGTATCTTATGTATTTATGTATGTATGTATGTATGTATGTATCTGTGTGTGTGTATTTTATGTGCACCAGTGTATCTTATATACTATCATATTAGTTTTTATTTTAGTATTTTTCTTATTTTTATCGCTATATTAGTTTTCTTTTTTTCTAAGATTACAAAAAAATATATGTATATATTTTCTTTATTTCTATAATTTTAAACTTTATTATATAATTTTAGTAGTTTTATCTACATTTATAAATATTATGTTTTAACAAATATAATATTCTGTTATTATTTTATTATTTTCATATATTATTTTAAATATATGGCTAGTTGTATATAAGTTAATGTAGATTATTTTCATTTAGCAATTTAACATATATATGTATATATAATATATATATGATATCATAATTAAAAAAATAAAAAAGAAAATAAAAAAAAAACAATACGTCCTCACTGGGGATGCATTGCTCTGCTGGAGACAATACGTCCCAATTGGGGATGCATTACTTTTTAAAGTAGTAATGCGTCTCCCGAGGGGACGTATTGGCCCAAACAGAAGCAATGCGTCTATTTTGGAGATGTATTGCCTCATAAACGTGTCATTTTGGGAATTAAGTTCTGAAACGTGTCATTTTGATAATTAAAATGTCCAAACATGCTATTTTGGTTTTTTGGCCAAAATATAAATAGTCTAGATGACCTTGGTAACCCTTAGACCCTCATGATCACTGTATGCGTAAATACCTCCACCTTTCATCAGCTTTCACAAACATAATCGTAGCGCAGAAAAGTTTAGCTTTAGATAATCCTCTGGCCGTTGTGAATGTGATCGTGACCAATGTCACTGATCTGTTAGTGGTTTGTTCTACTTCTAAGTAACTATCTAACTAATAAATATCAGTAGTTAGTGTCGATAAGTTAAGGATTACCTGATTACTAGCAAGAATAACTGAGTCTAGCTCTGCAATTTCTAATTTCTGAAATCTGCTAGTAACAATATAATAGATTAGCATACTAGAATAGCAATGATAATATATAAGAGTATAAATTGCCAAACATGCATCACGTTCGTATATAATATGCTAGTATATCCATGCGTATAAGCTAGCATATCCACTGGCCAAGTCGACTCACCTTGTTACCTAATGTGGAACCTAACTTATGCATGTACGTGTACAAGTAATAGTAATATAGATGAGTAGTATACGACATAAACCTCTTAATTCTGTAAATCTGAAAACTGATGACTTTATCTGAATAATGCTATAAGGAATAGATACCCACATCAAACCTAGATTAGGCTATTAATTACATAACTTACTTGTAGATACACTATTATGTATAGCATTGTTCTCCTCATTAAATTCATTTTCCTGCTACATAATACATGGACATGACTATAAACTTTTATGACTGGTTCATGATTGACGTGAATGATGCTACTAGCGTATGTACTACGAAATGGTATGTACCCATCCATACACAACAAGTTGCTATCTCCCCACATTTATGGCTCTTTCTTAGAGTAACTAATACATACGTGATGGATAGAATAGAATAGTAACTGTGAGTAAAATAGTTAAGTGGATGATTATATATGTTATCAGTAGAAAGCAACATATAAATCTGGTAGATCAGGTTACTGAATGTCCGTATCCGAACGAGTTTTTTTAGAAGAAGGGCAGTTATTATTTGCCTTTATCTAAGGTAAAGGAACTATAGTTATCATGACTGCTAGCTGTATGCATACACATATAATAATAGCCAGCACGTTAGTAAATATATATGTAGTCCCATTGGCAGTATCTATCGGAAATTCTAGTTAGAAAAAGATACAATTTGCATAAATACAAACAGTTCTTTCACATACAAAATACAAGTAGTGATAAACATGTGTGCCCAGTAATTCTGTTACATGTGCCGAGAAGGTTAGAATCTGGAGGTTAACCTTCTCTCAATATGAGAGTATGCATGTGTAAGTATACGTAGTAGATGACGTTAGGTATACTAGGACATATTTTAAATTGTTTCTTAATAGGGAGGTAGTGTACACGAGGACATACATATCTAACAAAAATATGTTTTACGCACATCATAATCTGAATTTCAGGCACGACGCAAGATCATGTCATGTCGCAAACTATAGGAGAAGTTACATCTTTTCATGCATCTAGTTATATACGAGATACATTCATGTACTTATATATAATCAAGATCTATGTATTCGTATTTAAGGAATCATATATGGATGCATGAAAACATCTCAAACCATAAATTGATGACTTTGTCGTGAAGTTATGATCGCTAATCATACATGACTAGCCTAATAATGCTAGAGGTGACTAGGGCAAAAGATAGATTTGTACCACTTCTAAATGGGAAAAATCAACTAAAAACCCTCCAGAATAGATATTAATCACTAACTACAAAAAAAGATCACATGTAATTGAATGAGTCAAAGCAGATAGTAACCCATCTTTTTTGTTCTATACTGTATATCCTTTTGTATCATCCTGGAGCTGAATACTTACATATAAGAAATTGCTTGCTATCAATTCTATGGTACGAAATTACTATTTCCATTTGAAAAAATTATTTCCCTGTTGAATGCATGCATAATTAGATAGGTTGGCTGGCCTAATATTACTTTTCGAACTTTAGCCTTCTTATTTGAATGACCACCGACATTATTCCTAGAAAATAGTAGCACATTGTAATAAACGTCAAAAAGGACAGGTTGGTGCCTACTAATTTTAAGTGAATTACACTTTCACGACTCTGCGCAAAGAAATGACATAGGTGTCCCTCAGTATACTGGAACCATGGAGAGAGCATAAGACTTCCCCAAAAAAATAGACAATGACATGTTCTATCTTTTGAATATTTTAAACTCCTAGTCTTAAAAATCAAAATTGAATCTTGTTTATATTGATTGCCCTTATTTGCAATTTGATACCTTCCCATATGTTGAATTGCATGCATATTCCTCTTGAAAACTCCTAGTAGCTAGTTGCATATTTTAGTGACTTTTCAAATAATTGGTTTTGTACCGGTCCTTGTGACTGATCCATTTTTTTTTCTTTTGTCCATGTGTGGTCTTATTCCCTATGGGAATTCATAGACATATAGGATGCCTAAAGATAGTTTAGGAGAGACAAAATGAGACATGCAGGACATGCCCTATGTTCGAGATAAGATTAGAAAAGGTGTTGAAATTTTTTCACTAGTTCTAATGTACATAAGTTAAAACTTTCACACACTTTGATGAAATGTATGATGAAATTTGGTCTGTGAAATATTGGATTTTTACATGATGGTACCAGAGCAATAAATGGTCGGAACTCATGAATCTCATGAAAATATAGGTCTAGTTAGTTGATGGAACTAGAATAAAAGAATCTAGTCAGACATTTGACTTAAACCCTAATAATTATATACAGACTTTGGTATCAATCAAGAACACAATAAGAAATTATTAGAAATCTAGGTGTTCACATGGGTACCCTAGTCGAATAATACTTGGAACTGTAAGACTGCACTCGAGAGATATCAATCTTCTTCATTATGTATAATACAATGGCTTCTATATATCTATTATTGGATTTTAGTGTCCATTGGACCTCCCCGTTGGATTTTACGACTCCTAGTGGTTGTTGGACTTCTCCACCGAATTTTAAGACTCTAGATGGATATTGGACTTATCCGCTAGATTTCAAGGCCCTTAATGGCTATTGGATTTCTCCACTATATTTCTAGAATCCTACTAGTTATTGGATTTCTCCACTGAAGTTTTGGATATATTCACATATTTATTTATATAATGGAGTTCAGATATGTGGAATTATTCTCTTGCATGGACTCATTTGGAGCTATAATCGTGAGACATGTGTTCATGATACATACACAAGCATTTGATCGATAATGGGGACCAATATGACACTATTGTTTCCATCACGAGTATAACACTAGGGTAGAGTGTCCTAGTCTCCTCCCAAGTAGGCGTATCCATGATAATCCTCTATAGAGGGAAAATTAATAAATAAATAAAACTACTGTGTTTGTTTATATATAACATAGTTTAATTAGAAATTGTTTACATTAATTTGATTACTTACATGTTCCTCTTATGTAGTTGTTTCTCCTTACAATCAAGATTACTATAGGCCGCTCTACATAAGTCAAGTCCTTCCTGATATCTCTAGGTTCATGTTGAAGAATGTGAGATTCATTCATAACATGTTTCTTTAGTAGAGATACATGAAACATATTATGTAGGTAAACCATATTTGAGAGAAAGTGCAAATTGGTATGTTCAATCCCCAACCTCTTTTAATATCTCAAAAGAACCTACATGGTGTGGATTGAGCTTTCCTTTCTTTCCTTGCATCATAACACCCTTAGTAGGTGATACTTTTAGGAGAACCTTCTCTCCAACTTTATACTTGATTGGCCTTCGTATCTTATTTGTATAGTGTCATTGTCTACTCTATGCTTCTAGTAGTCTCTTCCTTATGAACTTCACACTATCGCCACATTGTTGGAGTGTCTCTATACCATTGAGTTTTGCCTCTTTGACATCATCCGATATAGTGGATATCGGCATGGTACCCCATACAAACCTCATATGATGTCATTTGTATGCTATCTTGATAGCTATTATTATAAGAAAACTCCATGTAATAGAAAATAACATTGTCCCAGCTTTCCATCCAATTTAAAGATCAAGCTCAGAGTAGAACTTCTAAGATTTGAATCACTCTTTCAAATTGTCCATCACTCTGGGGTGGAATATTGTGTTGAAGATTAAATGAGTTTCTAGAGCTTCTTGTAATAGTCTCCAAAAGTTTGATGTGAATCTTGGAATTTGATTATGCATTACAGATATAGGGACACTGAGAAATCAGAAAAATCTTTCTCATGTATAATTCAGCCAGGCCTTCTCTTTATGGGTGACTTTCATGGACAGAAAATCTTCAGATTCGTCAATCGATCTACATTACCAAGATAGTTCCATTGCCCTTCCTTGTCTTTAGTATCCCATTAACAAAATTCATGGTAATCTGATTGCACTCTCACTCTAGAATGTATAGGCTTTTTACAAGTCCTCTGGGTCTTTGATGTTCATCTTTGACTTATTGTCATGTCAAGCAACATTGTACATGTTTAGCTATTTCCTCCATCGTATTTGTGCACTATAAAATTAGTTGTAGACCTTTTTACATTTTTATAGTTCTTAGATGGATAGAACACTATGAGTTACATGTCTTGTCTAAGATCTTTTTGTTTACACCATTTTTATTTGGGACTCATAGATGAATTCCAAATTGTATACCTCCATCCCCCCATAAGTAGATGAGTGGTAGGTTTATGGGTCACTCTTTTCATTTCTTCACACTCTGGATCTACTCTCTGTGGGTTATTACATTCTCTTTAAGATGTAGGATCATTGTGAAGTTGTTTGTAAAATTTGAACCTTCTTATTACATTGAATTCCATTGTAAGTATTCCTCAATCATTGTACATTCTCATACACCATAGAAGAAATAGATCCCCCATTTCCCACACAAAACATTGACAATGATGTTTGTTTTCCTTCGGTGGAATGCTATATTGAAATGACATTATTTTAGATATTATATCCACCTTCAATTCCTTATATTAAATTTAGTTTGGAGATAATATACTTGACACCTTTTATGGTTAGTGAAAATCTCAAACTCCACACCATATAGATAGTGCCTCTAAATCTTTGAGATTTTATTTTTATTTTTGCCACATAGGATCATGAGTTGGGTAATATTGCTTGTGTGATTTCAACTCTATAGAGGCATACAAGATCACCTTTCCCTCCTGCATAAGCAAACACCCAATAGCATTTTTTGAGGCATCATTGTATAAAAAATATAGTTTATCCTCCTGTGGTAAACTTAGTATTAGTGATGCCATAAATCATTTCTTTAGTTCTTGAGAGTTGTTGTTACAATCCCTGACCATTTAAAAGGAACCCCTTTATGTGTCAATTTGGTCAGAGGTATATATATCTTTAAAAAGTCTTATACAAATCGCTTATAGTATCCTTCCATACCAAGAAAACTTCAAATTTAAGTTATATTATTTGATTGTTTCCACTCAAGTACAACTTATATTTTGTTCGAGTCTATATGATTACCTCAAGATGACACTACATAGCCCATAAACATCATATTTCTTAGTGTTCTTATTCTTTCCTTGAATGGATTGAAGTGACATCAATAAACACTATCACAAAGGAATCTAGATATTCTTTCAAGATTCTTTTCAACAAATCCATGAATGAACATTGGCAAAACTAAAATGCATTACTAAGAACTCATAGTGACTATATATTGTTCTAAATTACGTCTTAGGAACAATGTATGTTTTGGTTCTCAATTGATGGTAGCCAAGACAAAGATCAATCTTTGAGAAAAACATAAGTTGACTTTAGTAATCAAACAACATCCATCTGAGGAGTGAGTACTTGTTTTCATAGTGTCCTCATTCAACATGAAGTAGTCTATGCACATTCTCATTGACTCATCCTAATTCTTTACAAAGAGCACCATGACACACCACGACGACACACTGGGTCATATAAATCTCTTCTCTAATAACTCATCTAGTTGCTTCTTCAACTCTGCTAGTTCTTCCAATGCCACCTTATAAGGTGGTTTTAAGAGAGGTGTTATCCCTGAAATTAGATCAGTTGGGAATCCCACTTCTCTAATAGTTGGGATTCCAAGGAGATCTCTGGAAAAAAAAATTATGTGATCCCTCAGGACTTCAACTTCTATAAGGGATTTTTGTGGGGGCTTTATTATTACTACAGAAGCTTGGGAGGATACAAATCTTTTATATAGAAAATTTATTAGCCTTCCTTGATGAGATGATCAAGTCTCCAATATAACCACCTTGATCCCTATTATGTACCTGAATTTATACCTTCTTATGATGTCTTTCTTATTACTTAGTGAAAGATCCTACATCATTCATAATTGTCTCAACATATTTTTCCTTCTCCTAAGGAGGTCCATCATCTTACCAATTACTACCCACTCCTCAATCACTCAAGTTATTCTCAATTACTTGCTCCCCTCAGAGTGATTTCCTAAACAATACCTTTCTTTCTACATTTGTCTTATAGTATTTCTATCTGGTTATCATGATGCGGGGGTGAAGAGAGATCACAAAACATTTGGTTGGTTCCACAACTCAAATGTTATTGTCGGAAGTCAAAAACTAGATTCCTTAAGAATTCTAGTGAGAAACACATGTCTACGTTCCATAGTATCAATAATGGCTACCAGCTTCTCCTTATCCATTGTGCCATTGAAAAATACAATAAAAAGGGTTACTATTTTGTGTGGAGCCTCATCTTGTGCTCTAATACCATGTTGTAACGTCTGGATTTTTCAAAAGTTTCTTTTTCTTTTTTCATAATAATCAATATGAAAAATCCAAATGCTATGTTTGCATAGAAAAAAACACGAGAGAGATATTCCGTACTACAAAAAAGATAATTTACTAATAACCCAACGATATTGCAAGAGTCTAAGAAAGGCTCACGAAGGTACTTACATGATTATATTAAAATTCAAGGGTTCATTGACTATCATATGTCTATGTTTTCCTTTCTCATGTGGTGATCATGTTCCTTGCTATGCCTCCAGGATATAGATGAGGCCACATCAAAAATTAGCATGCACATTCTCCCTCATTCTATGGTACATCCCACCGTAGGAAAAGGAGATGAGAAGAGAGGTTAGATCCCATTAGAATCTAAGTACATTTTATGTGAAGATTACCTTTGTGTATGTCAAGTAAAATGATAAAGGATACAACAACAAATTTATATGGCAATGCATCTAGTAGGAATGATCAATACTAAAATGAACAACAATGAATTAACTAACTCAAAATGCTCATCTACTTTTTAAACAATGATGTAATTACTTGTCAGACAACTCTTTTTTTTAATCTTATATATATATATATATATGGCCCATCTTTATTTCCCGTGCGGGTAGCTACCCGCCCACCCTTCCAATCACTTTTTTTCAAAAAAAAAAATTCAAAATTGTAGAGGACTATTTTGTCTAGCTCTCCAAAAAAATTGAGCCAAAAATAATATCATTTGCCCCTCCAAAATCAAAAAATCCGTCCTTATATATATCTACTGTATATTTTGTACAGAGTTACTTTTTTGGCCAGCAGAGTTACTTTTTTGACACCATAGTTACTTTTTTTACCGCAGAGTTACTTTCTTAGCTAGGAGAGTTACTTTTTTGGCTGCAGGGTAGCGAAAATCCATGCTACCCGCGCGGGCAATGAATGAACACCCATATATATATATATATATATATATATATATATATATATATATATATATATATATATATATATATATATATATATATATATATGTATGTATATATATATATATGTGGGAATTCATTCATTGCCCACGCGGGTAGCCTGGATTTTGCTACCCGGCAACCAAAAAAGGAACTATTCTGGCCAGAAAAGTAACCCTGCTATAAAAAAAATAACTATATTGATCAAAAAGTAACTATGCGACTAAAAAAGTAATCCCGTACAAAATACACAACAGATATATATATATATATATATATATATATATATATATATATATATATATATATATATATATATCCGTGTTTTAAAATCTGTTGTTGCAAACGTAACTATCTATGCACAAAACTTAGCAGTTTGCAAGGTAAAGTAACCCTCTACATGTCAAAAGTAACCAACTTGAAAAAAAGTAACCAAAATGGGGGGCGGGTAGCTACCCGTGCGGGCAATAAAGATGGGCCATATATATATATATATATATATATATATTTATTTATTTATATATATAGAGAGAGAGAGAGAGTCAGGCTAGAATACACTCGAGTGTACGAATCGCACGAATACACTCAAGTGTGTTTTCATATCAAGACTATTTTTTTCAAAATATAAACCATTGATCTTCACCGTCATACTATAACTAGGCTACATACAAATTTTGAGCCTATTTGGATGAGTGTAAGTCACTCATCCAAGGGCAACAAAATTGACGTGTG
Organism: Alisma plantago-aquatica; assembly: GCA_963693085.1. Classification (NCBI taxonomy): domain Eukaryota; kingdom Viridiplantae; phylum Streptophyta; class Magnoliopsida; order Alismatales; family Alismataceae; genus Alisma; species Alisma plantago-aquatica. The sequence continues at coordinate 820,272,256 of OY856411.1, read as the reverse complement.
AAACTAATTTGAAATGCATAATTTGTGTGGTCTTCATAACATGAGCTATACATATCCAAATTTGCTCAAATTTTGTGTATGAGTTGTTCACGAGATGTTTAAGAAGATCAACGGATTAGATTTTCAAAAAAAATATTGCATCATGGAAAACTACTTGAGTGTATTCCACTCCGGATACACTCGAGTGTATTCTAGCCTGACTCTCTCTCTCTCTCTCTCTCTCTCTATATATATATATATATATATATATATATATATATAATGTATGTATAATAGAACTTGTAGTGACATTGAGAGAGTTTATTCCTATCCTGGATCTGAAGATACTGCTACTACTTTCTTTCTTTTCTCTTTTTTTTTCTTTCGATGTGAATGCTAAATCTCCCAACCCCACTACGTATTCCGTCCCCAAGCCGTCCTTTCACGTAATGTTGGTGGTATCATAGTCCCCGTCTTAGGACTGGTCAGAGGGTTGGTCTTGCAGCCCTTTCACTGCCCTCGGGTCCCTTCTGGATCTGTCTGACGACTTAGGACGCAGGTGATGTCACCCATAAGGCCGTTGTACACGAGCCATTGGCGGTCATGTCACAGACATGCGGTATGTTTTACCTACCCCGAGGTGAGGCACTCCATCTGTATAGGCTATTCCTACGACTGATGTCTCCCCAAAGGAGTGCTCTGGATTCCACTAACTTACATTTCTAGATCCCCAACTAGAGTTAGCTCTGTCACTACTATGCACTTTCTCTTAATTTAATGTGTCATTATTCTCACACTTTTGTTAGAGTGCGTTGAAGTGTTACTATATTTACTTTCCACCAATGGTACGTAAATTCGCATGTCGTATTTCAATCTATGTAAACCACGTCTTCCCTTTGTAACTTACCACCAAACATGTCTTACAAGTTAGATAAAACCCATCATCATTATCGACATGCTTTCAAATGAGGCGTCCACTTTCAAGATGCATACATGAGGCTAAATTCATTAAGGTAATAAAAATCAAATAAGACATGTATGTAACCCAAACGTCCTTGGAATACAGGTGCGTTCATGAATTATATGTAAGATATTCTTATATTATACGATGTGTTCACGAAGAACATAGCATATAAAAATACAAGTTTACCAACACCGCTATTCATCTCCTACATGCTCTTGTAATAACAAGGGGTCAAAAAATTTAATGAAAGATGTTTGCACGGTTTTCTAAAATGACTAGGACCCATTGCATGTCATTATGCCCCCACGATAGTATTCAAACCAGCCTATACCTATTCATTTTATATGACTCTCTATCCTTCACCATTATAATACTTAAATGATACATAAGATGGTACGAGACATGTTATGTACGTTTTGACAAAACCCGCTTTGAGTTGGTGATTGATCCTTGAGATCATCAGTTGCATCAAATTGGTACTAGTTAAAAGCTACCATGCATTTATTAGGCACTCTCTTTGGCTTGACGTTGAGCACATGCTAATAACTATATGACCACGGCAGAAATAGGACCAATGCCTTACTTAGTAAGGCCTAAATAAAAGGAACAAAAAAGAAAGAAAGCTAGGTGAAAATGTTCGGTTGTTAGGCTGAAATCATCAAGGCAATAGCCTATATACCAAAAATTGATTTGGCTGAGTTCTTTTCACTGTCAAGATATAGATGAATGAAATATTAACCTGAAAAAGCTTCCAAGACAGAAAGAGAGTGTGTAATTTTATTTTTTTGTACCTTCACGGGATCTGAATGTGCTAGGGAGTAAGCTAAGGCTTTATACTTACACTTCAACCCTTCCAGCATTTTAGAAATGGCAGCTCTCTATGCTTGAGTTGATCTCGAAAGCGCAAGTATTCTTGATCCTTGTTGTCTCAAAACCATCCTACGTACTCACGTGGCCAACTTCCTTTTAGGAAAAAGAACACAACCCTTCATTAGGCAAGGCTACAACAGCATGGAATAAGCCATGAATGGAACATAGAAACAACAAATATTTTTCTTGCTTGTGTTGCAAGATAGGTATTAGGCTAGAACGCAGCTAGATCGTCTTGTATTTGGGGCTTGCTTTTTGGTTCTAGTGACAAGAGTAGCAACTGACCCTACAATAGTCAACGAGCTATACTTAGACTTCATTCTGTTAGGAATTGTAGTGGGAAAGCGACGTATTATGTAAAACTGAAAGCACAAGATTTAACGTGGAAAACTCTCCCCAAAATGAGAAGAGAAAAACCAGGGGACAATACCGACCAACAAGCACTATGTAATCAAGATTACAACTCACACCGTCTAGATTTAATTACCTCTAAATCCGGATCGCTCCCCCCCACATGAGAATAAAGATAGGAAGAACTGAATTACATCCAAATGTGTAAACAATATCCTACTTATCTTTTTCTCCTCACAACACCACTGTCGTTGTAGGAGATCAGACACAGAGTTGTGTTCTTGCCTGTTGTCACTGCAACCGTTGACCGGGGCATCTCTACTCCTGACGAGATTGCATACCTCGGCTTTCAACCAAAAAAGCTCTCTCCGCCTGAGAGAGCAAATGTACGTCCTCTGCTGAATGGACAGACTACTGCCGCAACACCAACATAGTGTCACCAACTGATGTGAGTCCTCACTAGCCGGATACGCCGTCGTTGTTGATGTACCACTAATGTGTTGTTGACTGTCAGTTGCTACTTCACTTCAAGGCAAATTCACTGACCCTCTCTTACCAAAAGAGATCACCACCAGTTATTCTTATTTTCTAGCTCTTCTACCATAGAAGGTACCAACAACAAATAACTAATGCAATGATCCCAATGGCCTCCCCCAGGGCCTCTATTTATAGGCTTTCATCACATGTAGTAGCAACTAGGAATCCCACTCCAATTCATAGTCTAATTCCTAAACCACTTCCAATATTGTAAATAGAGAGTGATCTTCTCTCTTATTAGATTTAACTCCTATTAGGATTGGCAACACAAGTCAACTCCTACTCAAGCCCAAATCCCAATAGGACATGGGCCAGAATCCTACTCCTTTTTCCAACAATCTCCCCCTCCGGCCCATGAGGGAGATTTTGTCTTCAGCAATCATCTAGAGTAACTTTTGGATTCCATCACCACCTGTGATGGATTCCGATAGGTGGTCATTCTCCTCAAGTATGTCAGTATCCTGTCATTTTCAACCCTTTTCTTGAAGTACCACCCTAACTTCACTTTGTCCCCAGACAACTGAGAAGAAGTATCTTGGCACCGCCGCTTCTCTCTCCATGCCCACATCAAGAGCATGTCGATGTAACCCCACATCAAGATCCTGATCCTCCATTCTACATGCATCAACTACATGTTCATTGTATTTTCCTTCTTCTTCATGTGCGCACTGTCTAGAAGAAAACTAGCAGTCTGTGTCTAGAGGAGATGTTGAAGAATTTGACATTCATGGCTACAATCTTTGGTGCAAATCAGGAGGAGGAGCAGATATACATGACCCAGTGTAACCATGATTCATAGTTGCACATCTAGGATGACGAGGATTGTCACTAGACTTACTCCAAGACCGAATATATCCTCGAAACCATCTTTCATGCATTATAGTTATTTACACAATCTACTGATTATGGGGAATATGGTAGATATTTTTTTTTGTTTCTGCTTCCTGCTCTGTAGCCATATTTCCCAACAGTGGTATCAGAGCGAACGTCGATTTACTATATTATGGGATAATCAATATGATTAGATTTTGGTTTTTTTCATTTTTTTATTGCATGAGATGGGAATAATATCTTGTCAAATCCAATACCACATTAATTATATATATATATATATATATATATATATATATATATATATATATATATATGTGTGTGTGTGTGTGTGTGTGTGTGTGTGTGTGTGTGTGTGTGTGCAATTAACATGCATCACCCTAAAAGAGGTTTTGATGGTGGATTTGTAGCATGGTTATGGCCAATAACCCCTATTTCTATGCATTGTTGTGTAGTTGGTTTATCCATTTATCTCGATCTACATATCAAGCCTCTATCTCATCTTCCCAATGTAAAGTTCATTCTTTCCTATCCTTGCTCCCCTCAAATATAACTTGAGGTTTCCCTATAATTAATGTAAAAGTAGGATAGTTTACTTTATATTATGATGAAGATGAAGATGTCCCAAAGATGAGTTGAAGGACCTTGGAGGACATGGTTCACAAGCTTGAGCGATTGCCTGGTGGATCCAACCAATCAGCTAGAGGAGCCATCCGATGGTGGATAGATGGACCAGACGACCGGTGAGACGACCTAACAATCGTCTAGGAGGCAAGCCGGTCCAGTCAATGGTTGAACCCATCAACACAGATTGGCAAGCAGAGATCTTCATCAACAACATGTTTCTGCATGTGACGTAGACCTAGATGACGTAATTCCTTTTTGCTTCAAGGGATTACAGTAGGATGTCTATAACCATCACTTTAATTTATTGCATGTTTTCATTGTGGGATATAGCATGTATATGATATGTACTATATATGTGGTGATTGGATAAAATATATGTAATAATACAAACTACCTAAAATAAAATATCATGACTTAGATGCTTTTCAAAAGTGGCACACATGAAAAACTTGATCGACCAAGAACAGATTACACCCAAGCATGGTGTGTTATCTATCTCATGAAAGTGTGATGGTAATAATGTAGGTTTTTCCCAAGTGGGGTGCATTATTATCGTGTTAGTTTTAGGGTCAGGTTTGACTGGTGATTCTTAGAGTGTTTTGACCCAGAAGCATGCAGATATTTATGGGAAAGGGTTGCGCATATCATCTATCCATAATTGCATATGATTCAATTGACAAGATTTGTTTACCTTGATGGTTGATAACATCTCATTTTATGAACATTTTGCATATGTTTTATTCCTATTTTAGCATCCCTTTTATGGTTTTTTTCTTTTTATTTGAATATGTTTGGATCAAATCTGGATTTTATACCCCTTTACACTCCATGCAGGCTCATACCACGTCGCAACCATGACATCACATCCCACAGATGTCTCAACCAAGATAGAACCAACAATCAATAGTTCCATGCCACAGTCATGATGCATGTCTCGACCGCAACCCCTATCGCAGTCGTGATGCTCAATAGTGGTGGTAATATTTGTCTCGGTCATGGTGATAAGGCTTTGTTATGACCACAATTCCATTAGAGACCACGACACTCATTCGCAGTCAAGGTGTCATTCTTTGTCGTGATTGTTTCTTCTATCTGGTTCGTAAAAGTCGTGGTCGTGATTCCCTCTCTTGGTCAACATCTTGTACCGCGGCCACAATGGATCATTGTGTCGTAACAAGAGTCACTGTTGCAGCATGGAACTATTGATCATTCTCTCTATCTTAGTTGAGATATCCATAGGCCATGATGTCATGATCGTGATATGGTATGAGCCTGCATGGAGTGGGAATGGGTATCACATCCGTATTTGGTCCAAATATATTCAAATAAACAAAAAAATCAATCAAAGGGATGCTAAAATAGGAATAAAACATATGCAAAAAGTTCATAAAATGAGATGTTATCAACTCCCCCAAACTTAGAGTCTATCCTATCCTCAGACTAACATATAGAATCAATTTACTAAATGATGATCTATACACGTTTTCTCTCATTATGAGAACACCATTACCAAATTATTCCATCTTTACAACAAAAACCTTTGTGTTAGGCTTGGTTCACTTCCTGCACTTCCATTCCCCCCTTTATATCTAGAGTAGCTTGACTTTCTACCCAAGAACAACCTTTTATAGTAAATGACTCTCCTTAACAACGATCCTCTTGCCCTAAGTTCATGGATATACTTGTAAGCGGTTCTAGCAAGGGGTAGCTTTCACACCCTTCCTTTATTTTGGTTGTTCCTAAGATATTGTGTTTGGGAAGGTAAGGCTTTTAGTGTTTTCATGCACCCCTCGATATCCCTCACCCATAGACTACCGTAAAGATAGTGTTACCAAAATAGGCCATGATGTAATGTCAGGTGGTTGTGTGAGAGTTTTTGCAACATCCTCAATTTCATAGTTAAAGTAAGCCTTTAATGTGGGGTTTTCTCATAAAGGCATGCCAAGGGATGTAATGAACATAATCATGGCTATGTACGTAATTAAGTTCACAAAATGTGTAATACAAGCCATCTAATCAACCAATACACACATAATGACTTAAATGTGTATGATTGTAGTCGGTTGTATATGAATATAAATGAATTGTTCCAATGAACAATAATGTGATGAATATATAATATAATGATCCAATTCATGGATTGATCCTTAGACCTAGCTTATGTCTTCATGTCTTGTAACTAAAGAAATATTGATCTCATACCAGTCATACATGAGATAAAATTGAGAAATTATATTGATTGAAGACTTATTTTCATGTTTTGGAATGTAATTAATCTCATGGACCCTTTGTAAAACTATGGAATGTGCCATGTGACCTAGAGTCCAATTCTAGCCCATTTGGGCCAATCATAGCTTACATATGGGTCGTTGGAGTGCAAATTTGGAAATTTAGTATTTCATGGTCATGATAAATGCTCAAGATATTTTTCATAGATGTAGAAATAAAATGTAAGATTATCAGTAAATTTTGAATGATTTTAAATTATCTAGAGACCTAGGTAATTAATTTAGTATTTATCCAATTTTACTTAAAAGGTACTTTTGGAGTGTCTATCTTATTAACCTTGACGTAGACTTTTGTCAAAGGAAAGGTAATGAAAATATAATGTTAATTCTAAAATTTGACACTAAACAGGCTCATGGTATAGAATATATAATTATTTATAGAAATTAGACTTTTATGCAAAACTAAATAAACAAATAATAATAATAATTTTTAGACTTGCCGACTCCCGAACACACAGGTGAAACATGACTCAAATAGAGTCTGAATGAAAGGGGGTTTTGATGGGTGATATCTCAAACACGAAGGCTATAAAAGACTCTATTCTAACAAGAGCATGGTGTTACGAATCCAAAGTTAGGGTTTTGACTTGATTTGAGAGAGACAAAGCATACATAAAGAAGAAAAGATGAAGATGGAGCCATGGCAGTTGTGAAAGGGTAGGGGTAGGAAGTCTCTATTCTCATCCTACTAGTACTTAGTGACGACACCGCCCAAACCATGGAGATTGGAAGAAGTTGATTGAGGTCTAGACACGAGTTGTGATGGCGTGAGCGCTGATATCAATGTCTTCGGAGGGAATCAAGTGGAGACAACAGTGTTCGCAGGTAAAATAGGGAAGGATTGGCCGGTGGCTTCGAGTTCTTCTGGCTTGGACCTACAATCATGGACTTTATCAAACCTTGTGGCACCACTCATCCCAGATGGCCAAGTCGTAGCCAACAAAGGCTCCACCTCGCATGGAGATCGGCCAGACACCAACCGCATAGGTCCAAGTGTTGCTTCTCTGTTTTAGGTGTGAAACAGGGCACCATTCCCCCAGACCAGCGAGTGACGCAGAGACCAATACGGGGCCAGGGAGTTGAACGCTCAAGAACAAATGGGGAAGGTACAAATTTTGGGCACCCTCCGTCGGTGGTGGGACAAGCTTCTGGGATGCAGTTGCTCGCCGGACTTGGTAGTCCCAGCGGCGCTCCTACACGAAGGAGTCGAGGGTGCTTCTCATGCACCCGAGTCAACAAGAAGCCAGACCCATCTGGGGATCTGTGAACAAGGGAAAGGAAGGGGGGCGCCCACTAGTCTGAATCCACTGATCTCGAACCAACAGTTGAGATCAATTCAAGTTCATGTATTTTTAAAAATTTATATCTTGGGCTAGGAAACTCAGATTTTACCAAATAAGGTGTCTGCGGAGAGCTTATGATGTCTAGTATCTTATGAAAATGGTTTCAAAGGGTTTTTCAGACGTTTGATAATTAGTATAATTTAATTTTCAAGATATAGGAGATTTCAATGTTTTGGATATTAAAAATAGGAAACGACTTCATAAATTCTTGAAAATTTAGTAATAACTATATAATGATGTATTTAACATAATTTCAAAGTCCGATCATTTTGATATGAAGTATGAATAAGGTTTTTAATGTAAACCTTGATAAGGGTATTTTGGGTATTTCACCCATAGTTTGATTATGAAATGACCTGATATTTTAATACAAGATCTTACTACATTGTATGATTAATTTTCTAGATATTTTATGGAGTTTCTTGTATTATTATATTAGTAATTAGTTTTGGACTCGAGTGGCCATTATGTAGAATAATAGATGATTATTATGGCATAAGAAATGATATGCGTATGCCTAATTAGGTCTGGCATTAGTAATATAATGGTATTCTACTCTGATTTCATAACAAAGTTAGTAGGTTTAAAATATGTGACCATGTTTGAGATTTATCCTTATTATATGAAGTATATGTTCATATTAGTGCATAAGATGACTCGTGTATAAACGAATATAGTAATTATACAATAAGTGTTTTTATTTAATTTCAACACCAAGATTTTATGGTGATTTTATATTTAAGTTATGATTAGTTTAAATAAGAACCCTAAGTTGATATATAAAGTTAGGAAGATGGGGTTTTGAGATTTAGAAATAGAAAGAGGAAACATATACATGGACTAATAGAACTATGACGATATCCATGTTATTAATGTTATGGAACTTGGAATCAGGAATTCCTTAAAGATACCCTCAGTATAAGGGGTAAGTGGTCCATGCCCATAAGTATTCCTATTTTAAGTTCAGTATGTTTACATGTCTCCTGATAAGACTATTATAATTTATATGGTTTAATGTTCTAAGATTTTAATGCAAATAATAATATTCTCATATCTCTATCATTATGTAAGTTCAGATATCCAAAATCTGAAATAGAGACATGTTGCTCAAAATAGTTGTGACCCATGGACTAAGTCCATGACAAAGTTAAAGTATCATGTCCCTACAAGATTTCTTAGATATGTTTGAAATTAATGAATAAGATTGTAAGATAAGATATGCAAGTAATGTAGCCATACTTAGTTGGTGATTTGGGATAGTTTTGTGTTGAGAATTTAAGTACACATATGTTGTCAAGATTTCTCATATTTATAGGCATAACTATGTATTATGACTTCACGTAGAAACATGGGATTAAGATTTCATAGATATGTAGAGATCTAAGACTAGATTCCTTAGAATGAATAATATCTAGAATTTAATTACAATAAGAATATTAAGATGGGGTCTACTTTTAGAAATGAAGGTACTTTTAGGATCACAATGTATTGTAAAAATGAGTACATGATGGCATTATGAGATAATGACACATTAAGTTATGATTATGTTGCAATACAATATTTTATAAGATTTTTATTTTGATATTTAAGGTTTAATATGCAAGTTCATATGCAATGTTTTCGGGTAACATCATATTTTATAGGAAGGATTGAACCATCTTGTCAGAATTGATATTTTTAGATATGTAGTACTTATGATACTTTAATAAGATTGACTTAATATACTTTTTATACTTAGTATTTCTATATTCATGTCAGATCCTTTCTCATAAGACATTAGACTCATTTATGATATAATTGGTATAATGAAGTAATCTTACCAAATAAGAGTTTTAGAATAAAGTTTACCCAGATAATGAGATACATGTTCAAATCCCGCAATGAATTTAGTTTAGAACTTAAGAATAAGATATTTAGATTCAGACTTAGACTACTCACTGTGTGTAGCTAGATTTGGAATAAAGATACATGATATGGGTTATACAACAAATCTCAATTATGTTGTAATTTGAAATACATATCCAAATTCCATAATAGATTCAGTTAAGATCTGAAAGAGCAAAGATTTAGATTTCAGATTCAAAATTAAGTACATGTTTAGTACTTAGATTCAGATAAGTTCAGATTCAGAGTTTAGTAAAGATAGACTTAAGATAATTAATTCAAAACCTTCACACAATACATTATATAATAAGTCCTCATTCAGAGAGTCTTGGGACGGTTCAGAGGCATATGTTGCCAATTCAGAGGAGTGTCTACTCCATTTCAGAGGGCATGTTGTGCCAACAGAGGGTGCGTTGCACCATAGAGGACACTTCAGTGTCAACAGAGGGCACGTTGTGCCAATAGAGGGTGTGTTGCATCATATAGGACACTTCGGTGTCATAGAGGAGGACTTATTGTATAATGGTGGCTATAGTCAGATAAAAATCATAAGTAAAAGATACCTTAGATTAGAGATGCCCATAACCTCATCCATGAGTATAATGAGAGGGAACTATATAAGATAAGTATGACCTAGGCACTTTGGTGTAGGTCATGAGATCCATGTACCAGAGTACATGACTCCAAAATAAGATAAGAAATTCCGATCAAGAAATAAGAGACTTTATGTTTCAGATTTTATTCAGAGCTTAATGTTAGTTTCATGTTTATAATGTCTCATTTTAGTTCTTCAACAATGTATATTTTGGAATACTCATGCCACTTACTCTAACGATTTTTTTTCCCAATGCATGGCTGGGGACGCGATGTTCGTAGGATTCAGAGTAGCTGAGGATCAAAGGAACAAGTAAAGTTTAAGGAGATTATCAAGCTTGCCTAGTGGGGTGCCATTTACCTAGACGATCCAGGGTTTTGACATCTTTTTATTATGTCTAGTAGTGTTGTTAATTAGATTATATTTTATGGTTTAACATGATGTAGTTTTCTATTGATAAAAACTATGTATGAATCAGTTTTAAAGTTATGCAAAGTGTTTCATTTACTTTAATTGCAATGATTATCATGTTTCTGACACTCTTAGATGAAAAAAAAAATTATAGCTTCCGCCCATGTGTTATGAAAATCTGGGTGGCACAGTTTCCTTGGAGTGCAGGTGGGTATAAATTAGCTTTAAGATTCTACTTACGGGCATGATATATCTGCATTCATGAGTGTAGAAATACATCGCCCATGTGAAATTCTTCAACATCTTTTTAGGCACAACTCTCTTGATTTTTAAGTGTTATAAACGGGCATGAGAGGTACAATTTTGGCAATTAAAATTAATTTCATCTTATACATTTTCTTACTTTTACCTAAGCAAGTATAGGAAATTTTGAAAAAAAATTGAAACAATTTTGATATTTTGAACAATATTGAACAAACACTTGCTATAATTCCCAGTTTCAAATTTTTCTCTATGTGATTCAACTTCCCCATTCTATTAGATCTGTTTTTCCTCTTGCAATGTTTTAGCATAATTATTGCTAGAGTGGTGCAAATGAGCTATTAATTCACCTAAAAAGAGAAGGACACAACTATATGATTTTACTCCATTCTTACAGCAAAATGTTGTGTAAAGGCATAAGAACACCCCTGAATCTACATAATCCCTAAAAATAAAGAGGACTCTACCAACCACTCTCTTGACTAATCTCCCTAGTCTGAAAGTTCTATATATGAAGTCTAGACCTCCCACAAAAAGTCAATAACTACCCCTTCCAATTTTATTTATCCCCGCTTTGGGATGAAAAGAGGCGTGGAAGCCTTGAAATCCATCTAAATCCCATTCCCAAGCCTGATATCAAAAATGAAAAGTCAAACAAGAAAAAAAAATCATGAGAGTTGTGCCTAAAAAGATGTCAAAGGATTCCAAACAACTGGTGTATTGATGCACTCATGAATGCAGATATGTCATTCTCGTAAGTGGAATCATGAAGCCGAGTTATACCCACTTATACTCCAAATCAACACTTGTACAACCACCGGACTTTGCATCAGGGACCATTTGGGCAACACCATCTTTACGACAATATATGGGTGAGGGATACTGAGGGGTGTAAGAAAACACTAAAAGCCTTACCTACTCAAACACATTAGCTTAGGCACATTTAAAATAAAGGTAGGGTGTGAAAGATACTACTTGTTTGAGCCATTTACAAGTATAGCTAGGAACTTAGGAAAAGAGGGTCATTGCGAAGGAGAGTCCTTTACTACAAAAGGCAGTGGCTTGGGTAGAAAGTCAAGCAAGTATGGAAACAAAAGGAGGTGAAATGGAAGTGTAGGAAGTGAACCAAGCCTAACACAAATGTTTTTGCTATAAAGATGGAATAATATGGTAATGGTTCATTCATAATGAGAGAAATCATATATATCTCATCATTCAGTAAATTGAATCTATATATAAGCTTGAGGACAGGCTAGACCCTATCTTTGGGGGAGTTGATAATATCTCATTTTATGAACTTTTTGCATATGTTTTATTCCTATTTTAGCATCCTTTTATAATTTTTTCTATTTATTTGAATATATTTTGACAAAATTTGGATTTAATACCCCTTCCCACTTCATGTAGGCACATACCATGTCATGGCTGTGACATCACGACCCATGGATGTCTCGACCACGACATAGCCAATGATCAGTAGTTCCATGTCGTGGCAACGACCCCTGTTGCGGTTGTGATGCTCAACAATGGTTGTAATATTTGTCTCTATCATGGTGATAAGACTTTGTTATGACTATAACTCCATCAGAGACCACGACACTCGTTTGTAGTTGTAGTGACATTCTTGGTCATAATTATTTCTTTTATCCGAGATGCTACAAGTGTCACGGTCGTGACGCCCTCTCTTGGTCAACATCCTATACTGCATTCACGGCAGATCATCATTGTCACAACAAGCGTTGTGGTCGCGGCATGGAACTGTTGATCGTTGGCTTTGTCTCATTAGAAACATCCATGAGCCGTGATGTTTTGGTTGCGACATGGTATGAGCATGCATGGAGTGGGAAGTAGTAACAAATCCAGATTTGGTCTAAAGATATTCAACTAAATAGAAAATCCATAAAAGGGATGCTAAAATAGTAATAAAAATAAGCAAAAAGTTCATAAAATGAGATGTTATTAATGTTTGACTAAGTTTGCAGTGTTGATTGGGCCATACTTGAATTAACTTAGATCTGGCCCAGTAGAATATTTTACGGTGCAATATTTCAAATTGATATTGAGGTCTATCAATTCAAATAAAATAGTGGGAGCGGTAATAAGTAAAGACCTAATTAATATTATCAACATTTTCAAAATCAAATCAAATCAAAAGGTTTTTGATAAATGCAAATTTTCTCTTATTGAATCAAATGACGAACAAATCTGATTTTTGATTGGTCCTGAAGAAGGACAAACTTGATAGGAGAAATTTCATGACTAGATTTGGACTTTGAGAAGGGTTCTAAATAAAGAGTTTAAGCTCTACATCCTTGACAAACTAGTGCCAGAAATATCTCCTTCTGATGCACCTAGGGCACAAATTGATACATACTGGAAGCATGCCAATGATGCCTTGGAAATAAAATACCTTATGCTTAGCTCCATGCACTATGAGTTGCATAAGCAATGTGAGAACATGAGTGTTCTTGGGATGGTAACACATATTAAGAAGGTAACACTTGGTCTTGACAAGCGAGAAAGGGACACTATCCTAAAGGTGTTGCTTGAGTCAAAGCTGACAGAGGGAACCTCAGTAGAAGAACATGTTCTCAATAGGATTGGACATATGTATCATCTTTAGGAACTGGGATTCACCTTGAGCCAAGAGTTGGCCACTGATATGATTCTAAAGATTATGCATGAATCATATATCCACTTTATTGCATGATATCATGTGAATAATATGACAGGACAGATGTTAGACTTGCTAGCCATGTTGATTCATGCTGAAGCAAAATTGAAGGACAAGCCCATGATGGTGATCAGTAGAGCCGAGTCCAAGGATCAAAGCAAGACTGAGAATAATTTTGAGGTCGAGCCCAAAAGCAAACCTTCAACACTCAAGATAAGGAGAAAGAAAAGTACGAAAGGATCTTATCATTTGTACTTGAAGGCATTCAAGAAGAAGAAGATAGGGATGGTGATCTCCACTTTAGGTATATATTTTATTGATATAAATCTATCTACTTCATCATCATGGGTACTAGATACTAGATGTGGATCTCACATTTGTTCTCATATGCAAGATTTAAAAGGAAGAGTTACAGTCAACATAGTTGGACCCTATAGTATATCTCTGCCTACATGGTTTGTAATAGAGTTAAAGGACTACTATTATGTACCTTCTATAAATAAAAACATCATTTCTATATGTTTTATGGACAAGGATGCAATTTAATTCCATGTTAAAAATAGTCGATGTTCTATTTCAAAAGATGGAATTTTTTATGGCATTTCCCCAATGTCTCATGGTCTTTGCTTTCTAGATCTTAAGATATATGTGTATAACCTTAATACCAAAAGAATAAAACTCAACAACTCAAATAAAACATACCTATGGCATTTTCGTCTAGGGCACATAAATGAGAATTGCATATCTAGACTTCATAAAGATGGTTATCAGGACTCTTTTGATTTTGAATCAATAGAGACATGTGAATATTGTTTGTTGGACAAGATGGATAAGACCCCTTTCACTGGTAACACTGAGAGGGCTAGTGATCTATTGGGACTCATACATACTGATGTGTGTGGACCTTTTAGAACAACTGCTAGAGGTGGGTATCAATACTTCATTATCTTCATTGATGACTTCAGTATGTATAGTTATGTTTATTTAATGAAACATAAGTCAGAAACTCTTGAAAAGTTCAAGGAGTTTATAAATGAAGTATAAAACTATTTTGGTAAAAGTATTAAGACACTTCATTCTGGTCGAGGAAGAGAATAGTTAAACCAAGAGTTTAAGGACCTTCTCAGGGCCCATTGGATTGTATCTCAGTTGACTCCACCTGGAGCCCCTCATCATAATGGTGTACCAAAAAGAAGGAATCACTCATAACTGGATATGGTGTGATCAATGATGAGTTTCGTCCAGCTTCTAACTATCTTTTGGGGGTATGCTCTACAAACTGCCACATTTACACAATCCGAGTACCATCTAAATCAGTTCAAAAGACACCATATGAGATATAGATAGGGACGCGTCCCAAAATGTCTTATATGAGGATTTGGGGATGTGAAGATTATGCCAAGAAAATGTTTCCTGGAAAGTTTGTCCCAAAATATGATAAATGTTATTTTGTTGGATATCCCAGAGAAACAAGAGGATATTACTTTTATTCCCAATCAGACAACAAAGTGTTTGTTGCCAGGGATGTTGCATTCCTTGAGATAGATTTCATTTCCAAAAGAATCAGTTCAAGGAAAGTAGAGTAGAGCTTGAAGAGGTTTAAGACCAACAAGAAAACATTTAACTCATAGATGAACATGAGGAACAAAGAGAATCACAAGGTGGAATCTCAAATTCCTCAAGTTACACAAGAACCTCATAGATCCAATAGGACACGCCTTGATCCTGAAAGATCGAGAGGTCGAAGCCGAGTTACGACCCCACCTCCCGATAACCCCCAATTAAGGGAGACCGAGAGGTCGAAGCCGCACCCATGACTTCCGGATCAAAGGTTCGGCAATTAACCAAAAATAATTATCAAATTTTAACATACTAAACTGAAAATCTGTAAGAAAATAAACTTTGCATACCTTTTGAAATTTTGGATTTCTAACTTCTATCCACTTAATGATTCTACGCTAACTAATCCTCCTTGTATTATTCTTCATGTATTTCACAATGTGACGATTTACTGTTTGTCCTTTTGGCTTGTACCTAAAACGCCGACAAACAAAACGTCAGTTAGCCAAAGCTGGTATGTGGGGGAAACAATAAACATGCAATTATGATAACCATGTAATCATTCAATTAATCATTTAACAACCAAGATTACGTTTTAAATATAACATCTGTGATCCATGAGTACCCTATCCTCTGTACTATCCCTACAGTGGACCTGGATCCTACCTTCCTTATGGTAGATCCCCATTAAACCCCTCATGGTCCCACCTATAGGTGAACCAGTTTCTAGGGTTGAGTCACATGGTACTACTTGTAAGTAGCCCACTCCTTACCTCATGGCACTACACATAGGTAGCCCAATTTCTAACTCTCGGTAACCTAAACCTTGCTCTAGGATTACCACCATTTCAGCCTTTTCAAAGTAACAGAGGTGGACCCAGATCTAGCCAGTTATATATACTCATTTGTAGTGATAATCATAGTCACTTTATAGTTCCACGAAATAAATAGACATCCAACAGTTAATTCATGCATTAAGGGGAAACGTCGATAAAATCTTCGGGAAACTATTCGGTATAGTCATAAGCGTAACCACATACCTGATTTGATGAATCATGCAGATTATTCAACATATACTTCATGTATACACAATCAAGCCAATCAACAGAAACAAGCAAGTAATTAAATCATCACATATTTCCTGAAAAGAATATGTACTCCATTTATTACAAATTTCATCAAGAATCTACTTTATTGACTTGGATTCTCTTTCTAGGGTTTCTAATCTGCATTAAGGTTCCATTAGTACTCATTAGGGTTTCATAGATCAATTTCTCGAACTTTATCTTTTTTAGATTAACAAACCCTAAAATACTCTTTTCCATTTATATGAACCTTAATTGCTCAACTATCCATTTTAAAAATCTTTTATACCCAAATTGACTTAGGATCATCATATCCCTATTTATTCACGAATTTGAACAATTAAACCAATTAAAATACATATTCTCTTAAATTAGGGTTTTCAAGCTCATTAATGCATATGCATGCACGAAACCCTAAATTAAGCCAATTATATAAAAAGATCATCTTTTTAGATCTTATTTTCACTTTTATTAACAATAGGTTAATATCAGCTTGAATTATCCATTAAACAACATTAAAACCATCTATCATCAAATCTAAGGGTTTTTCATTAATTAAATCATTAAAGATGATAGCTTTATGTACTTTTCAATTTTTAATCATATTTATGCACATAAACTCCAAAATAGACTAATCACGTGCAAAGTTCTTCATTTTTGAACATAATGTATCTTTTTGCATTTAACAGGTTAATATCAACTCTAATGATCCATTAAACCCTATTAATCACTTTAATCATATCAAAGTAGGGTTTCTTTAATCATCATTATGTTAAAGTTAACAAATTCCATTACTTTTCAAATTTCAAGCATAACCAGGCTCCAATTATATTTTTAGTGGATTCCTCTCGTCTTTCTGAGTAACTTTCATATTTTATGCGTGCTAAACCGAGCTACGGATAATTATCTATGAATTTTACAAAATCTACTTACCCCGTCCAATAAGAGGTTGCCACGCAGGCCTTTCCATGCTACGTTGGTTGTTGCTTTGGGAAATATAATCGAATGGCCGAATTTCCCCTGCGTAAGTTGATCGCGCCTTTAGTCCTTGGAGGGTATAAATGTCCAACGCCAACTCACCCATCTTCTTCCTCACATGGTCGGGGTACCTCACATAGTGCTCTCAATTGGACGCATGGAAAACATCCCACATTACTTTATCCTGAGGGTAGGGTCAAATCCTAACCATCTCCACCCATCCACCTCTAATGGACCCATGTATCGGGGACTCAGCTTTCTCAGCTGCTGCTCAGAGGGGTCGGATTCTCACATTATATTCTCCCACAGTGCACTTCATGCTAGTCTACTTTGCATCTGCTCATGACTTTTGTCATCTCTAGGCTCCTTTCAGCCATTACACGATCAAAGCGACTTCATCTACACGTATTGTGGTTCTTTTCTAACCATCATGTGGTCATTTCACCAACATCACCTTACTAAAGTGGTGACCGACACAACCTCTCTTGCATAGCTTCTTTATAACCCGATATTGGCTATGGTGGTCATTGTCACATAGAACAAGAACTGTCTCTAGATATCACCCTGAACGAGCACACATGCTCTCATCAGACCCTTTAGTCTGGATCATATTAACCATTGGGGTGATAAACTATACTAACATTGAGTTCTTCGTGTACCTACTTCCACCTTTTGGAAGGGAACCTTTAGGTCAAACTCAAGCACCTTTGAACTCGCTTCATGGTGTAGTTGAACCATCTCCCTCATGGGTAGTTCAACCAGATCTGTCCCTTGACAGAACTCCTTCTTTCTTATGTCATCTAGGTAAGGTGATCTACCATAACCCATATTGCATCTCGACCTTCCTTGGTCTAGGGGAGACCTATTACAACATCCATAGTGATGAACTCCCATTCTCTCTTAGGGACTCTTTTGTCCTCTATATCGATACACTAGGTTACTAGGGTTCGTCCTTTACCTCAGCTTGCATGACCATATACCACATGCAACTTTATCTTAGGTATCTAAAGTGCTATTGCCATTTACCACGGTGTATGGTGATCTTCAATCATGATTTCCTGTATGTCATGATTCTTCAAGATCGATTCCTTCGAAACCCTAAACCACTCTATTCGGGGTTTCATCACCTTCTTTTCCAAAGAAGTACATCTAAGGTTCTACCCCCATCCTTTCATCGTATCAAGGACTAGACTGGCTAACCAAACAACCCTTTATCTTTTCAACATACCTTGTTACATCCGAGAGTTATCCAAACACTTCTGCTTTCCAAACATAGGGTTAGCCAAACAACCTCTTTTAGTCTTCTAGTCAAACAAGTCAGATGTATCTCAACCAGAGCATCCATTATCGCTTCACATCCTTAGGTATTAGATAACATTGAAGACATACACTTCCATGTATTTCACTTATCATCTCACCTCATACTCTATGTCCGTCTTTATTAAGAACACTCTCTGATTTCATCATCATGGTGATCAAACTCAACCTGGTATAACTTGTAAGTTCCACTTATCTCAGGATAAAACATCTTCATAAGGTGACTACCTCATTCCTCTTAGTCCTTGCAAACCATGTATCATTCACTTTACCAGGGTTATCTTCTCTATCCCTATTTCTCGTGGAGACGTTCCAACCCACATTATCTCTTATCCTTGGTGTATGGCATGCGTAATGTCCTATCTCCCACCCCCATAACAAGAGGAAATAAGCATTTGGCTGCAGTCCAAATACAGAGTTCTTCCTGTTCCAAGAGTAGAGATGGTACATCCCACCTTGCCAATACACCTTTACATCTAAGTTGCAACGTGCCACATATGTCTCTACATCACAGACATCATGATATCAAACTAGTCTTGAACCTACTGAGGTTTATATCCTTGGTCATCTCTTCCCTCATGTATCAAGAGAGTGCCCTACTCATCTACCCTTTGGGTCCCATGAGTTCATGAAGGTGATCAATCTCCTAACCCATGGCCCTCATACAATGATAGATGTTACCTCCCGAACCTATGGTCATGTGCAACTTGGGGAATTAGGCAACTCCTACTTTCATCGGTCTTATCCCTACCTGACCCTAGGATAGACTTAGGATTCCCCATTATAGTACATGTTCACTTAGAACCTTACCCAAGTCTTCATCATCTCTCTTTCTGCATTCATGGGCTGGCCTTCATCCTTTCATTGAGATCATGGCAACCTGCCTACCTTGGCCAAGCCCCATGCCGATTACCTCCATGGTAACTCATTCATATGCAATTAGAGATGGATATCTATGGGTATACAGGTCCATTCTCATACCATGTACTTAGCTTCTCAAGATCCTATGAGACTCTTTCAGGTTACCTTAAACCAACAAAACTGATATACACCCTACCAAAGGTGTCTCTCTCCTAAGATGGGAGGAAACTATCTCTTGATAACAAGGTCACCAAAAGCTCTTCGGTCTAGGGTTTACATCCTCATGAGCCTACTTAACCCTAGCAAGCTATTAAGGAATAAACAGATCACTTACTGAACCATGCTAGGTCATACTTGTCCTTTTTCCTCAATGCTGGATCAAGATCGTACCTTCCTTTATCATCAACCTAGCTATGAGGGGTTCATTACACATACCGTAAACTTAAGGGACTTCCCTTTTTCCTTTATTCACGAGGCGTACCGTTCTTGAAACTATAGAAACTTAATTCTCATCATGAGCATTAGGTATACCACTTCCCCTCTTAGGCCTAGGAACCCTAGGTTCACTTTTAGGGGTCCAACTGCACGCTCTATCTCTGAACCATGAATCAAGCTTGCAAAAGGCATTTCGTGCACTTCCTGTCATCCTTCTTCTCGATCAACACTTAGGGTTGGGTCCTCCTTAAGGACAACTAACAAGGTACAAGGCCTCATAACCTGCTACTAAACCTTCCTAGGTCTAAGGAACTCTTCTTCCTACCTCAGAAGATAAACACATATATCGTAGGCACATAGGCACCAAATGCTTCATCTTCTATCTCTAAGGTCTGGTCCCTCTAAAGGCAACCAAGATATCATCAACTTTCTGGGATCGATATGAAGCAACCACTATCATCCTTTGTTCAGGGTTTTAGGCTTCCAACCTCCTTGCTGGGTTTCCTACTCTCTCTAGGGCTAACCCTACATCCAACCTCACCATTAGAGGTCCTCTCCTCATGAAGGATCAACCGCAAAAGCATGCCCTACATGGGTGAAGCCTAGGTTTGAACTTATGTTTGCTCAAGATCATCCATAACCCTTTATGCTCCCTCATAATTCCTTATCCAGGGTTTCACCCTACAGTCAGCACTATGACGTGCCCTAGGTGCCAGCTATACCCTAGTTGCACAAGCCCAAAGGGTTTCTAAGGTCCTTCACTAACCTCAGATATCCTTTACCCTAACATGCACGACCCTTCCCAGGGTTGGGTTGCCAAAGGTGTTAGGTCACCCATGGATCATATGGCATCCCAAAGGCACGTCCTTTCAAACACCTGGTCCAACTCATCTCTCTCTAACCTTCACTTAGGGTTAGGGTTAGCATCATCCTCAGAGGATGTGCTAGGTCTCTACTTGCAATGGAGATCTCTATCTCCAAGACTAACTTATCCTCCTGACAAGAAGGTCTACTCTCAGGTCTATTCTGAGGACATGACAACTTATGTCATACGACCTAAGCATGTATCTATTCTTTAATTTGTGCTTAATCTATTAAGCTTATGTCTATGACATCTTATTTACATGTTTTTCATTAATTTGATGGAGGATTCCTTAAACCTTATTAACCTTACCCATACCTCAAGAGGGTGAGGATAAGAAAGAAAACCCTAATCCTTCAGATCCTTAACAGAATTTGTGATGAGAAGGGATGAATAAGATGAGAAAATCCTAAAGGTATCTTATTTCAATTCATACCCTAGGACTTTGGCCAGGAAGTCACATGGATCCGGGAGTCCTCGTATTCCGACTAGCAGTGCGGAGGAAAATATTGCCAGCCCCCAGTTGTGATCCTTTTCTAGACACCTCCGTCTTTCAGATAATCCTCTAATAACTCCCTTGGGTTCTATGGAGTTTGTAAAATTTAATAATTATTAATGGTTAACTGAGGAACCTACGCTCTGATACCAAATGTTACGACCCCACCTCCCGATAACCCCCAATTAAGGGAGACCGAGATGTCGAAGCCACACCCATGACTTCCGGATAAAGGTTCGGTAATTAACCAAAAATAATTATCAAATTTTAACATACTAAACTGAAAAGTTGTAAGAAAATAAACTTTGCATACCTTTTGAAATTTTGGATTTCTAACTTCTATCCACTTAATGATTCTACGCTAACTAATCCTCCTTGTATTATTCTTCATGTATTTCACAATGTGACGATTTACTGTTTGTCCTTTTGGCTTGTACCTAAAACGCCGACAAACAAAACATCGATAAGCCAAAGCTGGTATGTGGGAGAAACAATAAACATGAAATTATGATAACCATGTAATCATTCAATTAACCATTTAACAATCAAGATTACATTTTAAATATAACATCCGCGATCCATGAGTACCCTATCCTCTGTACTATCCCTGCAGTGGACCTGGATCCTACCTTCCTTATGGTAGATCCCCATTAAACCCCTCATGGTCCCTCCTATAGGTGAACCAGTTTCTAGGGTTGAGTCACATGGTACTACTCGTAAGTAGCCCACTCCTTAACTCATGGCAGGCTAGTGAGTCTCATGGCACTACACGTAGGTAGCCCAATTTCTAACTCTCGGTAACCTAGACATTGCTCTAGGATTACCCCCATTTCAGCCTTTCCAAAGTAACAGAGGTGGACCCGGATCTAGCCAGTTATATATACTCATTTATAGTGATAATCATAGTCACTTTATAGTTGCATGAAATAAATAGACATCCAACAATTAATTCATGAATTGAGGGGAAACGTCGATAAAATCTTCGGGAAACTATTTGGTATAGTCATAAGCGTAACCACATACCTGATTTGATGAGTCATGCAGATTATTCAACATATACTTCATGTATACACAATCAAGTGAATCAACAGATCCATGCAAGTAATTCAATCATCACATATTTCCTGAAAAGAATATGTACTCCATTTATTACACTTTTCATCAAGAATCTACTTTATTGACTTGGATTCTCTTTCTAGGGTTTCTAATCCGCATTAAGGTTCCATTAGTACTCATTAGGGTTTCTTAGATCAATTTCTCGAACTTTATCTCTTTTAGATTAACAAACCCTAAAATACTCTTTTCCATTTATATGAACCTTAATTGCTCAACTATCCATTTTAATAGTCTTTTATACCCAAATTGACTTAGGATCATCATATCCCTATTTATTCACGGATTTGAACAATTAAACCAATTAAAATACATATTCTCTTAAATTAGGGTTTTCAAGCTCATTAATGCATATTCATGCATGAAACCCTAAATTAAGCCAATTATATAAAAAGATCATCTTTTTAGATCTTATTTTCACTTTTATTAACAATAGGTTAATATTAGCTTGAATTATCCATTAAACAACATTAAAACCATCTATCATCAAATCTAAGGGTTTTTCATTAATTAAATCATTAAAGATGATAGCTTTATGTACTTTTCAATTTTTAATCATATTTATGCACATAAACTCCAAAATAGACTAATCACGTGCAAAGTTCTTCATTTTTGAACATAATGTATCTTTTTGCATTTAATAGGTTAATATCAACTCTAATGATCCATTAAACCCTATTAATCACTTTAATCATATCAAAGTAGGGTTTCTTTAATCATCATTATGTTAAAGTTAACAACTTCCATTACTTTTCAAATTTCAAGCATAATCAGGCTCCAATTATATTTTTAATGGATTCCTCTCGTCTTTCTGAGTAACTTTCATATTTTATGCGTGCTAAACGAGCTACGGATAATTAGCTATGAATTTTACAAAATCTACTTACCCCGGCCAATGAGAGGCTGCCACGCAGGCCTTTCCATGCTATGTTGGCTGTTGCTTTGGGAAATATAATCGAAATACCAAACTTCCCCTATGTAAGTTGATCGCGCCTTTAGTCCTTGGAGGGTATAAACATCCAACGCCAACTCACCCATCTTCTTCCTCCCGCAGCGCCGCGGCTGCAGCCCTAGGCGCCATGGATGGTAATCCTCTTCCTCGCCTGGACCCCGACGGTCATCGGGGATAGGTCCCCTAGCTCCGTAGGTCTCCGCCGCCCCTTCAGTTTCTCCAAGCCACCGCCGAGGTGGCGGGTATTTGAAGCAAACAGGGCCGCAACCCTGTTGCCCTAGCCACCTTTTGTAGCAACCACAGGCACGCCCCCTTCCTCTCTTACGATCGGAGACCATCTGGGATGATACCCCTACCTCTGACGCCTCTCCCCGCACACATGGCGGTCCGTAGCTGGCGCCCAAGAGGGCTATTTCATGTTGGCCGTGTTCACATCCACTTGCAGCCGTGCTATAGGTGCTGCATGAAGTTGGATGCTCGAGGGCATCATCTGATCATGCATAGGCCTTCGAGGAACAGCAGGCCTCCCTCCAGATGAATCTGTACCTCCCCGTTACTCCCGAGAAAGCACCACTAGAGGATTAGGGTTTTGCCCAAGAAGATGAAGAAGAAGAAGGAAGAAAGGATATGTGTAACTCCTCCTAACTCGCCCCAGAGCTCTACCCCTTTTATAGGGGAGGGTTTTCGCATCCCAAGACATGCATCCACAAAGATGCAAGGTCTTTTCCTGATAGGAATCAAATTACTTCATTAGGAAGCAAGCTTCTCTCTCTCTCTCTCTGTTATTTCTTTGATAAACCTTCTTCTTGTGTTATTAGTATTTCGAAAATCCCTTCTCTTAGTCTCTCTTATGCTTTACTTTTACTCCATAAGCATGAAATTATAGTTTCCTTTTGCAGAAAATATCACCCTTTAAATAATATCATGAAATTCATTCATTAAACATCACATTATCCTCTTATTTGAGTTTATTGGTATTTTCTCTTACCTCTTTCTTCATTGGGACTCCTTGGATCCCAAGGCACTCTATTATTTCTAAATCCCTTTTTATTGGATACTCATTATCCTTCTAGATGCATCTAAATGCAATATTTCACATTATCTTATTTATTTCTCATTAACAATATCTCTTTTTGAGAATTTCTTTTTATTTCTCTTCTATTTTCCTCATTGGCATCCCTTTTATCATAAGAAATCCTTGGGATACGAAATTCCATAAAGGGTAACTGAATTATACATCTTTTCACTTAATTTCCACATTTCACCAATGTTTTCAATTTCTTTCTTCATAAAGAAATACTTATTTAATCTTTTCTTTTCTTATTGCTTTCTTTTTGCAACCATGGACTCCTTGGTACCCAAGGAACCCAAGAGGCACGAAATCCTCTTTGGATTTGCCTTCTAGAGGTTTCTACATATTTCTTTTCTTCAATTATCCATTTATTCATTGAATTTTCTTGTTATTTGGGTCCAATAGCCAATAAAGCCCACAATACAAACATCAAGGCTATTGTAAACAAAAATCCATTTATTTGAACCAAATCATATCTTTATTTGTTCAATTATCTTTTATATGAGAAATTACATTTCTCACCAATGAACCCAAAAATTGGGGTTGTAACACCTTGATCCTGAAAGATTTGGATATCTTGTAACTCAGGAAGGCAGCGAATTGGTCATCCATGATGAGGTAGTTTCCTATCAAGATGTTGTAGAGGGACCAGAGTTTGAGAAATGGCTTGAGTCCATGAGATCCAAGATGTAATCCATATATACCAACAAAGTATGGACTTCAGTAGATCCACCCGAAGGGGTAAAACCCATAGGGTGTAGGTGGGTTTGTAAAAACAAAGATAGACATGGATGGAAAAGTTAAACCTATAAGGGCAGGTTGGTTGCAAAGGGTTTCAAACAAGTTCAAGGTATTGACTATGATGAAACCTTTTCTTTTTTTTGAGGTCTAACTTGTCCATCTTCTATTAATCATTTAAATCCGTTACAACATGAGTGATTACAGAGGATGGAAAAGAAGAGGATGTAATAAAATCAGAGCTACTCGAGATAGCCCTCCTGGCTAGCTTATGCACTAACCCATTGGCCTGTCTCCTAAAAAAACTAAACAAAACACTAGTAAAAGAAGAAAAAGAGAGGTAAATGTTATCTAGATATGTCCCCAGCAGATCCTTGCGTCTGGATGACGATTTGAGGAGATTGATTACAACCTCCGAGTCTGATTCCTCCATGAGTCGGTTGATTCCCATGTCTTTTGATATTTGTATTCCCTCCACAATGGCACATGCTTCTGCGCATCTTGTATCTAACAGGGAGAGCTTCCTCATGCCATCTATCCTCAACACTTGTCCATCATTGTTCCTCCAAATCAGGCTAGCTCCATCAAAGCTCTGTATTCCCACCGCCGCGTCGCAATTAAGTTTGATGACTGTCGGTGGTGGGGGTCTCCATCTACCCAGCTGCACTTGCGCTGGCTTTGGGCGGCGGTCTTCTTCTCTGTTTTCACGATGAGAACGTATCAACTGCAGGAAAGAACGGTGGATAAAGTGGGGCGGTCGGTGCTTGTTTTCAAATGTAATCTCGTTCCTCCTCGTCCATATGGACCACATGGCTGCCACCGCTTCTTCTTCTTTCTCGGTATCTCCGGTCTGCATTAGAGCCATGATTGCTTCCGCCGGTGTGGCTCGTCGGCAGTTCTGTACCATGGCTTGTTGCTCTGCGGAACATCCACTCCACACCTCCCAGGCTGTCGGGCATCTGAGTAACAAGTGGCTCACGTCCTCCTTTTCAAGCTGACAAAGGTTACATGTCCCTATCTCATGGCAGCATCTATCGTAAAGCCTACCCAACGTGTCCAGTGCCCCCGTCGCGCAGCGCCATAAGAAGTGTGATGCCTTCGGAATGAGGCCTCGTTTCCAAATCGCTCTCCAGATTGGGTCGCCTCCTTCGTTTGTTCCTGCGTTAGCCACTATCACTGGCCTGCACGCAAGCCAATAGGCGGAGCGGACAGTGTAGTCTGTCATTCTGCTTGGCTTCCAAAAAATGGTATCTTCTGTATTTTACACTTCCAATGGCACGGCTAGGATTTTGTTGGCTATCCCCGGTGTGAACACCTCGTCAACAAGTTCTCTGTTCCACACTTTGGTAACTGGATCAATGAGCTGCTGCACCCATTGAATCGATGGGCTGGATACTCCGTAGGTGGCCTCCAAACTTCCATTAATATTTGGTATCCACTGGTTTGTCCAGATATTAATATCAGTCCCGTCTCCTATTCTCCAATGCATGCCTTCCAATACTAAACTCTTTGCATTCTAGATGTTGCGCCATGTAAAACTCAGGTTGTGCCCCCTTCTCGCCCTTAACACATTCACTGTTGGGAAATATCGAGCTTTAAGGACCTTTTAGGCTAGCGTGTCCCTTCTATGAAAAAGTCTCCACACTTGCTTAGCTAGGAGCGCCTGGTTAAAATTGTGTAGATTTCTAAATCCCATGCCTCCTTGATTTTTTGGTTTGCAAAGATTTTCCCAACTGATCCATGCCATCTTCCTTTCTGCACCCTTAGCTCCCCACCAAAATATGGATATATTGTTATTTATGGTATCCAACAGGTATGCCGGTAGTTGAAAGATGCTCATAATGTATGATGGAATAGCTTGTGCCACTGCTTTGATTAGTATTTCCTTCCCCACTTTGGATAATAATTTCTCTTTCCAACCTTGCAACTTTCTCCAAACTCGCTCCTGGATGAATGCGAACACTTGTTTTTTTTATCTCCCCACTGCCGTTGGAAGTCCCAAGTATTTCCCATGTTTGTCCACCTCTTTTACCTAAAGAAGGCTAACAAGTTCCCCCCTCTTGTTTCTATGAACTCCTTTGGTAAATGCCACTTCAGTCTTGGATAAATTAATTTTTCTGTCCGGATGCCCATTCATATTTGCTGATGATATTAGCTATCTTCAGGCATTCTTCCTTTGTGGCCCTAGCAAAGAGGAT
This sequence comes from Alisma plantago-aquatica, assembly GCA_963693085.1. Lineage (NCBI taxonomy): Eukaryota > Viridiplantae > Streptophyta > Magnoliopsida > Alismatales > Alismataceae > Alisma > Alisma plantago-aquatica. The sequence continues at coordinate 820,244,974 of OY856411.1, read as the reverse complement.
GGAGTCATCTGCAAAGAAAAGGTGAGAGATTCTCGGACCGTTCCTGCTGGCTTTCACACCATGAATCATATTTTGTTGTGAGGCTAAAAGGAGTGAAGTAGAAAAAGCTTCAGCACATAATATAAAAAGGTAAGGGGAAAGAGGGTCTCCCTGGCGCAGTCCTCTGGACGGTTGATTCTTCTTGGTACGCTCTCCATTTATAACAAAAGAGTGAGAAACCATAGACATACAGTCCATAGTCTTTGCTCTCCACCTTTCACTGAACCCCATTTTTTCCTGAATATGGTCGACGAAGCTCCATTCTACTCTGTCATAGGCTTTCGACATGTCCAGATTCAAAGCAATATGTCCCTTTCTGCTTCCTTTACTTCCTTTCATAGTATGGAAAATTTCATCGGCGATGAGAGCATTATCAGTTATGAGTCTACCCGGGATGAAGGCACTTTGTTGTTCAGTGATAATTTTATCCATTAGAGGTCTCAGCCTGTTAGCAACGACTTTAGAGGCGATTTTGTAAATAACATTGCACAAACTTATGGGCCTGTACTCCCCAATCTCAGTAGGTTTAAGAACCTTGGGAATCAACACTAGCAGGGTAGAATTAATATCATAAATGCTTCTATCAGATTTCCACCATCCCTTAATATAGTTCGCAACATCCTCCCCAACAATATGCCAATACTTTTGGAAAAACATCGCTTTCATACCGTTTGGGCCCAGTGCTTTGTTTGGATGCATACTCTCAAGTGCAGCCCGAATTTCAACAGTTTCAATCTCCTTCTCAAGAGCTTCCTTTTCCACAACATCGATTTTTCTTCTAATTCCTTGTGTTGCTTCTTGCCATCCCGATGGGTTAGAAGTCTGAAACAGGTTTTGGAAGAACCCCATGATGATCTTCTCAATCTCCTCCGGTTTTGACATCCATTGCCCTTCTACATTTTTTAGACCTTCAATTTTATTTTTTTTCCTCCTCTGGGATGCTTTGTGATGGAAGTACACAGTATTTATGTCTCCTGATTTCATCTCATTAACACGGGTTCTAGCATGCCAGAAAGCTTCATCACGTCTATGCCACTTCTGCAATTCTCCTGCAAGAAAGGTACATTTGTCTAGATTTTCCTTATCTGGAGGTAGAAGTTGTGCTTCCCCCAGTTGCGTTTCCACATCTCTAATTCTTCTTTTCATCTCCCCGGACTTTTTAGAAGCCCATGCTTTTAGTTTACTGCCGCAAAATTCCACCTTTTCCTCTAACCTTGAAGTCTGTCTTTCTTCCCAAACCTGTCTGACAATTTGTTCACATCTTTCATCTTCCATCCACATAGGTTCAAAAAAGAAATATTGTTGCCTTCTCCTTTTTTCTGCCTTCTGTCTTTGGTAGTGATAATTATAGGAACATGATCAGAATCGACTTTGGTGAGATGTATCACCCTTGCCTGTGGGAACTTAGCCATCCATTTTGGGCATGCTAGCCCTCTATCCAGCCTTTCCCGAATGAGAGTCTCTGGCGTGAGACCCCTCTGCCATGTGAACACGTTTCCACTGTAACCCATGTCTGTGAGATCGCAGTCGTCAATCACATCTCGAAAGTCCTGAATAAACCTCATCGGCTTTGGTGGTCCACCATGTTTCTCTATATTTGATGTAATCTCATTGAAGTCCCCAAAAAAGACTGTAGGAAGTGGTGACATCATCTTTAACTCCCTCATTAAAGCCCACGTTTTATGCTTCTGTTGTTGGTCTGCCCAGCCATAAATTCCCACTGCTCTACATGGATCACCTGAATCTAACCTTGTTACTTCACAGCTGCAATGATGTTGTGACTAGGACACAATGGTCAAATCGACGTCCTTCCACCATATCCCCAACCCTCCTGCTCTCCCCATTCTTGCAATACAGATTCCTTCCGTAAAACCGCATTTTCTTTTTACAACTTCTAGATCAGCGCTTGACATCATAGTTTCCATTAGGAAAACTATGTTTGGGCTCTCCCTCCATGATGAAACCTTTTCTCAATGGTCATGGTTAAGTCCATCAGGATCATTATTGCTATTGAATCTTATGATGACTATGAAATTTTGTAGATGGGTGTTAAAACAAAATTCCTTAACGAGAATTTACTCAAGGATGTGTACATGGAACAGCCTGAGGGTTTTGTAAATTCAAAGGATGCAAATAAAGTTTGTAAGCTACAAAGGTCAATCTATGGATTGAAGACAAGAATCTCAGAGCTGGAATCTTCATTTTGATGAGACAATCAAAGAGTTTGTCTTTATTCAAAATGAAGATGAACCTTGTGTGTACAATAAGGTTAGTGGGAGCATAGTGGCATTCCTCATATTATATGTAGATGACATATTACTGATGGGGAATGACATTCCTACTTTACAAAATGCAATGACATGGATTGAAAATACATTATATATGACAGACTTGGGAGAAGAATCCTACATCTTGGGGATAAATATCTATAGAGATAGTTCCAGAAGGCATCTTGGACTAATAGATGAAGAAGGCATCTTGAACTAAGTCATAGCACATACATTGATAAATTGTTGAAGTAGTTTAGCATGGAGAAATAATGTCCCCATCTCTAGATCTCAATGTCCCAATTCTTGTGAAGAAAGGAAATGCATGAGTCTGATTCCATACGCCTCAGGAATTGGATCAATCATGTGTGTGATGTTGTGTACCTGTCCAAACGTCTCATATGCCTTGAGCATGATGATCATATATTAGCCAGATCCATGTGATGCTTATTGGACAGCTGTGAAGAACATCCTCAAGTACTTGAGAAAGACTAAGGATCATTTCTTGATCTACGATAGAGAGGAAGAGTTGGTAGTAAAGGATTACAGTGATTCAAGCTTCCAAACTGATCAAGATGACTTTAAATCACAATCAGGATTCATGTTCTACGTCAATAATGAACCTACGAGCTAGAAGAGTTCTAAGCAAAAAACATTTGTTGAGTCTACAACAGAGGCTGAGCATAATGTTCCATTGAGTTCAGCAAAGGAGGTTGTATGGATAAATAAGTTCATAACAGAACTTGGGGTCGTTCTAAGAATTAGTGAGGCAACCGAGTTATACTATGACAACAATGAAGCTATTGCACAAGCTAAGGAACCCAGATCGCATCAACACTCAAAGTATATATAAAGGCAGTTCCATCTCATATGAGAGAGCGTACAGCGTAGAGATGTAATGATTTGCAAAGTATCTATTGAGAGCAATGTTGTTGACCCCTTGACGAAAGCACTTTCATAGAAGAAGCATGATTAACATGTAAGATCACTTGGAATACGATTCATGGGTGATTGTCTCTTAGTGCAAGTGGGAGTTTGTTTGCATGTATGCATATAGAGCCATTCATGTGATTTAAATGATTTTATTATCAGTAAAAGGAAAGTGTTATAACCTCAAATTTTTCTTATATGAATGTAATTGCAATTGACTCAAAAGAATGTACTTGTTTGCATGACTTATGATAAACATATGGGTTTCTTTTACAAATTTTTCCTTGTACATGGTTTTTCATGGACCCTTTGGTAATAATGGGTCCAAGATAATAAAAGAGGAACAAAAGTTAAAAGAAAACAAAAAATGCATAAATAAGAAAGGAAATTGGAATAAAGGTGAAAATATAAGGAATATGTGGAAAATGTGTGATTGAACATAATGGATGATATTTCGAACTCCACATAGTTTCTTGAGATACAAGGAATCAAAACAAAGGAAAATAAGAGAGTGAGAGGGAGGACATATGATTAAAATATGCTTCATTAAATAATTACTTGCACATGAAGGAAATACTCTTTTACTTTCGAATTATGACCCCACACTTGGCACGCCAATAGATTAAGTCATTATAAAGTTTCCCTCAAATTTTGGGATTAAAAGGAGCCATGGTTTGAGAGTTATGAATTTTCCAAAATTTCCTAAAGTGAGAGGATTTCTAATAAATGTCACGATTTACTAAAATAATAATTGAATTTCTTTTCTTGGGCACGAGTGACACAGACCACTGGATCTTGATCCAATAGAGGTTGTGTGTCATCCAGTTCTAGTTGAACTAGGAAGTAGGTTGTCGATAGTGGATTTTCCCAATCTGATTTCCTCGTGTTCTACTCCATGTACGAATAAGGAAATAGAACAGTTGAGTTAGGGAGAGTGTTTCCTACACATATAACCTAGGTTTTAGGTGGTTTTAAGGGCTCTAGAAGGAACGCCCAATTTGCTCAAAGGCTTGGGCGGCAGCGGGCTTGGGGAAACCCAAGATAGCCCCCCAATCCTATAAATAAGACCCCCACTCGACTCCTCATGACCTCACAAACCTAAACGGCACTCCCCATCTACTCTCGTGCCTTGGATCCTCGTGTTGGCATTGCTCTAGTGAGCTCCAATATGCGGTGCCGCCGTGGGTGTTTTTGTTGAGTCGAGTGGAGATGAGAAGCATCAATCGTCCGATCAAAGTCAACCACTTACTGTGAAAGAGATCGACGGTTGGGCTCGCTCTGCTACTTTAGAAGGCCTCTAGTGGGCGCGAGCATTGAGGACCGCACGATCTCGGTCAGTCAACGAAGACCCGAGATCTAATGGCCACTATATTTATGAAAATCCAAGGTAATATGTCTCTCTAGTCAGAACTTCCAAGAAATCAATTGATCTTGCTTAATTCACTAAAATTCGATCTTTTGGCCGAAAAATAAAAGTAAATAGTGCTTTTTGATAAGAAAAATATGTAGAATCTAATAAAAATGGAATTGGAATCTGATATTTCTTTTAATTTAAAAAGTACACAAAGTTACCACTTTTAATGTATTAAATTATGGTAAAACCCTAATTTGATATGGAAATTGGTTTTAATAGCTCTTTTGGGTTATTTTGAGTAATATTAACCCATTGAGAGTAAAATGAAGAGTTAAATTTGAATAGGGTGATTTTATGCTTGTTTTAGGGTTTTATCAAAATGATTATGTTTAGAAACCCTAATTTAGGAAAATATGGGTTTTAATGGTTTTAATCTAAAAATGTAATCATACAACAGATATGAGATGATCTCAAACTTGTTTTAAGATTAAAGGACCCTTAATGAGGATAATAGGAACAATTAGGGTTTTTGAGAAATAAGAAATCTATTTTAGGGTTGTTAATATAAAAAGGGAAAAATTAGGTAAAGCAACCTAAGAAACCCTAATGAACCCTAATGAGATTAGGATGCCTTAGAAAGTATCCTCAAGTCATTAGTAGTTGTTTAGGATTTGATAGTGACATTAGGTAATCTATATGTTTTTGGAATTAAGGATTTGCTTGCAATAGGTGATTGCTTGGACATATTGTTGATTTCAAATTATCTTTCTCAAGAATAGGTATGTGGTTACACTTTTGGTTAAATCGCTTTAGTTTCCCGGTGATTCTTGAGGTTTTATTGGTTGCTTGGAAATAAAAGCTTGATTGTCTTTTATTTCATGCAACTATAAAGTGACTATGATTATCACCATAACTATATGCGTATGCCTAGCTCAGATGATGGTCCTCCTTTGTAGGTATGATGATGATAAGATAGATGACCTAGTACATGGTCTACCTGCGAGGTAGGATCTTTAGGTTATCATGAGTCAATGTGTTAATCTACCCTTGGGTAGGACCATACGACTCCACGACCCTATGTATTGATCTACCTGTAAGGTAGGATCATGGGGGTTAGTTGGGATCTACCTTATGAGAGGTAGTATCCATGTCTACTGCAGGGACAACATAGAGGCTAGGGTATGTAAGGATTGAGTAGTCATGTTTAAAATCTAAAATTTTGCTTTGTTAAATCATAATTGCTTACAATATGTTGTTACAAGAAAATGGATATTACTTTAAAGTGACATTGATGGAATAAATTTTAATAAAGAATTGGAGGATTGTAGTTAGATAAGTTATTTCTTGGGTAAAGACTTCTAATTCCTATATTTTGCAAGGTATGAATAAAAAAAATTATTCCATCAAAAGTTTAGTTGTAGTAGAATTTATTAATTATTGTTGATTATTTGCAAAACCACAGATCCTATTTTGGGATAACGCCTCTGACCTCTTGGTCTCCCTTTACTGGGGGTTACTGAGAGGCAGGGTTGTTACATTTGGTATTGGAGCCATGATTTTCCATTTAATATTTCGTAATTATTAAATTTTACAAACTCTTTAGAAGCCCATGGGAGTTATTAGAGGATTTTCTGAGGATGGAGGTGTCTAGAAAAGGATCATGATCTGGGGGCTGGTAGTATTTTCCTCTGCCCTGCTAGTCGGTCAACAAGGACTCTCAGATTATGTGTGATTTTCTGGCCAAAATCCAAAGAATTGACTCGAAATAAGATACCTCTAGGTTTTCTCATCTCTCTTCATCCCTTCTTTACCTCTTATCTCTGGAGAAAGATGAAGAGCTTAGGATTTTCTCTCTCTCCACCACCTCCTATGTTTGGGAATACAAGGTTTTTAGGATTAAGGGATCCTCCACCAAATAATAAATACATTTAAACAAGATGTCATGGACGTAAGTTAAAGTTTATATCTTCCAAGTTATAAATCTGTGTTTAAAAAGATTTTTAACTTGTCTATAACAGTATGCCTCGTGTGAAAATCGTAGTTATCCCCGAGGCCACCGAGAACCCTACTAAGGATTGGCCTCCCCACAATAGGAAGGTATCTTCTAAGAAAAGGAAGAGGGACTGTGGTGATGAGTCCTCAAAGAAGAGAAAGAGACCTAAGGGAGCCTTAGAAGAAGGATTAAACCCTAAGACGGTTCCTTTCGATAACCCAGAGATGGACCAGGTAGAGGAACACATGTTCAAAGATGAGGTCAAGTTTGAGGAGAACTCGATTGGTGGTCCAGGACCTACGATGGTAGTTCACACCCCTGATGCCCTATGGATGGAGTAGCAGAAGAAGATAAATGAGGCTATCAATACCCTGGCCCTCAGAGATATAGCCAGAGATGAAAATGGTGAACCACTTTCCGTCCATCCCCAACTTGGAGTCACCATTCTAGACTTTGTCAAGCTGAACATTGAGAAATTCTGGGGAGAGGATAAGACCAAAGTGGTCGACAAAGTAGATGCTTGCCTGATACGATCGAGAATGGTTTCTGCATGTTAGAGGTGCAACCGAACAAGAAGGTCCCTTTTGCTGCTCACCTCTTGGAAGGAGCAACCAAGATCTGGTGGGAGAACCACATCATGGGTTGAGATATGAGTGCGGACCCAATGGCATGGACTGACTTCAGGACTATCTTCACAGCCAGATTCATTCCCACCTCAGCTAAGAAGGAGAAGGAAAGAGAGTTCACCAACCTAATCCAAGGTACCTTATCCGTCACAGACTTTGGCTGCAAGTTTCGCATCCTGGAGCATTTTTGGCACATGATGGATGAGGAAAGTCGAGTGGATCATTTTGTACATTGTCTTCATCCTGCCATTAAGTCTCATGTAATGGCAAGTAAACCAAAAACCTTCATCAAAGCCTACAACACCACCCTGGACATGGAGAGGATAGTGATGCCTACTCAGAACCCACCCAAAGGATATTTAGGTTTCAGTGAAGGTACCCAGGGCCATAAGAATGATCACAAGAAAGGACAAGGGTACAACCATACCAAGGGAAAGCATGGAGGAAAAGGAAAACCCCATCATGAGAACAACCAACATTCAGGTGAGTGCCCCTACAAGAAGAGGATGTTCTACTGTTGCCATCAAGAGGGACATCTTCAAGCCAACTGCCCTCTGCCCGACCCTAGGGGGCCAGGCCCAGTAGCAACCCCACCCATAGCAGCCAAACCTGTAGCTGCAATCCCACCTACTGGAGAAACAAGACAAGACTGAATTTTTGCTATTGACAATGAGTAGTCTCAAGCTAATGTTAATTGGTTGATAGAGGGTAATAACCCTTATAGTTTTCTTTTATGTTTTCAGATAAGCATGTAATGGTCTAATGTATGGTGAAAAACAATATAGGCATGCTTGAAGTCATGGGACACAATGTAAAATCTTTATTTGACTCTAGATAAACTAATACTTTTATTTTGAGAAATCTCACAAATATACTTTGTTTGGATATCAAGGATTTAGGGTATATCTTGGATGTCACAACCCCAAGTGGTCGGATCTTTACGTCCCTTTTGAAAACTCATGTGATACTTGTTAAGTATAGAGATCATGAGTTCCCTATAGATTTTATCCTCCTTGACATGAATGACTTTGATGTGATCATTGGTATGGATTGGCTTTATACCTATAGAGCCAACATCGATTGTAGGGAGAAGAAGGTAATCATAAAGAGACCAGGTCACCCGTCGTTCATTCTTAGGGGTAGGAAGGATGCTACCACTAGCCTATATGTGTCAGCCTTGACGGCAGAGCAGATGATAACCAAAGGTTGTCAAGCTTTCCTAGCAGTCGTTACCGAGCCGGAGCCTAAGGTGCAACCCTTACAGGAAATAGAGGTAGTCATGGACTATGCAGATGTTTTCCCCAATGATTTGCCTCGGATCCCTCCTGAGAGAGAGGTAGACTTTTTGATAGAGCTAGATCCCAAGACAAACCCTATTTCAAGAGCACCTTATAGGATGGCCCCTGTTGAGTTGCTAGAGTTAAAGAAGCAACTACAGGAATTTCTAGACAAGGGTTTTATCCACCCTAGCACATCACCATGGGGAGCGTTGATTCTCATTGAGAAAAAGAAGGACAATTTTCTCATAATGTACATAGACTACCAAATGATCGGCCAAGCTACTATTAAAAACAAATACCGAGTACCCCAGATAGATGACATGTTCGACCAGTTGAAGTCAGCCCGAGTTTTCTCAAAGATCGACCTGAGGTCAGGATACCTCCAATTGGGAGTCAAGAATGAGGACATCCCAAAAACCTCTTTTAGAACCTGTTATGGGCACTATGAGTTTGTGGTTATGCCTTTTGGGTTGTCCAATGCCCCGAGTGTGTTCATGAACCTCATGAACAATGTGTTCTAACCCTTCCTTGACTCGTTTGTCATAGTGTTCATAGATGACATCTTGGTTTATTCTGATAACCTAGAACAACATCGAGACCACCTGAGTAGAGTCATTGATATCTTGAGAAAGTAGAAGTTCTATGGGAAATTCTCAAAGTGCGAGTTTTGGATAGAATGTGTCATGTTCGTTGGACACATCATATCTACAGGAACCATCTCAGTAGATCCAGCCAAGGTGTCGACTGTTTGAGATTGGCCAGCACCAAAGAATCCCTCAGAGATTCACAACTTTCTAGGATTGATTGGATACTATCGGTGCTTCATAAAGGATTTCTCAAAGACTACATTGCTTATTACCAAGCTCACTTGAAAAGATGAGAAGTTTGTTTGGTCGTACCTATGTGAAGCACGATTCCAAGAGTTGAAGGAGAAGTTGACTACAGTCCCAGTGTTGACCCTACCGTCCGGTAATGAAGGTTTTATGATCTTCACCGATGCATCAAATATGGGACTCAGATGTGTGCTAGAGCAAGAAGACATGTTGTTGCCTATGCCTCCAGACAACTCAAATCCGATGAAGTAAATTATCCAACACATGATTTAGATTTGGTTGCAATCATACATGCCCTAAAGATTTGGTGACACTATCTGTATGGAGCCACCATCGAGATCTTCACCGACCACAAGAGCCTGAAGTATCTCTTGACTCAAAAGGACCTAAGTCTGAGATAGATGTGGTGGATGGAATATATGAAAGACTATGTTTTCATCATTGCCAATCACCCTGGAAAGACAAACGTTGTAGTTGATGCTCTTAGCTGAAAATAGCTCAGGTGTGCAGTTGTCGTGTCTAGCTAGTGGTGGAAGCTAGAAGATCTTTTGGAGTGGACTCCACAACCATTTGAAGATAGAGTCTGTTTGGATGATATATAGATTAAACCAGACCTGTTGACCGAGTTGGTAGTTTCCCAGTTAGCCATCCCAAAGCTTGATAAGATGAGAGGTTTGATGGAGAAACCTCAGACCCATATCTCAGTAGGAGTGGATGGCGGGATCAGTTACAAGAGTCATATTTGGGTCTGTGGAGATTCACATTGAAGGATCATATCTTGCAAGAAGCTCATGGTTCAAAGTACACAATACACCCTAGCACTACCAAAATGTTTAAGGATCTACAACGGTACTTTTGGTGGCCCGGAATGAAAAGAGATATAGTGGCATTTGTGGTCAGTTGTCTCACTTTCCATATGGTGAAGGCTGAACACCAGCGACCCGGTGGATTACTATAGTCGGTTGGAATTCCTGAGAGGAAATGGGAACAGATCGCCATGGGATTTGTGGTGGGTCTCCCCAAGACCAAGAGAGGTCATGACACAATATGGGTTGTGGTAGATCGCCTTACCAAGTCAGCACATTTCCTCACCCTAAAGACCACTACCAAAGTGACAGACTTAGTTGCACTGTATATCCGAGAGATTGTTCGACTACATGGTGTTCCGATTTTGATCATTTCTGATCGTTATCCAAAGTTCACTTCCAAACTGTAGAAGCAGGTGTAAGACTAACTTGGTACTAGATTAAAGTTTAGTACATCATATCACCCCCAGACTAATGGACAGTTAGAGAGGACAATCTAGACTTTAGAGGATTTGATGAGAGCTTGTGCGCTCGATTGGGGTGGTTCATGGGGGCAATACCTGCCCCTCGCTGAGTTTGCTTATAATAATAGCTATCAAGCCAGTATCGAGATGCCACCGTATGAAGCTCTCTATGGGAGGCTGTGTCAGTCTCCACTTCACTGGGATGATGTCAGCGAGAGGACCTTGTTGAGGTCCGATGTGCTCCAGGTGTATGCAGATAAAGTCACTTTGATCAAGAAGAGGCTGAAGAGAGCCCATGATTGATAGAAATCGTACACAGATGCAAAGCAGACTGACTTGCAGTTCACCAAAGGGGAGCACGTGTTTTTGAAAATACGACCCCTCTGAGCTATAGCAAAGAACAGAGGAAAGTTGATTCCCCGATACGTGGGTCCATTTGAGATTTTGGAACGGATTGGTGAAGTTGCTTATCATTTGGCCTTACCCTCTTAGTATAGTATGATGCATGATGTTTTCCATGTATCTAATCTAAAGTGATATGTGATGGACCTGAGCCATGTGCTGAGCATTGAACCTATTGATCTCCAAGGGAGACTAACATATCATGAGTCACCTGTGAGAGTACTGGATACCAAGGTGAAAGAACTCAGAAATAAAGAAATCGAGATGGTAAAGGTTCTTTGGAAGCACCATGGAGAGGATGAAGCCACATGGGAGTTGAAGACATACATGGAAAAGGCATACCATGAATTGTTTATTTGATTGGTTGAATTTTGGGGACAGAATTCTTATTAGGAGGGAAGGATGTTATAACCTCAAATTTTTCTTATATGATTGTAATTGCAATTGTTTCAAAAGAATGTGCTTGTCTGCAAATTGCATGACTTATGATAAATATATGGGTTTCTTTTAAAACTTTTTCCTTGTGCATGGTCTTTTGTGGACCCTTTGGTAATAATGGGTCCAAGATAATAAAAGAGGAAGAAAAGTTAAAAGAAAACAAATAATGCATAAATAAGAAAGGAAATTGGAATAAAGGTGAAAATATAAGAAATATGTGGAAAAATGTGTGATTGAACATAATGGATGATATTTAAAACTCCACATAGTTTCTTGAGATACAAGAAATCTAAATAAAGGAAAATAAGAGAGTAAGAGGGAGGAAATATGATTAAAATATTCTTCATTAAATAATAACTTGCACATGAAGAAAAGACTCTTTTACTTTTGAATTCTGACCCCAACTTGGCACACCAATAGATTAAGTCATTATTAAGTTTCCCCCAAATTTTGGGATTAAAAGCAACCATGGTTTGAGAGTTATGAATTTTCCAAACTTTCCTAAAGTGAGAGGATTTCTAATAAATGTCATGATTTACTAAAATAATAATTGAAATTATTTTCTTGGGCACGGGTGATGCGGATCATTGGATCTTGATCCAATGGAGTCCGTGCATTGTCTAGTTCTAGCTGAACTGGGAAGCAAGCCGCCGATAGTGGATTTTCCCAATCTGATTTCCTCGCGTTATACTCCATGTGTGAATAAGGAAATAGAATAGTTGAGTTTGGGGAGAGTGTTTCATACACATCTAACCTAGGTTTTAGGTGGTTTTGAGGGCTCTAGAAGGAATGCCCAATTGGCCTAAAGGCTTGGGCAGCGGCGGGCTTGGGGAAACCCTAGATAGGCCCCCAATCCTATAAATAGGACCCCCTCTTGACTCCTCACGACCTCACAAACCTAACTGATAACTCCCCATCTGCTCTCGTGTGTTAGATCCTCGTGTTGCATTGCTCCGGTGAGCTCCAAGCTATGGCACCACTGTGGGTATTTTAGTTGAGTCGAGTGGAGATGACTAGTAGCAACCGTCTGAACGGTGTCAACCGCTGACCGTGAGAGAGATTGACGGCTGGGCTCGCTCCATGACTTCCGAAGGCCGCTAGTGGGTGTGACCGTTGAGGACCACACAATCTCAGTCAGTCAACGAAGACCCGAGATCCAACAGCCACTGTATTTCCATAAAACCAAGGTAATTCGTCTCTCTAGTCAGAAATTCCAAGAAATCAATGGATCTTGCTTAATTCACTAAAATTTGATCCTTTGGCCGAAAAATAAAAGTAAATAGTGCTTTTTTATCAAAAAATATGTAGAATCTAATAAAAATGGAATTGGAATCTGATATTGATTTTAATTTAAAAATTACACAAAGTTACCAGTTTTTTTTTAACAAAGTTACCTATTTTAATGTATTAAATTATGGTAAAACCCTAATTTGATATGGAAATCAGTTTTAATGGCTCTTTTGGGTTATTTTGAGTAATATTAACCCATTGAGAATAAAAAGAAGAGTTAAATTTGAATAGGGTGATTTTATGCTTGTTTTAGGGTTTTATGCACATTTTTGTTAGGGAAAATGGCTCGATTCATTACTTATAAGCCATACGTCATCTACAATTCGAGTCAAAAATATAGCAAGAGCATACAAAGATCAAGTTAACATCACTACAACTCATATCAGAATGAGAATAGAACGCTTCCATATTGATTCTTCTTCCTTGATGTTGTCTTAAGCAGCTTTCCACGAAGAATTCCTTCGACTTGAGCGTGTAGTAGTGATAGAGGCCCTGGATCTGTGCAGTGCTCCGATGCATCATCATCTCAAAGGAAGCCAAATAACCAAGTAACAAAACAAGACACAGCAAGACACAAGCAAAAACTAAACGCTGATAGGCAACGGGAGGACAAACGTTGATAAGCAACAAGCAAACAAAGGCTAACCAGTAGCAACTAGAAACAAATGCCGATGAACGGCGACTAAAATGGCAGAATGAAGTTGCCACAGACCACCCGACATGGGTAGAAGACGAGAACAGACTAGCAACTGAAAGGAAACCAAAGCAAACTAGAAAGGGAAACGGGAACCTCAACCCCTCATCACCACACCGTCTCCCACCTGTCACGACAAGTGCCTGCAAAGACAGCGGCACCACCATTGGACGAGATGGATAATGCCACCCCTAGGTCCCGCCGCCCAGGAACGGCGAGAGGCAGGACCAGCCGAAGGAGTTCGACAACAGCTTGGTGGAGGCAAGGCGAGGCAGGAAAGAGGCTCCGGGGGAGTAGGGGAAGAGACCATAGGCCGCGGCCGCCGCCCCCGCCCCCCCCCCCAAGCCTAGGGCACCGCCGCCGCTAGCCCTAGATCGCAAGGGCGATCACCAGAGCATTGCGGGAGGAGAGACACAACGTTTCCTCAGGGTTCTATGCACATGATTATGTTTAGAAACCCTAATTTAGGAAAATATGGGTTTTAATGGTTTTAATCCGAAAATGTAATTATACAATAGAGATGAGATGATCTCAAACTTGTTTTAAGATTAAAGAACTATTAATGAGGATAATAGGAATAATTAGGGTTTTTGAGAAATAAGAAATCTATTTTAGGGTTGTTAATCTAAAAAAGGAAAAATGGGGTAAAGTTACCTAAGAAACCCTAATGAACCCTAAGGAGATTAGGATGCCTTAGAAAGTATCCTCATGTCATTAGTAGTTGTTTAGGATTTGATAGTGAAATTAGGTAATCTATATGTTTCAAGAATTAAGGGTTTCTTGCAACAGGTGCTTGCTTGAATATATTGTTGATTTTGGATTATCTTGCTCAAGAATAGGTATGTGGTTACGCTTATGGTTAAATCACTTTAGTTTCATGATGATTCCTGAGGTTTTATCGGTTGCTTGGAAATAATTTCTTGATTGTCTTTTATTTCATGCAACTATAAAGTGACTATGATTATCACCATAACTTTATTTGCATGTCTGGCTTAGATCTGGTCCTCCTATGTAGCTCTGATGATGATAAGATAGATGACCTACTACATGGTCTACCTGCGAGGTTGGATCATCAGGTTATCACGAATCGATGTGTTAGTCTACCCTTAGGTAGGACCATACTACTCCACGATCATATGTATTGATCTACCTATAAGGTAGGATCATGGGGATTAGTTGGGATCTACCATATGAGAGGGAGTATCCATGTCCACTGTAGGGACATCACAGAGGCTAGGGTATGTAGGGATTGAGTTGTCATGTTTAAATTGTAAAAGTTTGCTTTGTTAAATCATAATTGCTTGCAATATGTTGTTATAATTAAATGCAAGATTATTGTTTCCCCCACATACTAGTATAATTCGTTATACTGACCGTCGTTTTGTTTGTCGACATTTTAGGTTATTAAGAAAATAGATATTCCTTTAAAGTGACATTGATGGAAGAAAGCTTGATAAAGAATTGGCGGATTGTAGTTAGATAAGTTCTTTCTTTGTTAAAGACTTCCACTTCCTATATTTTACAAGGTATGAATAAAAAAATCTTATTCCATTAAAAGTTTAGTTGTAGTAGAATTTATCAATTATTGTTGATTATTAGCAAAACTATTGATCCTATTTTGGGATAACACCTCTGACCTCTTGGTCTCCCTTTACTGGGGGTTACCTGGAGGCGGGGTCGTTACCACAAGCTTCCAATTTATTTTGTTTAATTCATCTATGAGATAATGATGTAACACTATCAATGTCTAGAGAATAATATTTCTCAATGACGTATGCATTTATGTTTAAGACTTGAGGAAATAAGATCATACAAATTTTAAGAGCATATATATATATATATATATATATATATATATATATATATATATATATATATGTGTGTGTGTGTGTGTGTGTGTGTGTGTGTGTGTGTATATATATATATATATATATTCTCATTATGTCCCTGATCGATTGTCATTGCGGAAGGTTGATAGACAATAATGACACATAAGATCAGAGTGTGAATCTATTGATGATAGAATCTCATTAGTCATGATATGGAAATATCAAACCAAGCACACATGTACATGTTAGAGAACAGTGTATCAGAAAGAGCCATCATGCGACTGACACATGGAAGCAATCATCATGGAAGTCATAGTCATCTCTCACAGTGATGGTGGTGATTGTGGTTCTTGTACCTGAAATAACTGCACTAATCACATGTCGTTGGGCACACTCTGGCATCATCAAACACAATCCTAAAACATGGATTTTTATAACAGTGATGATTGGGTGACTTTAAAACATGGGTATTGACTATGAGTGATAGATATGGGATTTGTCCCTCCTACTGAAGTGTGATATCCTAGGCCTCTTGAATAGAGAGACTGAGAAATGTATGTCCATGCACATATGAGTCAATATGTGATATTAAGCTTACATATATCTCAGGCAGTCTACTCTTGGTTCCAGAAACAAGATTGAATAATAATGAGAGTGACTGCTCCATGCCTCTGTTTCAATATGGACATCTGTGACAAAGGAACTATACAAACACTACAACACCATACACAGATTGTAGATTGAAGTTGTTCCCCTACTTTCCATTTACTTGGGTAGCATTGGGGTTCAACTAGTCACCACTCATTTCCTGTGATGCAATAAGTTGTTATGGACATTTACTGCCAACATAATTGCGACCTTTAGGGCCACACATATAGGTCTCGACCTAGAAAAGGAGTTCATATCTTGAATGACAAATGAATTAAGTACTAAAGTGTTTAGGTATTTGATTTAGGCAACACATAGGCTGACAACACTACCACATGCCCATCTCAAGTATTGAGACGGCCGTCTAGAAATGCCAAATGGTTGTATCAAGTGTTGAGATGGGCTTCTGGGAGCCAGACTTGTTTTGAGTTGAAATTGACTAAGAAGCAAACTCAACCAATCGGCTGGCTCGACTCGGGTCACCAGACGACCATCTAGGTGACTAAGACGGCCATCTTACATGGGCGAGATGGTATAGTTTGGTCGAGGAAAATTTCTATACATTTTCCTAATTGTTTTGCTTGTACATTACTTGTTATGCAAGGAAATCAATGTCCAATATTGATAGGAATTGAGTTATCAATTTTGTGTACAACTAGGAAACAACCAAATGGCTATTCGGGCTGTGTCATACAACTGTTTGACATGCCAAATGACCGTCAGGGTTTCCAGATGACCTTCTGGGCTATCTCAGATTGTGAGATTTTCAAAAAAGTTGTGAAAATTCAAAATCTTCTGATCCCTTCCACTCCAGCATCGACTTGGAACCTAGACACAAAACCCACCTAAAAAAGAGGGGGTACTAGGGCTTCCCAGAGTACAATATAGAAAATTGAGAAACAATTTTTATGAAAAATGTTGTCCTCTCTGGTTGTGGTAACCACGAGAGTCTAAGCAAGTTCTACCTGACTAGGGAGGAACAAAAAGGGAGAGAGAAATTGAGATCATTGTTATGGGAGAGTAAGTTGGTGACTAGTACACCAATGAGAGGGATGACTCCTTCCTGACATTCGAGCAAGATGAAAGGAGTTCTAGGAGGTCTGTGTGCACTACCATAGAGGTGGGAGGTTGTTGTCTATCGCTTGGAGGACAACATCAACCAATAGTCCATGACAAGAGGAGTTGTTGAACAAGTCGATGTTCATGGTTGCAGTATGTAGTGTAGACTAGGAGGAGGGGAAGTCAGAGGTGTCCCAGTGCAACCATGATTCAGAGTTGTGCATCTGTGAAGATGAGGATTGTCTATGGACTTGCTCTAGTACCAAGTATATCCTAGAAACTATCCTTCATGCATTATAGTTATTGACACGGTCTACTGATTATGGAGAATATGATAGATAAAAAAATTTATTTCATTGCCTACTCTATAGTCATATTTACCAACACTATGAACTACAAGAAAAATCACTATGAGCTAGTCTAAGTCTAGATAAGTGGATTCATGAACTTTGAGTAACAAGTATGGGTAAAGGGATTTACATTCGCTTATATTTATGAATATTCAAGTATAATGATATCAAGTACATGTTATAATGAATACTTGTCTAGAAAACTGATTATGAATAATATTATGATTTTCATTATGACTTTTTCATATATTGATATCATCACAACAAGCACATGCTTTCTATGTAAATTTAATGCAATAAGTTATTATGTTCAAGATCAATGTTAAAGTAAATGATTGATGAATTATGATTTTTCCTTCCAATATTAAGATACCTTTTTGGCATAAGCTCTGTGTGAGCACTGAACACTTGGGTGCATAAGCTCTGTGTGAGCAATGAGCTCTTGGGAGCATAAGCTCCGTGTGAGCAATATAAGGATGAAGGAGAACATATTCAACCCAATATAAACATGTTGATTATTAAGATAATTAAATATGAAGTGATATGACATGAGAAGTATTCAATGTTATCATGTTTAAAATTTATGTTTGCTCAAAAGTATAGTATATTTTTAGTTCTTTTAATGTTACTCAGTGCCACTCACTCTAATGTGTTTTCCTTTTTGTCTTTCATGGTTAGGGGTGCTATGCTCGTAAATGAGAAGTATATAAGGACTATAAAAGGAAAATCCAAATATTAGAAGACCTTAAAAGACATGTGTTACGACCCCACCTTCCGGTAACCCCCAATTAAGGGAGACCGAGAGGCCGAAGCCACACCCATAATTTCCGGATCAAAGGTTCAACATATAACCAAGAACAATTATTAAATTTTAATAGACTATACTGAAAAATGGTAATAAAATTTTGCATACCTTTGAAAAGTTTGGAATATACTAAACTTCTAACCACAGCTGAACTATTCTAACTAGTTCCTCCTTGTTCTTTAATTCTTAAATTCACAATGTGCCATTTTACTATTTCTACTTTTGAGATTTGTACCTAAATCGCCGACAAACAAAACGAAGGTCAGCCGAAGTTGGTATGTGGAGGAAACAGATAATGTGCAACTATGTTAACAACATAATCATTCAATTAATCATTCAACAACCAAGATTATGTTTTAAGACAAACTACTCAATCCATACCTATCCACAACTATGTGTTGTCCCTGTAGAGGACTTATATAATACCTCTATAAAGGTAGAGTCACATGGAACCACCCGAAGGTAGACCAAAATCTAACTCAATGTGACTTGATGAACCTACCCTCTATGTAGCCATATACTAAGTCATTCCATGACCTGATGGACCTACCCTCTAGGTAGCCATATACTAGGTCAGCCATTAAGACACAGAGGGGACTAGGATCTGAGCTAGTAGGAACATATATTATATGATAGTCATATTCACATTATAGTTTGCATGAACTAAATGCATCCAACAGTTTATTTCAAGTCATTGGTGAAAACCTCGGAAATCTATCTCGAGATATTCATAAGCGTAACCACATACCTTTGGTTGCAGATTTCAAGACAGAATTAAATATGTAGAGAAACCCAATCAAGTAAGCAATGAGGAAGAGAAATCCTAAAATAAAATTACAATTTTCCTTTTATTAATATTTATCCAATTTCATCACATTACTTAGGATTTCAATTCCAATTTTGAGGTTCCTTTGGAAATTAGGGTTTTTACTTCTTCTTTCCTTATTATCATCCTTAATTTATCAAAACTACATAAAACCCCTAATTTCTCATTGTATCTCTCTTAAAAAGTTTTAGGATCTTTATTAAGCATCTGATTATCTTATTCCAATTAAATATGATTTTTATCTCCTTTTATCCCAAATTAGGGTTCCCATATAGATTAGCCTTCTTTTCTGGATTGCAACTCTAATTTAGGCATATTTGCATTCAAAATGGATAATTAAACCATCTTTATAGTTAACAGGGTCAAGCTTATCAATTTGACCTATTAATTCTCCAAATTATACCCTTAATATTCAATTAGGGTTTCTCATCAACTTTTAATACTTTAGCAAAACGGAGTAGAATCAGGTTCTCAAAGTATTTTTATCAGATTCCTCATATTTTTCTAAACAACTTTCATATAAAAAGTTTTGTCATATGAGATTCCTAGTTATTTATATCATTTTTGCAAGAATAATTCTTTTTCTGATTTATTTGATTAGAGAGGGATTTATCAGAAAAATCCTTGATCGCTCGATCTGTGGACCGGTGGTCTGCTTCTTGGATCCAATGATCCCAGTCGCGCACGTGCCTATCCAAAGATGCTCCTGCCCTGGAGCGTTGGATTCCACTGAGTACACCGTGGACCCTGATCGGATGGCGATGGGTCGTCATCTTCCTCCGTCCCAGCAACTCTGTGAGGGTCAACCTTGGGGTTGACTCTGAGCTTTTGACCACTAGAGATCGCGCCACGAAGCTAGGGAGCATCATCTCCCTTCGTCAAACTCAACTGGAGATCCAATTGAGAGCCCAGCATGCGCCGCGACCCCTTTCCACTCGCCGGACTTCTGGCGAGGTCTCCTGCTGGAAACGATAGTGCAGGTCAAGGTAGATGAACTAATTGGAGGCACGAATTCGTTCCTCTCCCCTTTCCGCAGCGTTTGGTGTAGAAATCGGGGATGCTCATCCTCTCATTTATTCCCCCCTATATATAGGGTCAGGCAAGCCCCTGTTGGATTGGGAACTTTCCCAATCGGAGACCAAACCTCGACAAAACAGGGATGAACCCCTTCAGTTTTACTTCCCGAATCTAAAGGAAACTTCATCCAACTTGCAAACTCAGTGGATTGCGAGGAATCCAATAGAGAAAATTCTCCTATCACTGGCAGAGTCCCAGTCCGTGTGGGATGTAGACGATGAGTGGCGCCTGTTGGATTAAGATCAAACAGCCCACCATCTTCGCATTCAACTGATTAAAGGAAACTATTTTCCTTATTCCAAAATAACTTCATATTTAAGGGTAACTTTAAAAAGAAATAACTCCCAAACCTTAATTCCTTTTTAATCCAAATTTTAAGGAATTCTCGTTCATACTTTTATCTCTCATCATGTAAAAATTGAAGCCATTATCTCAAGAAAACAATTCTTTTTCTTTAGTTGCAAGAAAACACCTATTTATTCATATTTTCCTCATATTCTTTATTTCCCTTTCTATTATATAATTATCCTGAGTTCCTTGAACCCCAAGCAAATTTTATAACTCAAAATTCTATTTTTTAAAAATATCTTTTAGCCCTTTTTAACCATCCTTTATTCATTTTCATTATCCCATTGAATTCCTTTTTCATTTCTTTTTCTTTTTCTTTCAATTGGGCTTAATGACCAATAAGGCCCATTGAGTAAGCATGCAAGGTTAATATACACGAAATCAAATCAAACCATCCAAATCAACCATTGATCCTATTTATATTTTAAAGGAGATTCACAAATCTCATTACATATTTTGGAAAAATGAGGTTATAACATCCTCCCCTCCTTATAGGAATTTTGCCCTCAAAATTCAACAATCAAGAAAACAAAACAGGATATGCTTTTTCCATGTTCGTCTTCAGCTCCCATGTGGCCCCATCCTCTCCATGGTGTTTCCAAAGAACCTTTACCATCTCTATATTATTATTTCTGAGCTCTTTTACCTTAGTATCTATAATACACAAAGGTAATTCAGGATAAGACATCTTTCCTTGAAGCTCAATAGGGTCAACGCTCAACACATGGCTTGGATCTTACACATATCGCTTCAGATTGGACACGTGGAACACATCATGCATCATACTATATTGAGCGGGTAATGCCAAACGATAAGCTTCTTCACCAATCCGTTCTAAAACTTCAAACGGACCCACGTATCGGGGACTCAACTTTCCTCTGTTCTTAGCTATAGGTCGGAGCGGTCGGATTTTAAGGAAAACATGTTCTCCCACAGTGAATTGCACATCAATCCTCTTTGCATCAACATACGACTTTTGTCGATCTTGGGCTCTCTTTAGCCTTTCCCTGATCAAAGTGACTTTATCAGCATACACTTGGAGTTCATCTGACCTCAACAAAGTCCTTTCACCAACATCATCCCAGTGAAGTGGTGACCGACACAGTCTCCCATACATAGCTTCATATGGAGGCATCCCAATACTGGCTTGGTAACTATTGTTGTATGCAAACTCGGCTAGAGGTAAGTACTGCTCCCATGATCCACCCCAATCGAGTACACAAGCTCTCAATAGATCCTCTAAAGTCTGGATTGTCCTTTCTGACTGTCCATCTGTCTGGGGGTGATAAACGGTACTGAACTTTAATCTTGTACCAAGTTCCTCTTGAACCTGCTTCCACAGTTTGGAAGTAAATTTCAGATCTCTATCGGAGATGATGGAACTGGGTACGCCATGTAAATGCACTATCTCTCGGATGTACAACTCAACTAAGTGTGATACTTTGCCAGTGGTTTTCAGTGCAAGGAAGTGTGCTGACTTGGTAAGGCGGTCCACCACAACCCATATCACATCATGACCTCTATTGGTCTGGGGTAAACCCACCACAAAATCAATGGTGATCTGATCCCATTTCCATTCTGGAATCTCTGTAGACTGTAAAAGTCCACCAGGTCGTTGATGTTCAGCCTTCACCATTTGGCACGTAAGACAACTGGTCACATAAGCTGCAATGTCTCTCTTCATTCCTAGCCACCAGAAAAACCTATGCATGTCCTTAAACATCTTGGTAGTCCCTGGGTGTACTGTGTACTTAGAACCATGATCCTCTTGTAAGATACGTTCTTTCAGCGGTGAGTCTTCAGGAACCCATATACGATTCTCGAATCCGATCCCTCCATCTACCCCCAAAGAAAGACAGGTCTGAGGCTTCTTCATCAAGCCTCTCATCTTGTCAAGTTCCCCACTGGCCAACTGTGCTGCCACAATTTCACTCAACAATTCAAACTGTATCTGGAAGTTGGCCAATTGAACACGATCATTTAACGGTTGAGGAGACCATTTCACTAGCTCTTCTAAGCTCTTCCACTGGTTGGACAGAACAGCTACACACCTGAGTTGTTTCTTACTTAAAGCATCAGCTACGACATTCGCCTTCCCTGGATGATAGGCAGTGGTGAAGTCATAATCCTTCATGTACTCCATCCATCTTCATTGTCATAGGGTTAAGTCTTTCTGTGTTAGAAGGTACTTTAGGCTCTTATGGTCAGTCAAGATCTCAAAAGTAGCTCCATACAGGTAATGCCGCCAAATCTTTAATGCATGAATGATAGCAGCCAACTCTAAGTCATATGTTGTGTAATTCACCTCGTTGGGCTTGAGTTGTCGGGAAGCATATGCAACCACATGTCGATTCTGTTCCAACACACAACCAAGATCCATTTTGGATGCATCAGTGAAGATCATGAAACTCTCATTTCCTGATGGTAGAGTCAAAACTGGTGCTCAACTTTTCTTTCAATTCCTGAAAACGAGCCTCACAAACATCAGACCACACAAACTTCACATCCTTTCGAATCAACATGGTCAAAGGCAAGGCAGTCTTTGAGAAATCTACAATGAAACGCCGATAGTATCCTGCTAACCCCAAGAAGCTTTGGATCTCAGAAGGGTTTTTCGGTGTAGGCCAGTCTCAAACTGCCGACACCTTAGCTGGATCCACGACGATTGTTCCTCCTGAGACGATATGTCCAAGGAACATGACTCGGTCTATCCAAAACTCACATTTTGAGAATTTCCCATAGAACTTCTGCTTTCTCAAGATATCAAGGACTTTACTTAGGTGGTCTCGGTGTTGTTCTAAGTCATTGGAATAAACTAATATGTCATCTATGAACACTATGACAAAGGAGTCAAGGAAGGGTTGGAACACACTATTCATAAGGTTCATGAACACACTAGGTGCATTGGACAACCCAAAAGGCATAACCACAAACTCATAATGGCCATATCGTGTTCGAAAAGTTGTTTTTGGAATGTCCTCACTCTTGACTCTCAACTGGTGGTAACCCGATCTCAAATCAATTTTGGAAAAGACTCGAGCAGACTTCAACTGGTCGAACATGTCATCTACTCGGGGTAAAGGGTATTTGTTCTTAATGGTAGCTTGGTTGATCATCCAATAGTCTATACACATACAGAGCGAGCCATCCTTTTTCTTTACAAAAAGAACTAGAGCTCCCGATGGTGATGTGCTAGGGCGGATAAAACCCTTGTCTAGCAATTCCTGCAATTGTTTCTTCAACTCGAGCAACTCTGCAGGGGCCATTCTATAAGGTGCACATGAAATAGGGCTTGTTCCTAGAACTAGCTCTATGGAAAAATCCACATCTCTCTTGGGAGGAATCCCAGGTAGATCATCCGAAAAAACATATGCATATCTCTTTACTACCTTTATTTCCTCTAAGGGTTGCACCTTGGGTTCGGGCTCGGTAACAACTGCTAGGAAAGCTTGACATCCTTTACTCATCATCCTTTCTGCCTTCAAGGATGACACAAACAGGTTGGTGGTGGCATCTTTCCTTCCCCTAATGACAAAAGGTGGGTGACCTGGTTCCTTAATGATCACTTTCTTTTCCCTACAGTCAATATGGGCCCTATAAGTATAAAGCCAATCCATTCCAATGATCACATAAAAATCATTCATGTCAAGAAGGATAAATTCTGTAGGAAACTCATGATCTCGATATTTCACAGGTATCACCTGAGTTTTCAAAAGAGAGGTAAAGATTCGACCAGTCGGGTTTGTAACATCTAAGACATATCCTAAATCCTTGATATCCAAACAAAGCATAGTTGCAAGATTCCTCGAAATATAAGTATTAGTAGATGCAGACTCAAATAAAGCTTTTACATTATGTCCCATGACTTCAAGCATGCCTACATCATTTTTCACCATACATTAGACCATTACATGCTAAAAAATTTAATACATAAAAAAACTCTAAGGGTTATTACCCTCAATCAACCGATTAGCATTAGCTTGAGCTTCTTCATTGTCAATAGCGAACACTCGAGCTTGTCTTCTTTCTCCAGCAGGTGGGGCCACAGCTACATGTGGGGCTGCTACTGGTGGGGCTGCTACAGGGCCTGGTCCTCTTGGCTCTATTAGGGGACAAGCAGCTTGGATATGGCCCTCTTAATTAGAATGGTAACAAACTCTCTTCTTGTGGTGTCACTCACCGAAATGCCATTTCCCACATGAGAGGCATCGAGGTCGGTTGTTCGCTTGATGGGGTTTCCCTTTTCCTCCATGTCTTCCTTTGGCTTGATGACGTCCTGGACCCTTCTTGTGATGGTTCTTCTGACCCCGGGTTCCCTCAGTGAAACCCAAATACCCCTTGGGTGGAAACTGGGCAGGCATCACCGTCCTTTCCATGTCAAAGGCAGTGTTGTAAGCTTCTACGAAGGTTTTAGGTTTGCTTGCCATCACATGAGGCTTGATGGTAGGGTGAAGACGCTCTATGAAGTGATCCACCCTTCTTTCTTCATCCATCTTGTACCCAAAACATTCCAGGATATGAAAATTTCACCCAAAGTCCACCACAGAGGAATTCCCTTGAGTCATGTTAGTGAATTATCTTTCCTTTTTCTTCTTAGCTGCAACAGGGATGAATCTGGAAGTGAAGATGGTCTTGAAATCAGCCCATGCCATTGGTTCCTCAGTCAGATCTCGGCCTGTGATGTGAGTCTCCCACCATATCTTAGCTGCTCCTTCCAGGAGGTGAGCAACAAAGATGACCTTCTTGCTTGGTTGTACTTCAAGCATGTGAAATCCATTCTCAATTGCAATCACCCAGGCTTCCGCCTTGTCAACTACCTCAGTCTTATCTTCTCCCCAGAACTTTTCTATGTTCAGGTTGATAAAGTCTAGGATGGTGGCTCCCACACGGGGGTGAACAGGGTATGGCTCACCATTCTCAGCTCTAGCTAAGTCTCGAAGGGCCAAAGCATTAATATCCTTTGTCAACTTCCTCTGCTGCTCCATCCACAAGGTATCAGGGGTGTGGATCATCATGGTCAGTTTTGGATCACCAGCTTGGTCCTCTTCCATCTTGGCTTCTTCCTCGTACACATGTTGCTCCTCATATCCTTGGTCTTCTTCTTGGTCCAGGTTACTAAATGGTACCGGGTTAGGGTTAGGGACCTCATGAGTGACTTCTTCGGGCTTCTTCCTCTTCTTAGAGGATCCACCTTCGTGATTTCTTTTTCTCTTTTTAGAAGACTCCTTTCCCTTACGGGGAGGCCAACCACTCCTAGCTGGATTCCCAGAGCCCTCAGGAATAGCAACAGTCTTTGTTCATGCCATATACATAAGCATAACAAACAAACCTTTCGTTTATCATTTAAACTAGTTATACTTATGTTCAATGATGTCTCATTACATATCTTTTATTAATTTGATGGAGGATCCTTAAACCCTTAACTTACTTGCCCATAACACATGAGTGTGGAGGAGAGAGAGAAAATCCTACTCTTAAATCCTTAATAGAATATGTGATGAGAAGGGACGAATAAGATAAGAGAGTCCTAAAGGTATCTTATTTTGAATCATACCCTAAGACTTTGGCCAGGCAGTCACACGGATCCGGGAGTCCTCGTATTCCGACTAGCGGGGTAGAGGAAAATATTTCCAGACCCCGGTCGTGGTCCTTTTCTAGACACCTCCGTCTTTCGGATAATCCTCTAATAACTCCCTTGGGTTCTAATGAATTTGCAAAAATTTAATAATTATTAATGGTTACATGAAGAACCTAGGCTCTGATACAAAATGTTATGACCCCACCTTCCTGTAACCCCCAATTAAGGGAGACCGAGAGGCCGAAGCCACACCCATAATTTCCAGATCAAAGGTTCAACATATAACCAAGAACAATTATTAAATTTTAACATACTATACTGAAAAATGGTAATAAAATTTTGCATACCTTTGAAAAGTTTGGAATATACTAAACTTCTAACCACAACTAAACTATTCTAACTAGTTCCTCCTTATTCTTTAATTCTTGAATTCACAATGTGTCGTTTTACTATTTGTACTTTTGAGATTTGTACCTAAATCGCCGACAAACAAAATGACGGTCAACCGAAGCTGGTATGTGGAGGAAACATATAATGTGCAACTATGTTAACAACATATTCATTCAATTAATCACTTAACAACAAATATTACATTTTAAGCCAAACTACTCAATCCATACCTATCCACAACTTTGTGTTGTCCCTGTAGAGGATTTATATAATACCTCTATAAAGGTAGAGTCGCATGGCACCACCCGAAGGTAGCCCAATATCTAACTCAATGTGACTTGATGGACCTACCCTCTAGGTAGCCATATACTAAGTCATTCCACGACCTGATGGACCTACCCTCTAGGTAGCCATATACTAGGTCAGCCATTAAGACACAAAGGGGACTAGGATCTGAGCCAGTAGGCACATATATTATGTGATAGTCATATTCACATTATAGTTTGTATGAACTAAATTCATCCAACAGTTTATTTCAAGTCATCAGTGAAAATCTCAGAAAACCTCATAAATCTATCTCGAGATATTCATAAGCATAACCACATACCTTTGGTTGCAGATTTCAAGACAGAATCAAATATGCAGAGAAACCCAATCAAGTAAGCAATGAGGAAGAGAAATCCTGAAATAAAAGTACAATTTTACTTTTATTAATATTTATCCAATTTCGTGACATTACTTAGGATTTCAATTCCAATTTTAGGATTCCTTTGGAAATTAGGGTTTTTACTTCTTCTTTCCTTATTATCATCCTTAATTTATCAAAAATACATAAAACCCCTAATTTCTCAGTGTATCTCTCTTAAAATGTTTTAGGATCTTTATTAAGCATCTAATTATCTTATTCCAATTAAATATGATTTTTATCTCCTTTTATCCCAAATTAGGGTTCCCATATAGATTAGCCTTCTTTTCTGGATTGCAACTCTAATTTAGGCATCTTTGCATTCAAAACAGATAATTAAACCATCTTTATAGTTAACAGGGTCAAGCTTATCAATTTGACCTATTAATTCTCCAAATTATACCCTTAATATTCAATTAGGGTTTCTCATCAACTTTTAATACACTTTACTAGAAAATTAGGATATTTTTGCAAAACAGAGTAGAATCAGGTTCTCAAAGTATTTTTATCAGATTCCTCATATTTTTATACACAACTTTCATATAAAAAGTTTTGTCATACGAGATTCCTAGTTATTTCTATCATTTTTGCAAGAATAATTATTTTTCTGATTTATTTGATTAGAGGGATTTACTGGAAAAATACTTGATCGCTCGATCTGTGGACCGGTGGTCCGCTTCTTGGATCCAACGATCCCGGTCACGCTCGCCTATGCAAAGCTGCTCCTACCCTGGATCGTTGGATTCCACTGAGTACACTGTGGACCTTGATCGGATGGTGATGGGTCGTCGTCTTCCTCCGTCCCACCAACTCTGTGAGGGTCAACCTTGGGGTTGACTCTGAGCTTTGGACCACCAGAGATCATGCCACGAAGCTAGCGAGCGTCGTCTCCCTTTGTCGAACTCAACTGGAGATCCAATTGAGAGCCCAGTACGCGCCGCGACCCCTCTCCACTCGTCGGAATTCCGGCGAGGTTTACTATTGGAAACGACGGTGCAGGTCAAGGTAGATGAACTAATTGGAGGCACGAATTCGTTCCTCTCATCTTTCTGCAGTGTTTGGTGTAGAAACCGGGGATGCTCATCCTCTCGTTTATCCCCCCCCCCTATATATAGGGTGGGGCAAGCCCCTGTTGGATTGGGAACTTTCCCAATCGGAGACCAAACCTCGACAAACCAGGGATGGACCCCTTTGGTTTTCCTTCCCGAATCTAAAGGAAACTTCAGCCAACTTGCAAACTCGGTGGATTGTGAGGAATCCAACAGGGAAAATTCTCCTGTCACTGGCAGAGTCCCAGTCCGCGTGGGACGTAGACGATGAGTGGCGCCTATTGGATTAAGATCTAACGGCCCACCATCTTCGCGTTCAACTGATTAAAGGAAACTATTTTCCGTATTCCAAAATAACTTCATATTTAAGGGTAACTTTAAAAAGCAATAACTCCCAAACCTTAATTCCTTTTTAATCCAAATTTTAAGGAATTCTCGTTCATACTTTATCTCTCATCATGTAAAAATTGAAGCCATTATCTCAAGAAAACAATTCTTTTTCTTTAGTTGCAAGAAAACACCTATTTATTCATATTTTTCTCATATTCTTTATTTCCCTTGCTATTATATAATTATCGTGAGTTCCTTGAACCCCAAGGAACTTTTATAACTCAAAATTCTATTTTGGAAAAATATCTTTTAGCCCTTTTTAACCATCCTCTTTATTCATTTTCATTATCCAATTGAATTCCTTTTTCATTTCTTTTTCTTTTTCTTTCAATTGGGCTTAATGACCAATAAGGCCCATTAAGAAAGCATGCAAGGCTATTATACACGAAATCAAATCTAACCATCCAAATCAACCATTGATCCTATTTATCTTTTAAAGGAGATTCACAAATCTCATTACATATTTTGGGAAAATGAGGTTATAACAACATGACAGGTGGGGTGGCACCTATACTATATAAGAACCTAACAGTTATAGACAACTCATGTATAAATAATTTTGAATCATGTTTTCTTTGGTTTGTCTCAATTCAAGAACTCAACTATACTAGTTTTTCCTTTTATCAATGTATGAATCCATATTTCTAATTAATGTATGGTGTTTCATTTATCTTATTGCTACACATATCATGTTTTGTGATGTTTCTCCTATTGGAAAATACGGGCACAAAGTATAGCAGCAGAAACAAAAAATTTATCTATTTGTATTTCCATATTAGCAAGATCGCGTCAACTACTATAAAATTGGAAGGATGGTTTAATGAGTTATAGCTGGTCCTGGAACAATTCCAGCGACAATACTTCGCTTCAATGCAACTGTCTACTAGTTGCGACGGTGGGTGTACAACTCCTAGTCTTCACCACGGACAACAAACAGAACATCTTCTGCAGTGACTCTTATGGTCTCGCCACAGACTGTAAGTTGACTTTGCTCTCCCATAAGCATTCAAAAGAATCCTGCATCTAGAGTAGTCCACACGGACCAACTAGAACTCTTTTCTTTCAACTAGAACAAATGGGAACGAGTTGTCCCTCTCATTGGTGTACTAGTCACCAATTTGCTCTCCTACAACAACGATTCTCAATTGTTCTCTCCTGTCACTATCCCTCCCTTGTTTGGTAGGACTTGCTTGGGCTCTCTCGATTACCACAACCACAGAGGACAACAATTGTTAGAACAACTGATTCTCAATTATGTTGTGCTTTGGAAAACCCCTAATACCCCTCTATTTATAGGCAGGGTTAGGGACATGGTTCCCAGTTTGTACATGATTTGTGCGGGAGTGAAAAGGAATGGAAGATCTTTAAAATTCACAACCTACAAACACTGAAGCGGCCATCTTGTAATCCAGATGGTCGTCTGGTCACACGATACAGTCATCTTGCACTATGAGACAACCGTTTTATAGTTTTCCAATCACATACAAAATTGGCTATTTGATTCCCATTAACGATATATATTAATTTCTTGTACCACAAGTATTGTGAAATCAAAACAAGTTTGAGAAACTTCCAAAAGGTTCATTCGGCCCCAAACGAGCCGTCTCACATGGGCAAGATACCCGTCTCAATCATCCAGATGACCGTCTGGTGAGCCTGAGTCGAGTTGACTAGTTCAACAGATTGAATCGCCCGGTTCACTCCTCAATTTGGGAAGAACTTAGCCAATTCGATCTCTGATTAGCCTAACAACTCAAACGACCATCTCAACACTTGAGACACCCGTCTGGCATGTCCAAACAACTGTCTCAACACTTGAGATGGTCGTTTGGCATTTCAGTCAGCCAATTTGTTGCGTGAATTGAATACTTAACCACTTTAGTGATCAATACAATCATCGCTAAAGATTAACTCCTCTTCTATATGAGTTCATATGTGTGTGATCCTATAGGTCCCATATCACGTTGACATTGAATGTCCAAAACTAACTTATGACGTCACAATCAAGGAGTGGTGCCTAGTCACACACTAGTGCTTCCCAAGTAAATGGAATGTTGGGGAACAACTTCAACCTATAATTTGTGTAAGGTGTTGCACGGTTTGTATAATTCATTTATTTATGGTATCTATGATGAAACTCGAGTCACAGACTCGTCATCTTCTCAATGTTCCATCCATTTTCCTTGAACCAAGAACAGGTCTGAAATAATGTGACATCAATATCATATATTGATTCACATATGTATGCACATACATTTCTGATATAAACTTGAAAAAAATAATGCTGCCCGACCCGACCCGACCCGAAAATAGAGTTTTTCATGACTGAAATAGGGTCTGGGTCCAAATCGGGCAGACCTGGGATTGGGTCGTGTAACTTCGGGTCGGGCACAGCTGTTGCAACTAAAACCCAAGGACCTGAGAAGATTCGAGGAACAACGTGAGTCGCGAGCGATAGAAGACCCGAGTATGTGAGTCACTCGACGGGACTAAATAAATGCCCAAATCTCAGAAGGCTAGAAGCCACTCTCTCGGCTCAACAGTCCAAATTCTAGGCTTCGTCTCCCTCTTTCACTCAATCTTAGACCTAGCCGCCGCTGTGTGGAGGGGCATGGTAGGAATCCGGGCACTGAGCAATTACGCGGGTCCTCACCGGTGTTCTCTTCCGTTGGGCAAGCTACGCCGGTGGCAGGCTGGGGATGCTTCTGGATCCAACGTTGTGTTTACCGACCTCCAAATTCTGGCAATCTTCTTCCCTTCCCTCACGGCCTGCGTCGGTGGCTGGGCAACCAATGCCACTAACATCCTGGATTTCACCCGCTATGTGCGCCGCCAGGCCGACCAAGTTGCCGGCCAGCTTCCTCTCCCACTCTTCATGGGCACCTTCACCTTCACCGGCCTCGCCATCACCTCCGCATCTGCAGTCGTATTCGACTCACCCATCTCCAACCCTGTCCTCCTCGTATCTTGCATCTGCCAAGCTGCAAAATAGAGCTCTTGTGGCTCGTTCCTACCCCTACTCGTCCCAATAGTCTCCACATCGGGAATCGTCCTCGCCAGAATCACCACAAACGTCCCCGCCAACGTCGTGGCCCTTGCCAACACGCTCGACATCCTCGCACCTTCCGTGTTTCGGTTCGACATCGCAATGCTCCTCACGGCGGCTATCAGTGTTGCATTCCAGCCTTGGCGGGTGTTCAGCTTCGGTTGAGGCTTCATCAACGCGTGGCTTGTAGGCTACGCATGCATCATGGGGTCCATCTCGGGAGTTCTCCTCTCTAAATACTATGCCATCCACCGCGTGGAGCTCAATGTCGATGAGCTCCACTGTAGAATGATTGATTAATTTTGGTTCTCTATTTATTGAATATGGTTGGAGATATGTGACCTCTCATGTTGGATTTTAATGGAAATTTGTTAATGTGAAAGGGTTTTTTGAGCAGTGATGTGAATGTAAGAAAAAAAATGAGAAAAGTCCTTACCAGTTGGGTTTAAGAGAAGGTCCTAAATTTGATGTTGACTTTGTATAAATGTTACTGGATTTTGCTGAAAGCATGAGAAAAAGTCCAATATTTTTACATAGGGTCCAATCTTTTGGTTCGGGCAAGAAACGGGTCCAATCTTTTGAGTTGGGCTAAAATGGTTGAACAAGTACAAACTAAAAGGAGATATTCAGGTATTTCAGGTTTGGTCGGGTCCAAACTTTTGGTTCGGGTCAAAATAGGGTTGGATAAGTTTCAGGTTTTTTTGTCAAATTTTTCGAGTTGGGTTGGGTCTAGACCCTATTGAAGATGGGTCGGGTCGGTTTGAGTCTTGGGTCGGGTCTGAGAAACCCGATCCATTGCCAGGCCTACTAGGATATCAATCTCCAGTAGGAGGGACAAATTCCATATCTATCACTTACAATCTATCCCAATGTGTCAAAGTCATCCAATCATCATCTTTACGACAACCCATGTTTCATGATTATGTTTGATGATGTCAAAGCGTACCCAACGACATGTGATGAGTGTAGCGTTTTCATGTCTAAGAATCACAATCACCACCTTCACAATGATAGATGATTATGACCACCAAAAATGGTTTCTATGGGTCACTTTCAAGGCGGTTCTATCCATTACAATGATCTCTAACATGTATATGTGTGCTTGGTTTAATATTACGATATCATGACTAATGAGATTATGTCATCAAACAACCCACACTCTAGTCTTATGTGTTAGTGGTGTCTATCTACCTTGCAAAATAACAATCAAATATGGACATAATACGAATGTACACAATGTTAACATTCATTTGATCTCGTCCTCCAAAGCATGTACTTGAAGACATACATCATTGAGTATTATCAAGCTTTAGACATTCATAATATTTCCTCATTATCTCATAACTAAGTGAAACTGATGATATGGAAGCTTGCCTTTATGAGTATTAATCAAATCCTTTATGGTTCATGCCATGTCAATCATCACATGATTGACTCTCTGGGCATCATACCTTACCAGCATACTCCCACTTGTCGATCAGCCACAAATCTTATTCTTAGTGATCCAAATATGTCCACCATTTTTTTGTTGCACTAGTGCAAATTTTGTGGGTTAGCAACACTTTGTTTATAGTTGATATATTGCAAGCTTCTTATTTCTTCGCTCTGAGATAAACCACCATAATATGTTATCTGATATTCTTTGCCTACAAGTAGCTCCATTGTTGTCACAATATCACTATTGTGTCATCAAAGGTTGGAACATCTATAAGTTCATCATATTAACTTCTAGATCCATATAGTATCACTATGTGTTCATAACACAAGTATACACTCATCTTCTATTGTAAAATAGAACTAATGGCTATAAATTCGGAACCCTCCAACTAACAACATTTCTCCTTTTAAAACAAATATATTTAATTTGCGATCACATTTGTCATTATAGAAGATTGCATTGACGAAACCCTTTAAATCTAACTATTCCTTTTATTGCTATCCTTATTAACTAGCAATCTATCCTTAGGTACTTCACAAGTACACATGGATTTCTTTGATGCATTCCAATAACCCTTATTGGAATTTACTATCATCTTGTCATGTCCAATACATACAAGATTATATGGGATAAGTACACCTATAGAGTTCATGATAGATCCATTTCTACAGCCTATGGCATCTTGATCGTATCACTTCCATTTTTCACAAGAATTGGTATATAAGGTTCATGAGAGACTAATCCAAAGTCCCTTTCACTGAATCCTTTTTGTGTTGAACTCCTTCAACACATTGCTATTGCATGTGTTGGATCTAGGGCTCTAGAGGGGGGTGAATAGAGATTCAAAATTCTCACAAGAATAGTTAGACCTTCAAATTATATCAATTAAAATCAAATGCTTAAGAACAATTTTGAAGTCCTATCTAAGCAAGATTAGCAAGGATAAGAATGATTGAAACATACACTTGGACATGGTGTTTTGAGTGGTTCCAATCTCCAAACGAGGAGACTACCAATCCACTACCTAGAGGGGTCAACCTCTAGGACTTTGCAACCCATGTATACTTATATTTCATCATAAGAGATACAAGGAGACCACCATACATCCAAGACCTTACCAATTCAAGACTTACCCACTTGATCAAGATGTCTTCAGCCTTCACTAAGGACTTACCATGCATCAAGTCTTTGGCCTTGATAGAATTACCCACTCTTCTTGAATCTTTGCCTTACCCTTCTTTTTCAACTGGAGAAGATCTTCACCTCTTCTACAACCTTGAAGAAGAACAATAGCTTCACCTTCACTCAGAGAAGCTCACGTCAACCTTTGCTCTTTGAGAAAGGGGATTGGAAAGATGAAAGAAATGAGAGCTTTATAAGATAACATGGAGGTAGCTCTCTTACAACATGCCTAACTCACTCATAATCATGAAATGCTTTATAAATGAGAGAGATAAAGGGGCTCAAATGGCTGCAACACACTCAACTATAACAAGGACCAAGTATAACATGAATGAGGAAACTTGGAATGAACTCCAACAGATCTTATTTATAGTTGGGGATGTTCCTTTGCATGTGAGATCACTTAAGAATAAAAAATAGTCATTTTACAACTTGAAATAGATTTATTTAGATTTACAACAACTCTCCAATGGTTAGAATCACTTTTTCTACATTTTTCGTATAGTACATTTGGTCGAGTTTCAATAAATATAACTTGAATGATGCACTAATTGACAAAGCTAATTTTCAAACTATCGATCGAGTTTGTTCTGGGAAACTCAACCAATGAGTCAAAATTAGTTTTGGTCAGTGAGTCAGTCTGTCAAGTTCTGTGAGTGTACAACTCGACTGATTAATCCATTTCCAAAAATCCATCACCAATCGGTCGACATTCAAACTCGGCCGACAGAGTTATTGTGACAAATGTTTTGAAATGGTTTTAGAGTGACCAAATGTTAGAATTGAGTGTTCCTGATTTTTTCTCATCTTAGTTACAAGTCATATCATCAATACAAGTGATTACAAAATTAATCAAAGGTGATTTCCAAAATTGCACACTTGCATTGACTTTTACTTGAACTTGGACAAGATAGGGCTTGTGTAATTTGATCCTTTTCATGTACCTAAAGCATAAAATCAATCTTAAACGAACATATTAGATACATATGAATGAAATGGTTAAGTCATTATCAAAATATAGACAATGTATAACTCTCAAGTCAACATTCTCCCCCTTTTTTGACAATGACAAACTATTCCTCAACATATTGAAAAGGATATGTGTTACAACCCCAATTTTTGGGTTCATTTGGTGAGGAATGTAATTTCTCATCTCAAAGATATTTGAAAAAATAATGATATAATTTGTTTGGAATAAATGGATTTCATTTACAATAGCCTTGATGATTGTGTTGTGGGCTTTATTTGCTATTGGGCCCAAATAATAAGAAAATTCAATTAGAAAATGAATAATTGAATATTTAAGAAAACAAAAATGTGGAAACCTCTAGAAGGCAAATCCAAAGGTGGATTTCGTGCCTCTTGGGTTCCTTGGGTCCCAAGGAATCCAAAGTTGCATAGAAAATGCAATAACAAAAGAAAACATCAATTAAGTATTTCTTTATTAAGAAAGAAATTGAAAATAATGATAAAATGTGGAAATTAAGTGGAAAGAGGTATAATTGAGTTAGCCTTGGTGGATTTTTGTAGCCCAAGGATTCCTAATGATAAAAGGAATACCAATGAGGAAAATAAAAGAGAAATAAAGAGAAATCCTCAAAAGGAGATATTTTAATAAGAAATAAACATGATAATGAGAAATAATGCATATAGATGCATCTAGAAGGATAATAAGTATCCTTATGAAGGAATTTTGAAAATCTTTGAGTTTCTTGGGATCCAAGGAGTCCCAATAAAGAGGAAAGAAAGAGAAAATATCAATAATAGAAAACAAGAAGATAATGTGAATACATAATTAATGGATTATGTAGCATTGTTAAAAAGGAAATATTTTCTAAAAATAGAAATTCATGACCCATGGATTAAAAAGCAAACCTAAAGGGAATAAGAGAAAAAAATTTCGAATTCCTTAATGACCAAGGATCACGAGGAAACAAGGAATTAATTGAAGAGAGAGAAAGAGACTTGCTTCTCATTGAAGGAATATGATTCGTAATAGGAGAGGACTTGTTTCCTCTTAGGTGGGCATCTTAGGGTGAGGATACCCTCCCCTATAAAAGGGGTAGACCCCTTGGTTCAAGTTCAAAGAAGAAAACCCACATCTTCCTCTCTCTTCACTATCTTCTTCTTCCTTATTCTCATCCTTAAACCCTAACCATGAGTAGCTACGTGATCCTGGAGAAACGAGGAACCCAGGTGGGGTTGCGATGGTAGCTGATCATGAGGCGATGCCAAAGCAGGGTTTAGATAGGGCCGCCATGCTCTAAGTGATGCACCTTAGCCGCAACACGGCTGCAAGGTCGACCATGGATGGCAGACCCGACCTACCTAGACCAGCAATGCTAGTCGAGCTCTAAGGGCATCTGTAGGAGCGTGGAGGCTCGTTGGAGGCAGTGGAGGGGTCCCCGATGGCCGACGAGGCCAGGGAAGAGGAGGAAGTGTCGCTCCATCGCGTCTAGGGTAGCACAGCACGACTGCCCAAGGTGGAAGAAGGAGAAGGTCACATTGGACTGTTCTACCCCTCAGCGGGCTAAAGAACTGGTCACTTACACAGGGGTAAATGCGTAATTGAGTTATGTTTCCAAATCAACAACGTTGCATGGACGGAGACACGTGGCACTCTTCCATTGGCCAAGAGGTATACAATTTACAAAATTCATAGTTAATTATTGGTAGCTCCAATGGAAACATATAATACATGAAAATTGCTCAGAAAAACAAGAGGAATCCAATAAAAATAGTTTTTGAAGCTAATTCCTTTTGCAAATCGAAACGTAGTGTCATTTATCAACTTTAATGTAATAATGATTAAAACACCCTATTTTGTTATGATTAATGTGATTCGTAGGGTTTAATGGATGATTAAAGTTGATATTAACATGTTAATCATAAAGAGATACATTAAGATAAAAAAAGATGAACTTTGCATGTAATTAGTCTAATTTAGAGTTTCATGTGCATGAATATGCTTCAATGGGCCTTGAAACCCTAATATTGGTAAATGCAACTTTTAATGGCTTTAATTATTCAAAATTGTGAATAAAGTTAAGCAATGATGATTTTAAGCTATTTTGAGTATAGAAGTTCTTAATTGTGGATTAATATCCTTAATATGAAATTAGGGTTTTCTAGTGAATAAAAATTGGTTTTAATGATATATAAAGTTCATTTGTGAGTGGTTCAAAAAAAAAGTTCATTTGTGAGTTAGATCATAATGAACTATGAATTGATGATAAATGAGCATAATGATCTTGTCATGGATGAAAAGGATAAAAATGGTAGTTTTAATATAAAAGAGGCATAATGGGCTTAATTTATGTTTAATTATGCCTTTAATCTAAAATTAGGATTCGTAAGTAATTATATAAATTAGGATTTAAAATAGTATAAACAAAGTGAAACCCTAGTTGCAAATGAAACCCTAAAATGGATAAGGAAACCATAGGAAGAAATTTCAAGTTGAATAGAAAGAATCTTGATAATGTGTGTAGTAAATAAAGTACATGTGATTTTCAGGATTCTTGATTGTATAGTTGAACTACTTGCTTGGATTGCCTTCTTGGTTGGAATTGATATGAACTTGAATCTACTGAACATGTATGTGGTTACACTTATGAATAACCTCTCTAGTTTCATGGTGATTCCCGAACGTTTTATCGGTTGTTTGAAAATAACTGTTGGATGTCTATTTATTTCATACAACTATAAAGTGACTATGATTATCCCCATAAATATACATATAACTAGCTAGATCTGGGTCCACCTCTGTTGCTTTGAAAAGGCTAAAAAAGGGGTAATCCTAGAGCAAGGTCTAGGTTACCGTGAGTTAGAAACTGGGCTACCCATGTGTAGTGCCATGAGGCTCTTTAGCACACCATGAGTTAAGGAGTGGTCTACCTATGGGTAGTGCCATGTGACTCGACCCTAGAAACTGGTTCACCAAATAGGCAGATCATGAGGGGTTTAATGGGGATCTACCATAAGGAAGGTAGTATCCAGGTCCACTGCAGGGATAGCACAGAGGATAGGGTATTCATAGATCGCGGAGTTATATTTAAACTTTAATATTGGTTGTTAAATGATTAATTGAATGAATACTTTGTTAACATATTTGCATGATTATTGTTTCCCCCACATACCAGCTTTATTCTGATCGACGTTTTGTTTGTCGGCATTTTAGGTACAAGCCAAAAAGGACAAATAGTAAATCGTCATATTGTGAAATGCATGAATTAAAATTTCAAGGAGGATTAGTTAGAGTAGAATCCATAAGTGGATAGAAGTTTCGAGATCCAAGTTTTCAACAGGTATGCAAAGTTTTTATTTTTACCATATTTCAGTATAGTTGGTAGAATTTAATAATTGTTATTGATTAATTGTCGAACCTATGATCCTATTAATTGGGATAATGGCTCTGACCTTCTGGTCTCCCTTAATTGGGGGTTACCAGGAGGCGGGGTCATTACATTTGGTATCAGAGTGAAGGTTCCTCACTTAATATTTAATAATTATTAAATTTTACAAATTTTGTAGAACCCAAGGGCGTTATTAGATGATTATCCAAAAGACAGAGGTGTCTAGAAAAGGATCACGACCGGGGGCTGGCAATATTTTCCTCCGCACCGCTAGTCGGAATATGAGGACTCCCAGATCCGTGTGACTGCCTGGCCAAAGTCTTAGGGTATGATTCAAAATAAGATACCTTTAGGACTCTCTCATCTTATTCATCCCTTCTCAGCTGAAATTCTGTTAAGGACCTTAAGGATTAGGGTTTTCTTTCTTCTCCTCACCCTCTTGAGGTATGGGTAAGGTTGATAAGGTTTAAGGAATCCTCCATCAAATTAATAAAAAGCATGTAAATAAGATGTCATGGATATAAGCTTAATAGATTAAGCATAAATGAATAGATACATGCTTAGGTCGTATGACATAAGTTGTCATGCCCTCAGGAGAGACCTGAGGCTAGACCTTCTTGTCAGGAGGATAAGGAAAGAAAGTTAGTCTCAGAGATAGAGATCTCCATTTCAAGTAGAGACCTGGCACATCCTCTGAGGATGATGTTAACCCTAAATGAAGGTTAGAGAGAGAGATGTCATGATGAGTTAGACTAGGTGTTTGGATGGACATGCCTTGGATGCCGTATGAGCCATAAGAGGTTGGATGACCTAGTACCTCTGGCGACCCAACCCTGGGAAGGGTCGTGCATGTTAGAGTGAAGGATAGCTCCTTCATTGATGAGGTTAGAGAAGAACCTATGGAAACCCCATGAGCTTATATGGGCATAATATGCACCCAGAATGTATCAGTAGTGCGAGCAATAGGTTGAAACCCTGGTCGGGAGAGTTTGATGGATAACTAATGTGATAAGCATAAGGGGCTATGGATAACCGTGAGCGAACATAAGTTGAATATAGGCTTCATCCAGGTAGGGGCATGCTTTTGAGGTTGATCCTTCATGAAGAGAGGACCTCTAATGGTGAGGTTGGTTGTAGGGTTAGCTCTAGAGAGAGAGAGAGAGAGAGTAGGAAACCAAGCAAGAAGGTTGGAATCCTAGACTCCGAGATATGAGGAAAAGTAGGGAGTTGAGGATGATGCGACCTAAGTGGATGATAGTGGTCGCCACATGCTTGATCCCATGAGGTTGATGATGTATTGGTTTCCATGAGAGGAACCAAACCCTAGAGAGAGGATGAGTCTGTTGGTACCTCTATACCTATGGTATAGATGAGTAGAAGAGTTCCTTAGACCTAGAGAGGTTTCGTAACAGGTTATGAGGCCTTGTACCTTGTTGATTGTCCTTGAGGAGGACTCAACTTTAAAGTGTTGATCGAGGAGAAGGATGACAGGAAGTGTATGTCATACCCGATACATGTTTGGTTTTTGGTTAAGAGGTTGAGCAGACAGTTGGACATCAGGAAAGTGAACCTATGGTTCCTAGGCCTAAGAGGGAAGTGGTATACCTAATGCTCATGATGAGAATTAAGTTGCTATAGTTTCAAGCATGGTACTCCTCATGTATAGAGGAAAAGGGAAGCCCCTTAAGTTTAAGGTATGTTTTATGAACCCCTCACAACTAAGTTGATGACAAGGAAAGGTATGGTCTTGATCCAATGTTGAGGAATGAGAACAAGTATGACCTAGCATGGTTAGTTAGTGTTCCGCTTGTGCCTTAGTAGCTACTGAGTTAAGCATGCTCATATGGATGTAAATCCTAAGGATTTCTGTGACCTTGTTTTCAAGGGATGAAGTTTCCTCCCATCCTGGGAGAGGGACCCTTTTGTAGGGTGTATACTAGTTTTGTTGGTTTAAGGTAACCTAAAGAGGTCTCATAGGATATTGAGAAGCTAAGTGAAAAGTACATGGTATGAGAATAAACCTGTAGACCCATAGATATCCATCTCTATGTGCATGTGGATGTGTTACCATGGAGGTAACCGGTATGGGACCTGACCAAGGTAGGCAGGCCACCATGACCCTTATGAAAGAATGAAAGTCGGCCCATGAATGCAGAGAGAGAGATGATGAAGGTTTGGGTAAGGTTATGAGTTGAACATGTACTAAAAGAAAATCTTAAGTCTATCCTAGGGCCAGGTGGGGATAAGACTAATGGAAGTAGGAGTTTCCTAATTCCCTAGTTGCACATGACCATTGGGTGGGGAGGTAACAACTATCATTGTCTGAGGGCCATAGGTTAGGAGATTGATCACCTTCATGAACTCATGGGACCCAAAAGGAAGATTAATAAGGCACTCTCTAGATGCATAAGGGAAGAGGGATGACCCCAAAAGTATCAGTACCCCATAGACCTAGAGGAGATGACCAAGGGATGTGTGTAAACCCCAGTAACTTTGAGACTAGTTTTCCATGGAGATAACTTTGATATCAAGATGATTGTGATGTAGAGACATATGTGGCACGTTGCAACTTAGATTTAAAGGTGTATTGGAAAGGTGGGATGTATTGTCTCTACTCTTGGAACATGAAGAACTTTGTATTTGGACGGCCGCCAAATGCTTATTTCCTCTTGTTATGGGGGTGAGAGATAGGACAGTATGCATGCCTTACACCAAGGATAAAAGATGATGTGAGTTGGAACGTTGCTGTGATGTATGAGGATAGAGAGGATAACATACACTGGTGGAGTGAACGATACACGAATGGTTTACCAACACTAAGAGAAATGTGGTAGTCATCTTTTGAGAATGTTTTATCATGAACTATGTGGAACTTACAAGTTATACCAGGTTGAGTTTGATCACCATGATGATGAAATTAGAGAGTGTTCTTGATGAGTATAGACTTAGAGTTTGAGACGAGATGATAAGTGGAACACATGAAAGTGTATGTCTTCAACATTACCTAATACCTAAGGATGTGAAGTGGTAATGGATGCTCTGGTTGAGATATAGTTGCCTAGTTTGGCTAGAGAATAGAAGAGGTTGTTAGGCAAACCCTTAGTTTGGAAAGAAGTTATGTTTGGCTAACACTCAGATGTAACAAGATCTGTTGAACAAGTTAATGGTTGTTTGGTTAGCTAGCCTAGGCCTTGATGCAATGAAAGGATGGTTGTAGAACCTCAAATGCACTTCCTTGGAAAGGAAGGTGATGAAAGCCCGACTAGAGTGGTTTAAGGTTTCTCAGGAATAGATCTTGAGGAATCATGACATACAGGAAATCATGATTGAAGATCACCATACACTGTGGTACTACTAAGATAATAAGTGACAGTAGTACTTTAGATGCCTAACACGAAGTTGCTTGCGGTATATGGCCATACAAGCCAAGGGAGAAGGACGAACACCAGTAACCCAGTGCATTGATATAAAGAATAAAGAGTCCCCGAAAGAGAAAGGGAGTTCATCACTATGCATGTTGTAAGTCTCCCCTGGACCAAGGAAGGTCGAGATGCAACATGGGTTATGGTAGATCGCCTTACTTAGATGACATGAGAAAGAAAGATTTTTGTCACGGGACATATCTGGTTGAACAACCCATGAGAGAGATGGTTCAACTACACCATGAAGTGAGTTCAAAGGTTCTTGAGTTTGACCTAAACGTTCCCTTCCAAAAGGTGGAAGTAGGTACATGAAGGACTTGATGTTAGTACAGTTTATCACCCTTAACTAATGGTTAGTATGATCTAGACTAGAGGTTCTGATGAGAGCATGTGTGCTCATTAAGGGTGATACATGAAGACAATTCTTGTCCTTTGTAAGACGTGATGATAACCACCATAGCCAGTATCGAGATTTAAAGAACCTCTATAAGGGAGGTTGTGTCGGTCACCACATCAGTAAGGTGATGTTGGTGAAAGGACCACATGATGGTTAGAAAATGACCACAATGTGTGTAGATGAAGTCTCTTTGATCGTGTAATGGCTGAAAGGAGCCTAAAGACGATGGGAGTCATGAGCGAATGCAAAGTAGACAGACATGCAGTTCACTGTGGGAGAATATGTGACATGAAAATCCGACCCCTCTAAGCTATAGATAAGAAAGTTGAGTCCCCGATACTTGGGTCCATTGAGATAGATTGGTGGAGAAGGTTAACCGAACCCCTCAGGATAAAGAAAAGTGTGATGAGTTCTAGGTGTCCAATTTAGTGCACTATGTGAGGTACCCCGACCATGTGCTGAGCAATGAACCTAGTGAGCCCCAAGGGAGGCTGAAATGGCCTGAGTCACCTGTGCAGTTTATAGACGCTAGGATGAAAGAACTCAGAGAAAAGAATATGTGATGATAAAGGTTCTTTGGAAGCGCCATGAGTAAGGTGAAGCCACATAGGGACCAATGATGGAGATGGAAAAGTCTTATCCTGAATTGTTTATTTCCTTGATAGAAATTTGAGGACAAAATTCCTATAAGAGGGGAAGGATGTTACAACCCCAACTTTTGGGTTCATTTGCTGAGGAATGTAATTTCTCATCTTAAAGATATTTGAACAAATAATGATATAATTTGTTTGGAATAAATGGATTTCGTTTACAATAGCCTTGATGATTGTGTTGTGGGGTTTATTGGCTATTGGACCCAAATAACAAGAAAATTCAATAAGAAAATGAATAGTTGAATATTCGAGAAAAGAAAAATGTGGAAACCTCTAGAAGGAAAATCCAAAGGTGGATTTCGTGCCTCTTGGGTTCCTTGGGTCCCAAGGAATCCAAAGTTGCATAGAAAATGCAATAAGAAAAGAAAAGATCAATTAAGTATTTCTTTATTAAGAAAGAAATTGAAAATAATGATAAAATGTGGAAAATAAGTGGAAAGAGGTATAATTGAGTTAGCCTTGGTGGATTTTCGTGCCCAAGGATTCCTAATGATAAAAGGAATACCAATGAGGAAAATAAAAGAGAAATAAAGAGAAATCCTCAAAAGGAGATATTTTAATAAGAAATAAACATGATAATGAGAAATAATGCATATAAATGCATCTAGAAGGACAATAAGTATGTTTATGAAGGAATTTCGAAATCTTTGAGTTTCTTGGGATCCAAGGAGTCCCAATAAAGAGGAAAGAAAGAGAAAATACCAATAATAGAAAATAAAAAGATAATGTGAATACATAATTCATAGATTATGTAGAATTGTTAAAAAGGAAATATTTTCTAAAAATAGAAATTCATGACCCATGGATTAAAAAGCAAACCTAAAGGGAATAAGAGAAAAGAATTTTCGAATTCCTTAATGAACAAGGATTAAGGGGAAACAAGGAATTAATTGAAGAGAGAGAAAGAGACTTGCTTCTCATTGAAGGAATATGATTCGTAATAGGAGAGGACTTGTTTCCTCTTAGGTGGGCATCTTAGGGTGAGGATACCCTCCCCTATAAAAGGGGTAGACCCCTTGCTTCGAGTTCAAAGAAGAAAACCCACATCTTCCTCTCTCTTCACTATCTTCTTCTTCCTTATTCTCATCCTTAAACCCTAACCACAAGTAGCTATGTGATCCTGGAGCAATGAGGAACCCAGGTGGGGTTGCGATGGTAGCTGATCACTAGGCGATGCCAAAGCAAGGTTTAGATAGGGTCACCATGCTCTAAGCGATGCACCTTAGCCGTAGCACGACTGCAAGGTCAGAAATGGATGGCAGGCCCGACCTACCTAGACCAGTAGTGCTAGTCGAGCTCTGAGGGCATCTGTAGGAGCGTGGAGGCTCGGAGGAGGCAGTGGAGGGGTCCCCGATGGCCGACGAGGCCAGGGAAGAGGAGGAAGAGCTGCTCCATCACGGTTAGGGAAGCGTAGCACAGCTGCGCAAGGTGGAAGAAGGAGAAGGTCACATTGGACCGTTCTGCCCCTCAGCGGGCTAAAGAACTGATCACTCACATAGGGGTAAATGTGTAATTGCGTTATGTTTCCAAATCAACAACGTTGCATGGACGGAGACACGTGGCACTCTTCCATTGGTCAAGAGGTATACAATTTACAAAATTCGTAGTTAATTATTGGTAGTTCCAATGGAAACATATAATACATGAA
Source organism: Alisma plantago-aquatica (assembly GCA_963693085.1). Lineage (NCBI taxonomy): Eukaryota > Viridiplantae > Streptophyta > Magnoliopsida > Alismatales > Alismataceae > Alisma > Alisma plantago-aquatica. Next base: position 820,200,383 of record OY856411.1, on the reverse strand, counting down.
AATTGCTCAGAAAAATGAGAGGAATCCAATAAAAATATTATTAGAAAATAATTCCTTTTGCAAATCAAACAGTAGTGTAATTTATCAACTTTAATGTAATAATGATTAAAAACCCTATTTTGTTATGATTAATGTGATTAGTAGGGTTTAATGGATGATTAAAGTTGATATTAACCTGTTAATCATAAAGAGATACATTAAGATCAAAAAAGATGAACTTTGCACGTAATTAGTCTAATTTAGAGTTTCATGTGCATGAATATTCTTTAATGGGACTTGAAACCCTAATATTGGTAAATGCAACTCTTAATGGCTTTAATTATTCAAAATTGTGAATAAAGTTAAGTGATGACAATTTCAAGCTATTTTGAGTATAGAAGTTCTTAATTGTGGATAAATATCCCTAATATGAAATTAGGGTTTTCTAGTGAATAAAAAGTGGTTTTAATGATATATAAAGTGCATTTGTGAGTTAGATCATAATGAACTATGAATTGATGATAAATGAGCATAATGATCTTGTCATGGATTAAAAGGATAAAAATGGTAGTTTTAATATAAAAGAGGCATAATGGGCTTAATTTATGTTTAAGTATGCCTTTAATCTAAAATTAGGGTTCGTAAGTAATTATATAAATTAGGATTTAAAATAATATAAACAAAGTAAAACCCTAATTGCAAACGAAACCCTAAAATGGATAAGGAAACCATAGGAAGCAATTTCAAGTTGAATAGAAAGAATCTTGATAATGTGTGTAGTAAATAAAGTACATGTGATTTTCAGGATTCTTGATTGTATGGTTGAACTACTTGCTTGGATTGCCTTCTTGGTTGGAATTGATATTAGCTTGAATCTACTGAACAAGTATGTGGTTACGCTTATGAATAATTTCTCTAGTTTCATGGCGATTCCCGAACGTTTTATCAGTTGCATGAAAAATAAATGTTGGATGTCTATTTATTTCATGCAACTATAAAGTGACTATGATTATCACCATAATATACATATAACTGGCTAGATCCGGGTCCACCTCTGATGCTTTGAAAAGGCTATAAAAGGGGTAATCCTAGAGCAAGGTCTAGGTTACTGTGAGTTAGAAACTGGGCTACCCACGTGTAGTGCCATGAGACTCTTTAGCACACCATGAGTTAAGGAGTGGTCTACCTATGGGTAGTGCCATGTGACTCAACCCTAGAAACTGGTTCACCTGATAGGCAGATCATGAGGGGTTTAATGGGGATCTACCATAAGGAAGGTAGTATCTAGATCCACTGTAGGGACAAAATAGAGATATGGTACTCATGGATCGCAGAGTTATATTTAAATTGTAATCTTGGTTTTTAAATGATTAATTGAATGAATACATTGTTAACATGTTTGCATGATTATTGTTTCCCCCACATACCAGCTTTATGCTAACTGACGTTTTGTTTGTCGGAATTTTAGGTACAAGCCAAAAAGGACAAACATTAAATTGTCATATTATGAAATGCATGAATTAAAATTTCAAGGAGGATTAGTTAGAGTAGAATCCATAAGTGGATAGAAGTTTAGAGATACAAGTTTTCAAAAGGTATGCAAAGTTTTTATTTTTACCATATTTAAGTATAGTTGGTAAATTTAATAATTGTTATTGATTAATTGTCGAACCTATGACCTATTAATTGGGATAATGACTCTAACCTTCTGGTCTCCCTTAATTGGGGGTTACCGGGAGGCGGGGTCGTTACAATATGTAAAGTTATACCTTAGCCTAGTGAATTATAAGGGGATTCATAATTTTAACAATGTGAATTGCTGTCCCCCAATCCATGCTTACTCTTACCTGTATAGATAGTCTTTCTACACAAAGTAACATAACATGTATATACTATATGGTCCTTTAGCAAGTCACATGATAAAGCATATATTGAATAAGAAAAGGATCACATAGGCAATAAAAGCAATATAGTTGAGCTTCAAAACATTGAGATACTCTTCCCCTTTTGGAATTATCAAAAATGAAGGGGGTAGAAGAGAACAAAAATAGCTCTTCTCCAAGCACAACAAAAACATACATACACAACATAGAGTATGCAATCTCATAGCAAACAACAAACAGAGACAAGCAATCGAAGTTATAATCAAAATAGGGGAAACATGTCACTAACTCATGAGATATAGTTAATCAAAGAGTAAGCATACATATGGTTAAGATTACAACATTGAAAGCATGTCCTCAAAACCACTACAAGCTAAAATGATGAAAACAACAAGATGATAAAAATAGTACATCTCAAATAATGTGCCCATATATATTTAGTGCAAAATAGTCTAGAAAGATATATATGATCAACATCTAAAGACTAAAAACTAAAACATTTAAATGCCTAGGATATCTATGTCCAAGACATCATCATCAGAATCTTTTGGATCATACTCATCATCTCCATCTGAAGGCGTAAGAGGGATAGCAACTTCACCTTCATCACTAGATGCACCAGCAAAGCCATCATTAAAAACATCTCAACCATCCTCACCATCGTCTTCAGATGCCTCCTCTTCATCAGCAACAACTTCTTCATCAGCCTGGTCGGGCATCCCCTCATTGGCAGAAGGACCTAAGCTATGACTGGGCCACACAGTATTTTGCTCAGCCCAAGACATTCCAAGGTCATGCAACTCTTGAGCTTGATGGAAAGTAGGAGCAGAGGTGCCAAGTCCTGCATGCAAGGTAGCTATAGAACCAGTAGGGAGAGGGAGCACTCTACGGGTAGATCCACCAAGAGTAGAGGGTGTAGCAGTGGAAGTAGAAGATGGAGGGGTTGGGTAAAAGTGATTGTATGCATAGGATGCATAATCACCTCCTAGGTAGGGCTGGTAGGTAGGGTAAGGATGGGCGCATGAAAGGTTCATGGTAGAAATGATAGCACAGAGATCCTGATGCATATTCTCCTAAACCTGAAGGTTGTACTCATGGTGATGCATCATGTAACCCATGAGGGTCTCATTTGATACATGAAAAGAGGTGCAGGCAGGTCAGGATGGCTAAGGAGGTGGAGGTTCCTGGGTGGAGGTGGAGGCTCCATGTGTTGTAGAAGAAGGGGTAGACACACTCTTCTGAATTGTGGTCTCACTAATACATACTCCTTTTTGAGACCACATTTTTTTGTGGTAGTTAAAGACCATTTTTTTATGTATTAGTGAGACCACAATTCAGAAGAGTGTGTCTAAAGGCTACATAAAAAAATTGTAGCAAAAACCCCTTATTTTGTAGCTAAAGGCTTTAACTACATATTTCTTTACCCATACCAATTGTAGTATATGCTCGTATAGCTAAAGTCTTTAACTATATATTTCAAATATGTAGTTAGATAATCCATTCGCTACAAATTCATATGTATTTGGAAGCATAGCTAGACATTGTCCTTACATATTTAAATGTAAGTATAATTGTAGCTAAATGTATGACTACAATTGCATATATAGTCAGTATGTAGAAAAAGATGAAGTTAATACATTTTATGTGTAGTTAATGTGTAGGGAAAGGCAGCAGTTACTACATATATATATATATATATATATATATAGTTGGATTATGAATCTAGCTATATTTGTTGTATCATTTATTACGCATACATATATGCATGGTTAGATTATCATATATTCTATAATCTATCAGTACAGAATCTCTTTTACTAATAAAATAATAGTAGTTAGACCAAGTTATATTCATTATACAAACAATCTTACTTTCACTTATAATGAAATATCAAATGTACGTGGGGAGGACATATACCTTTCCCCCGTTACACAATGTGCACAAAAAAAGGATATACATATATTAATGATTCATTGAGGTCTACATGCATCTTGGCAAAAGAGTATCTATCTTTCTCAGCAAGTGTCTTTATTGTCTTTTCCTTTTGTTTGATGAGTTGGTGATTGCATTTGCATACCAATCACCTTTGCTGACACGTCATGTTCATTATGATTCACTAGGGAACATAACCTCTAAGCTAGCATTGTTCTTTTTTTTAGCAGGAGCATTTGCAATAGCAGTAGTCAAGAATGGAATCAACATTGACTGAGAAACATCAATTTGACATTTTTTTAAGGACACTTGAATCATAATCTGCAGCAATCCAATGCTTTCTTGATGAGATGCACGCCAGTTCTATTCTTCTCGAATGTTGAATACTACTATAGGATGAGAGAGTATAACATGTAAACTTCTCTTAGTATTTATTCAAAGAAGGAAAAAATAGAAACAAATGACTTTGTTTTGAAAGGGGTCTATAGAAAAATGACCAAAACGTATATAATTTATAGCTATGCAATAAAATACGCCCTAACAAATGTTCAAGAGTAACATGATATTGTCTCCAATATGAAAAAAGTCAGTAGTTTCTACTCGCCACTAGATAACTAGAGGGCACCTGCACGCTGCTACTCCACCACCGGGTTTGCAATAACTGAGGCTGCCTTACCTATCATTAAATTGCACTCTTGGTAGTATCTGATTCGTGGAACCTTTCATATGCCCAACTAAAAAAAATTAACATAAGAATAACACTTACATGGAATTCATTGGTTTCTATGAAAAATATTGCTCCACCCAAATCTAGTTCTTGTTACCACGACTTTCAAAGCTACTAAATTTCACCTTTGATCCTTCATCTAGGGAAATATCTACTTGTAGCAGGAAACATGTGTTATTCTAAAGGGTTCAGTCTAGCATGCCTTTAGATAGTAGGTTATCAGTAGTCTCCACTTGAGGATCTAATCAAGTACCATGGGGAAACTAATGGTCAAACAATCTTGATTAGATTCCTTAGAGCACATTATAAAAACTCTTGCAGAAGCACATGACATTGAGGCCCTGAAGAACAACATTGTGGCTCTGAATGAAGATCCAAGAAAGTTTGAGAATGACACGATGACTCTTCTGAACAACATTAAACCGTATGTACAATTTCTATCTGTTCTTCACCATCTTTACTCTCTTCCTCTTCTTCTACTAGTGTCATATATAAAGCAACCTTGCAAGGAATAAAGTAACATGATAGCACGGATACAAACATACACAAACCTCTATAGTCCTTCATTTTTCTTGCCATGTATATATAGGGAAAGAAATAAATTGGGAGGAATTCTTCACCAGTGCCTGAATTGTAGTTGGTTTTGCATGTTAATCTATAAATGACTTAAGATGGTCATATCTGATCGCCTTGATAGCACGTCCTCTAGTCAAAGAAAAAAAAGTAGGAACATCGTAATGACATGTGACAAAACAAAACCCAGAGGGAATACGAAGAAAACAAAGATCATAAAAACCAAGAAGCTGAATAATTGTATAACTAAAGTAGAATTGGAAAAATGAACATGATTACTTTCAAATAAACTAAGCAACTAGAAAGGCGTCTATAGCACGTGTATGTACCAGAAGGAGAATCAGACTTGACTCATCAGTGTATAAAACAAAATCTGTTTGAAAGATGTCTGACTCAATCACAAAAACAGCAGTCATCAACTAGTAAAACTATCTCAAGATGCAAGCCTTTGCATTAAACCAGAAATTAGGATTTAGATAAGACAAAGAAGTATATAACTACCGACTTCCCCAAAGGCGACTACAGTGGCGGCGGCTTCATTCCGTCGAGATCTATCGGGGGCAAATGGTTTCCAACTTGGGAATGTAGTTGATGATTCTTCTAAGAAGGGAAGGTTTACCTCAGTCATAGATCTTGAGAGGAACCCAGTTAGTTGGGAACTGATCTCACCGAAGCAACAAGGGAGCCCAGCCGATCTGCAGCCGACAGAAATCACTATCATAGATGGCAAACTCATATACTCTAAGAAGGAAGCACTGAAGGTTGCTGAACGATGGAATAGGTGTCTAATATGGTATGTCATTGACTTCTATCCACATATCCCTACCCTGGCGGCGTACTTCTCCAGTGTCTGGAATACCAAGGACTCGTTTGAGGTCTTTGACAGGGGGGATGGTTTCTTCCTTATCCGATTTTCTGATCAGGACGATCTCTAAAGGGTTCTAAATGGCGAGTGGTATGTCAAGAGCACGCCGGTAGTTTTGAAGCAATGGAAGCCTGGCAAATTTCAATCAAAAGATATCCTCGAGAATGTTCCTGTTTGGGTGGAGATATGAAACCTTCCGGTTGAGCTTTGGGATCCTAAGTTCTTTGGAAGAATAGGATCTTATCTGGGAATTCCTCTCAAAATGGATGCTCAAACGCAGGCAGTTCATCGTATAGACTTTGCTAGGATTCAAGTTCTCATGAATTGCAATGCGAAGTTTCCGCGCAAGATTACCCTACAGAGTGACGAAGGTGATGAACACCAGATTAATTTGAAATATGAATGGATCCCAACCAAATGCGGGAAGTGTGGATTTCTGGGTCACGATAAATTCCGAATGAAGCCTATTGCTCCAAAGGTGGGTATTACAGTAGCAGCTCCGAAGAAAGTCTGGGAAGTGAAGAAGAACCAGGGCTGTCCTCCAGCTGCATCTAACCCATCAAGTGTTCAAGGGAATGTTTCTGAGTATGTCATAGAGGAAATTGAGGACGAAGATGAAATTTCTGCTGCAAAAAATGTTGTTCAGGAGGAGTTGATTATTGAAGATCATGTTCTATCTGTGGGTGTTAATGCAGGGTTTGAGTATACCAAAAATGAGAGGGCTGCTTTGGTGCGCAAACCTGCTGATGAGTTATATGTTCCTTCTACTCCGGTTACTATTAATGAGGTTAAAACTCCAGACAGTGATGTTAGCTCTCAGGCCTCGTCTAGCTCCATACAGCTTAATAACAAGGATAAATCTCTGATGGTTCCACCGAAATGTCAGGCCAAACTTAATGTGAGACTTTCACACAGACTAGATAAATCTAACTACTCTCCAGTAGCGGTTTAATTACAAATGATTTCTTCTTGCACTGAGGCTGTCAGTCCAACAGTCGAGGTTAAGAAATGAGTACATCTCTCTCTATAGCTTCTTGGAACATGAGGGTTATTACTAATAAGATTTTTTCCGTCCAAGAAGAGATTAGAAGGTCGAGGCATGATATTAACATTCTGGTGGAAACTAAACTTCGAATGAATATGATTTCTAAGGTTATGAATAGATATTTTCCTAAATTCAAATGTGTGTCTAACTCTCAATCTAACCCTCTTGGTAGAGTGCTTATCTTGTGGAATGACAATAGATGTAATATCTCAAAAATTGAGGAGAATGATCAAGTTATACATGCAGGCATTCAGGTCGACAATTCTATTCTTTATTTGTCCGTTGTGTATGGTCACAACCTTGACAATGATAGAGTTGGTCTTTGGGAGTCTATTTGTAGTTTCTCTATGAAGGTTTATGGCTCTTGGATCTTGATGGGAGACTTTAACTGTGTTCGTAAGGCTAATGAAAGAGTCAGCAAACAAATTCCTACTAAAAAGTCTATGGATGATTTCAACGCCTATATTATGAATTGTGGTCTCTATGAGCTTGATCTGAGTGGTCCTTTTTTTACTTGGAACAATAACCAGAGTGGTGTGGACTTTGGTGCTTCCAAAATTGATCAGATCCTTTATAATGCTGATTTTCTCTCTACTTATGTGGATTTTTCTGGTGACTGCTTCTCTAATATCATTTCTGACCATAGGAAGATTATCTTATCTATTGGGCATCCTCGGAAAATCAAAGCTCCGTTTAGATTTGTGAATGCCTAGACTCATCATAATGATTTCCTCAATGTTTTCAATCATGCTTGGAGCTCTGAGGTCCATGGTTGTGCTATTTTTAGACTGTACAGGAAGCTATCCTCTCTTAGAGTTAATCTGTCTCAATGGAACAAGAATATCTTTGGGAATATTGATGATAATTTTAGAATTGCTAAATTCAATGCTATCCAGGCACAAGAACGGGCTGATTCTCATCCTTCTAATCTGGTGCTTCGTGAGAATGCTAGAATCATGCTGGTGGAGGCTAAGAAACATGCAGACATCCAAGAAGCCTTCTATAAGCAGAAATCTAGGGTCTCCTGGCTTAAGGAATGTGATTCGAATACCGCATTCTTCTATTCCTCTTTGAAGACCAGGCGTCAAACTAATTCTATCAAGAAGCTTATGATTGATGGTTCTATCTCTTATGATAAAGATAGTATTAAAGGGTTTATTTCTTCCTTTTATGAAAGCCTCTTTAATGATCCGTCTTCTGGTTCTCATGTTTGGGATAGAGAGTGGAAAGGGAATGTTCTAACCCTTAATTAGAAGTGTTCTCTCATTCGTTTTGTCACTAGGAAGGAGGTGGACGATATTATTGTGAGCCTAAAGAATGATAAGGCTCCTGGTCCTGATGGCTATAATGATGTTTTTTATAAAAAAAGCTTGGCCCATCATTGGAGATGATGTCTATTTGGCTGTTCAGGAGTTCTTCAGGAATGGAAAGCTTTTGAGGGAGGCAAACAAAACCTTCATTACTCTTATTGCTAAAGGTGATGATAATTCTGATATTAAGAAATGGCGACCTATTGCTCTTTGCAACGATTTCTATAAAGTTATCTCTAAAGTTCTTGCTAATAGGTTGCAAAATGTTCTGCCTTGTATTATTGATCGTAATCAATGTGCCTTCGTCAAAGGTAGAAGCATTAAAGATGCTACTCTTCTTACTAATGAGATCATTAGTGATTTTAAGAAGATGAGTTCTACTAAGGCTATGTGTATTCAAGCTGATATCACTAAAGCTTATGACTCAGTTAATTGGAAGTACTTGTTTTCTATCATGTACGGGATGGGGTTTCCTATGATTTGGATCAAGTGGATTGAGGAAAATTTTTTATCTACTTCTTATCAGGTCCTTGTGAATGGTGAACCTACTAATTCCTTCTCTCCTTCCAATGGTGTGAGACAAGGGGATCTTATTGCTCCGTATCTCTTTGTCATAGCTATGCAAGGTTTCTCGGAGATGATTAAATGTGCTGAAAATGAAGGGAGGATCAAACCTATAAGTGCTTCCAAAAATCACACCATATCCCATCTTATCTTTGTTGATGACTTGATGATTTTTACTAAAGCTGATCCTGGTGTTGCTCATGCTTTGAGAAGCATTCTTAGTGATTTTGGAGCAATGTCTGGATTGAAAATCAATTCTTCTAAGAGCTCTATTATCTTTTCTAGAAATGCAGATAAAGATGCTATTATTGATACTCTGGGCATCAAAGAAAGTACTTTTCCCACTAAGTATCTCGGTTTACCTCTTTTTACTGGAAAGCTTTCTAAGTGTTTCTTCTCTAGTCTTATTAACAAGATTAAAAAGAATCTTGAGTGTTGGAAAGCTAGGGTTCTTTCTATGGATGGTAGACTTGAACTAGTGAATTCCACCCTTAGGAATATGCATATGTACTGGTTGTTTGCATTTCCTATTCCTGTTGCTGTTTTGGATAATATTGATAGAATTTGTAGGGATTTCATGTGGGGTGGAAATGATAATAAGAAAAGTATTCATTTGATTAGTTGGGATTGTATCACTGAGCCCAAAGATGAGGGGGGTCTTACTTTAAAGAAAGCTAAAGATACTGCTAAAGCTTGTTTGTTATATAATGCTTGGAATATTACTAGCAAGAAATACCACCTTTGGGTTAAGTGGATCACTGAGAAGTACTTAAGAAAGGCTTCCTTCTGGACCATGACAGAATCTCCTAATTTTTCATGGTTGTTCAACAACATTATTAGAATTAGGGATTCCTTGAGGGTGCATATTAAGTTCCATATTGGCAATGGCTGTAAAACCCTTTTGTGGCAGGATCCTTGGCTTCGTCCTAACAATTTCTTGGGTGATTTTTTTGATAAAAGTATGGTTTCTCTCTCCGGTCTTGATTGGAATAGCTTGGTCTCTATTGTTTTGAGTTGCAGTGGCTGGTGTATGCCTAGATCTAATAATAGATTCCAGCTTCAAATCCTTAAGGTGATAAAGGGTTATGGTTTTAATTTTTCTAAAGAGGATTATCTTACTCTCAATGATAAGAAGAATGCTACTTTTAGACTTATCTGGGACTGTATTAGAAACAAGAATGCCAAAGATGACCATTTTGCTTGGATTTGGAGAATCAAGACTCATATGTGTGCTAAGATTCATCTTTGGAAGGCTCGGCATAATAAGATTACAACTTCTGATTATTTGAGGAGATGTGGTATTCTGCTTCCTTCTATTTTCTTTCTATGTATGAAGGACTATGAAGACACGAACCATATCATGTTTGGTTGTGAGTTTATCTTAAATCTCTGGGCTTTGGCTTCCTGTTATTTAGGAAATGTTAATATCCCTAAATCTTGGAATGATATGCGCATTTCCAACTCTCAGGTCAATGACTCTCTTTGTAGTCTTTTATATTATCACACTTGGTGTGAAAGGAACTCCAGGGTTCATGAGGAGAAGTTCAAAGACGTGGAAACTATTTGGAAAATTATATATTCTGAGCTGAATATTTTTCATACGATCTTGAGTACTGCTGAGGCTTGATTCAGATCTGATGTTGGTTGCTATCCTCTGCTGATGTTCACTCCTGCTTTTCTTTTGGGATGGCTTGAATGGTAGAGTTTATCCTCCGGGAGTGGCAGAACTGTTTCAAGTTGGTTTAGTGCGCTTTCATTCTTTGCTTCTTGTTGGTTCTTATCTTGCTGTTCTGTTCTTGGTGTTGGGAGTTATCTTTGTTCTAGATTGAATGGTAGAGCTTATCCTTCGGGAGTGGCAGAGCTCTTTTGAGCTTGGTTTGTATGCTGAAGTGATGTTTATGTTGTTTATCTACTGTTACCTTCCTTGTCCCTTTGAGATGGCGGTTGTGGAGTTGCTTGGTGGTTCTTCTCTACTGTTCTTTTTCTGTGTTATAGGTGTTGGCTGCTACCTACTCACTGTAGATCAGTGATGGATGAGTTTTGCTGATGATGATCTGCTCTTCTGATAGTTCTCCCCTTCTGGATGCTCCCTTGCATTCGATGTTATATCTGTTGGTTGCAGCTGGTTGTCTTTTTTCTTGGTCAGGCTTGAGTGGTAGAGTTTATCCTGCGGGAGTGGCAGAACTCTTTCAAGCTGGTTTAGTGTGCTTCATACTTTCGATGGAGATATGAGTCTTCTTGGCTGCTCTATCCTTGATGAAGGTCATGCTGCTGCTAGATGATTTCTGTTGTTTTGTGTTGGTTTGGTTGCGACAAGCTTATCTCTCCTGTTTTTTGGTCTTTGGTTGATGTTGTTGGTGTTTGGTTCTGGAAGTATCTCTTGTGGTTGTCGTGATGCTCTCCTCTCATTCCAGTAATGATGGCTGAGTTGCTTATCTGCTGTTGCATTTCTTGTCCCTTTGAGAAGGTGGGAGTGGGGTTGTTTGGTTGTTCCTTTTTCTGCTCCTTTGCTGAGTTTATAGGTGTTGGTTGCTCCCCTCTCATTGATGATCAGTGATGGTTGAACTTTGTTGATGATGTTCTGCTCTTCTGATGGTTTAGCTGGAGTGATGGTTTTCTCTTGCTGCTCTTCCTTAATGGTGGGTGTTAGCCTGATCTTTCTTCTCTGGCTACTGATGCCTTGTGATCCTGATGAATGCAACTAGTGATCTGTTGGTGTTTTTTCTTGTCCCTTGAGAAGGGTGTGATGTTCATAACTTTTTTCTGCTGATGGTATTGCTGATTCATAGCTATGTCTCCCCTGATTCTGGTCTTTGGATGATGCTGCCAGCTTTTGGTTCTTGAAGCCTTCTGTTGGTTGGTTTCTCTCTGGAAGGGGTGTTATTCCCTGTTGGTGTCAGCTGCTATGGTTGAGGTTCCTTCCTTGTTTTCATGAAGGTTCAGCCTTTCTTTTGCTCGTGGTTCCTCCTTCTGTCTCCTCTCCTGTTGTGTGCTTTTGTTTGGCTTCTTTTGATGTAAAGATAGATAGCTCTTTCCTTTTGAGTTGGTTCCATTTTGGAATCAACATGTTTTGTACAGACACAAAAAGAAAAATGAAAAAAAGCAACATGATTTTTGGCCGACCAAAAAAGAAGAAGTATATAACTAATTTATTTTCATTTTCTTCAGAATATTGCTAATTGAGGGAAAAAACTAGGCAATCACTTGGCCCAAGCTTCAATGGAAGCCAAACACATGCAATTAACTTAAAAATTAACTTCAAAATAATCAAAGTAGATGTTAACTGATAATAGCTAAGCAAACCATAACTAAACAGACCAGCCATGTATCTCATGAGCTGGTAGACATATTTTGTTTGAGAAAATAAGTCTTACCAGACAAGTTCTGTACAATCTGAAGCTTAGAATACAATGCACATTTTAGAAGAGAGACTTCCAAGAAAATTACAAATCAGATTTTGAGATCTTAACCTGGAAGCTACAATCTCCTACACAAGAAATAAGATGCTTGTTCTTTGCAGCTTGAGCATATCAAACTTTTTCCCCTACTGACCAACCAATAGAGACATATGACATTTGAATTTCATACCTAAAAGATCAAATTAACATTTTCAATTGAATGGAATGAAAATGGGCTTGACGACAAAATTCATAAGCAAGCCACAGAAAATTCCCAGATTCACTGCAAGTATACCGTTGCAATATAACAAGATATCTCAACCACAGAAACAGAGTACCCATTATGCTAGATACTAACAAAAGAATAAACATAATCAATAATAATGTACCGAGATGTACAAGATTTGTTGGCATCTGGTTTGACTTTCAACAAGATCATAATCAGGTGTTCATGAAATTGCATAGGATTTCAACTTCCTTTGTAAGCATAAATTAATAAAAAGTTTCATCAATAAACAATCATAAATAGATATATGAATCGCAAAATACACCTACGATTCCAAAATAGAACAAGAAGGCCCATACCCTGAAACATCAAATCCAAGACGAGAGTCAATAGGCCGGTCCAGAGAAATGAATCAATGGAAAATTTTTACCAACACTACGCTTGAATGTAGACATCAAGAACCACCTAAAATAGTTAGATCATACTTTCGAATTCATTAGTTTTTCTTTCCATCATGCACTTAGCATTTGTATTTTGCTGATTGCATCTTGAACATGAGGGAGATAGTTAATAGTTTGAAGATAATACTTGTCCAAGTACGATGATTCAAACCCCACCACTTGGAGAAACTAGTCACATGTCAAGAAATATGCTCTTCCCACTCTGGTTTTCAATACAATATAAACGCGACTTGTAAGAGATTTCTTCCGTTGATACTGGATACTAAAACAGGTGCAACAAAGAAGTATAAAAGTGTATCTATATTTTTGCATGCTTTGAACATTCATGAGGAACCAACTACAAGCTTAATAGTAATAAAAACACAATTGATCTAGTCACACACCAAACTAAAGTTCATACGTGGAATAACTTGGAGCCACAATAACCCTCCAAGATTTAGAATCCATGACCCAATCACAACCTACCCCTACTAAAGGAGCCATGTAAAGTGGAAAAATAATAGAATGATGTAAGAAGTCTCTATTGCTGAACTATAAGAAATTAAACATGATTTGCCATGATGAGTCACTATCCATTTCCATCCACTCATTATATGAAGTAATGGTTGTTTCACAACAAAGGGAGAAGTTGTGCAACTGATACTAAATGTCACACATTACTAATTATAGGTGAAAAACAATAAAAAAATGCAATAAAAACTACCGTTGGTCGTCAATATCGTGATGTCCTTGTCATTAGCACTGCAAACCTGGAAAAAGCATGTACAACTAGCATGTAAGCGCACAAGTTTAAGGATATGCTACTAATTGAAGAAATTATTTGCACAACCAATAAAAAAAGCATGATTATGGAAGAAGCTGAATATAAAGTTTCATCTCCAGCCTAGAAAATCTAAATTGAAGGCACGAATTGTACAGATTCTAGAAAATTATTATGTCCAGTCAAGTATCCCATAGAGTACTGACGTCCATATATGTATTAGATATAATTGTATTATGCTTCATATCATGATAGCTAGATCAGTGGCCCTGGTGCTCAATTTGCAAAACTAGTGGGCTAGTTTGACCAAATGATGTAGGCCTGGATTGGATACCTGCATAATCACATACATAGAGAAAAATCAGAATTTGCATTATTCCCAAAGAAACTGGGAATCGTCAATAGTGATATTCTTAATAGAAATCCGAATATATATTAATAATTTTCTTTTCTATTTAATTCCAAACTATCAAACTAATGTTACAAAACATGCCCATGTGCTTCGCATGTTATCCTCAGTATCTTCATCATTGTTCTTGGGATCGAATTTATATGTGTTGGTGTATGGTAATCCAACAAGTTTATCACATATGCATGTGCATGACTAATGCTTCCACACACATTGTTTGAGAAATGTGAACTCTTGTCCTTGTATCAATCACTTATCTATTGCAGTCTTCCATAAGAATTTCAAATGTAGTGATATCACAAACTATTTAGATTAATATAATTTTAACATACATTGTATGATATTTTGAAAATGATAAAGAATTAAAGTTTACCTGATATATAATAAATATAACACAAAAGCACTAACTACAAATACCTTTGTACAAATATCTAATCAAAATGTCGTCTGGATACTCAATTACTGATAACATTCATCTTCACTGCAAACCCAGCCAAGTGTCTGGTCAAACTCATTGCAAACCGAGTTGACAACATGGTTTCCAAGCCATTTTTCTTCTTGGCACCCTAGACAAAGACGTTAACATCTTTTCCAAGAAAGTGAGGTCCATTTCATATTAAACTCGTATTGTAGTTGGTTTTTTTAATGCTAACTAATAAAGCCATCAAACAAGCATAACCTCATTAAGTATCTAGATTTTAGCTATATATGAATAGTTTTGTTTATCTATAAAAGAATTTTCTCTTCACTGATGCTAGGTCCACTTGGCATTATAATGTTTTAAACTAGATTCTTCTGATATTCATTTATTGTTAAGTTTTCTTTAATACTTTGATCCCTCCTCCCTTTACAAGTTAGTTTTGTACTCACATTTCCAGATTGAGTTAGTATGTAGATGTGTTGCATTAACTAGAGCTAGATCCTCCTACAAATTAAAGTGCTAGACCCTCTTATAAATTATGTCTTAAACTTGATCTTCATAATTGTGAATAATGCTAACAGGCATATGTAGCCATACCAAAATTCTGTGGTATTTAGGAGAACCAATTGGTGAAACAAGTCCCTAAGAACTACATAAATACAAACAGAGAAGCATGACTAGGAACCTCAAAAACCTCTAGTATGCTTGTAATTTAAATTTTTGAATGATGTTATATCAATGATACTATGTCTACAAATAATTACTAAAATCATGTATTCCTACTATAATTATAACTACTATGTGGATAGAGTGCACAACGTTGGACATGTAAGATTGTAACTGTGCACAAAAATTAATCATTACATCACACCATACTTAATGCATATTACTATCAAATGGAATCAAGATTCTAACTATACTCGCAACTGTTCAGATTTGACTCAGGGATGAATTGTAAACTGGGATAGTATTACTTAGTCATTCCTACTGACGTTGTCCAAAATGGGAAACACAATAATGATAGGATCTATTTAGACCTTAAAATTATGGATGATATCTCATGTGATCTGGGAAAGTGATCCTAACTACTGTCATTCCCCACTGTGCATCACCCACTCTAATGTTTATTTGCCATTGCGTGAACTGTGATATTACACATGCAGGTCGTATGTACAGTGGATATATAAATCCTTTTGTTAATACTATAAATCACGTAAACAAAGATAAAGAAAATTAAAATGGAGGAAGATAACATATCTATTGAGAAACTTCTAAATACTATGCTCAACTCTTGGTAGATAGCATGGACTGACTAGGGACCACAATTCTGATCGGAAACCAGAATTGTGTACATTCAGTATGAAATAAATTCTATATTCATTTGGAGATATAGTTATAAATATGTCCATTTCCTGTGGGAATAAATCTAGACCAATACTAAATTGTTCTCTCAATTTCCTTTAAATTCAACTCTATTGCTCCTAATCTATTGACTACTTCACTGAAACAAACTAACCAAGTTTCTGCGATTAGTGCTAAACCTATTATGTTGAACTCTTGAATGGAACTAAGTGGTCAAACTTTTGAGATCATTTGTGAAAAAATTTCATTAGAACCAAGTCGTTGAGAAACTATCTACCAAGATAGCTTTGATGGTGTGTATCCAGAAAATAATGATTATCCCATGAACCAAGAAAATAAGATTACCTTCAAAGACGATGACAAATATTTGAACAATTTTTGTTTGCTTACAAACATGGAGGGCATGAGAAGGCATATAGGTTTGTTCTCAACTTGGAAAATGTGTGAAGAAGAAGATGAAAGCCTGATCTGCTAAGTTCAAGACTACAAATGGAGCAAACCAATTTGGTAGGAACTAATTCAAGGTGATGTCATGTGGATTCTTCATGGAAAACTGAAAAGTTTGGATATAGCTAAACCGGACCTCAACAGATTCTGAACCGTAGTGATCTATAATATCCTCTACTTCCTGTTGGGCCATCTTGAGAATGAGAAACGAAGAAGTGCTCAAGACCTTACACACATTAATGAATATAAAACCCCAGCTACATTGTTTTCATCTAAATCAAAAATTCTACACCTACATCTCATACTACTATGTAATGGAATTCTGAATTGAGCATAGACACATACAAATTGGTTCCTTGGTGACATCCCCTGAAGAACGTACATTGGTTCCTTGGTGACAATGTGGAACAAAGGCACCAATGTTGGACATGGATGAAGATGAGATAGCAGCAAGGAGAGGAAGAAAACAACAGTTATAAAAGAGAAATGATAACAAACATTATTTTTAGGATGTCTGACTCAATGCCCACTGAGACCTTTATAAATGACCTGCAAATATGTTATCATCACAAGCTATGGTAAACCTAACATTGAAGTGGTACAAGGGGCAAAAGTTTTGAGCAGTAACATATATACCATATGGAATGAAGCCAAAGCATAAAACATATCATACTCATGGAAAGATTAAACTTCAAAGCTCAAACCAATGACTTGTCTACTGCCCTATAAGGTATTGACTATTTTCATTGGCCTAGTAGTCTCTGAGGTTGTCATTGCTAGTAGAACTCGATGTTCTTGTTGCAGACTTGCAGGAGAGGGATTTTACCTGTTCAACCCATTTTGTTTCCTTGTGTGCTTATTATCCTTTACCACCATAACTGAGTTAGTAAATTGAGTATTGAGCAGTCACATAGAAACATGAGGGAATATAAACACAAGTGTCAAGGAGCTTGATCCACTCATGGAGTTAATTAGCTTCAATGAATCCGCCTAAAGGACCTAAATTTATATACTTCACCTCATTCCACATGCAAGACATGATATTCATATGGAAACCAAGCAAAGCTCTGATAATATCAGTTTACAGTCAGAATCTATATAGATTTGAAAAATCTCACATGGCCAATTTAGTAAAAAAAAAGTTCCTAAAAGGTAAAAAGGAGTATTATAAAATCACCTAAGTTATGTCATATTTTTCCTATTCTCTTTGACTGGTCATTATCAGAAATAATGGTATTACTCTACATCCATGTACAATTAAGGACTACTTTTTCCCTTTTCAGGTTCATGGACTAATAGGTCTTTGCTTCCTTTCTTGATGCTGTGAATTGGTTAGTTGATTATTATGTGATGCTCCAGGTTTTTTTGAGTAAATGACTGATCAACAAGGCACTTTGACATCTGGAGTAAATATGAAGTTCATTTTGTTGTTAATGCTACACTTAAAGGTGCAACTGGTGGTTTCGAGTTTCATTTGATGAGCAGCTAGGTGCATTGACTACAAGAGAAAACATATAAGCTACTATAAAAACATGTCAATATTGTTTGAACATCACACATGATGTAACAAGTCATATATAATCTATATCACGAAGACAAACTTGAGGACATATTATATAAGAAGAGATGCTACAACATTTCAAAATTGTAACCTGTGCAGTTCATACTACATTTCAGTTTAATGTACTATGTTATCAAATTGATCAACAATAGAGTATATTGCATAATAATCCTCTAAGAAACTATTTGAAATCCCTGAGTGGAAAACTTATTTTCAATCAACACTAGGTTACTTTGACCTAAATGATGCCTCTTCAAGCAATCCACACTACAACAAACTAAAGAAGATATACCAAAAGCAAATTGAAGTGAAATCATAAACTTACAGTTAGCTGGAATACATAGAAAAAGATATTTGGACATGTATGATTACATCAATTATTTAGCAATTTTGATTTTATTGCATCTCTTACATGTCAATTATCATTTTTGAAGCCATAAGAATGAAATGTATGATTACATCAATATATTTTAACATACAAGTATGCCATCCTATTTTGTATTTTTGAAAAGTGACTATAAAAGTGGCACTGTCTATACAAGGGCTACTGACATTGGACATCACAGTAAAGAAAAGGGAAAAATTATATGTAAACAAGCTCAAGATGATATTTTGTCAGCCCATAGAACACAAAATTGGCAATGACCATGTCCAAAATAGAGAGAGACTGAGAAGAAGATAGCCTGTAGCTCCATGTTAGTAATAAGAGACCATATCTGTATGCCTCAGATCAGTTTTAGCGTTGCAAAATTGTAGAACTCTTATAGGGTACAAGTTTCTTTAAAGAAAGCTTAGGACAGACTAGAGATAATGCATTTAGGAGGGTGGAAAGGGTAGGTATTTCAGTGAATATCATCCAGAAAGGGGAATAACAAAGCATTGCAACAGTGAAACTGAACAATGAAAAAGCACTGGAGGCTCTTACCTTCATGTTGTCAATTGAGCTAGCAACCTTGCCTTGAAACAAGGCCGAGATAAATTGAACTGATCCTAGAATCCAACTAATCACTCCCTACTTTAGATCATTACTGACGGGTTCTCCCAGACTGTAGGAATACCTCACAAATAACCAAGTGATGAGACAAACCTCCCTTGGTGTCTATGCTACATGCAAAACATGCACACCCACTATCTCAATTATCTTATAAATAGAATAGAACTAGATATGAAAGAGACCACGTAAGTCAACCGACATGCTTCCCTTACATGCTATTCCAAGACCAGCCTCTTAGGTAACATTCCCCCTACTTACCCCATTCAATACCTTGGCATAACTTGGAGTCGCACCTTCCTTGAACTGAACATGAACTTGTGTTGTTGGTTCCATAGACATTGCATTCTTTTATAAACATTGACCATGTTGCTGCTCTGGATGTCTTACATAGGTATCTATCCGATGAATCCTCTTCCCCAAGTCATTGCAACCAACTCTGGAAGAAAACTAGCAAAAAAGATAATAAAAATAACACAAGAAAGGGAACAATGTTTTTGAAATGTTCATCATTAAATTATGCTAAACCTGTAGCAGCTACATTAAAGGCAGCTTTAGAAATGATGGAGGGACCTGGAGCTACTGTAAATGAAGTTAATATTGTAGTTAGGGTAGTTGTTAAAATAATAGTAGTGAAGAGAAGATTCGAGCCATACTTAGAGGGGGGAAATTATATTATTATTGCTTATGATGCATGGATAGGGTGTCACAGAAAAAGAAATGTGAAACTGAAGGTTTTAAAATAGAGTTGTGAAGGCACTAGAGGTATAAATATTAAAGGTCACTCTACATATGTAGTACAAGATAGGAAGAAGAGTATGATGATTATTAGAGTGAATATAGTGATGATTACAAAGATGACAAAGATACAAACAACAAGAACAAGAAATTTGATAAAGCTGCACGAGAAGAAGAATTTGGTTGTAATACATGTAATAGTACGACGGTGGAAATGTAATAAACAATGAAAAAATATATGAGCAAAAGTATACCAATCAGATTGAAAGGTCAACAAAATTATCTTGAAAAAAGCATTCGACTTTCAAGTGTTTCATCTTATTTATCATCATTTTGATTCTTGTTTATTTATATCATCTAGATTAAAATACATTTTCGAAATTGAATATAGCTCAAACTCACATGCTAACCTACTCGGGTAGTACTCTCTAATTTTTTGTGGGTCCATTATTGTAATTTTTTAGTTTTCTTTACACATTTACAGTTTGAGCAAAAGTGTACAATTTTATAGTTTTCTTTACATGGGTATTGCTACATATATGTAATTTTCTCTGGGTCCATAACTCACAGTTCAAGCTTGTACACTTGCCATTCAAGATTACATATCATGTTACTTGGATTTATAAACTTCTAGTCATTTTGTGGTGAAAATAGCCCTCATGAACCAATTACCATGTACCACTTACCTTGCACATACTCTGTGGGGTTTATCTGTAAGTAGGATAATTGTTTACAGATACCTTTATGACTCATAGCACTGGATAACATGTAGAACGTTAATGTTGCCCGTGATTTTAGTAGCCACTACAATATAAGGTGGACATGAGGAACACTATTGTCTAGATTTTCAAAATCGAGAGCTAAGACATCTATTAGCATGTTCAGAAAGGCACAATCATAATTACATGAGTGTTTGACTTCCAAGGGAGGGAGCCCCATGCCCAACTCCGAAGCTCATTGCTTCAAGCACCTATGTAGGAAGAGTTGGAAGCTGAAGTACAACGGTGAACGATAAAGATGACACTGAGGAAATTGCAATTTGATTCACATGCCCGCCATCACATGCCATTCGACTAGGAATCGTGATGAAGGAACCTTGGTGGAGATGGATAGGGCTCACCAGCCACCACCCTCTCCTCAAGCTGTGAACATTCTTTAAAATCTTAATGTGACTGCCCCATCTCTACAGACGTTGTGCCTAGAGCCACTAGTAGAAATTTCTAGCAGTGGTTTCTCGTAGTTAACTCTTCACATATTAGTTTCTTTGTTTGACTGAACAACATTACTTTAAACTTATGCACTCGTCAATCAACATTGCACATCCAAATGATTAATAGAGGTGTATATTGATACATGTATCAACCATAAGCATGGCCTACAATATCATGCATTAACCATAAATATGGCCTACAATGTCTAAAAACCTGGATAGATGGGGATAGTGTCATACTGGGGGAGGTATAATAGGAGATATTGTATTTAAGCATGTGAATGGTTTCCTCTTCGACAATAATGGAAGTAGATTTAATATTGTAGGTTGTGTCACTTATGACCAATGAATGGTGTCTGTGCATTCAGTAGAACATGAGGTGAATATAGATAAGCAATAAGGTCCACTTGCACCATTGAAAGACAATACTGGTAGTTGGCTGGTGAGAAACATTACAAGTTGAAGGTGCATTCTATTATGGATGAAGAGGTGGAGGAGGAGGAGAGGAGTGAGAACAATATCACTGAATGGAAGCAACAATAGAAGGAAGGAAAATTAAATGAAGTTAATGAAGAAGCGGTAGTGAGTAGTAAGCAACAATATTCAGAATAAGAAGAGGATTACATGGACGTACTAGTAGGGGGAACAATAAACACTAGCACAGTAGGATATACAGACCAACTTGGCCCATTAGCATCTCTTCTTGAGAATATTCATTGACATTGTAGTAATACAGTCATACCTAGACCCATTCCATAAACAATATGACTGATATGCAAGGTCCAAGGAACATCCACAGTCTCACATGTGGTGTTTATGAATAATGTTTTTTTTTGCTGCATATATGAAGAACCTTAGGGTTATATCCTAAAATGCTTTAGTGTCCTAAAGAGGCTACAATTGAATGATAACAAATATAGATTCTAATTATCTATCTCTTAGAGGGGAAACGACAAGAAACTTTAGATTTCCTCATCCCAGACAGAGGAATGTACCCTTCCAAGTATTTTAATTTCCAACTGGCTGGGGTGAAACAATAGACAAAGAGATTATCAATAAGTACACCACTACAACTACAAAGTAGAATGTCGTAAAGTAGTTCATTGCATGGATAAATTACATTGTGTGATTTCCAAGATTGCAACTACAGTTCCAATTTCAAACATCAAAATCTAAGCCTTTTGGTATCTCTCTGCTCATATAATGTGAAACGACCCCTACGACTCATGTATCTTGTTTAAAAACCCATCAAAAAAGAAAAATGTGCTTTCAGATAAAATTATTATCAGACAAATGGATGGCATTCTTTATTTCATTGTCTAGATAAAGTCATCTGAAAAAAAATTCTATCTGTAAACTGTTACATTCATGTCCCACCAAATACTAGAAAAAATGCATAGAGATATAGGATTAACCTTCCTATATTTGAACTTAGATAAATCATCATGATTAGTAGAGACAATAGAAGTATTGAAAACACTAGAAGTATTCAGCAGTGAAATGGTAAGCCTACATAAAAATGAGAATTTAGTATTCTAAGGACATGGAAATCACATAGGAATTTTGATTCTCCATAGTAGCATCAACAAAAGCACCTATACAAAATAGAAAGTAAATACAAGGAACACATCAAAAATTGGGCCAACATAAATATCTCATTCTTATTGATTATTAAAATCAGAGCTTAATACTTTACCATTCAACACTGTGTGAACAAAATTATCCTCAATGCTTTGTGTCAAGAAATAGATAATCTTACCAATGGATTCATATTTTAGGGCGGCATATCAAGAAAAACAAGAAGCCAATTGGATGAAGAAAAGTACTGCAACTGTCGAAGGTGGTAGAAATTGAATCCATTCCATGAAGGAGATGAAGAAAGCACTCCTCATGAAAGAATCACGGGACTTCCTTACTAACTGAAACATGCACTTGAGAAATTTAATGGCAAGTTATGGGTAATTACTCAAACATGAGGACACAGGTTTATCTTTTAGAGCACTTCCCAAGTTACGGGTGATTACCCAAACATGAGGACAAAGGACGACAATAACTTATGGCACTAGTCAACGCATCAGGAAGAAATTAATAAACATTAGAATGTTGAATTCATGTACCAATATAGAGAGGGGAATAAAGGTCACTGGTGTGCTGGGGGATGAATTCATGTATTTCAAATTCATATCGAATGACTTTTTTCATCTCAATGAAGTAAAAAAAAGGAAAAAGCCAACAAATCTTATAGGAATTGTCATGGGACTCGCTTAGGGTGCATATAGAACAACTTCCTTCAGGAAATCCATCATATATCTTATGGGTGGATATATGTGAGACACCTTAGTGCTACCATTTGCACCCCCACCCAACTAAACTAGCAATGTGAATATACATGCATTAAGGTAGATGCACCTAGCCTGTTATTTAACTACACCTAGTAATTTGTTTTCCCAATGATCTGTCTAGATTTCACACTAGTTTCAAAATAGTCAGAGGTAGAATGAGAGTAGAGCTCTTACGGAAGAAAGCATACATACCAAACGGGTGCTGAGGTTCAACTAAAGTGTCTGGTACTAGTTCTCTTTCTAGTAGATCTAGATGCAGCTCATGCCTGTTATCAGTGAGTCGACTCCACCCTAAAGGATGGCCTCTACATAGACCATTTAGTGTGTCCGCACCATCACGGTGCTTGTGGAGATTTTCATCTTCAGGTAACATTGGGAACATGTGGAGATTAGGTTCTAGTCTAGAAGAGGGGTAGAGAAGGAAGAAGAGAGACAATAAGGGGGAAGATAGGGTTGGGGTGTGGTGGTATGGAGGGGAGATGGAGAAATTGAACTACGAGATGAGGGGTAGGAAACTAGTGCCAAGAAAAAGTATAGAGCCAAGAAAAAGTATCTTGGGAGGGAAAATGAAATTTGAGAAGTATATATACGCATCATTGGAACAAAAAGGGTGTTGCTTGACTACACAATTTTTCAATTACAACTTTACAAATTGTAAAGAGAACTACTTTCAACTACGCATAAATAAAATATAGTTAAATTAGATGTAGTTAATGCCTACGTTTTTTGTAGTAATAGCACTTCATCATGGACAGGTTGCATGTGATGTAGACCTAGATGACTGTGATTCCTTTTGGATTGAGGAATCACATTAGGATGAACATAATCATTGCTTTTATCATTTCGTATGTTTTTTGTCGGATATAACATGCATATGATACATACTATATATTGTGGTGATTGGATATGTATATGTACGTATACAACCAAATTTGTCATTAAATATTAAAGTTTTAGATGCCTTTCAAATGCGACAGACGTGAAAATCTTGACCAGCCAAGTGTGGGAACGCCCTAGCGTGGTGCACCATCTATCTCATAGAAGCATGAAGGATGGATATGTGGGTCTGCCCTAGCAAGGTGCATATTCACCGTGTTGGCTTTGGGTCAGACTTAATAAGGTGACCTAGATAGGATCTAGCACCTTGAGGCATGGAGGTGATCATGGCAAGGAGTTGCATATGACATCTTTTAAGAGTTGCATATGATGCAATAGGCAAAAGTTGCCTACTTGGAAGATCTGTGTTGTGGGTGATAGCCCAACTGGTCCATGACTTAGAGGATTTCAGGATCTTGCCCACTAGAAGATTGTACGCTGCAATCTTCCGAATTGATGGTGAGGGCTATCAATTTGGACAAAAATAGTGGGAGTGATAATTAATTAAAGTCCTAATTATATCGTCAACTTTTCAAATCAATCAAATAAGTCAAAATTGAGTTTTGGACTAAAATTGCATATATTTCCTTTTGTAGTACAAATGACAACAAACAATAATCATTTTTCATTGTGATCAGTCCTTGAAAAGGACAAGCTGAATGGGACTAACTTCCATGACTGATTTAGGACATTGAGAATTGTTCTCACTCGAGTGAAAGCTCTATCTCCTGGATACTCCAGTTCCAGAGGAACCTGCTCCTACCGCACCAAAGGTAGAAAGGGATGCTTATAAGAAGCATTTTGATGATGCAATTGATGCAAAGGGCTTGATGTTGTGCTCCATGAACCATGAGTTGCAAAGACAACATGAGAACATGGGTGTCATTGAGATGATTCAGCATCTCAAGAACATGTATGAAGATCAAGCACGACAAGAGAGATATGATGTCTTCAGGGCATTGTTCAAGTGTGTCATGACAGAAGGAGATCCAATTGGTCCTCACACGCTCAAGATGATTGGGTATGTGGAGAACCTGATGAGACTAGGATTTCCCCTGAGCCAAGAGTTGGCTACTGACGTGATATTTCAATCGCTGCTAGAATCCTACAGTCAGTTTGTGATGAACTACAACATGAACAACTTTGACAAGCCATTCACAGAGTTGTTGGGCATATTGAGGACAGCTGAGACACAGATGAAGAAAGACAAGCCTAAGTATGTGATGATGATCAGTGACAAAAAAGGCAAGTCCAAGCACAAGGGCAAGGGCAAGGTTAAGAAAAGTTCTGATGCTAGCCAACAACCCAAGTCGTCTTCAACTCTCAAGGCCAATGGAGGTGTGACCAAGAGAGGCAATTGCCACCATTGTTAAAAGCTAGGAAATTGGAAAAGAAATTGTCCACTCTATCTGGAAGAACTAAAGAAGAAGGAGGTGACAGACGTCTCCTCCTGAAGGTGTCATGAAATAAACTAGTAACATTTTTGAGGTATATGATACCAAGATATAAAATGTAAAGCACTCAATAAATGGGGCAACTGTTGCCACCATAGGTAGGAGTAATTTAGTTTATTTTCAGCCTTGAAGGTATCTTATATAGTTATGAACTGCTATTTCATTTTTTCCAATGGATAGAAACACATTATTTTTGCACATTGTATGACAATGATATCAATTAATAAAGTTGATGTTTCAATTTCAAAAGATATGATCTTTGTGGAAATGCCTTGTTTATCTTGTGGTACTTGGTATGCATAAGATAAAATGATACCTAAAAGTTATTGACAACTCAAACAATCAAATTAGCATAAATCATGAGAAATTCATTTCTAGTTTCCATATGATGGATAAATCTAGACTCTTTTGGTTAGAGAACCAGTAAGAGACATGAATCTCTTAGACATAATTAATCAATCTTCACTAGTGGTAGTGGGAGAATGATTATCCTATTAGGTATAATACATGTGATGTATTTACATACCTATTAGAGTTAATGCTAATACTTCAAGCACTGTTTAGAGAAATACCAATATGAATATCTTGAAGTGTTCAAGAATATCATAGATGAAGTACAAATTTGGTAAAGTGTTAATTCTTGATGAGATGAATGAATGAAATACTTAGACCAAACGTTTGAGAACCTTGTGAGTGATTATGATAATGTATCATAGTGACCTTGTGATTAAGGCATGGTGATGTCTAAATCAAAAGGAGTCATACTCTAAGGAGTTAGAGGATGATTATCAAATAACTAAGTTCTTCTTAAATAAAGAATACCCCACACTAATAATGGACATTAAGAATCACAAGGAGTTGTGAGTTCATATATCCTTGACAGATTCACCTCAATTATCTATGTGATGAGTTGGTCATGTGATGAGTCAACTATCTAGATGAATATGAGGAACCAGATTTTGAGTTATGGTTTATGACCATTACATCCTCAATGACTTCCATGTGAACCATAAGGTATGACCTTGATGGTAGCACCCAATGGGATGAAATCCATAAGTGTGAATGAGTCTTAAGCATTAAGACACATGGATAACATTTTTTTAGAAGGATGATGCTTGTTAATTGCAACTTAATGACTAAGACATTTAGCATACAGATACTAAAACCACATTCCTATGAGGAATAAAACAAGGATGTGTACGTGACACAACCTATAAGGTTTATGAATCCATTAATGCAAATGAAGTCTATAAGTTACAATGGACTAATCAATGTGATTGATTGAGTACAAGCAACTCAGATCTGTGATCTTTATTTTGATAATATAGTCAAAGGGTTTGACTGATATGTCAAAGATAAAGAAGGGATCTATGATTTAGTGGGATCGTATTCACATTCCACATGTTGATGTGAAATGGAGATGTTCTAGAATGGAAATCCAAAGTGGAAATTATCTTTAAGGAAGATAGAGACGTTTCCTATGTGATAGGAATAGAGATCTATAGAGATAGTTCTCGAAAACCACTTGACCTGAAAAGAGAGAGCATACATTGGCAATCTATACTAAAGGGTTCAATATACACAAATTCAGTGGGAGAAAACTTATCCATGTTACATGGAGTTAGTATCCCAGGGCTAAGTGTTCAATTCTTATGAAGAATGGAAACACTAAGAATAGATATGGATCTATCATGTATGTGAACATCCCATTATCTTGCATGTATAGGACATAGCAAGAATAAAATGCATTCATCATCTTGTATGTAGGACATGACAATATGATGTGCTCATCCTGATAAATCATATGTGAGACATGACGAGTGGATGTCTATCTAGCTCCAGTAAGGGTTACTAGAATACCATGAGAAGCTGATAAGTACTTGAGTAGTACTAGTTCTATGGAAATAAGGAAGGATTCACTGTAAAGAGTTACACTGATGCGAACTTCCAAAAAGGACAGAAAATTAATCGCAATATATATATATGGGATATATAATAGTGAATGTTTGTTGATAATTGGAAATGTTCCAATAAAGTTGTTTAAAAGGAAATGCCGAGTATCCCTGTGTTAGAGAACAATAGTGGATACTATATGGATCTAGGAGTTCATAGAGATGAAATTATAGATATTTCGGTCATTGATGACAAGTTAGGAGTGCTTGGTCATTCAATGTGGCTCAAGGTTAGCAAAGGAATACTAGATCGCATATTACGACAACTCCATCTCATACGTGTGACGTACAGTGAAGAGATGAGAGACATGCAGTTAATACCGACTTTGGCAAGGTGTTGCCATAACTCACTATGTTAGCACTAGAGAACAGTAACATGTGGGACATGTTTAAAGATCACTATGAATATGATTCAAGGGTGATTGGCTCACAGTGCAAGTGGGAGTCTGTTGGTATGTATGCCCTGAGAGCTAATCATGGGATGTTTGGTGGGATACATTAAGATTGATTTGATAAACATCAAAGGCAAGCTTCCAATTCTTTCTGGTTCAGTCATATGAGATAATGATAGAACAGATTAAATGTCTAGAGAATGACAGTAGTCAATGACGTATGCTTTTAGGTTGAGGACCTGAATGATGAGATCATACGGATGCTAAGAGTTTGTACATTCTTATTATGTCCCTACTTGGATGTCATTGTGGAAGGTAGATCGACAACAATGACACACAAGACTAGATTGTGGTGTTGGTTGATGACAGAATCTCATTAGTCATGATATGGAGATATCAAACCAAACACATAGGTACTTGCTAGAGAACAAGTGTACATGATAGACCCACCATGAGTTTGACACATGGAACCATGACATGGTAGTCACAGTCAGTTCTCACAGTGATGGTGGTGAGTGTGATCCTTTGACCTAAAATCACTGCACTCAACACATGTCCTTGGGTACACTTTGACATCATCAAACGCAGTCCTGAAACATGGGTTGTTATAAAGGTGATGATTGGGTGGCTTTGACACATGGGGCTTTTGAGGGATGAGTGATAGATATGGAATTTGTCCCTCCTGAGGGAGTTTGATATCCATGGCCACTTGATTAGTAGGATTGAGATAGACGTGCATGCATGTGTGAATCAGTATGTGATATTGATGTCTTACATATCTCCTCCAATCTACTTTGAGATCAAGAAAGTGAATGAACGTTGAAAGGATGATTGTTCCATGCCTTGAGTTTATTCGGGATATCAGTGACAAAGGAATTATACATTCACTATAACACCATTCACGTATTGTAGGATTGAAAGTTGTTCTCCAACTTTCTATTTGACTTGGGTAACACTAATTTGTGACTAGGCACCGCTCTTTTCTTGTGAAGTCATAAGTGTTATGGACTTTCACTGCCAACGTGAAATGGACCTGCAGAGTCACACACATAGGATTTAACCTGGAAGAGGAGTTTATCCACAAACCATGTTTAGATTGATTACTAAAGGAGTTTAGTAGTTCGATTAAACACTCAATCAATTGATAGTTTAATATCATAGTATTCAAGGTGTTGGACCAATTGATTAGAGTATCAAATTGATTGAAACTGCAATTGACTGATTTGCACAATCTGCTGCTCCAACTGATCGGCGCACATGTTTGAACTGATCGGCTCAAGTAGGTGAACCAATCTGCTCAACTGGTGAGATGATCAGCTCATGTGTCATGATACGATTGGCTCAATTGTTTAACCGGTCGATTCATGTGACCAACCGAGATCGTTTGGAAAGTCATAAGACTATTTTGAAAATACAATTCATTTCACTTGTACAAATTCGATTTGGACAAGGATTAATATTTGATTAATCTGAAACAAATATGAAAGTCAATTTGAGTTGGATCAGGACCACAAACTGATCGGCTTGAAGCACCAGTCGATTGGCTCAGAGCCCCAGATGATCAGCTCAGGTCCCAAATGATCAGCTTAGGGCCCAAAACGATCGTTTTAGGGTGTGAATCGATCAGTTCATTTGGCGCATATTGGTTGTTTTGTGGAAAATCTCGAACCCTTCTACTCTTGCTTTAATCCTGCATTGTCCGGGGTAGAGAACCTTGTCCCATGACCCTACTATATATATAGGGGTAGTGGGGGTTCTCAGGAACAACAACTCAGAACACCAGTTGCTCTATAAAGTTGTCGTTCTCTCTGGTTGTGGTAACCGAGAGAACCCGAGAATGTGCACCCGATAAGGGAGGCACAACAAGGGAAAGACAACTGCAGAAAAGCGACTGGTGGCAGGAGAGTGTGTCGGTGACTAGTACGCCGATAGGAGGGTACGACTCCTTCCGATTCCTTGTGGGACAAGGAGATCGGAGTTCTAGGTGGTCCATGTGGACTACGTTAGAGGCGGGAGACTTCTCCCGCTCAGAGGACAGTTGTCAATCCCGACAGTCCCGATGAGACCAAGAGCCGACAGTCCTGGTCAGACCAGGAGATGCACAGACATCGTCCAAGACTGGAGGTGAAGAAC
This sequence comes from Alisma plantago-aquatica, assembly GCA_963693085.1. Taxonomy (NCBI): domain Eukaryota; kingdom Viridiplantae; phylum Streptophyta; class Magnoliopsida; order Alismatales; family Alismataceae; genus Alisma; species Alisma plantago-aquatica. The sequence continues at coordinate 820,170,372 of OY856411.1, read as the reverse complement.
GTGCAATCCATGAGGTAACATCTCCGAGCATGCCTCGGGACAAGGTACACCTCTACAAACCATCCTTCCTATTGTATAAACGTTGACGCGATTCCTTTTTGTTCTGAGTTTGGGAGAAGAAAATTTTTTTGTATCCGCTGCCTTCTCTGCCTCCCTAAAGCCCAACACAAGGACCAACACAATCAATAGAAAGGTGGCAACCAAAATATATGTTTTGCCCTTACAGGTGTGCGAGAAACAAAAATTAACATCAGGGCAAGACTAGAAAAGGAACACCTCATTACTTCTTCTTCTTCGGTCTGCAACCCGATGAGCACACAACAAGAGATCATAACCCAAAACCATCAATTTGTCTTTGTCGTGGGAGGCCAAGGTGTCAAAAAACTTCACCATCACCCGCCGAACCTAGAGAGCCAAAGGACGGGCTGTAGAGTGGGCAGACACTCAGAGAACAAAATCTTTGAGGGAAGACTGGGGGAGAGGTGGGCTCTGGCCAGAACCATCACAAGGGTGAAACATAACAAATTAAGAAGCTTGTCTCAGTTATCTACCCTCCAACAAAGAAACTCACATGGAAAATAGATGGAAACAATGGCCAGAAATAGATATATTACATCGGTACACCAAACCAACAAAAAAGAGGGAAACGTGACATAATAGAGAAGGACTTGAATTGATGATCTTTGAAGCTTCTTGGAGGATTTTCCAATCCATTTGCCACATCAAATAGGGTTATGATGGCCTGAGATGTCATGCCAATGAACTTCTTCGAGGCTAGGAAGGTGGCTTCAAGGTTACTGTGAGGGAGCGGCTTGCAAGACTAGGAAAGGGTGAGGATGAGTTCTTTGTATTGTCCCAATGAATTTAGAAGGGTCAAATATGTAGTTTTTCTAAATATCGGTGTGTGGTTCCCTCTAGAGGTTAAAATAGAGGAGGATCTCAGTGGCTCCAGGGGTTAGTGAGATATAGAACATGAAGATCCAATAAATTTGGGCTTAGATGAAGCGTGAAGATAAGGCAAACCTAGTGGACATGTTTTCTCAGCTTGGGACTCAGTAGAGGGAGACGTCGAAGAAGATAACAGATACTACAATTGTAGAGTCCATTATAACTATGAATCATGCGAAGAAGGAAATGCCTCACCCAGCGGATGAACCCGCAGCCTAGAGTCCGACCCGGAGTAGGTCACAGAGCCTACGTGATAGCCATACATTATATTACATTATGATTTAATTGATTTAATACAAGAAAACTATATTGAAAACTTTTAAGATCATTAGAGGGGTCAAAAGAGGTCAAATCAACCTCAAATTTTGAACATAGTGCGATTACAAGGTCTAAAACATTCACATGTATGTACATTCAAAATTTGACAACCAAAATTTAATTATTACCAAAGTGGAATTTACATCACCTAAATAGATAAGTGCATCATGAGTGACCCCTAACTAATGTGACTTTCTCTTAAGGGTCAAAAAAGGTTTATTTTAATTGATATCAATCTATTGGACAAACTAAAAATGTTTTGGATTAGGGCTTATATTCTTATTAATGATATTACATCACGGAAGGGGAAAGTGTGTCTACCTCCATGTTAAAGGATATTGAATTAATTGTCATCCTAAAAGAGTTAACATTTCTTAATTTATTGAATTTTTCTTTAAACATTATATTTAGGGCTATTAACCACATTAGGTTATAATTGGTGCATGAAATCGAAATAATGAGGGTTTCCCATTTAAATTTGAGAATGTTACAATTCTACCCACCTTAAATATTTTTCATCCTCGAAATTTCTTTTTATATTACTACCCACCTTAGGGTTTTACATATTCTATGTAAGTGGACTCTCTAATATTATCTCAATATTTCATTATCATACATAATACATAACTTACTCATAGTTAACATAATTTCATGAGAACTCAGTTAATTGACATGATTTCATAATATGATGGATTGAATTGATATAGTCACTCTCTTGATTGCACCCGCAATGCTCATAAGGTTGGTTAAGGCTCTCATAATGCTCCCACAGAGCTCATTAATCCACTTAAGGCTCACATAAGGCCAATTAAGGCTCACATAATGCTCCCACAGAGCTCATAAGTCCAATTCATGCTCACATAAGGTTGGTTAAGGCTCACATAATGCCCCCACAGAGCTCATAAGGCCAATTAAGTCTCACATAAGGCCAGTTAAGGCTCACATAATGCTCCCATAGAGATCATAAGGCAAATTAAGGATCACATAAGGCCAGTTAAGGCAGACATAACATGGTGGAGAGGACAATATCCACATAACATGATTTCTTATACTTAAACATGATTTTCATGATTTCATAATTTATAAACATAGTAGTAATACATGATGTTCAATTTAAACACATAATCATAAAATAGTAGAGAGCATTGTTTAGTAGCACACGTGCATGACTTTTTTTTCATATCCATGTTAAAATATTTATCCTTCGTATGCATATTTGATCTTATTATCTAACTAACTAGGTTTAGGTGACTATATGTCTCAAACTTTAATGCCACACTTATATTCTTTGTTGCCTTTGAATATATTATGACTGGTCATATATTCAGAGGTGACATGTCTTATCACAATTATCTTTAACCTTTCTAGTGCACATGTCCCATACCACATGCAATCAAAAGGGTGAGAATTTCATGATATTATGTACATAACATTCTCTCTACAAAACCCCATGACTATGCGTCCCATACCACAAGCACGTGGGAAAAAGAGAGAGCATGCTATGGACAATTCTAAAGTTAACACAAAAATCCAAAACATCTAGGAACATAACCCTAACCGATATCTAACTTATTACTTTTGACTAGACCTCTACTCTGGTTTCCAATATCTTTAACTTAATTTTCTATGCCTAGGGCTTAGAACATGTGAATCTGGCTTTTCCTAGTAGCCATCTACTTATTTTCTCTGATATTGTATTGTAAGCCCCTCCGACACACATATACGTATCAATAGAAGCAAACCCTATGTTTTCCATAATATGGGTTACTTGGCTCATAGGAACATTACAAAACATTATATTCATAGAAAAATATAAATGAAACACCTTGCATTAAAATTGAACTTGAACATATCTTGTTTACAATTAAGTTCTTGAATTGAGACTAACTACCAACCATGATTAAACATTATTTATACATAGAGTTGTCTATAAGCATTAGAATATTCTTATTGTAGATGGCACCCCACCATATATGTCTTTTAGAAACCTTGATCTATTCCTTAAGTTGACCCTCATATGGCTCTTTCATGGAAGTTTCTTTGTACCTACGGGCATCACGCCCCCAGCCATGCATGCAATAAAAACCACATTAGAGTATGCGGCATTGAGTATTATTATAATAGCATAATAACTTACCAATAAAGAAAATAATGAAACTAATTGAGCAGTAGATTTGAATTCACATAACTAAATCATGGTGGTTCATTAAAGCATCCTTGATACTTATGCACCAATGGTGTTGATAAGGCTCGTAGGCTCAACATTAACATGATGAGGATAAAGTAATACAACCCATTACATGATTTATCATTATCTTGGAATAATTAATCTTTACTTGGATTTCACAGGAACATGAGATGAATTCTTGAAATAACATTAAACTAAAAACTTTAGGGGAACTTTCATGCAGTTCAGATTCAATTTGAAGCACATACTATGCATATAATTCACCTTGATCACCATAGTAACTATAAGGTGATGAAAACCAATACTAAATAATCAAAGTGCGTGAACTCACTTATCTAGAGCAAGGAAAATCCTAGTTTAGTCTCCCTGGTCTTGAGTCACTCATAAGTTCCTAAAATTAACATGATTTATATTATTTATCACTTTTAGCACCATCTTAAACCCTAATTTGGGTCTTTTAATGTAACATGGTCAGAGACACTGGGTCTAGGGTTTGAAAACACCTAAATTAGGATCTTCTCAAAAAATCCTTTCTAAAACATATTTTTGGGTATTTTTCTGAGAATCCAGTGAATTACTGTGATTTTAGGAAAAAATGACCAATCAAAATTTAGAATAAAGCCATGTGTGAATATCCAAAACAACACCTCAATGGAGGGGCATGCGCCCTCACGACCCAACCATCATCATCCATATGGCTTAGGCTCACTTGCAAGGACCAACACAACCAATAGAAAGGTGGTAATCAAAATACCTATTTTGCCCTTACATGTGTGCGAGAAATGGATATCAATAGTAGGGCAAGACTAGAAAACAAACACCTCATTTCTTCTTCTTCTTCTTCTTCGGTCTGCAATCGGATGACCACACAGCAGGAGATCAGAATCAAAAACCATGAATTCGACTTTGTCATGGGAGGCCAAGGTGCCGATAAACTTCATCATCACCCGTTGAACGTACAGAGCCAAAGGACGGGCTATGGAGTGGGCAGACACTCAAAGAACAACATCTACAATGGCAGACAAGGGGGGGCTCCAATTGGAACCATCACGAGGGTGAAACAGAACAAAGTAGGAAGTTTGTCTTAGTTATCTATACTCTAATTAAGCAAGTCACACAGAAAATAGAAGGAAACATGGCCGGAAACGAATGTATTACATCGGAGCACCAAACTAATGAAAAAGGGGGAAATGTGACATACTAGAGAAGGGCTTAAATTGATCATATTTGAAGCTTCCTAGAGGTTTTTCCAATCCATTCCCCGCATCAAATGGGTTGTGATGGCCTTAAATGTCATGTCGATGAACTCCTCTAAGGCCAGGAAGGTGGATTTAAGGTTACTATGAGAGAGAGGCTTGTGAGACTAGGAAAGGGTTGGGGTGAGTTCTTCATATTGTCGGAAGGATTTAAAATGGTCAAATATATAGTTTTTATGAATATGGGTGTGTGATTCCCTCTGGAGGTTAAAATAGAGGAGGATATCAGTGGCTCTAGGGGTCTGTGAGATCTAGAGAATAATTTCCCAATAAATCTGGGCTTAGGTGAATTGTGAAGATAAGGTGAATCTAGTGGAGATGTTTCTCAGCTCAGGACTCAGCAGAGGGAGAGGTCGAAGAAGATAACGGATACTGCAATTGTAGAGTCCATTATAACTGGGACTTGGGAAAAGAAAGAAATGCCTTGCCTAGCGGATGTACCCGTGACCTAGAGCCTGACCCAAACTGAGTTACAGAGGTTGTGTGACAGCCATACATTTTGTTATAGTAGGATTTAAATGATTTTATACAAGAATTTTTTTAGAAACTTTCTAAGATCATTATAGGGGTCAAAAGAGGTCAAATAAACCTCACATTTCGACCATAGGGACATTACAAGGTCTAAAACATTATACATAGGTACATTCATAATTTGAAAAACAAAAGTTATATTATTACTAAATGTAATTTACATCACCTAAATAGATTAAGTACATCATTAGTGACCCCTAAATAATGTGACTTTCTTCTAAGGGTCAAACATTGTTTATATTGATTGATATCAGTCTATTGGACAAACTAAAAATGTTTCAAATTAGGGCTCATATTCTTATTAATTATAAATAGGTTACATAAGGAAGGGGAAAGTGCATATAACACCATGTTAAAGGATATTGAGTTAATTTTCATCCTAAAAGAATTAACATTTATTGATTTATTGAATCCGTTTGAGATAGAAAGTTTTCTTGGGCCTCGTGGGTTATTACATACAGTTTATCAAGAATTTTTCTGAGTTGTATAATCCTCTAGCCAAGTTGATCATAAGGACACTAATTTTATCTTGTCCCTATAATATGAAAAGAGTTTTCAAGAGTTGAAGCATTGTTTGGCATCTACTCTTATTTTTTCCTTACCCATAGAAGGAAAGCCTTACGTTATCTTCACTGATGCATCTATAGAAAAATTAGGTTGTGTTCTTATGAAAATAGGACAGGTTATATCCTATGCCTCCCACTACATGAAGATGAATGAAGAAAACTAGCCAACGCATGACCTTGAACTCGTAATTATTATCCATTCTCTTAAGATTTGGAGGAATTATCTATATGGTGTGTAATTTGAAAATTTCTCAAATCATAGAAGTCTTATTTATCTTGTTATGCAAAAAGGACTTAAATCTAAGACAAAGGTATTAGATGAAATTTTTGAAGGATTATGATTTTACAATCACACATAATCCTAGAAAAGCCAAATAGTTTTCGATGGTCTTAGTCTTAAGAAGGATGTTGTTCATACATCTCTTCGCAATTTTGTGTGGAAAATCAGGGAGCATGTTTCTAGTTGGAGACTGAATTAAAGGAAAATGTAGATGATGTTGACATAGATAAAATGTTTTCTCACATGGAAATTCTCTCAGTTAATCCATATTGGAGGTTATAGAGGCACAAGCAGCTAGTCCTGACCTTAGGAAGATGAAGACCATGACAGAAAGACCACAATTTGATTTCTCTGTTGGTGTTGGTGGTGCAATATGTTTTTTTCACTGATTGTAGATACCGGTTGTGGATGACATAAGATAGAAGATGATGAGTGAGGAACATGGTTCATAATATACAATTCACCCTGGCACCACAATGACATTCAAAGATCTACACAGAAGCTTTTGGTGAAAAAATATGAAGAAGGACATCACTACTTTCATTGTGAGATGTTTGACCTATCAACAAGTAAAGATTGAACATAAAAGGACTTGTGGACTTCTCCAACCCCTCAAAGTACCTAAGTGGAAGTGGGAAAATTTTACGATGGATGTCGTTAGAGGATTTCCAAAATCTAGAAGTGGATATGATGTTGTCTAGGTTGTGATAGATTGACCTACTAAATCTGCTCAATTCTTGCCATTTATGGCTACATATAAGGTTCCGAGCATGGCATAGATTTATCTAGATTGGATATGATTGCATAGTGTGCCAAAGTTTATCATGACTGATAAAAACCCTAATTGTACTTATCATATGTGGAGGAAGATTAAAGAGGAGATGGGTTCAGATTTATGTTTCAATACTTCTTACCATCGTCAGACTAATGGACAATTTGAAAGGACAACTCATAGCTTTTGTGATGGACTGGGAAGGAGTTTGGGATGAATATCTTCCATTAGTTGAGTTTGCTTACAATAACAGTTACCAAGTGAGTATAGGTATGCCACCCTTTGAAGATTTGTATGGCATACCTTATCGTTCACCCTTACGTTGGGAAGACGTGGGTGAACATACTCTAGTTAAGAATGATGCAATGCAATTAATGAAGGACAAGATTGTTCTGACAAAGAAATAGATGAAAGTAGCACATGATCATCAGCAGATGTATGCTCATAAAAAGAGGATGGATGTGAACTTTCTAGTTAAAGACTATGTTTTCTTTGAAATAAAACCTATTCAGTCTATTGCAAGATCTAAGGTGAAAGAAAAGCTCAGTCCTTGTTATGTGGGACCCTTTGAAGTTCTAGATAAGATTGGGGAGTGTGATTACCGTTTGGCATTACCACTTTCTTACGATAAGATTCATAACATTTTTCATGTGTTTGTACTGAAGAAATATGTGAAAGATCCATCCCATGAGTTATCTATCAAACCCATAGAATTTTTTGGAGATTTGACTTATGAAGAATATCATGTGAAGATTCATGACTCTTGAGTGAAGAAATTGAAGCACAAGGGGATTGAATTAGTAAAATTTCTATGGACTTATCATGGTCTAGAGGAAACAACATGGGAGCTTAGAGAAGAAATGTTGCAGACTCACCCTACCCTCTTTGTTTGAGATTTCAAGTACAAAGTCCTTTAAGGGGAGGAGAGTTTTAGCATACTCAAATTTAGGTAATTATCACCTTTTACTCCTTTTATTTTAATCTTTTATGTTGGACTCTTTTTAATAGATAGGTATATACTAGAATGATAATAACCTTCAAATATAATAATTTAAACCAAAAAAAAAGATTTGAAGCCTTTATACAAGAAATTCCAGTTCTTCATTAGTTTTGGGGTTGGTTGTTCACAATTTTCAAATTAAGGCATTTAAGTTCAACATTTTCATCATAGTATTTTCATGTAAATAAGTTTCATTAACAAAAGAGTTACCCACAAAATTTGGTTACTAAATAATAAAGGAGTGCATTAATATGAATAAAATACACTTTCCATCAAATTGGGTGTTTCACACATTAAAGTTTTCTAAAAGAAATTTTTGACTCCAAAATTGGATTCTTTGGGTCCTTATTACCTTACCCACAAAATTTCACTTTATTTGGATGGTAATTATTCATTAAATTTGAAAAAGAAATAAAAAGGAATTAATTTCATGTCATTTTATTCGATTCTGATTAGGAAAATAATATTGTCACGCCCCTTAGTTGAGTCGCACAAAGTGCGTCCAATGTTGGATATCAATCTGATGGTTCATGGTTAATCTTCAACACCACACCTAAACATGAAACAAGGGTGTGAACTCACCACTATAATTCGAGGATTTCTTGCACTATTATCAACCTTTGTTCAAAATTCTTTCTCCAGTAGTTTTTTTGTTCAAGATTCTTTCTCTAGTAGTTGCTTTGAGTAGAACCTACTCAAGCACTATTATGGAGGAATCGAGAAACACCTATTTTTAACTCCAAGCTACTCGAAGATACCACCCATATAAACCCTAACACCCAACCTTAAAAAGGGGTGATTCCTTCTTCGTATCTGTCCCACCACAATCATCTTTTCCTTGGATTTGATTTCTCCTTTGGGTGTGTCATTTCTCACCACCAAGAAGGTTTTTTGCTCTAGTTTGTGGCACATTTCACCAGCAACTGGTTCCACCAATCTCCAATTGTGTTTTGGGGTAAGTTTCTTGTGCCTTTCACTTCGATTATATAACTTTGGATTGACATTTTGACACCACAATAGGATTTCCCCAAATACATGTCAAGGTATCTTTGGATACACCTCATAGACATGGTGAGTGAGTGTGGAAGGGTATGATGCCCCTAGTTTTACTAATTTTTCCTTCTCCCCATTTTCTTGCTTTCTTTTTCTCCTAAGGACATAAGGGTCCTATTGTTGTTTGGATTCTTCTTTTATCACGTTGACAGGGGTGAGTGACTGGTAGTGGACCCAGGCTACTCGGACACCTGTGATTGGGAAAAGTAAGATGGCTTGATCCACTAGATCTTTCACATGGATTTTTGGCAATTTTTGGTCAGGGAAAACTTCAAAAATTCATAACATTATCATTGTTCATCCAAAAATCACAAAAAATATGTTCCAGGATCATGAGAATTTTCTCTACCTTTTGGTGTAGATTTCATATCTTGATTCACAAGATCTAAAGATTTTATTTTTATGGCTATAAACCTTAATAATATCACATTAACAATTAAAGAGAGATTTTAAAAGATAAAGTTTGGATATTGGAGTCAACTCCATGATTAGTAACCATGAAATCGGTATCTAAGATACAATTATGTGTCAGACTAGGTTTTTATCAAAGATTTGAGTTTTTATGGTTTTTATCTCACTTATGATCTTAAAAATAACTAAAGACCACATCATAATTAGTAAAGTTGTGATTTTGAGTCAAGATGTCATTAAGAAACCCTGAACACAACAAACAAGAATCGAACTATGGTTTTTGCCAACAGTTTAGGATTTCAATGGTTTTCCCAAAACATATAAGTAAACCCTAACTATTGGACCTAATTATATATGTAGGTTGAGTTTACTTTACACTTGGAAGGTTAGAATTCCACTCTGACTTAGCAACTCAAATTAAGGTATGTGCATCTTTCCCTATTATCTAGGAAATACCATGATGACTAATAAATTTCCCCATAGGAGGCATTACTAGGTTAAATATTTATTATTCTTGAACATAGCTATAACTTTCTTGCTATATCTTGAATTATTGATGATGTTCTCATTTAAGGCCCTCTGACATATTTTGTTACTTGGATGATATGATACTCATATTTATCTCATTCTCAGTTATTTCATGTTTATTATGTTCAAACTTGAATCTTGTCTTTACATTATTGTGTGTAAGCAAATAGACTAGGTTTTATTTATGGTATTAGTACATATGTACTTCCATAATAATTGGACATGTGTGTTTTGTTCTGAGCTTGTGTATTCCGCTCATATATTTACAAGGGCATGCATATTCTGCACATGATGTGCATTTTTCACCCAAAATATTTTTAGGCTTGAGATTTATGGGTCTCGGCCCTACATAAATAAAAATGGTCTAGTTGTTTACATGCATTGTTTAAAAATTATTGTTGTTGATATATGGAAAGATTATATTTTTATTAATCATCTCTTTTATTATAATTCCTCATCTCTTGTCATGTTATATCTCTTGAGCATATCCTCTTGAATATCTCTATTTTTAAGTATTCATTTGTGGCCCAAAGTATTGCCTAGTTGTTATATACTTCACATACTCAGCATTCATTGATGTCCTTTTGTTTTTTGCTTCCTATACCATGGGTGTTGTATTCAATCCATCCAGAGGTTGCACAGTCTAAGGACCAGGAGTTAGGTGGTGACACCCAGATCTAGCTATTGAGGATTTCTGAGATGGAGAGATTACTCACCACAAACTTATTTGAGTAGTTTAAGCTTTATTTTTAGTTAGAAGTCATCTATGGATCAATAGTTGATCTTTGATGAGAAAATCAGGTATTAGTTAGATTTCAATTTCTGTTGCATTGCAACTATCTTCATGCAATCATTTCATTGAAAGAAATATTGTGAACCCCAATTATTTGAATGGGTTTTATTTTGTGGGATATGATCTAGTGGGGTATTTTACAATTATTTCCTTTAATTTAAGTAAGAAGTTGTCCCTCTTGGGTCCCACTCCTTACACACATCATTGCTACCCAAGTAATTGGAATAAGTTGAGAACAACTTAAACCTATAAATTGACCAATGTGATCATGACTATGTAATCCTTTTGTCACAAATATCCAGATTAAAAATTAGAGCATGGAGTTCTCATCCACTTAATCATTAAATCTATGATCCTTGAAGTAGAGTAGACTATTGACATTATGTGACATCAATATCATATTTTGACTCACATGAGCATGGCCATTCATTTCAATTGTGCTTATCAAGTGTCTAGGATATCACTCTAGTGGAGGGACAAATTCCATCTTCATCACTTATAATAATCCAAAAGTGTCATTGTGGCACCCAACTCACATAAACATGATTAGCGAAGAGAAAGTGTATCATTCACAGCGGATTTACTGAAAATCACTGAAAATTAAAACCTTTTTCAAAGATATCCAACCATAGGAAAACTCTTTCAACAAGAACCAATGTATTACATTTACATTCTGGTTCATAAGTACATATATTGTACCATGTCTTCTCGAGGGTTACAACATCAACTGCCTTGTTAAGAGCTAAACACATACGGCATAAGACCTCGAGGCATTAATCCAAAATCTCAAACCGATTTATTAAAAGTACTAGCTACTGACTCCGAGGACCTAAGACTATAGAGACGACACATAAGACTTCTATCTAAAAAAAACACGACAAACAACACACTCCACCTGAGTTGTTGCTGCTATACCTGCTGTTGCTGAAGTTCTTCCTCTGCAAGATGTTCTCAGTCTCCTTCGTACTTGTCCACCTAAAAATGTTGGTTCCCACGGGGGTGAGACAATTGAAAAATTGCCCCATCGAGAGATATAACTCTCTGCTAAAAACATCATTGTTATAGTTTAATTAATATAAAACTGAGCAAAGGATAAGCAGTTTAGATCATTCTCATTTTTAACATATTGCAACTATCTATAATAGAGCAGTAAATCATCTATTCTCTCTACAAGGAATAGGAAGAACATGTATATCATTTGTCTATCATACATTTTCAACATCTCAAACTTTGCTTATGACACTCATCATTCTGATGGGTCACTCATGATTCATTTTTGTTTCCATCCATTGGCCTTAGTCAATCTGCTAAAGAGATATTCAATTATGCCAATCATGTGATTATATATCATCATGTCTTATTTAGATATTGGACTATACCAATTCTTAGTTATAGACTCCATGCTTTTGCTAGGTATTGGACTTAACCCATCGTGCATAAACATTTTAGGTTAAGTCATTATCAATTTCATACAACCATTCTAGGTATTAGACTATTCCATACATGTGCATCTATTTTAGCTATTGGACTATGCCAAACATGTGCATCTATTCCAGGTAGTGGACTATGCCAAAAATGTGCAATTATTCTAGGTATTGGGTTGTTACCAATCATGTATAGTTATTCCAGGTATTGGGTTGTTACCAATCCTGTGATATTATTCCAGGTATTAGGATTTAACCAATCCTGTGATATTATTCTAGGTATTGGGATTTAACAAATCCTGTAATATTATTCTAGGTATTGGGATTTATCCAATCCTGTGATATTATTCCAGGTATTCAGATTTAACCAATCCTGTGATACTATTCCAGGTATTGGGGTTTATCCAATCCTGTGTTATTATTCCATGTATTGAGATTTAACCAATCCAGTGATATTATTCCAGGTATTGGGGTTTATCCAATCCTGTGATATTATTCTAGGTATTGGAATTTAACCAATCCTATGATATTATTCCAGGTATTGGAATTTAACCAATCCTGTGATTACATCCCATGTATGTTTACACAGTACTGGGTACCACATTCTTCTACTAACATTTAAACTTTGGCCATGCCATCATGCTCAATCACATTCTTTTATGTAATACAAGTATCCCTCTCTTCTCCACACTTGTATAATCAACGTTCCATCATTATTATAGTATCCTTTTTGTTATAATTATTATGTTACTAAGTTTCCATTTTCTTGATTTATTAAGAACATTATTATCTCTTACATGGGACTTTTATAATTATCTTGTTACCACTCACTTGCTATCAATGTACTCATGTGGTTCACAAGGTCTATCAAAATATCTTGTTACCTCTCACTAGGTATCAACGTACTCATGTGGTTCACATGGTCTATCAAAATATCTTGTTACCTCTCACTAGGAATCAACGTACTCATGTGGTTCACAAGGTCTATCAAAATATCTTATTACCTCTCACTAGGTATCAACCTACTCATGTGGTTTACAAGGTCTATCAAAATATCTTGTTACCTCTCACTAGGTATCAACGTACTCATGTGGTTCACAAGGTATATCAAAATATCTTGTTACCTCTCACTAGGTAACAACTAATCTCATGGCTCATAAAGCACAATTAGCATCTTGTCACCTTTCACTAGGCAACAACCATTCTCATGGTTCATAAAACACATTACATCTTGATGTAATGATTAGGATAACACTCTTTATATGTTACTCATCCAAGTATGTTGGATTTGAGATGCATCAAGGGATATCATTCTTAAAGAGATGGATGTGATATCTAATATGTCTTTATATATCACTTCCCTCGGCACATTAAACTTACATGATTTTATCAATTTATATGGTATTAAGGTATTTCCCATCTTAATACTTCCCTATACTAACCTATCACCTTTATTGTGAAGTGCATAGATCATAAAACACACATAAGGATTGTCCAACTATCTTCAATGATAGGGACTCATCTCAAGTTAAGGCATTGCTTACTATAAGGTTTCCTATAATCAACCATTTCAGATATTTCACCTTTATAAGGCTTTACCATCCATTCATTATTAGGATTCTGGTTTGTCATCATATTGTCCAAGATTAGTGCTTCATGTATTATAAGTCCAAATTAGAGTTTCACATACCTTCACCCTATATTAGGTCTCCTCATCATACCATTGCATAGGGTTTCACATGGCATCACCCTCAATTAGGGTTTCACAGGGCATCACCCTTCATTAGGATTTCACATGGCATCACCCTTCATTAGGGTTTCTCATGGAATCGCCCTCAATTAGGGTTTCTTTTGGAATCACCCTCAACTAGGGTTTCTCATGGAATCACCCTCAATTAGGGTTACATCCTTACCCTAGATTAGGGTTAATGTTCATCAATCTTCTGAATTAGGGTTTCATGATCACTTCATCAAAGATCATACCCTAAAATCTTAGTTTATTCATCTTGGAAGTGTTTGAGGCTTATCCATTACATGATTATCCTACATGCATGGATTCCTCTCTTGCTCATCCTCTCTAGGATGTTGACTATGTCAAATTTAGATAGATTAGGTCAATGAACCCTTTAATTAATTACTTTCAATTAGGGTTGACATAGTGTATTAAAATATTGCTTACTTAAGCTTCATGGATTAACTCATCTAGGGTAACCGATTACTTAGTCCCTTAAAGGTACAACCCTAGTGATTATCGTTAAGATAAATCAATGACAACCATAGGGTCATTTTATCTTTCATCACCTTAGGTTTCCAATTCACTTTATCACATTTAAACATCCAAAAATTCTTGACCATTGATGCTCTAAACGGTTTGAAATCATTTAAGCAAAACAAATTGAAACCGTATGGACAATTATACTTGAAACCACTTGGGTCTCCAAATGGTTTGAGACCATTTGGTCTCAAATGGTTTTGAGACCTTTTGATCCCAAACGGTCTTGAGACCGTTTGGACTCAAACGGTCTTAAGACCATTTGGTCCAAACTCTCTCAAAACCGAATGGACCAAAAAGGTCTTCCATCACTTTATCAATTCAGAATATCAATCATTAAACCATGTATCAATTGGACCATTTATTTATTATTCAATTGGACCATTGAATCACCCTTCAATTAGGGTTTTCAACCCAATTGAACTAGGGTTTATAATCAAGAAACCATCAATTAGGGTTTTGAAATCGAGGAACCATCAATGGTTGACATAGTGGAACTAGTCCAATTGAAATCATTGGATCATCATCAAACCATGACATGACCTGACCTCAAACGGTCTTGAGGTTGTTTGGATGACCTCCAAACGGTCTTGAGACCATTTTCCTCATTGAATCATTACAATTTGTGAAATTCAATTAGGGTTTAAATCATTGGATTGATCACCAATCGAACCATTGATTGCATTTCAATTTGCTATCTCTGGTCCTTCAATTACTCAACCATACTCAACCCTAGACCTCCAAACGGTCTTGGTTGACCTCCAAACGGTCTTGAGACCATTTGGGTGACCTCCAAATGGTCTGGAGCCGTTTGGGTTAATCAACCCAAAAATTAACCCAAAACAATTAAGAATTCAACACCCAATCCGATTAGGGTTTGATACTTGATGGACCTTTAACTGATGAACCCTTTGAAACCATTCAATTAGATTTAATGGATCATCAACCATAAACATCAGCATAATTCCTCAAACGGTCAACCATTGCTAATGGTCAACCACTCCAAACAGTTTGAAACTGTTTGGTTTCAAACGGTTTGATGAAACTGTTTGGCCAATTCATTGAAATCGATTGGTCCAACATTTTGAAAATGTTTGCCTAGGATATTAATTGAGGCATGTGATTGTGATGACATCATCATATTAAAGCTACAAACCCACGAAACTTTATGTAATTTCCATGGTAATTTCACCAATCATTCAAATAAAATTTTGGAAATAATGAAGGAATCAACAATTGATAAAGATTTAGAATCAATAACAAAGTTCAAGGGTTCAAGTTATATAACCCGCCTTCAATTGAGATCCAAACTCCACGTATTTCATTGTGGAAGAAACTTTCTCAACTATCCCAAGCTCATCCCCAAGCTTTTGAGTGAAAAGAAATGGCTAGGATAGAAGATTGCATGGAGAAAAGAAGAAATCCATCATTTATTTTCGATTTCCACCATGAAATCATGGTGAAAAAGGTCAAGAACCTTACCAACAGGTTGGGGGTCGTCCTCCTATTTCTCAAATCTACCTTGGTCGTTTTTGCAAGCAAGAAGTGAAAGTGGATTCGAAATTCCCCTTTCAAGCTATGGATAAATGAGCTTATATGTATTATTATTAAAATTCATTTTAGGAGAGAGAAAGTAGGGATTATCTCCTCCATTTCCTTTCCTATTTCCCCCTTCCCTTCCTTGGTTACGAGGCTATCACCTTTTACTCTTATTTCTCTCAATTATCCATGTTTTAAAGAAAAGCAATTTAAGCACCTTAACCCTTATAATAATAATATCCTAAAGTTAGTGGATAATTCTTTTTCTTTTAATAATGTGAGTGAGTTATCCACTTCCTTCAGATATTTTTGTGCCTTTTCAAGGAACATGGTCGTCCATTATTTTGCAAATTCATCCCTAACCTTTTGGTTGAAGGTCTCTTCAATTAATATATTTATTCTTTGCATTAAATTGAAGTAAATTTCTAATTAAGCTTAAATCTTGATTATTTTAATATCAAGATTCTCTCTCCTCCAAAGAGATACAAATGAGACGCCCCTCTCATTTTCTTTTCTCTACATGATGCCAAGAAACATTAGGAACTATTTTGAAGTGGTAATTTGCATATTGAACCCTGTGTTTTGGGTAATTTGCACATTACACCAAAACTAGGTTTCAATGCACAAACATTACTTTATTAGCTCTTTCTTGGTACTCAGGCTACCACAAGCCATACCTATGCATCATCTTCATTCTCATGATTCTTCAACACATGAGGAACATCTTATCATGTAACATTTGCAATTTAACCCCTCAACTTGGGTAATTTGCACTTTAGTCTAAAATAGACAAAACATTATTTTAACATTGTTCAAAAAGGACTAAAATTGAAACATAAGTTCCTCTTGAGCCTTAATTACTTTTCAAAAGATAATATCAAGCATAGAATTATCTTTCTTAAACAAAACACCTAGGGTTAAGGCATAACCCAGGTCAGGGATGTTACAAGTTATAAACCCCTAACAAGGATTTCGTCCTCGAAATCCCAGATAAAGGGAGACATATAATATTCATATATCATCTCATCAAGTATTCACATAACATCTCAATGTCATGTTTATGCAAAGCATAAACCCCTAACATATGATGTCCATGCTATATAATATAACCAATCTGATTCCACAGTTAACCCCTTCTAGGTAGTCAACATAAATTGTCTGATACCATAACTCCTTACCCTGGTATTCATCACATGTGCTGGAAACACATCACATTCTCATCTTTCATCCTGAGACATTACTTGTTATATATTCCTTTTTCTTGGAATCCAAGTCCAATACAAACTGATACTTTTCTCAGTATCCATCAGATAAACATTTTTAATTATGCACATCAAGTATCCTAAAAACCCACTTGATTGCCATGTCCCAGAAAGGAAAGAAAACAAAGAAACATATTGTTCTTGTCAACCATTATTATCTAGAGTCACTTATTAATGAGAAGAGATTATCATCTCCTCTAATTATTGCATGAACTTTCTATGTTCATGAGTTATTTACCCTTATCTTATCCTTAGTTCCTTACCATCAGCATAGGAATTATAAGGATGATTACATCTCATCATTCCTTATTCTCATTATCATCATGATCACTAGATGTGGGTATTCAAACCCTCATTTCATCATTTTTATTGTTACCTCTTATCAGGTAACTATTACCTCTAGGTTTTCAGACCAGGGTATATATTATACTAAACATCTTCTTTTGTTTAAAAATTGATTTACAATTAAATCAAATTCCTTCATATATCAATTAGAATGTGGTAGAAATATCCATGCCACATCTTCTACTTCTTTCTTTAGATTGTTTCAGAATGATTACTTGATCAGAGTAATCAGAAAGATAACAATCTAGGTATGTCATACTTGCCTTGCCTTCAATAAATGAATACTTGGTCGGGGTATTCAAGGACTGAAATTAGGCAGTATGCATTTATTTTATTTTATGTTTTTGTCCCTTTAGATTTGATATACTTAATATCTCAGATTTTCTCTGAGTTCCTTTTACATCTTTTCCCTTTTTGCATGAAAAGAGAAATTTTCAAACATATAAGAGAATATTGGACTAAACATAAGATTTCATCCTTCTTATCTCTTCCTCATATCCTTAAAGGATTATAGAGATGAACTAAACAACAACTACCTTTCTTATAGTAGGAAATAGAAGGTAACTCAAAATAGAAAGTTCTATCTTGACAAGTCTACCTTTTACAAGTTAACTAGCATCTTATCTGACCCAAAACATGGACTTAGTTGTTATTTGTTATTGCCTTTGTCCTCTACTACCAGAAGTAGATGGACCAAACTATGACACTTGTCTTTATCCTCTACCATCTACTCCACTAGACAGAGGTCCTTGTGGGTTTTGTAGATTATGCCTTGACGGTTGGGTCACCTCACTATTTCTCCTTGGACATTGTTGTCTAAAATGTCATAGCTATCCACATTTATGACAAGCTCGACCCCAACTTGATGAACCCTGCATAGGTGCACTATATTGTTGTTGAACTGATGAAGATTTTGGTTGTTTGTTGCCACTAATCCACTATTCCCGTGACTGTGTAGACTTCCTTTTAAGGTTTGCCTCTTGTTTATTTATCGTAGACCTTTCTATCCTCCGTATAGACTCCACAAATGTGGAAAAACTCTCTCTACTTTCTAGGGCAGATGTCGAGATGGACATCTCAACATTCAATCCCTTCTCAAAATATCGGATCTTCTCCTCCTCAGTAGCTACCATTTGAGGACAAAATCGCAAAAGTTCCATTAACTTAACCTCATATTCATTTATCAACATGGCTCCCTGACGTGTATTTTACTACGCGCTAAAAATGCAAGTGTACGCGTCAAGTAGTACAGGCCTTGTGGGGCTCGAGTCGAACACAGGGATACTCAGAATTGTCGGAGACTCCTACTAACTATTTGCGATCAGCTAAGCCGAATAACAAATTGGGGTTTGTTGTCAAAATTAAAAGAAAGTAAAAATAAAACAAAGCAAACAATCGATTAAAGGTTAATTTAATCAATTCAAAAAGGAATCTTTAGGATTGCGGTTTCACCGCGGGTATTCATTGTATTAGATTTTATATAATGCCTCAATCTTCTCTCTCTATCCGGGTAGTGGCCTGAAAATAGAATTTGCCACTGTCGTGGTGCAATTCACTACTTAGGTTTAGGTCGGTTCCACCGTCGTAGTAACCTATCCCCTAAACTAAGTGCATTACGAACGATCTCTCAGTATCCACCATTAATTTTACACCACCTTGTTCAAGGGATTTATCGATTAATGTAGGTTTCGTCTCTTTTCAGCCGTTAATCCTTCTGTCGAAGTGATTAAGGGCATTAGATTATTATTATGGTGATCAAGCATAACAATATATGGAGAAAACGAAGCTATACCACGGATTTAAGAGAGAAAATATGAATTACTATTATAAAACTGTCATACAATGAATTCCCGGGCTACTCCCGGTCCTAAAGATGGAGGGGATTAGCCCCGCATGTTCATCTCACACAAGTACATGGTAGAAATAGGAGAAATCATATGAAAAACGTGAATTGAATGGGAAAACCCCTGAACGGAGAAGAACCGATTGATTCTTTGCGTAGAACACGTGCTTTACCGCCTCTCGGTGGTGAAATCCGTCTTCGGCAGCGTCCGGATCGACAGGTATGAACTTCTGGCCTCCCTTCCCCTCTCTCTTCCTCCTTGGTACTTGTGCAATGGCTTAATCAGATCCCCCCTTTGTCTGGGCGGCCGTCATTAGGTATAAGTCCCTAATTAGGTCTCTAATTAACTCCAGCCGTCCGATTGAGATCATTAGAAAGCAAACTCATATCCTACGACGTTGATACCATCGAAGCGAGTCGATGGTATCGACCCGCTATAGTAGCGGCTGGCTGCAAACCCTTCCTTTGTCGCGCCCGACATCATCTCGATACCATCAACTCGGGTCGATGGTATCGACTTCCTTTTGGCGTCGGTTTTGTCATTTTGTGACGCTGTAGCCTCCGTGCGTCGATGGTATCAACTTGGTGTCGATACTATCGATTGCTTCTTCGCCAGCAACCTGAAGACGTCTCGATACCATCGACATCAGCGTCGATGGTATCGACTCTTTGCTGCTCCTTTCGGCTGGCAACCTGTGACCATGTCGATGGTATCGACTTCCGTCGATGGTATCGACGGGAGCAAATTCTCGTTTTTCCTGAAATTCAAAGACAAGATCACATAAATCCACACAAATAATAATAATGTGATAATTAATGCTCAAAACAATGAAATAAAGGGAATTTGACATAAAATAATGGCAAAGACCAAAATGAATGAATTATGCGATATTAACCATAGAAATGACTAATAAAAGCACAAAACACATATCAAATAGGTCTATAAATGCGACTCAAAATCATCGCATCAAACTCCCCTAAGCTTGAATATTGCTCGCCCTCGAGCAACTAATCCTTAGAATAGGATTGCAAACGTCAACTAAAAAACAACACACCAACCCAACATCCCATATGACTCCCACTGAACATTCACAAACCGGCCTTCTCTAACCACAGAACGGTAATTACCCTAAAGGTGACAGTAATCATCAATAAAAGTAATTGACCTCCAAACCGATGAACACTATCACATAAGGCAGTTAACATAATAAAACTCGCCGGTTCAGCCTTGGTGCATCTTGTGATCGCCTAAACTACGTTGCTCGCAATAAATACCATCTAAATGGAAGTCGTTCTCCTAATATTCATTAGTGAGGAGAAATTCACGGTGGCCTACCAATCCGAGCAATGGGTGGATGAAGATGGGTGGCTCATCGAAGAACGTGGAAGTATTGTACAGTTTCAACATGCATATACAAAAATGCCCTATATGATGCAAATGCACATTAGAAATGCCCTAATGCCTAAACTTGGGTGGAATGATGCATGCACTAACCATCCACCTCAAAACAAGATGGATATCTAATCCAGCTACATCATGTACTCAATTATCCTAAAATGCAAGTGATATTACGTTCCTTTCTCCTTCTTATTTCACTTTCTCTTTTTTTTTTCAATTGCAGATTTTCAGATTTTTTCTTTTCAGCCCACATATCCATAATTGCTTAAAGATAATTTTGTGGGGCTATTTTCTTCATACTCAGAAATTTTTTTACTATTTAGAAGGTATGGAACAATTAATTCACCATTGCGGAAAAATTGAGATGCATGATATACTTTATGCATGAAAATCATGAATGCAACTACATGGCATGCACCTAAAGGTAATGTGCCTGAATCACTATATTTTTTTCTTTTTATGCAAACATATGGAAAATACCAATGCAAGTCCTATCTAAATGCTATGCACACAAAAAGGAATTAAAATTGCACTTTACTTCCAATTCTTAGGTGGATTATGAGAGAAAGATGAAATGAAGTGGAACGATCACAAGACTAGATGACTGAACCTTAGAAAGATATTATGTGTCCCTCCTTACTGACCTGTGTAGTAGTTTCGAGGGTTCTCTCTCTTACATCCAATTAAGGTCTCATTACCATTTGGTTAGGTTCGGCTAAAACAACCATTTCCGGCCACTTTCATAAGTCATTAGGAGTACAGGTATGAAACGTTGTTTTAAAGTTGACCTAACCAATCATTTTCATAGGATGTGTGCCCAAGGTCAAAACAAAACAAGCTATCCAAACACACAAAAATTTTCAAATTTCCCTTGAATTTCCCATGCACTAACAACAAGATGACACACTTTTATGACGTCCACAATTACACTAGATAGAACGTGGATCCTACAAAACTAAAATTGCAAGAAACAAATAACAAGAGAACAAAAGCAATAACGCTAAAAACTAAAAACAATAACAGATAAAGCTGTTCCAACTACCCCCTAAGCTTGAATTCGACTATGGCCTCATAGTCAAAAACAAACTTAAAGATTGGAACAGAGATACCAGATCACTCTTGTGGTGGTGGAGGCGGGTATTGCGGTGCCGTGGGGGTCCCAAGACGGGTATTGCCCCTGAAAGGTCGGATCATACTGGGGCATCAGAGGAGGCTGTGGATACCCCCCAAAATAATTCTGGCTCCAGTAATGATCGTAAAACGGCTGCTGCTGCTGCTCCATCCTATGCAGCCGATCATGGATGTTCTCTTGATTTGCGAAAAGAAGGCGTTCATTCTCGAAGTTCGCCTGCTGGTTGACAAATAGTCGGTTGGTAGTCTCTTGAATATCGGTAAAGGTGGATGTATGCTGCTGCTGTGTATGGTGGATGTCTTGCAGCATATTGTACATGCCTTGCATGGAATAGGCATCCTCGCTGGGCTGCGAGGGTTGTGGTGATGGCGGCGTAGGCTATGATGATGAAGACGCACCCGGATGCATCCGAGGACGCTTCCGGGGTGCTACTCGTGCTTGAAGAGGTGTAAATGCCTCTTCTTCCTCCTCAACCTCGTCGTCCTGTCTGTCGTTGCCGTCGTCGTTGCCGTCGTCATTGCCGCCTTCTTCATCATCGGAGTCGATGGCTATGATCGGCCATCTGAAATGTTGTGCGCCCTCGATGTTGAAGACGGGATCCGGCAGCGTGCACTCCTGGTACGCTTGATTTACGTGGCAATGCGCAAAAGCCACGCCAGCTCGGAGAAGAACGAGATTGGCTTGGTGTAGATGTTGCAAGTTGACCTTGCTTCTCATAGAAAGAGGAGTCAGCTGATCGAGATTCAAGCCCAAGTAGAGGGCTACCTTGGTGACAAGCCCCCCAAAATGAATCAGGGCTTTTCTCGTGCTCCTCTTCACCGCCAAAACTCGTTGTAGAAAGAATGCACCCCAGTTGCATTCTTGGCGCTTCAGGAGCTGATATAAGAAGAAAAGATTTGTCTCCTAAAATTTTCTTAGAGCCAGATCACTTCGAGCAAAGATGGTGGAACTCAACATCCAGTGCAATACCCAAACAAACGGGTGCTTGAAGTCAGCTACCGCAGCGTTGTGGTAGCTCACCGACCTCCCTTGTGGCACCGTCACCAACTCAGAGAAGAGAGCGTCGTAGTTGGTGCGGTTATCCGGCTGCCGGTGGTCGTACGGAGAATTATTACAATTGAAGATCCTGTTGAATTGGCGAAGCGTGAGGGTATAGTCACGGTTGTACAGCCAGAAAGACACCCGGCCCTTTATTCATTAACGGTTGGTGGCGACGATGTTGTTGGGCACGACGCAGACGTCAAGTAACGCCATGAACTCCGCCACCAACTCTTTTTAGGTTGGCCACTCGCCGAAAAACGGCTGGCCATCTGCATGGTACTGTAACTCATCGGGCCTCTTGCTTGTACGTTTTGCCTGCCCCTACAGAACATAGGCCAAATTGGCCTCGAATCTGAGGTCTCGGATCAATTCCCGGTCCACATACCGGGTGGGTTCGATCTTCCTTTTTAAGATCTCCTCATAGATCTTCTTCACCTCTGTGGAAGGATGCATCATGCGCGGCCGTGCAACTGACCCAGGAGGAGGTGGCACAAACTCCTGAATCTCCTCTGGGTCCGCACGTGAAGAAGATGCTCTAGCGACGTGAACCATGTTGGCGACGAGAAAGGGATTAGAAAGAGAGCTCGGTGCAGAATGGAGATATGAATTTCCGCTTGGGGAAGATCATCGCTCGGTGATGCTGTTCTTCGCTCTTGGATGGCTCGGGGAAGTGCTCGGCACAAAGGGAGGAGATCACTCTGAAGGTGTGACGTCAAATGACGTAATGATTCTCCTTAAATAGACTTGGCCGGCGCTACTGTGGCCCGTCGATACCATCGACGTGAGTCGATGATATCAACTTTGGTCAATGCTATCCGCCCCTCACATGGTATCGACAGTCGTCGATTGCTGGATATTGAAACACGGATCACTGACGTGTCGATACCATCGACATGGGTCGATGGTATCGACTTTGCACCTGGATCGATGACGTGGAAGCCGCGATCGCCGTCAATTTCTTTGCGCGGATCAGTGACATGGATGGTCGATACCATCGACAGGTGTCGATAGTATCGACTTGGCTTCATTGCGACATCGCCACTTTGCATTCCAACCTGTAACCATGTTGATACCATCAACGAGGCCGTCGATGGTATCGAGTTGACTGAGACAAATCGGTCTGAACTTCTCCAGAGATCTCGATGGTATCGACACCCTTGTCGATACTATCGACTGTTGCTGGGTGACCTGCCTGTAGGTGTGTCGATACCATCGACAAGGCCGTCGATGGTATTGACTCAGAACGAAATCTGCAGTCGTCAACCTGAACCCTTGTCGATACCATCGACACGTGTGTCGATGGTATCGACTCTGCCTCAGCCTGCACAATGAACAAACAGATCAAGGTATCTTCTTTACACTAAAAATTGAACAAAAATAAAGCAACCTACGATTATAATTAAACTATCCTAATGTACCAATGGTTGGGTTGCCTCCCAACAAGCACCCTTATTTAACGTCTTAGGCTAGACGGCTTCCGGGCATCTCATTCATCCAAAAGTGCAATGAGTTTAACCTCATTCACCTTCCTCTTGTAATTCTCACCAAAATAGAGCTTCAACCTCTGTCCATTTATCAAGAACATGGTATCACCATCACGCACTAGAATCGTGCCATGTGGTTTGACCTCTTCCACCACGAACGGTCCACTCCACCATGATTTTAACTTCCCGGGATGCAACTTGAGTCGGGAGTTGAACAACAAAACACTATCTCCTTTCTTGAACGTGCGTAACTCGATGTGGCGATCGTGGATTAGTTTTGTGCACTCCTTGTATACTGGGCATTCTCATATGCCGTCATCCGTAACTCATCCAGCTCATTCAATTTGAACATTCTCTTTCTCCCAGCTTCATCATAACTTAGATTTAGCCTTCTAAGAGCCCAATGGGCCTTGTGCTCCAACTCCACCGGTAGGTGACAAGCCCGGCCATACGCCAACCTAAAAGGCGTGGTGCCTATAGGTGTTTTGTAGGCCGTTCTGTACGCCCACAGTGCATCCGGTAGTAGGGCACTCCAATTCTTCCTCGTGGATGCCACCGTTCGCTCTAGAATCTTCTTAATCTCACGGTTGGAGACCTCCACTTGGCCTTGAGTCTGCGGATGATATGGGGTGCCAATGTTGTGCTTGACCCCATATTTCTTCAATAATGTCGAGAACTTCTGATTCTTGAAATGTGTACCCCCATCACTGATTATCATTCGGGGTATCCCAAACCTGCAGAAAATATTCTCCTTCACAAACCTGCACACTATAGTAGAATCATTAGTCCTTGTGGGGATTGCTTCCACCCACTTCGACACATAATCAACTGCTAACAAGATATATAAATTCGAGTTCGAGGACACAAAGGGTCCCATGAAATCTATGCCCCACAAATCAAATACCTCAACTTCCTGAAATACATTCAGGGGCATCTCCTATCGCTTCGAGATATTACCTGCTCGCTGACAAGGATCACATTGCCTCACAAAATCGTAGGCATCCCGAAACAAAGTTGGCCAATAAAGGCCGCTTTCCAAAACTTTAGCTGCCGTTCGCGAGCTGGCGTGGTGTCCTCCCGTAGGTGATGCATGGCAATGATGGAGAAAACTCTCGTACTCCACTTCAGGCACACACCTGCGTAAAATACCGTCCCTGCATTGCTTAAGAAGAATTGGATCATCCCAAAAATAGTATCTCAAAGAATGAAAAAATCTCTTCTTCTCCTGATATGACCAATCTTCCGGGATGATCCCGCAAGCTAAATAATTTACAATTTCAGCGAACCAAGGCTCTTTAGAGTTAATTTTCAAAAGTTGTTCATCTGGAAACATCTCAGTTATGGGTATATGTAAATATTTTTCATCCACCCTTTCTAACCTAGACAAATGATCAACCACGACATTCTCAATCCCAGATTTATCCTTGATTTCAATGTCAAATTCCTGTAAGAGCAAAATCCACCTAATGAGTCTAGGCTTTGCATCTTTTTTCTCCATCAAGTATTTTATTGCAGCATGGTCAGTCCATACAACTACTTTAGATCCAACTAAATACTGCCGGAATTTTTCGAAAGCAAACACAACGGCAAGTAATTCTTTTTCAGTAGTTGTATAATTCAATTGAGCATCATTCAGAGTTTTTGAAGCATAGAAAATCACAGCGGGCTTATTATCTACCCGTTGCCCCAATACGGCTCCTACCGTAAAATCCGAAGCGTCACACATCAATTCGAAAGGTTTTGTCCAATCCGGTGTTTGAACAACCGGGGCAGAAATCAATTTTTCTTTCAAAACATCGAATGCATGTAGACACTTATCATTGAAATCGAAAACGGCATCTTTCTCCAAATGCTCGGATAAAGGTTTTGCAATTTTAGAAAAATCCTTTATGAATCGCCGATAGAACCCGGCGTGTCCCAGAAAACTTCTCACCCCTTTTACAGAATTTGGTGGGGGCAACTTGGAAATGACCTCAATTTTCACCGGGTCCACCTCAAGACCTTTGCTAGACACCTTGTGTCCTATCACTATTCCCTCTGTCACCATCATGTGACATTTCTCCCAGTTAAGGACCAAGTGTGTGTCCTCACAACGCTGCAACACTTTGTCTAGGTTATAGAGACATTCATCAAACGATGCACCATAAACTGAGAAGTCATCCATAAAAACCTCAAGACGGCGCTCTACCATGTCAGAAAATATGGCGAGCATACAGTGTTGAAACATCGTCGGTGCATTGCATAAACCAAACGGCATTCGACGGTAAGCAAAAGTCCCATAGGGACAAGTGAACGTAGATTTCTCTTGATCCAAAGGATCAATCGAGATCTGGTTGTACCCCGAGTACCCGTATAGAAAACAAAAGTGTGATCGCCCAGCAAGACGTTCCAAAATTTGATCAATAAACGGTAAAGGAAAATGATCCTTAAGTGTGGCAGCATTCAGACGACGGTAGTCAATACAAACTCGCCACCCGGTTACCAATCTGGTGGTGACAGGTTGATTCAATAAATTTTGAGTGACAGTAATTCCCCCCTTCTTAGGGACTACCTGTGTGGGACTCACCCATGTCGAGTCTGATATGGCATAGATAATCCCTGCAGCAAGAAGTTTAATGACCTCTTTCTTTACAACCTCCATCATGCTCGGATTTAGACGTCTCTGAGGCTGAATCACTGGCTTGGCTCCCTCCTCGAGCCGAATCTTGTGCTGACATAGAGTAGGGGAAATCCCCTTGATGTCTGCAACGGACCACCCAAAAGCTCCTCGGTGGTTTTTCAGCACTATCAACAGTTGCTCCTCCTCTTGCGCACTCAAATAAGCAGAAACGATCACCGGTAACTTGTCTTTCTCAGCTAGAAAGACATACTTGAGATGCGGGGGCAGCGGCTTTAATTCCAAATCTGGCGGGCTGATAAGAGATGATTGCATCGGTGGGGGAAGTGCACCTAAATCTTCATAGTTCCTCGCATAGAAGCATGGAAGCATCTGAAGCATTTTAGCACACTCCTTGAGTGATTTACTCCGCATCCAATCATATGTAATATTCAACAAACAAGCCTCCAGCGGTAATTCTGGATATGCATCAACAACAGAAATAGCAATCGCATCATCCTCCCAAGAAGGCGGAATGTCCTCATTCTCATCATTCGGAAATCCCATAGCTTTACACAAAGAAACAACCTTAGTCTGCTCCATGATATCCACAGCTAAGGTTCCATTATCCACCTTGCTCATCACATGAGCCATGTCCAGAAATGGTTTTCCAAGGTAGAGTGAGATATTGCGATCCATATGTTTCACCATATTACATTGTTCTTTTGCTTTAGATGACGTAGTGCTAGAAGGCATGACCATCTCAAAGCGGTCATCTGCTATGCCCAAGGTCAAGCGACCTCTCCCCATCTCTAAGATCATGTCGGCTGTAGCTTGGAAGGGACGTCCAAGTAACAGCTCATTGCCATGCTCATCCTGCATCTCCATAACCACAAAATCAGCCGGAAAGACAAATCGATCCACCTTTACTAAGACATCTTCACAGATTCCATAAGGCTTCACCACAGAGTTGTCGGCCAATTGAATAGTCATATTGCTCGGCCGTGACTCCTTCAGTCCCAACTTTTTAAATGTCAAAAGGGGCATCAAGTTGATGCTTGCCCCTGAATCACACAATGCTTCTCCAAATTTACACTTCTCGATATAGCAAGAAATGTTGAAACACCCTGGATCCTGTCTCTTTGGCGGCAAAGTGCCCATAATGAAGGCACTCACTTGCTCCTTTAGCACAACGACCTCAGTATCTGGTATTTTCCTCTTCTTGGTAATGACATCTTTTAGAAACTTCCTGTATGAAGGGATTTGCTCAATGGATTCCAGTAACGGGATATTGACTGAAAGCTTCCTAAAACTGTCCAGGAACTTCTTGAACTGTGCATCTACCTTCCTTGCCTTCACACTATTTGGATAAGGGACCGGAAAAGCTTGTGCCCTTTGATGGGGTGCCACATAAGGCGTCTTTTTCTGCAGTTCCTCCTCTTCAACTTGTTCTTCAGTACCATTAACGGCTATGTCTTCAGCTTGCCCTGTGACTGGTGTGGGCTGCTCTGTATTGGTTTCACCTTCAACTTTATCTTGCGGTGTGCTTGTTTCATCCGTTCTTGGATTCAACACTTTCTTGCCGCTTCTCAGCAGAATAGCCTTAGCTTGCTGGTTTCCTCCGGGAACATTGGTATTCCCCGGAAAACCCGGATGTGCCGGTTTCTTCAAACTAGCTATTTCGGCTGCCATCTACACCATGGATGTCTCTATGGTCCTCATTTGAGCCCCATGGCTCTGCAATGTCTTCCCAAATTGATTCATGTATTCTCCTTGTTGCTTGATTTGCTGCCCGAATGTATTCATTAACTCTTGATTTTGCTTGATGACCTGATTGAGCAACTCCGTGCTCTTGTCTTCTGCAGCTGGCGCGGGCTTGGCTTCCGGATCCTGCAGAAAATTGTTCGGATCCTTCCATGAGAACTTTTTGTCCTTTCTCCATGAGTAGTCATTGTTCCTATACCCTTGTTGTTGTCTCATGTACTTGACTTGAGCCTCAACCTCGGACTCATTATCTTCCTTTTGCAGTAACTTCTTTGCGAGAAGATCCATCTTCTCATTTAGCTCTCTCATTGCCTTTGATTCACTGGAGACTCGTGCTTGCTCAACTGGGCCTCTCTCTCTTTCTCCCCAGGACTGCTTTCTAGCCATGTTCTTGAGTATTTCCCAGCATCTAGTGTCTGTGTTGTTTAGAAAAAATCCCGACCCGGCTGAATCCAGATTACTCCTATCATGCTCGGAGAGAGCAAAATAGAAGATTTTCACCTGTGTTTCCTTGTCCAGCCCGTGATGCGGACACCTCCTCAACATAACCTGAAATCGCTCCCAGGTCTCAGAATATGTTTCACCAGCCTGTTGGGTGAAATTATGAATCTTCCGGATCATGTCGTTAGTCTTCTCAGGAGGGAAGAACCTCTCAAAGAAGACCTCCACCATATGGTCCCAAGACTCCACGAACTCATCATCTAGATTATGTAGCCACTCTCTTGCTACTCCCGCCAAGGAACTTGGGAAAAGCTTGAGATACAATGCATCTTGTGGAAACCTATCTATTTTTACCATGTCACAGTTTTCAACGAACTGGCTGATGTGTGCAACATGATCCTCATTCTTCAGCCCATGAAACGCATTTTATTTCACCAAATTAATCAACACTGGATCGATCTTATATGTCAGTATGTTGATCGCCTGCTTCTTTATAGGCCCCTTTGAAGCTGATGAGGAAGAAGCTTTGATCTTCTCCCATATGGTCTGTGGCTCGGCCATCTCTTCTGGTTCAAATTCAGAATCTACCTCTTCTTGGTACTCTTGCTCGGAATGCTCCTCGTCCTCAGGTCTCAAAAATGGAACCTCGGGTGTGCGTTCCGCGTAGTCAGTACTACACGTCTGCACCATACACAGTACCTGAAATAAGAAAATTCGAGTCCAGTACTAAGCTTAGACGAGTATAAACAATTAAAGCACAATGTAAAAATATTTGAAATTGAATGAAAAATAAAAAAAAACTTTGGCCTAGAGTGGCCACGCGTAGCACTCGAAGTGCCAACAATTTGTCGTATCCCCAGCAACGGTGCCAAAAAACTTGACGTGTATTTTACTACGCGCTAAAAACGCAAGTGTACGCGTTGAGTAGTACAGGCCTTGTGAGGCCCGAGTCGAACACACGGATACTCGGAATTGTCAGAGACTCCTACTAACTATTTGCGATCAGCTAAGCCGAATAACAAATTGGGGTTTGTTGTCAAAATTAAAAGAAAGTAAAAATAAAACAAAGAAAACAATCGATTAAAGGATAATTTAATCAATTCAAAAAGGAATCTATAGGATTGCGGTTTCACCGCGGGTATTCATTGTATTAGATTTTATATAATGCCTCAATCTTCTCTCTCTATCCGGGTAGTGGGCTGAAAACAGAATTGCCCACTGTTGTGGTGCAATTCACTACTTAGGTTTAGGTCGGTTCCACCGTCGTAGTAACCTATCCCCTAAACTAAGTGCATTACGAACGATCTCTCAGTATCCACCATTAATTTTACACCACCTTGTTCAAGGGATTTATCGATAAATGTAGGTTTCGTCTCTTTTCAGCCGTTAATCCTTCTGTCGAAGTGATTAAGGGCATTAGATTATTATTATGGTGATCAAGCATAACAATATATGGAGAAAACGAAGCTATACCACGGATTTAAGAGAGAAAATATGAATTACTATTATAAAACTGTCATACAATGAATTCCCGGGCTACTCCCAGTCCTAAAGATGGAGGGGATTAGCCCCGCATGTTCATCTCACACAAGTACATGGTAGAAATAGGGGAAATCATATGAAAAACGTGAATTGAATGGGAAAACCCCTGAACGGAGAAGAACCGATTGATCCTTTGCGTAGAACACGTGCTTTCCCGCCTCTCGGTGGTGAAATCCGTCTTCGGCAGCGTCCGGATCGACAGGTATGAACTTTTGGCCTCCCTTCCCCTCTCTCTTCCTCCTTGGCACTTGTGCAAAGGCTTAATCAAATCCCCCCTTTGTCTGGGCGGCCGTCATTAGGTATAAGTCCCTAATTAGGTCGCTAATTAATTCCAGCCATCCGATTGAGATCATTAGAAAGCAAACTCATATCCTACGGCGTCGATACCATCGACGCGAGTCGATGGTATCGACCCACTATAGTAGCGTCTGGCTGCAAACCCTTCCTTTGTCGCACCCGACATCATCTCGATACCATCAACTTGGGTCAATGGTATCGACTTCCTTTTGGCGTCGGTTTTGTCATTTTGCGACGCTGTAGCCTCCGTGCGTCGATGGTATCGACTTGGTGTCGATACTATCGACTGCTTCTTCGCATGCAACCTGAAGACGTCTCGATACCATCGACATCATCGTCGATGGTATCGACTCTTTGCTGCTCCTTTCGGCTGGCAACCTGTGACCATGTCGATGGTATCGACTTCCGTCGATGGTATCGACGGGAGCAAATACTCGTTTTTCCTGAAATTCAAAGACAAGATCACATAAATCCACACAAATAATAATAATGTGATAATTAATTCTCAAAATAATGAAATAAAGGGAATTTGACATTAAATTAATGGCAAAGACCAAAATGGATGAATTATGCGATATTAACCATAGAATTGACTAATAAAAGCACAAAACACATATCAAACAGGTCTATAAATGCGACTCAAAATCATCGCATCACTACCTATCGAATATTCTCAAAGTATGAAATCTTTTCATCTAAGTATGTCTTTGTAAAATACTTATTGATGAATTCTCGACGAAATTCCTCCCATTCAACCACTTCATCATTCCTTTTTATTTCTTCTATAGCCCACCAATGTCCAGTACTACCCTTCAATAGGTACACCGCATGTTTAACTTTGTCAGCTTCTGGGATACTAAGGATCTTAAAGGCTTTTTCTACTTCGGTGAGCCAGAGATCAACATCTATTAGGTCAGATGTTCCAGTATATTCTATGGCTCCTAGACAATGTAGTCGTTCAAAGGTCTTACCAGACCCATATCCCCCATTGGAAACTGGTGCCCTAGGTGCCAGTGCTGGCATCCGGTCTGCCAAATACCTTAGTGTGGTCATGAGTTTCCCAAAAAGATTATGAACATCTGGGTTTCCTCTCATGACTTCATCAACATGGGGATTTTAGGCACTGGTTCCTCCCTTACCCGATCCCTTGCACCTCCCACTGGTGCAGCAACATTTCTCTCAGCAACATGTTCCTCATGTTCTCCAGACATCTTTGAGTTATATTTCTTCTTCTGCATAAGAAAAAGACATTATAAGATACACTGGGTACACTTAGAATAGACTCAACACCTTAGTCCTATGTCTCTATAGACTCAGCAAACCTAGAGCTCTGATACCACTAAATTGTGGCATCCAACTCACATAAACATGATTAACGAAGCGAAAGCGTATCATTTGCAGTGGATTTATTAAAAATCACTAAAAATTAAAACCTTTTTCAAAGAGAATCAACCATAGGAAAACTCTTTAAATAAGAACCAATGTATTACATTTACATCCTGGTTCATAAGTACATATCTTGTACCATCTCTTCTCGAGGGTTACAACATCAACTGCCTTGTTAAAAGCTAAACACAGACATCATAAGACCTCGAGGCATTAAGCCAAAATCTCAAACTGGTTTATTAAAAGTACTAGCTACTGACTCTGAGGACCTGAGAGTACAGAGACGACACATAGGACTTCTATCTAAAAAAAACACGACAGACAACAAACTCCACCTGCGTTGTTGTTTCTATACCTGTTGCTACTGAAGTTCTTCCTCTACAAGATGTTCTCAGTCTCCTTTGTACTTGTCCACCTAAAAATGTTGGTTCCCATGGGGGTGAGACAATTGAAAAATTGCCCCAGCGAGAGATATAACTCTCCACTAGAAACATCATTATTGCAGTTTAATAAATATAAAACTGAGCAGAGGATAAGCAGTTTAGATCATTCTCATTTTAAAAGTATTGCAACTATCTATAATAGAGCAATAAATCATCTATTCTATCTACATGGAATAGGAAGAACATGTATATCATTTGTCTATCATACATTTTCAACATCTCAAACTTTGCTTATGACACTCATCATTTTGATGGGTCACTCATGATTCATTCTTATTTCCATCCATTGGCCTTAGTCAATCTACTAAACATATATTCGATTATGCCAGTCATGTGATTATATATCATCATGTCTTATTCAGATATTGGACTACGCCAATTCTTAGTTATAGATTCCATGCTTTTGCTAGGTATTAGACTTAACCAATCCTGGATAAACATTTCAGGTTAAGTCATTATCAATCTTATACAACCATTCAAGGTATTAGACTATGCCATACATGTGCATCTATTTCAGGTATTGGACTATGCCAAACATGTGCATCTATTCCAGGTAGTGGACTATGCCAAACCTGTGCAATTATTCCAGGTATTGGGTAGTTACCAATCCTGTACAGTTATTCCAGGTATTGTGTTGTTACCAATCCTGTGATATTATTCCAGGTATTGGGATTTAACCAATCTTGTGATATTATTCGAGGTATTGGGATTTAACCAATCCTGTGATATTATTCTAGGTATTAGGATTTATCCAATCATGTGATATTATTCAAGGTATTGGGATTTAACCAATCATGTGATATTATTCCAGGTATTGGGGTTTATTCAATCCTGTGTTATTATTCCAGGTATCGGGATTTAACCAATCATGTGATATTATTCTAGGTATTGGGGTTTATCCAATCCTGTGATATTATTCTTGGTATTGGGATTTAACCAATCCTATGATATTATTCCAGGTATTGGGATTTAACCAATCATGTGATTACGTCCCATGTCTGTTTACACAACACTGGGTACCATATTCTTCTACTGACATTTAAACTTTGGCCATGCCATCATGCTCAATCACATTCTTTTATGTAATACACGTATCCCTCTCTACTCCACACTTGTACAATCAAGGTTCCATCATTATTATAGTATCATTTTTTTCATAATTATTATGTTACTAAGTTTCCATTTTCTTGATTTATTAAGAACATTATAATCTCTTACATGGGACTTTTATAATGAACTTGTTACCTGTCACTAGGTATCAACGTACTCATGTGGTTCACAAGGTCTATCAAAATATCGTGTTACCTCTCACTAGGTATCAACGTACTCATGTGGTTCACAAGGTCTATCAAAATATCTTGTTACCTCTCACTAGGTATCAACGTACTCATGTGGTTCACAAGCTCTATCAAAATATCTTGTTACCTCTCACTAGGTATCAACGTACTCATGTGGTTCACAAGGTCTATCAAAATATCTTGTTACCTCTCACTAGGTATCAACGTACTCATGTGGTTCACAAGGTCTATCAAAATATCTTGTTACCTCTCACTAGGTAACAACTAATCTCATGGCTCATAAAGCACATTTAGCATCTTGTCACCTTTCACTAGGCAACAACCATTCTCATGGTTCATAAAACACATTACATCTTGATGTAATGATTAGGATAACACTCTTTATATGTTACTCATCCAAGTATGTTGGATTTGAGATGCATCAAGGGATATCATTCTTAAAGAGTTGGATGTGATATCTAAGATGTCTTGATATATCACTTCCCTCAGCACTTTAAACATACATGAGTTTATCAACTTATATGGTATTAAGGTATTTCCCATCTAAATACTTCCCTATACTAACCTATCACCTTTATTGTGAAGTGCATAGATCATAAAACACACATAAGGATTGTCCAACTTTCTTCAATGATAGGGACTCATCTCAGGTTAAGGCATTGCTTACTATAAGGTTGCCTATAATCAACCATTTGAGATATTTCACCTTTATAAGGCTTTACCCACCATTTATTATTAGGATTCTGGTTTGTCATCATATTGTCCAAGATTAGGGCTTCATTTATTATAACTCCAAATTAGAGTTTCACATACCTTCACCCTATATTAGGGCACCTCATCATACCATTTCATAGGGTTTCACATGGCATCACCCTCAATTAGGGTTTCACAGGGCATCACCCTTCATTAGGATTTCACATGGCATCACCCTTCATTAGGGTTTCTCATGGAATCACCCTCAATTAGGGTTTCTTATGGAATCACCCTCAACTGGGGTTTCTCATGGAATCACCCTCAATTAGGGTTACATCCTTACCCTAGATTAGGGTTAATGTTCATCAATCTTCTTAATTAGGGTTTCATGATCACTTCATCAAAGATCATACCCTAAAATCTTAGTTTATTCATCTTGGAAGTGTTTGAGGCTTATCCATTACATGATTATCCTACATGTATGAATTCCTCTCTCTCTCTCTCATACTCTCTAGGATGTTGACTATGTCAAACTTAGATAGATTATGTCAACCAACCCTTTAATTAATTACATTCAATTAGTGTTGACATAGTGTATTAAAATATTGCTGACTTAAGCTTCATGGATTAACTCATCTAGGGTTACCCATTACTTAGTACCTTAAAGGTACAACCCTAGTGATTATATTTAAGATAAATCAATGACAACCATAGAGTCATTTTATCTTTCATCACCTTAGGTTTCGAATTTACTTAATCACATTTAAACATCCAAACATTCTTGACCATTGATGTTGTAAACGATTTGAAATCGTTTAAGCAAAACAAATTGAAACCGTATGGACAATTATACTTGAAACCACTTGGGTTTCCAAATGGTTTGAGATAGTTTGGTCTCAAATGGTCTTGAGGCTGTTTGATCCCAAACGGTCTTGATACTGTTTGGACTCAAATGGTTTTAAGACCGTTTGGTCCAAACTCTCTCAAAATCGAATGCACCAAAAAGGTCTTCCATCACTTTATCAATTCAAGATTTCAATCATTAAACCATCTATCAATTGGACCACTGATTTATTCTTCAATTGTACCATTGAATCACCCTTCAATTAGACCTTCAATTAGGGTTTTGAACCCAATTTAACTAGGGTTTATAATCAAGAAACCAT
Organism: Alisma plantago-aquatica; assembly: GCA_963693085.1. Taxonomy (NCBI): domain Eukaryota; kingdom Viridiplantae; phylum Streptophyta; class Magnoliopsida; order Alismatales; family Alismataceae; genus Alisma; species Alisma plantago-aquatica. The sequence continues at coordinate 820,134,361 of OY856411.1, read as the reverse complement.
CAATTAGGGTTTTGAAATTGAGGAACCATCAATGGTTGACATAGTGGAACTAGTCCAATTGAAATCATAGGATCATCATCAAACCATGACATGACCTGACCTAAAACGTTCTTGAGGTCATTTGGATGACCTACAAATGGTCTGGAGACCGTTTTCCCCATCCCATCATTAAAATTTGTGAAATTCAATTAGGGTTTAAATCATTGGATTGATCACCAATCGAACTATTGATTGCATTTCAATTTGCTATCTCTGGTCCTTCAATTACTCAACCATACTCAACCCTAGACCTACAAATGGTCTTGGTTGACCTCCAAACGGTCTTGAGAACGTTTGTGTGACCTCCAAATGGTCTTGAGACCGTTTGGGTTAATCAACCCAAAAATTAACCCAAAACCATTAAAAATTAAACACTCCACCCGATTAGGGTTTGATACTTGATGGACCTTTAACTGATGAACCCTTTGAAACCAATCAATTAGATTTAATGGATCATCAACCATCAAAATCAACATATTTCCTCAAATGGTCAAACACTCCAAACAGTTTTAAACTGTTTGGTTTCAAACGGTTTGATGAAACTGTTTGGGCAATTCATTGAAACTGATTGGTCCAACATTTTGAAACCATTTTCCTAGGATTTTAATTGAGGTGTGTGCTTGTGATGACATCATCATATTCAAGCTACAAACCCACGAAACTTTCTGTAATTTCCATAGTGATTTCACCAATCATTCAAATAAAATTTTGGAAATAATGAAGGAATCAACAATTGATAAAGATATGGAATCAATAACAAAGTTCAAGGGTTCAAGTTATATAACCCACCTTCAATTGAGATCCAAAGCTCCAAACTCCACGTCTTTAATGGTGGAAGAAGCTTTCTCAACTATCCCAAGCTCATCCTCAAGCTTTTGAGTGAAAAGAAATGGCTAGGATAGAAGATTGCATGGAGAAAAGAAGAAATCCATCATTTATTTTCGATTTCCACCATGAAATCATGGTGAAAGAAGGTCAAGAAGGTTACCAACAGGTTGGGGGTCGTCCTCCTGTTGCTACAAGCTCCCTTGGTTGTTTTTGAAAGCAAGAAGTGAAAGTCGATTCAAAATTCCCCTTTCAAGCTATGGATAAATGAGCTTATATGCATTATTATTAAAATTCATTTTAGGAGAGAGAAAGTAAGGATTATCTCCTCCATTTTCTTGCCTCTTTCTATCTTCCCTTCCTTGGCGATGAGGCTATCTCCTTTGCATCTTATTCCTCTCAATTATCCATGTTTTAAAGAAAAGCAATTTAAGCACCTTAACCCTTATAATAATAATATCCTAAAGTTAGTGGATAATTCTTTTTCTTTTAATAATGTGAGTGAGTTATCCATTTCCTTTAGATATTTTCATGCCTTTGCTAGGAAAATGGTCGTCCATTCTTTTGCAAAGTCATCCCTCACCTTTTGGTTGAAGGTCTCTTCAATTAATATATTTATTTTTTGCATTAAATTGAAGTAAACTTCCAATTAAGCTTAAATCTTGATTATTTTAATATCAAGATTATCTCTCCTCCAAAGAGATACAAATGAGATGCCCCTCTCATTTTATTTGCTCTACATGATGCCAAGAAATATTAGGAACTATTTTGAAGTGGTAATTTGCATATTGAAGCCTGATTTTGGATAATTTGCACATTACACCAAAACTAGGTTTCAATGCACAAACATTGCTTTATCAGCTCTTTCTTGGTACTCAGGCTACCACAGGACATATTCTACATCATCTTCATTCTCATGATGCTTCAACACATGAGGAACATCTTATCATGTAACATTTGCAATTTAACCCCTCAACTTGGGTAATTTGCACTTTAGTCTAAAATAGACAAAACATTATTTCAACATTGTTCAAAAAGGACTAAAATTGAAACATAAGTTACTCTTGAGCCTTAATTACTTTTCAAAAGATAATATCAAGCATATAATTATCTTTCTTAAAAACAACAACTAGGGTTAAGGCATAACCCAGGTCAGGGATGTTACAGTCATAGTGCACCCAATCACCACCTGTATGGAAACTATTAGTTGGATTTAGGTTGGGCTAGTGTTAAAGTGCACAAAACATCATGTGATAAGTGTTATGACTTCATTTTAAAGATCAAATTCACATCTATCATATTGAGATATGACGTTGACTATCATGACATGTCTTCCATGTGTAAATATCAAAGTGGGCTTGTCTAGTACCACTTGTTCTTTAATTAGTACCCATTTATATGAGTTCATATCTACTATTATGACAAGATGCATAGTCATCACACATCATGCAAACTAGTCTTATGCATTATTATTGTTTTATATATCCATAATAATAACTGATTAGAGACATAATGATAGATAACACTCTTAATTATACATATGGTCCCATATTCAGATTATCAACTTAAACCATATGCCACTCAGTAAAAACACTTTTTGAACATTATTATATTTATTTAGTATCTCAATACTGAAACAAACATAACTAGCAAAATCTCCTTTATAAGTAATCAAATCATATACAATATTTTCCTATTACAATCATCATATGATGGCTCTCAAGGAATACAATCAACATTTACACCTAGTTTGATTAGGTTCGTTAGATGACAATACTAACTGAAACTACTTGAATAAAAAGCTATGTGGTATACAAGATAACACTTCAGTAAAAAATGTTCAAGAAGATTGTACAATGAATACCTTGAAATTTTTTTGAATACATATAGAACGTTGCAACCCCAACTTCAATAGAATGAAATCGTGTAACTTCTAAATGAGAGATTGCAAGGTTCAGTGAATGTAAAAGTAAATAGTAAATACAATGTAAAAGTTGACTAACCTATACTCAATTCTTTGTCATGTTTATATAATAATGAATATTGATGGTTCAACAAGGAACCATCAAGGAGCATCTCCTTTGAATTTGTACTTTTTCTTAGGAAGAGAAAAGACCTCATATTGCATGCTGAAAGAGAGCACTAAGATACTTTCAAGATTAAGCAATGGGTTGTCGTAGAGGGACTTTTGAATGCATACTTATGTTATTACATGTGTTATAAGATTGTGATCACGAGCCTCTTATAGAGATAATCAAGAATACTAACTATGGTGAATATAATTGTAACCACATTACACTACATAACTCATTATATTTAACCTGATTTTTAATATTCTTGAATATTTATACTTAGATATCCAATGTGGAGAAATTTACAAAAAAATGCCTTCACAAAAGGCAGAATTTGGCTATCATCTCTTTGTGGATGGAAAAACCCAATGGATTTGAATAAAAACTATCAGATATAGATGATGGAGTGATATGATTCCTATTCATTACATGTTTAAGGTTTTATAGATGAAGTCGCATCATTAGAAAGCACACCAAATGTATCAAATGCAAAAGGAAGAAAATAATGGGTAATTTGCCTCCCAAGCTACTCCATGTTTGTGGGCCTTTTGTGCGACATATTCAGAGGTTTTCTAGCAAGCTTTAAAGTTACTTGAATGGATTCTAGTCAAGGGGGAGATTCTAGTGAAATTAAGACATGTATGTTTTCCATCTATCCAATTAAATAACATTACATTATCGGGTTGTTGAAAGTGGTTCCATCCGGTCGTGTACATTTCCTTCAAGACCTTCAACCTCGCACGAGATACAAGGTTAAAAAGAGTATCATGAACTACATCATTATGGAACTTAAAGCTAGGTCCTATGTGGAAATGCACAACATGATCACTAAAGGTGCCATGGTTTCTGATGTTGCAAAGACAGAAAGGTTCATCATCGAGTACAATGAGATCTTATTCAATATTGTACGATATCTCAATACTCAGTAGATGACATGGATAATCTAAGACCATCAATGGGAACAACAAGAACGAGTCTTAATCATGGGTTACTTGTAGAGAAGTGATAATAGATGGCATAGGAAGAGGACACTTGCAACAAATTGTTGGACGACAATTTGTAATAAGTATCTTACATAATATACAAGGTCTTTGCGTCGAAAATGAGAGCTTGACAACTTATCGAAGCAAAAAAGATTGCGAGACATTGAAAATAACAATATGTGCAATGGAGGAGTTTCCCATAGGGACTATGTCGATGTCTCATATAAAATGGTCTTGCAATCCTATGTTTGGATATGAGAGGAAACATGACAAGAAATTTTGATGACATCCAGTGATGATTTGATGCCCAATCCACTAAGATGCATAGGAACTGTGTCCAAGTGACACTACATAACATCAAATTTCTCGCCTTCATCAACAACAGTCAATGTCAAACATTGACAATGATCACAATTAATATCATCCTACATAGAGATGATAGATGTTGGGGGTTCCATTGGAACAATAAATAATATCTTGGGAATCCCAACACATGAAACAATAAGAAGAAGATCACGTTGTAGATTCTGAATCGAAGTCAAGAGACGCTTTATGGAAAGAGTTTTGTCCACACATTCCTTTGAGAATCTCCATGGAAAAAACACGTGAACATGGAAATAGTTTCTCCTAGAATCATCACCCCATGCTTAGGACGAGATATATCAATAAGAAATATACCAAGCTCTGGGTCTCATCTAGGGTCATAAGAAGGCCAAAAGAATTTTCTATTCTTAGTATTGATATGAATCCCATGGTTTGGGCCTCATGCTTGGATAAGAGATATTGCCATAGAAACCTATCAAGTATCACAATTGAGGGTGACATCATCATATAGAAAACAAGAAAGTCAAGGTGTCATTCATCCTTAAGTTGTAAAACATGTACATAAAAATAGGTATGTTGATCACTTTCTTGCAAACATGTATTGTACTTGCAATGTGGGTGATTTTCCTTGAGCAACTTGGCATTAAATTAGGGGAGTTGTAATAGATAAAAATATATGCTAGAAATGAACTAGACATGTAATATCTTCGAAACACATGATTATACACATATTCATTTGAATCAATGTATTTGAAAATGAATGAACTTAGTTTTCTTCCTTGGGGAAAACTGATGTGTAAGTGATAAACTGAGCAACCTAACTTTTTGTTAATATAATTTATGTCTTTAAAAAAGAAAGAAGCAAAGTGCTTCCAACATAGTAGTTGAACTATTAAATCAATTTCATTGATGATTTTATTTTGTGAAATGTTGTGTCCTATTTTTTTTGAAAATTAGATATGTTTTTGCTATATGCAAAAGGACATGAGATAGTATGATGCCATTTTTCCTTTTTCTTAATTACAAATAACTGATTGCATTCTAATAAGACGCATGAACCTAATACATCTTTCCTAATACATCTTTGTGACTAATTTATTATGAAAGAAGGATGGTCTTCAAAGGGCATAGTTTATAGGGCTAATTCCCAAATGCACCTCACTAATTTTATCATTATAGAACTCTCCTACTTTCCAAATTCCAGCAATACCCTTCTCACCACTCTTTGAGGGAAACTTGATCGATTTTCTTTACAACATGTTCTCTAATCTCCTAATACAATATATGTAGCATTTTTTATGTTAGTAAATGTCATAATTTCAAACTATATTATAAGTTCTACAGAAAAGTATCCATTTAGACCAATAAGGAAACTCCTTCCTATTAGGAAATCTTATGAAAATAACCCGACAAGGTAGAATCTAAATAGTTAACATGTAATTGTATATCTCTAATGCATTGTACTTGATTAGCGTGTAGTGTGGTTGGAGGTGTCCTTTCCCCATGAATTAAACTCGATACCTGATATTAAGGGAAGCTATTCTTTACCACATGTGCTACTCCATGTCTAAGCGAGTCACAATGTTTTATATGTATGATGTTTGAAATATGGGTACAATTTGACTAGGCATCACATTTAGTTTTTTATTGACAAAATATTATTCTATTGCATTTTGAGTCTAGACAGAAATTCGATCCAAAAATCCAAGACAAAACTGACTCAATCTACCAAAACCATTTGCCTCAAACCAAAAATTTAACTTGTTTCTTGGTCAAGTTTTGAACTGAAACTGGTATACCAAATTGGCCCACATGAGATTAGAACTAGTGTAAAATCAATTGGATAAATTCCGATTCTAATTATTCTTTTATCATTGTAAATACAAACTAAGATATTATTTAGTAATTGTAGTAGATAATCTAGTTGAATAATTGGAACTCTCATTTATGTGTTTGTAATTTATTCCAATATATGAAGAAACTAACAAATATTACGTAATCTAAGTCCACGTGTAATATCCTTCCAAAAGAGATAAATTGAAGTTATATTTAGCTACATTATTAGAACATCATTTTGTGTTAAGATATTACTACAAAGATTACTTCATTTATGCAACTTCAGGGTCATCAGATTCAAAGGTATACAATTATATTTTTATTTTTCATCTGAAAATAATATATTTCAGATTTGATCTTATAGGTCTAACTTGAATTGGTTTTAAATTTTTAGTCTGACCCAAAATGATCCATAATTAAACTTGGTCAATCATAACCTAAATGCAAACCTTAGGTGAACATTACTCATGTTTATAATTGTGACACATACAACTGGGAGGTGGCAGGGGTGGTGAAGCTCAAGGCACTAATAAAATCATTCGAGTTTGACTTCAGAAAATAGTACTCCCCCAATCACACACCACATTTATTAGGCAAGATCAATTAGAGACCTTTCACCAAGGGTCAGGGTTGGATGGCACAAAGGTCAGGGGTGATACTTGATGTGTTAGTTAAGATCTATATCCCTAACCTTGTAGCCCTAACTTTTACCTAATTTCTATATAGTGAGAGTTTTCCTCAATGAGATGTGTCCATGAGCAGCCCTATAATGGGGAATTCCTTTGTTAAACTAATAAATTCATTGTCATAAAATCTCTTAAAATTCTAAATAATCACATTTATTTATGTAATTAATCTTGCAAATATAATGTATAAGAGATAGGAGAAGATATCGTAAAGCCAAAAAGAAGTTCAAGCTTTGCAAATCGGTACGAGGTTTTATGGAAATGAGGGTGGAGGGGTCTAGAACATTAATACGAGGGAGAATTTAGAGATCAACTTTATTTTGGAATGAAGAATGAAAATAATTGGTTGTCCACTACTATATAGGGCGCAATGCCTTGTTATAATGAAAAGCTTTACTATTTTATTACCCACAAAAACTACGAAGATAAACAACTTTAGCAGTCAGACAACAGGATAGTCCTCAGTTTTAAAGTTCGAAGGCGACTTTCTTTCTACTTGTCTATTAAAGATTACGATTATGACTTCGTCAAGAGAGACCGGTTGCATCGCTGACGCATTGCATTATCCAGCTCACCAGAACGTGCTATACAGACTTGATTTATTTTCTTTCATCACTTACAGGTTCTTGTTGGTTTCTTACATCTACATTGGCGGCTAATGTGGATCTCGACCCAGTCGCAACAAATAGAGAAGATTGAACACAAGATTCTTACTTTTTGCTCTAAAATAATGAAGCTTAATCATATAGCTGAAGGTTTAGGACTTTGACGTCTTCTTCCATCAAGCTGAATCATGTAGGTGAATGGTTCGAACTTTGACGTTTCTTCTTCTTGATGGGTTGGACGTGGAACGATGCAATTAGAAGCTCTATAAATACGTGGCATATCCCCTCTTCCGCCAAACCATCCTCTTCATTCCCATCTCTCTCTCTCTCTCTCTCTCTCTGACAATCATGGGGATTTCTAAGGTAGTAGGGGCTTCTTTCCTGGTCCTTCTGCTTGTCGGCATGACATCCGCCACTAGAGTTCTGACTCAGTATGGTAGTGGTGGTGGATACGGCTCGGGTTCAGGGTACGGTGGAGGAGCTGGAGGGTACGGCGGTGGTGGGGGACAGGGAGGCGGAGGCGGTCAGGGTGGCGGTAGTGGCTACGGGTCAGGATATGGTGCTGGATACGGTGGGGGGAAAGGTGGAGGTTACGGCGGTGGCGGCGGACAGGGTGGTGGTGGCGGCGGAGGCCAGGGTGGGGGCAGCGGGTACGGCTCTGGAAGTGGTTATGGCGCTGGTGGCGGTTATGGCAAGGGTGGTGGAGGCGGTGGGGGAGGCGGTGGCGGCGGAGGAAGGGGCGGGGGTTCTGGCTATGGTTCCGGATCAGGCTCTGGCTACGGTGGAGGGAACGGAGGATACGGCAGTGGACAAGGTGGTGGTGGCGGAGGAGGCCAGGGCGGTGGATACGGTGGTGGGAGCGGGTATGGCTCTGGGTCAGGATACGGGGCAGGAGGTGGAAGGGGTGGAGGTGGCGGAGGTGGAGGTGGAGGTGGAGGTGGAGGCGGCGGACGGGGCGCAGGGTATGGGTCAGGATACGGCAGTGGATACGGCGGGGGTGGCTATTGACGAGTATGTTTGGCTGGAGAGTAGACTGAGTAGTAATACCCTTTTTCTTCTGAGTACTTGTGGATTCCAAAGTTCAGTTTAATAATTGTATTTTGATACATACGGTCCATGTCATATTCTTAGATACAATAAACGGCTATCTACTTTTCTTTTGCAAAATGCGTGATCAATTCTCCCGTCACATTTTTTACTGAGTTTGAAAGTGTAAAAAAATGTATGGTGATACATGCATTCCATGCTTCGACAACAAGGCGGCAATTTACACCTCCATTCCTAAACTTGTGGTTGAATCGAGACCCAAAATCAACGTCCTAATTCCTCAAAGGACTTACTTAACCTGTTTCTAATTCCTCAAAGGACTTACATAACCTGTTTCTACCAGAATCCTTTTAAGCTCGGAAACTTCTGGTTAATAAGAGATCTAAAATCAACACCGATATTTCTCAAGGGACTCACATAACCTGTTTCCAGCAGAATCCCTTTTTTTATTTTTTGCAAACATAGAGATTATTTATTGGGCCCACTCTCAAGTGCAGGAATGAAAAGACTCCAAGTGTACATTAATGCTCGAGCTGAGCCAAGTAGATCTATTAACAGAAAAAGTAAAGCAGTGAGACGAGAGTCGAGCATGTTTTGTCAGGGCATAGTCGTGTTGTTAAGGTTTCTCGGAATGTGCTGGATCTGGGCATCTTCACACGCACGCAGGAGATGCTTTATCTTTCCGGCATACAGCTTGAGCTTTCCAATACCTTCATTGGTGGAGTTTGCAAGGCTGACTGCTTGCTTGGAGTCTGAGAGAAGGAGGAAGTTTCTCCAGCTCTTCGGGATACATACTTCCAGGCCGTGGGTAATAGCCTGAAGTTCTGCTTCAAGGGCACATGAGCTGCGAAGATGAATACCACCTCCATAACAGCATACCCCCCACTTATCCCTTTTAGCTCCATTGCTACATTGCTAGAGATAGTAGAATCCCGAGTTTAGTCTTAAGAACTCGATTATGTACAGATGCCATAAGAATTAGATATTGGGGGTCAAATTGAATGGTGGTTATGAAATCACATATTATTGCCTGCCGAGAAATAGTGTGATAGGAGACTTTTAAAATGTCCATATTGGTTTGGAACTCTGGAAGGTAGATAGACATCAATGACATGTAAGACTAGAGTGTGGGTTGGTTGATGACAGAGTCTCATTAGTCATGAAATTGTAATATCAAACCAAGCACACACATACATGTTAGAGAATAGTGTATTAGCCAGGCCCACCTTGAGAGTGACACATCAAAACCATTATTAGTGGTCATAGTCATCTCTCGTACTGAAGGTGGTGATTGTGATTCTTAGACTTGAAATCACTACACTCATCACATGTCATTGGGTGTGCTTTGACATCATCAAACACAATCTTGAAATCTGGGTTGTCATAAAGGTGATGATTGGGTGACTTTGACACTTGGGGATAGATTGTGAGTGATAGATATGAGATTTTTCCCTCCTATGGGAGATTGATATCCTGGTTACTTGATAAGTGAGAGAGAGAAACACATGTGCATGCACATGTGAATCAATATATGATGTTGAGGTAACATTATCTCAGATAGTTTGCTCTTGATTCAGGGAACATGGATTGAACATTGAGAGGATGACGAGTCCATGCCTCGAGTTCATCTTGGATATCAGAGAAAAAGGAATTATATATACAATCACTACAACACCTTACATGGATTGTAGGTTGAAGTTGTTCTCCAACTTTCCGTTCACTTGGGTAGCACTGATGTGCGACTGGGCACTGCTCCTTGCTTCTGACATCATAAGTTAGTTATGAACATTCACTGCCAACGTGATATGAGACATATAGGGTCACACACATAGGAACTCATCTAGAAGAGGAGATTATCTTGAATGATGATTGTATTGATTACTAAAGTGTTTAGGTATTCATTTCACGCAACAAATTGGTTGACGGAACTGCCAAACGACCATCTCAAGTGTTGAGACGGCCATTTGGACATACCAGATGGCATCTCAAGTGTTGATATGGACGTTTGGGTTGTCCAGCTAATCAAAGATCAAATTGGCTAAGTTCTTCCCAAATTGAGGAGTGAACCGGCCAGTTAATCTATTGAACCGATTGACTCGACTCAAGCTTGCCAAGCGGTCGTTTGGATGAGTGAGACGGGCTTCTCACCTGTGCGAGACGACTCGGTTGGGGCCGAACAGACGTTCTAGAAGTTTCCCGAACTTATTTTGAATGCACAATACTTGTGATGCAAGGAACTAATGTCTATCATTAATGAGAATTGAATAGCCAATTTCATATGCGATTGGAAAACTGCAAAATGACCGTCTTGCAGTGTGAGAAGATTGTCTCGTGTGATTAGACGGCCTTTTGGGTCACCATACATATATTTTAGTGTTCACATGTTGGGAAAATTCAAGAAATTCTATCCCTTCCACTCCCTCACAAATCTCATACATACTGGGAACCCTGGCCCTAACCCCATCATTAAATAGAGAGGTATTGGGGGCTTCCTAGAGCACAATAACGCAATTCAGAATCAATTATTTTGATAATTTTTGTCCTCCTTGGTTGTAGTAATTGAGAGAGCCCAAGCAAATCCTACCTAACAAGAGACAGATAGTGACAGGAAAGAACAACTGAGAATCATTGTTGTGGGAGAGAAAGTTGGTGGCTAGTACACCAACGGGAGGGACAACTCCTTGTTGTCCATTCTAGTTGAACAACAGGAGTTCTAGTTGGTCTGTGTGGGCTAATCTAGAGGCAGAAGTCGTTTTGTTGTTGCTAGGAGAACAAAGTCATCCTGCAGTATGTGGTGATACCACAAGAGTCTTTGTAGAAGTTGTTCGGTTCACCGTCTATGGTGAAAACCAGGAGCTACACAACCATCGTCCAAGAGCAACTTGTAGACAGTTGCATTAAAGCGAGTTATTGTCGTTGGACTTGCTCTAGGATCAGGTATAACTTGTTGAACTATCCTACCTATGTCATAGTAGTTGATGCGATCTTGTTATTATAGGATTACGAATAGATAATTTTTTTATTTCTGCGGCTATAATTTGTGCTCGTATTTCCCAACAGTGGTATCAAAGCCACGTCAATTTACTATGTTTAGGACAATCAATATGATCAGATTTTTAGTTAAATATTATATTTATTTCATACGATGTGAATATTTAAACTATCTCAAATGTGTATCTGACCAAAGATCACATAACCCCAAACACACACACAAAATATATATATATATATATATATATATACATATACATATATATATGTGTGTGTGCGTGATTTACATGTGTCACCCTAAAAGTGATTTTATTGGTAGATGTGTAATGTGGTTATGGCCAATACCTAATATTTGTGTTTGTTTGGATGGTTTGGTTTTATTCCTATTAATCTCGGTCTATGGATCAAGCCTGTACCTCCCTCTTCGAAATATAAAGTTAATTCTTTCCTATCTTTTCTCCTCTCAAATGTAGCTTGAGGTTTCTCTTTATAATATAATAGTTCAATAGGAATAGGATAGTTTCTTTTCTTGCAATGAAGAAGAAGATGATCATCACCAGATGAGACAACCAGTTCGTGAGACAAGACGACCGTCTGGAGGACCATGGATGATAGAATGATTGAGCCAAACGACCGCTTGGTGGGCCCAACCGACCGTTTGGAAGGATTCTAGACATCAGTCGGATAGGAGGCTAGACGGTCGTCTGTGATGACCAACCCACCTGCCAAAAGGAGAAACAACCGATCTACCCAGATTAACAAGCATAGATATACACCATCAACAGGTTCATACATGTGATGTGATTATTGACCTAGATGGTAGTAATTCCTTATGTCTCCAAGGAATTACAAGTAGACATGAACATAACCATCGCTTTTGTTTTACATCGCATGTTTATGTTGTGGTATATAACATGTATATTATACGTACTATATATGTAATAATTATATACAATATATGTATATATATGATATATATAAAATCCCCTCAAATCCAACATATTAAATCTAAGATGCTTTCCAATAGAAGTACACATGAAAATCTTGTTCAAATAAGTGTAGGTTATGCTAAAGCATGGTGCGCCGTCTTCCTCATGGAAGTGTGATGCCAGTAATGTAGTTTCTGCTAAAGCGATGTGCATTATTATTGTATTGGTTTTATGGTCATACTTAGCTGATGATTTTTACATATTCTAAGCCCAGAAGCATGTAAATGATTATGGCAAGGAGTTTTTCATATCTTATATCCAAGAGTTGCATATGATGCAATTGGCATGATTGCCTACCTAAATGGTCAAGTTGTCAAGGATCAGCAGAAGCTGACTCATGATTTGGTGAAACATGGATCTTGTCTCATTAGAAAATTGTTTATTGTAGTTTTTTGAACTGATACTTGAGGGTTGTCAATTTGAACAAAAATAATGAGAATGATAATCAATTAAAGACCTGACTATTATCGCCTAAATTTAATCAAATCAAATCAAAAATAAGTTTTTACAAAAATTGCAATTTTTTATAGAATCAACTAACAGCGAACTACAATCACTTTTATCTGTGATCGGTCCTTAAGAAGGACAAACTAATTGGGAACAACTTCAACAACTGGTTCATGAAGTTGGAAATTGTTCTCACACAGGAGCGCAAGCTGTATGTCCTGGAGATGCCACAACTAGAGGAACCGCCTTAAAATGCACCAAAGGTTGACAGGGATGCTTATAAGAAACATATTGAAGACGCCATGGATGTCAAGTGTCTGGTATTATGCTCCATGAACTATGAGTTGGAAAGGAAGCATGAGAACATGGATGTGATTGAGATGGTCATACATCTCAAGAACATGTTCCAAGATCAGGAAAGATAAGAGAGATATGATTTCTCCAAGTCACTGTTCAAATGTAATGTGGAAGAAGGTGACCCAGTAGGTCCTCATGTACTCAATATCATTGGGTATGTGGAGAACCTAGATTGAATGGGATTCCTCTTAGGTCAAGAGTTGGCCAGTGACATGATTCTGCAACCTCTACCAGAGTCATATAGTCAGTTTTTCATGAACTACAAAATGAATGACTTTGACAAGCCATTAACAAATTTGTTGGGCATGTTGAGAACAGTTGAGAGACAAATGGAGAAAGACAAGCCCAAGTCTTTGATTATGATCATCAAGACAAAGGGGAAGTATAAAGGAAAATGCAAAGCTAAGAAGGGTGATAAAGCTATCCAGAAGCCCAAGTCTTCATATCTCAAAGCAAAGGGAGGAGTGTAGAAAATAAGAGGTGATTGTCACCATTGTCACCAGTCTGGATATTGGAAAAGAAATACCCACTCTGGTTAGAGAAATTCAAGAAGAAGAAGGAAGGCAATGAGCCTCCACTTTGGGTATAAACATTATAAGATAAATTTGATTACTTCTTAATTTTGGTATGTGATACCAAATAGAGATCTGACATACTTAATTTGTAGGATCTGACAAGAAGTAAAAGCCTTCATGGAAGGACTAAGATGGACAAGGATGAGCAAGAGTTTTGTAAGGTTTAGTCTACATTATAAATTTATCTTAGCCCAATGGGCGTTTAATAGAGTTAGTTGAAGTGCTATTTGATTATGCCATCAAATAGAAACATTCACTTTAAAGCATATTGTATGACAAGGATTATAAATCAATAAAGTGAGATATCAATGTTTTTGTTTCAAAAGATATGATCTTACATGGAAACACCCAAACATCTAATGATCTTTATACAAAAGATGTTGACATGAATGTTTATAATGTTAATACCAAGGGATTATAATTTATGACTCAAGACTACAATTATCAATATTCACCTTGGATGTACATATAAGAATTGCATGTCTAGAATAGATATTGTTGTTAACACTACTACAGAACATGTCTTTGGCATCGGTTGTTTAACCCCTTTTAGAGACGGTTCTCAAGCGACGCCTATATGGGTGCCGCTAAAGGTCGAACTCTTCGGCGTCGGTTTTATAACCGACGCCAAAAGGGTTCGCGCCACATATAGGGCGCAATCTAGGACACTTTCTGCGTCGGTTTGCAACTAAATAACTGACGCCATAGTTCCAGACGCCACGGCCGTGCTTCCCTGCACGACCGTGTTTAGTACTATAGGTGTCGGTTTTATACTAATCACTGACGCTTTTTCCGCCACGACCGTGCTTTCCTTCACGGTCGGGTTGTTTGTCATATTAGTCGGCGGTTTTTATCCACTAACTGATGTTGTAAGCCTTCGACGATGGTGTTATATAAATAACTGGCGCCTATGTTTTTTTTTTTTCTAATCAGTTTGTAGGCCTGCTGTGGCTGGTCAGCAGGATGAGAACCTACAGTTTAGTTTTCTAAACTGCAGGTTTACGACATCCATTGATATTAGCCTACAAACAGGCCACAAACCTGCAAAATCAACATATATACTTTTCACACAAGTAGATACATTCAGACATCAATTCAATTCTCACATTCACACATGTAGAAATATTCAAATACATGTAGAAACATTCAGACATGTATAAACATTCAGAAATATTCATTTACAAAATATCATTCAACATCGCTATCAGCATCCCAATTATATTTTACAATCGCCACTATTTGTATGGCTCTTGCCCATTCTTCTCTTACTTCATTTAATGCTTCCATCGTATATGGAGCATGTACATCTTTTAAGCATTTACCTATAATGTGGTCAATTTTAAACAAATGAAAATAGAATGATGTATATATATAAGTAATAATATAAAAATAAGATTGATATATTTCATACTAACTATTGAGACTATATATAATACCTCATGTATGGTATTGATGTCTAATGCGGCATATCGGATAATCATCTGCATAAATCGCATCACATAGTATACGCATGCCCAACCGTTGTCTTGTGTAGCGCACTATAAATTGAAACATACAAAATATTAAAAAATACAACTAAGCACCGTTCACATAAATAATATATACATTGGAGTCGGGAACTTACTTTTAGATTCTCCCAAATTATTGGCTGGTTCTTTTTACTTGGGACCTTTCCTCCAGCCTTTTTGAATGCATCTAAACCTCTACATGTTAATGTAACACAGTAAATTGCATAATTAAATAGTAATGTAATAATAGATGTTAACGGATATGAAAATGAAATATTTCTCACCAAAATAATGGCATTCTCATTACGTGTCCAATTTTAGTATTCAATGTACTCCCCGTAGGATCTAAATAATAAACAGTGAATGTCCCGGGGAGAATAACTAGTAACTCCCAATGCCTACCGCTAGAGGTAATAAAGTTAAAAATTAATAACTCAAAATCCACAATAAAAAATGTAATTTTCTTAAGTCCAAATTATAAATAAAGTAAACTTACTTGACATTGAATGGAGCTATTATTATCATCTTCTTTTGCTGACCGAAAATTGTAAAAGCATCTATACAGTATTGTTGAACACTATCAGGGTCTTTAGCTACCATACTAATCAATGATGGGATCAAAAATCCCACATGATCAAATGTAAATTGTTTGCATTGATCTTCAACTAAGTTGCTGCAAAACATGTATTACGTATGCATTAATATATAAGAAACCAGATCATTGGATATTACACAAGGTATATGGATGTATAAACAAGATCTCACCTTATCCATGTCTCTATCATTGATGTATTCAGCCAATCATACATAAACAGCTCAATAATATCTTGTATAAATAAAGAGCTTTCGTATGATTGACCTGCATAATTCGCTTCTAAAGAAACAATTATAGGGCAATGTATATTATGTGCCCGTAGCCAACATGCCATTCCCCTACAAGAAGGACTTAACGGGTATTTTAGGTCAGTTGGAACCTAACTTGGTAATGCAGGAAGTGGAGGTGGAAGCCTAGGTGCTCCATGTGTCTTCTTTTTAACCTATATATATAATTTCAGATCAGTTGACCTCATATATACACATTAACAATCTAAAGTAATGTAAAACTATCTTACAATTTTAGTAGTGTAGATGACATCTGCTTTGGGCCACAATATCACCCGACCTTCTGCCTCAGCAAGTGTATTAATATCCGTGTGGGGATATGGCAATGTAGCTTCCCTCCAATCGGGTGATACACGTATCGGGCTCACACAAATGTAGTCCTGTGGCATTAGAGTCCCGTGAAACGTTGCCCCAGGAAGGGACGGGTAAGCCTGCGCCTCTGCAACAACATAGTCTTGTATTTTTATGTGGCATGGCTTCAATGCCTACAAATTTACGTAAAGAATATTATACATATATATATCATCTTGAAAACATATCATCTTGAAAAGACTAGCTACAATGTCATAAACAATACTTACAGTAGACATGTTAGGCGGTGGTGGGTCTATATGATTACTCTCAGTCTGTGCATCAGGAGAAGAGTGGGTCGCCATAGGCTGATTGGAAGCCTGAGATGCCTGCCACCGCACTATTTCTTCCTTGACCTTCTCAACAACTATATCATTGACCTTCTTAGAAACTATATCCTTGACTCTCTTATTCTCCTATACATGGATAAAAGAAACATTAGCTTCTTATTATTGAATTTCCTTTTGCAGTAACATTCTAAAAAAAGAACATATTACCTCTTCTTGTGAAAGTCCCGCTCTGGGTTTGCGCTGGGATGGCCCAAAGAATGTTTTGATGTCCACACCAGTGCCTGCACCCCTAACACGTCCAAGATGCTCTGGGTTACCCAGAGCAACTGTGAATTCATCCCTTTTGCCCTGAGGGATGAATGTGCCTTGTTTCCTCTGCTCGTGCAGCTCCCGCTAATCACCATCAACAGAAATTGGTAAGTTAACACCACAAATAATCAATATTCAAACGATTTCTCTAAGAGTTGTATTTTACCATTTTTGCAGCTGCCTCAGCAGTTGCAGGCTTCCTTATTTTTCCCTTCTTATTTTGCCTCCCAGCTATCCAAACATCATGGTGAGGCAGAGGTGTGCTACCTATAGTAGAGGACTCCTGAGTAGCAGAAGACTCTGCCTGTAGTCTTTGGCGAACACTTGCATAGACCTTTGGACCCATAGTGTGGTCGTGCACATTCAGTGCATGCCTTGCTTTTTGCGCCTCACTGAGGGCCTAGTTAGTATGCACATTAATGATTTGGTTAGTAGCACTAAATGTTAATCTTGAATAGGTGAATACAATGTATATTAATTAAATTGGGAGTGACACCTAATACCTTGAATTCTTTAGATTTTCTTAAAGCAACAAACGTGTCCCAATCTTCTTTGTCCAAGAAGTTCCACTGTTCAAGGGCTGACTTCTTCTTCTTATCACCATCTTTTATGTATTCTCTGTTGAGATTTGTCCTATAGTTCCTTAGCATCTTTCCAGCACATTGCATCACGCTTTTACGATGCAGCTTCTCATCCAATGCAAACAAATTCTGTAAAATAGAATTCTTATTAACTAGTATCCAAAAATAGAATTGCAAATAATAGAATTTGCAATCTACAAAATAGAATTGCAAATAATAATAACTCACGCATAAATCCTTCCATATCAAGTCTTTCTTCACCTGAGGAACTTTATGCCAATTATCATACTTAACCCCACAATGGCTTCGAGTGACAACCCCAAGATAGTTTACAAAATTATTGCGGTTCACTCCAATTGCATTTCCTCCATTATCAAACTCCACAACCAATCTGGATCCACTGCCACTTAGTGCTATTAACTTCTTCAATAGAGTGATGCCCCTTTTCTTGTTAAGTGTTTGGTGATGAGCATCAAGTTCCTCCAGTTCTTCAGTGGGTACATGTGCATCATCAACCTAAAATTTGACAAAAATAAACACACAGAATTAGCGCAATATAGAAATATGGGATATATGACGTAACTAGAAGATAATGAATTTTATAGAAATACATGATATGTTTTTAGAACTTACATTGGTATCCTCGCCATGCTCATCATGGATAGCATGCTCATCATGCACTTCATGCTCATCATGGACTCATGCTCATCATGGTCAGCCATCTGAAAATGTCATTAAAAAGGCAAACATTTAGCATCTGAAGATAATGAAACATCAAATCTGAAAATGATATTGATATTAAAAAAGCAAACATTTATCTTCAATAAAAAAATATAAACATGCATGCCTCTAAAATTGTGATATTTTATCAATTAACAATCCTTCATTGTGATCTCCGCGCACATATAAGTAATCATTAGCTTTAATATTTTGTGGAGTTGGCAACAACAAAAGGGCATAAACAACCGACGCCAAAGACATGTTCTGTAGTAGTGAAATTCAGGGCATAAACACATGTGATGTCATTATGATATATAATAAATGTGTACCACCTATCCCATCCTTGAACACCTAATCTCACTAGTAAGTGTATAATATGTATTGGGTTTTCAAGAAAATTTCGGAAACATTTCCACATTGTTCTCTAAGTACATATGTACTTAGAGAACAAATGGGGAAATGCTACCGGAATTTTCTCTAAAACCCAATACACATTATACACTTACATCCTAAGTGAGATTAGGTGTTCAAGAACAGTCCCAAACTGGGGACTATCCAAGATTTACTCCTAATGAGTAAATCATGGACGAGTTTCTAGGCCAACAAATACAATAATAGATAGGTACATGTTGGGGTTTCATCACAATAATAGCTTAGCACAGCCTGTGTATAAGAGTGAGATTAGGAGGTATAATGAAGCCGGAATCCATACAAACAGTATATAATTTAGTGATTGTTCATTCTAATTTATACCAATGTACAAGTAATATAAAGAACAATGATTGTTCACTTTCTAGGCCAACAAACACATGTGATGTCATTCTTATATATAATAAATGTGTACCACCTATCCCATCCTTGAACACCTAATCTCACTAGTAAGTGTATAATGTGTATTGGGTTTTCGAGAAAATTTCGGCAGCATTTCCCCGCTGTTCTCTAAGAACATATGTACTTAGAGAAAAAACGGGGAAATGCTACCGAAATTTTCTCGAAAACCCAATACACATTATACACTTACATCCTGAGTGAGATTAGGTGTTCAAGAACAGTCCCAAACTGGGGACTATCCAAGATTTACTCCTAATAAGTAAATCTTGGACGGGTTTCTAGGCCAACAAACACAATAATAGATATATAAATCATATCATTTAGTGCATGGTTTCATGTTAGGTCATCATAGGTCATAATAATCCACTAGAATGAGAAAAAAATGACTCATGGTGTTAAAATAGCATACGAGTATTATATCTTGATTCTAGAGTGTATAAGACATAATAGTGACTACTGATTTTGTGGGGTGATATCATTTCATAGGATTTATAGATTCAAATTTAACAAGTGTACAAGTTGCATCATTTTAATACTCTAAAGGTGACAAGTGGGTCATAGCACATAAAAGATGGCATTACAAGGAAAGTAAGCAAACTAGATCAATTAACACTCATCTGAAGGGAACATTAGTTACTGAAGGGACCAGGAAAGAGTGCTTTTAATCACTTGGATCATACAAGTAGCAATGTTGATTAAGTCTATGTGATTAAAGATCAAGCAGTGTAATAAAATAGGGTTTACCTCTGTTTGAGCCCATTCAGGCGTCAGTAGGGAGAGAGGGCGAGACAGAGGGTAGGCGAGTAGGCAGGCAAGCAGGCAGGTGAGAAGGCGACGGCCAGGGAGATGGCAGGCAACAATAGATGATCAATTAATTCCTGAAACAATACATAAATAAATACAAATCAGTACATAAATAAACACAAATCAATAAATAACTTAATTTAAAAAAAATACACCCAGTAGCATTGTGCCTTGGCGCAGCCCAAGCATCGCCCAGGCATCCAAGAGGCCTAACTAGGCTGGGCGCCTGGGTTTGGGACCCTAGGTGAATGCCTGGCCGCCTTGGCGCGCCTGGGTGCCGCCTGGGTAGGTCGGCAGGTACCTGGGCAAGTGAGCAGGGCGAGGTCGAGGCGAGGTGAGGTCGAGCAGGTCGAGCAGTGCGGCGGCGAGGAGAATGGCGGTGGTGGGCAGCGACGAGCAAAGAACACTAGGGAGTCCAGGACCATCGGTACAGGGAAGGCAGGTAGCCACAGGGCAGGCAGGCGCAGGGACCGTCGGCACGACGACTAGGACCAGAGATGACGATGCAGAAAGAGCAGGTTGCGGTGGCGGAGCGGCGACGGTGCATAAACAACAACGACAGCGGGTGGGGGTTGAGTCGAGCGGCAGCAGCAGCGGGGGAGAATTCTCGCAATGAAATAGAAGAAAGGGGAAGAGTCGGGTGATCGCGGGTATTAAGTTCATAAAAGGCATCAGTTGTCTACAAAACCGACACCTAAACATCTTTAGCGTCGGTTGATCGTAAAAACTGACGTCCTATTGGACAACATTTGCCCTAAATTATTTGGCGGGAACCATTATCAGCGTAAGTTATCAAAGGATAACCGACATTGTATGTGACACTTTTCACGCAAATTCTCATTATACATAAGCGTCGGTTTATATCTAAAAAACTGACGCTGTATGTGACTTTTTATTTTCGCTCGAAATTTGGATTTCGCGGGTGATTTTAGGCGTCGGTTTGGTTTACCTAGCTGACACTGAATACAAAGCGGTACCCATGTCTGGCTGGTCTTCAAATATAGACGTCGGACTTACTAAATAGCCGACGTGGAATGTTATAGGCGTCAGTTTTTGTAAATAACCGACGCCCAGAAAAGTGACATTGAATGTTGTTTCTGTAGTAGTGTAATCTAGATTCCCTTGGTTATCAAACCTAAGGAAACATGAAAAGACTTTTTTACGCACAATGTGATATGATATACTTCACTAGATGTAGTGGGAGGTTAAGCCTTTCGTTAGACCTCATTCATGTAATTCATGAAGATCTTACAAACTAAATACTATAGATAATTACTCATACCTCATATTCATTTACTAGTAATATGATGATATGTACTCAGTACAATGAAAATCTCTTGAAACGTTCAAGGATATTATAAATGAAGTATGACATTGATGAAAGTATAAAGAAACTTTGATAAGATTAAGTATTGAAATACTTTACGTCAATACAATGAGTACTTTTAGGAAATAACTATGATAAAGTATCACAAGTCAACTCCATCTGAATATGATGATGTGTCAGACTGAAGGAATCATACCATGAAGAGTCATGATATGATTATCAATTAATCTAATATTCTTATAATCATAAATGTATACCTATCAATGAATGATATACAATCTGAATGGTTTATAATACATCATATATGATATGAGATCGGGGATGTCCTCATATGTCTAGAGGATTAAAACCTACATGAGAAAGTAGTTTCTTGAAAAGGTTTATCCACAAACCATAATTGTTGAATGTTACTATTAATCACAATCACATAAAAAAATGTTTTGTTGATAGGATAATTGGGTTCCTAAAGAATTCATGGGAATAAAAGTAGAATTCGAACCGTTTGAGGTCAACAAAGAGGTACAATGAGAACTAAGAGAATCCCAAGTTGTTGTGGAATCTCGAGTTCATCATATAACATAGAACAAAATAGTTATAGTAGAATATGATTGAGATCGAAAGATTATGAATCCAACAAATCACATAGGTTGGTCATGATAGGATTAGCCAACTAATCAACTAGAAGCTGTTAGGTATCGTAATTTGAGTAATGTCTCGAGGCCATTATGTGGTCCATGTAAGCTAACAAGGTAGGGCCTTGAAAGTTCTGCCTAAAGGGGTAATACCTAAAGGGTATAATAAGGTCTTGTGAAAAAGATCTACATGGGCATCATAAAATGACAGATTGATAGAATATGTTTTCAAATCAGTTCAAGTTGTTGAACACGACATAAATTCCTTTATTAGTTGTCAAGCTTGTTGTTGTAGTTAAAATAGACTAGAGTTTAAGCAATGAAGGTAAAAGAAATAGATTCCTTAAGGGAATATATCAAAGGATGTGTATGTGGCACAACCTAAAAGGTTTTATAACTTCATGAATGAAAATAAAGTCCATAAACTACAAAGTTCAATATGGAATTGAAACTAACATCTCAGAGATTGATCTTTTGATTTGACAAGATAGTGACAGAAGTTTGACTTGAATCAAGATAAAATATGAGATTTGTGATTACAAAATATTTAATGGGAGAATTTATGAATATTCCACATATGATGAGGAATAACATCTCAATATTATGAATATTGAGAACTGGCATGAAAAACCCCTTCAACAATGAAGGATTAAGTGAAACATCTTATGAGATAAGGACTAATACCTATGAGATAATTCTTGAATGTTTCATAATGGAAGTTTGAGCACGTACTATTGACTTTGAGAGTTATACATTGTCTATATTTTGATAATGACTTAACCATTCCATTCATATATATCTAATATGTTGGTTAAAGATTGATTTCAGGCTTAAGGTGCATGAAAAGGATCAAATTACACAAGCCCTAGCTTGTCCAAGTTCAAGTCAAAAGCAATGCAAGTGTGCAATTTAGGAAATCACTCCAAATCACTTTAGATTAATTTTGTAATCACTTGTATTGATGATATGACTTGTAACTAAGATGAGAAAAAATAATAGACACTTAATTCCAATGTTTAGTCACTCTAAAACCATTTAAAAAAATTTGTAACAACAACTCTGTTGGTCGAGTCTGAATCTCGATTGATTGGTGATGGATTTTTGGAAATGGATCAATCTGTTGAGTTTTACACTCACAGAACTTGACTGATTGACTCACTGATTAAAACTAATTTTGACTCATTGTTCGAGTTTCCCAAGACAAACTTGATCGATAGTTTGAAAATTAACTTTGTCAGTTAGTGTATCGGTTGAGTTATCTTTATTAAAACTCGACCAAATGTATTGTACAGAAAATGCAGAAAAAGTGATTCTAATTGTTGGGGAGTTGTTGTAAATGAAAATAGATCTGTTACAAGTTGTAAAATAGCTATTTTTCATTCTTAAGTGATCCTAGATTCAAAGGAACACCCCATCTATAAATAAGACCCATTGGAGTTCATTCCAAGTTTTCTCATTCATGTTATACTTGGACCTTGCTATAGTTGAGTGTGTTGCAGACCTTTGAGCCCCTTTCTCTCTCTCATTTAAAAAGCATTTTGTGATTATGAGTGAGTTAGACATGTCGTAAGAGAGGTACCTCCATGTTATCTTGTAAAGCTCCCATTCCTTCCATCTTTCCAATCCCCTTTCTCAAAGAGCAAAGGTTGAAGTGGGCTTCTTCGAGTGAAGGTGAAGCTGTTGTTCTCCTTCAAGGTTGAAGAAGAGGTGAAGAACTTATCCATGTGAAAAAGAAGGGCAAGGCAAAGATTCAAGAAGAGTGGGTAATTACTTCAAGGACAAAGACATGATGCAAATGTGGGTAAGTCCTTAGTGAAGGCTGAAGACATCTTGATCAAGTGGGTATGTCCTTGTGTAGGTGAAAGACCCTTGTCTTGAATATGTAAGCCCTTGGATGCATGGTGGTCTCCTCGTATCTCTTATGATCGAATATAAGTATACATGGGTTGCAAAGTCCTAAAGGTTGACCTCTCTAGGTAGTGGACTGACAGTCTCCTAGTTTGGATACTGGAACCACTCTAAAAACCTTGTCTAAGTGTATGTTTCAATCTATCTCATCCTTGATATGATTTCTTTGATATGACTTCAATTTGGCATTAAGAAGTTTGTTTCAATTGATATAATTTGAAGGTATAACTATTCTTGTGAGATTTTGGAAGCTCTATTCACTCCCCCTCTTAACCCTTAGATCCAACAAGTGGTATCAGAGCCAAGGATCTTCTCCAAAAAGTATCCCACGAGATAAGAAGATGGGTGAGAACCTACTTGGTTCACTCAACCTATAGGAGGCTTCTCCATGTGCCCCTCAGTCATCAATGACACCAACTTTCTCTATTGGAAGAGGCATATGAAGTTCTACATTCAAGGAATGAAGTTTGATATGTGGAATGTGATGATTACACCCTATAAGGAGCCAACCAGAGCCGTTTAAACATGAAATGAAGCTTCTCTAAAGGATTCCCAACTCAATGCCAAAGCAATTAGCATCGTCTGTGTATCCCTCACCCTAACTGAGTTCAACTGCATCTCCTGATGGGATACAACCTATGAGATATGGGATAAGTTGTTCAGCACTTATGAAGGCACAAAGCAAGTGAAGGAGGAAAAGATCTACATGTTGAACATCCTCCTAGAGAACTTCAAGATGGGGAAGAAAGAAGGAGTTTTTGATATGTATTATAGGCTCAACATCATCATCAATGGTCTAGCTGCTTTAGGACACACTTTGGATAGAGGAGCAATCAACTCAATGATTTTGAGGTCTCTATAAAAGAGATGGGAGTCACATGTTACCTCCATTGAAGAAGTAAGAAGTCATGGTGACATTCCAACCGGGGAGCTTATTGGCAATCTACAAGCTCATGAGTCAAGACTTGACAAGCAAGAAGAAGAAGCCAAGAAAGAAGGGAAGGAAGCAAGGAAGATCAAAGATAGTGCCTTCAAAGCTCAAGTGGAGGTTGTCATCCTTCAATGACAACTTGCTTGTTGAACCTCTCCATCATCCTCTAGTGAAGATGATGGCCCTAGTAAGCATGCATCTAACTACTCCAAGGAAAATCACTTCAAAGGAAAGCAATCTTCTTCTTCTATTCCAAGGTGCTACAAGTGTGGTAAAAAAGAAAACAACAAGAGTGAATGTCCTAAGGTAACAAAGTCACACCACAAGAGCAGCTCAAAGAGGGAAGAAGAGTAAAATAAATATAGAAAGTACAAGAGGAAGGACAAGAAGGAGAGGAGACACAAAGACGTAGCTCATGCAGCTTGGGAAGCATCATTCTCTAGTGGCTCAAGCTCCAATGATAATGAAGAATGCAAACTTGCACTTATGGCCTATACAAGTGAAGATATTGGTGAGGTAAGTGAGGTAAGCTTGCATGAGTCAGCTAAAGAAACTCTTATAGATATGCTTGTCTCTACCCATTCTTCTTATTATAAATGTTAAAATAAAAAGAAGAGGTTAGGAAAAATCATTGATGACTTGTATGCTAAACATGAGATTCTTGAGAAAAATGAGAAAATTCATCTTGAGGGCATTGATAACTTGCAAGGTCAATTTCTTGATCTTGATCTCTAATACAATGGAGTTGAGGTAGACAATGGTGTCTATATTAAGAATATTGAATCTCTTAAGGAAGACAGCCAAAAGTGCCTAAATGAGCCTGAAACGCTTAAAACTAAAATTGATGAATTCAAGCTTATTATTGATGCTCGTAGAGGTGAGAGGGATGTTTATCTCATAGAAATTCAAGTGCTAAATTTTGAAAATGCAAGGTTGCTTGGTCAAGTAAATGATTTATCTTCTAGACCTATTTTGCTTAGTAATGATGTAGCTTCTATTTCTCTTGAAAAAGATTCTTATTTAACTAAAGCCCTCTTTCTAGAGGTCGACCTTGTTCATGTTAGAGATGATCTTTCTAGTTTGTCTTCTACTATTATATCTCTTACTAATGACAATCATAGACTTAGAGCCTCTCTGTAGAAATTCATTTAGGGAAAAACTTTCTAAATTAATTCCTTGACCATTCTACTAAACAAATTGGTAGTAGTGGTTTGGGATTTTTATGGAGAGCACATAAGGGCAAGAACAAAGTCAAAGGTAAGAAAAAGTGTAAGGAAACCTCCTTTTTAATTCGAGAGTAATCTGGCACTAAGAACCTTATGATTTCCTCTCATTGAAAAGTGATGATCATCATTCTACTTGTTGTCCTTACAAGCCTAAGAGGACTAACCCAAAGATGAAATGGATCCCAAAGCTAACTCATGATCCTAAAGTTTGAGTTGGGAACCTACACTCTCCTTTATTGGAGGAAAAAGGAAGATGGATTGTTGATAGTGGCTGCACTAAACACATGACAGGTGATATAACCGATTTCAAAAATTTCACTGAGAAGAAAGGAGGTTCGATTACTTTTGGGGACAACAAAAAAAGTAAGATAAAAAGAGAGGGTGATGTAGGGGAATCCTTTTGTATCAATAATGTTCTCTTTGTAGATGACCTACGTCCTAATTTAATAAGTGTAAGTCAATTATGTGGCAATGGTTACCTTGTTCTATTTAATTTTTTTAAATGATTGATTCTAGATTCCCTCACCTACCATGTCAAATATAAGGGAACTAGAAATAGTAATCTTTATGTAATTCTTATTGACTCTATTAAGACTATTATTATTAGATTCCTAATATTGAATTCATATGATATTTCTCTTTGGCATCGTCAGCTTGGTCATGTAAATATGCATCAATTGAAGAAGTTGAGCAAAAAGGACTTGGTCAAGGGACTTCCCCAATTGGATTTTAAAAAGGATGAGGAATGACAACCTTGTAACCAAGGAAATAAAACCAAGTCATCCTTCAAATAAAAAGGAGTCATTAGTACCAAGAGAGCTATTGAACTTCTCCATATTATCTATTTGGACCAATGAAAACTCAATCGCTTCGTTGTTCCATGTATTGTCTTGTTTTTGTCAATGATTTTTCTCGATATACTTGGATCTTCTTTCTTATTTCCAAGAGTGATACACTTGATGTTTTCTCTAGTTTTTTAAATGAGTTGAGAATTAACCTTCTTTTCATATTTTTTCCATCTGTGGTGATCATGGGGGAGAATTTGAAAATGATATTTTTGAACATTTTTGTGAATAATCTAGCTATGAACATAACATCTCTTCACCTCAAACATCTCAACAAAATGGGGTCGTATAGAGGAAGAATAGGTCACTATAGGAAATGTCTAGGACCGTACTTTTAGAGTATGACATTCCAAAGAAGTTTTGGGCCGAAACTAGGTTTTCACACATCCTTCTTTGAAGAAAACTCCGTATGAGCTATGGAATGGTAAGAATCCTTCTATTGAGTACTTTCATGTTTTTGGATGTCCTTGTTTTGTTTTGAACACAAAATATTTTCTCGACAAGTTTGATCAAAAATCATACAAAGCTTTCATTCTTGGCTTCAACACTACTAGCAAGGCTAATAAAGTATTTAATGTTGATCTTGCTAAGGTGGAAAAAATTATTAATGTTAAGTTTACTGAGACTAACCCCTCTATTCCCAAAAATATTGTTCCAAATGATGATGTTCCAGGTGAGGTGATTCCTATCCTAAAAGAACTCAACATCACCCAAAAGGGAAAAGAGTTGGTTACACAAGAAGAAGAGAAAGATGAAGAAAAGAAGGATACAACTCCCCGATTTGAAAAGAATCATCTATAAGAGTTGATCTTAGGTGACCCCTTCGTAAGAGTGAAGACGCAGACTTCCTTCAACAAAGAACAAGACAACAATGCCTTCATCTGACAACTCGAGCCAAACAACATCAAAGAAGCTCTTGGGGATGATGAATGGATCCTAGCCATGCAAGAAGAATTGGAGCAATTCGAGAAGAACAATGTTTGGACCCTAGTGCCAAGACCATGTGATAGAAAGATCATCGGAACCAAGTGGGTCTACCACAACAAGCTAGATGAAAGTGGAAAGGTGGTAAGGAACAAAGCAAGGTTAGTGGCTCAAGGGTACAATCAGTAGGAAGGTATTGATTTTGATGAAACATATGCACCTATTGCTAGATTGAGTCCATTCATATTTTGCTTGCTTTTGCTAGTTATAATAACTTTCTTCTTTATCAAATGGAAGTTAAAAGTACATTTTTGAATGACAAATTGAGGAAGAAGTGTATGTTACACAAACCCTAGGATTTGAACATGATAGTTTACCTAACAATGTTTATTTGTTGCAAAAAGCTTGCTATGGACTCAAATAAGAACCTCGAGCTTGGTATGAGAAATTAAAGAATTTTTTGTTAGATCAAGGGTATATAATGGGAAAAGTAGATTCTACCTTTTTTCTCAAACACACTTCTATCAATATTCTCATCATTCAAATTTATGTTGATGATATCATTTTTGGTGGAACTAATCTTGATTTTTGGAAGTAGTTTAGTGATCTTATGTAGAGTGAGTTGGAAATGAGAATGATGGGTGAGCTTACATATTTCCTCATCTTTCAAATCAAGCAAACTAAAGATGGGAACTTCATAAACCAAGGCAAGTACACAAGTGAGCTACTAAAGTGATATGGGATGGAGAACACCAAGCCGATAGACACACCCATGTCAAACATCGCCAAACTTGACAAAGATGAAAAAGACGAGAAAATGGATGAGCATTTCTATAGAGGTATGATTGGAAGTTTAGTTTATTTAATTGCCTCTAAACCTGACATAATGTTTAGTGTTGGATTGTCCAATCTCATTTAATCAAATCTCAAGAAATCACATCTTATAGATGTTAAGAGGATTTTAAGGTACTTAGCCAAAACCCCAAATTTTGGGCTATGGTATCCCATGTCAAGGGAATTTACTCTTACTGCTTATAGTGATGAGGATTATGAAGGATGTTTGATTGATAGAAAGTGCACAAGTGGAACTTGCTTCCTCCTAGGACCATGATTGGTGTCTTGGTTCTCCAAGAAATAAAGTATAATGCCTTTATCAACTACCGAGGCTGAATACATTGCAGTCGGGAGTTGTTGTGCCTAGGTTCTATGGATGAAGAAAATGCTCCAAGACTTTAACATTTTTTTATGCTTCTCCTATCTTTTGTGATAATACCAGTGCAATCTATTTATCCTACAATCCTATATTGCATAATAGAGCCAAGCATATAGTGATTCGTCATCATTTTCTTCGTGATCACATTACCAAAAAAGATATCTATATTGCACATGTGGACACAAAAAATCAGTTGGCTAACATTTTCATTAAACCTCTAGCTAGTGAGAAATTTAATTTTATTAGATCTAAACTTCTCATTACTACTTTGGATGAATCTGATAAGCCTTCTAGATAGTTCATTTATATCTTATATGCTTTGTTCATGTCTTGATCACTCTTCCTTGATAATGTGCTAAAATGTTGAACGTCTTATGCTTTGTTTTTTGCTTGTTTTGGGTAATTTTCACAAACTGTTGTCTTATCGCTAAATAGTACCCAATTATGAGTGATATGTTCCTATGTAAGTTTAAAATGGAAAATGGGTTAGAAAAATAAATTTAATTTGCACTCAAAAGAAGAAATTAAGATTTCTAATGTTGGTTCAGGTTGAACATCAGTCGAATTTCCAACTCGACCGATCTATGGCCAAGGGCTTTTGTAAAAAGCCATTTGGTCGACTTCCCCCTTACATAAATCGACCGATGGTTGGGATGGAGCAAACATAAGTGTGGTTCGACCAACTTTTCTCCCTCTCAACTAGAGAAAAATCGACCGATTCAGTCTCCAGCTTCCTCATGCTCTCAACCCTAGCACCGACCATCCTATTCCTAGCCCTAACAAGCCCTTACTCGACCTTCCTGGACATCTTTCACATCAACCCTAGGTGTTTGGTTGGTTCTTGGTGGTGTTTTCTCTATTTTGACCACTCAATATTCTTATCTCACCTCCATGGCTTCCACTAGGAGAGAGAGAGCCTCCTCCTCCGGAGCACCATCCTCCTCCTTCAACGTGCGCTTAATCCCCTTTGATGATACCATATTTGTCTCTAATGATGCTCTAAATAGGTACAAGGAGATCCTTCCTAGGAACCCTTTTCCTTTTCGTGCCTTGTTTGAGCCACTGCTACAAAAAAGTGATTTAGGTACAATTGCTCTAACTATTTATGTTGTATTTGTAGTTAAAAATAGTGTAAGTAAAACAATTATAGTAATTGTAATAACTACAAAATTAGATACATATTCAAATGACTAAAAATAATATCTTTTCCAACTCATCTTCCGCCTCCCTCTCTCAAATAATCAAACCATTGAAAATTTTAAATTTTCAACGCACTACTCCCCCACCTATTAGCGCGTGTTCACACGCGACACCCAACCCACCTCAATTTTTCCACCCTACCAATTGCAAGCTCTCTCTCATGCTCTCTTATCCTCCCTCACAACCCCCGATCTGGTATCCCTCTCTTCACATCACGTTCTTCTCTTCCTGATCTTACCAAGCCTTCTTTGTTGATCAACGATAAGTTCCATCTCGATCTCTAAATTCACAAATGGTGCTCTACACCTCCAATTTCTCTACTCTATTCCTTTCATACACCTCCTCAATACCCCCGAAGGCTGAGAAGAAGCCAACAGAGAAGAAGCTCGCCACCGACAAGCCCAAGAAGAAGAAGGCCAAGAAGGTCTCCCCGAAGAAGAAGCCCAAGACTCAGAAACACCCTTCTAAGGAAGGAGACAAGGCATCCATGAAGAAGAAAAAGGCCAAGAGAGTCGAGACTTACATGATCTACATTTTCAAGGTTTTGAAGCAGGTGCACCCAGACATTGGTATATCTAGTAAGGCCATGGGCATCATGAACTCCTTCATTAACAACATCTTTGAGAAGCTTGTCGGTGAGTCTGCTAAGCTCGCCAGGTACAACAAGAAGCCCACCATCACGTGTAGGGAGATTCAGACCATTGTCCGTCTTGTCCTTCCAAGGGTGCTTGCCAAGCATGACGTCTTTGAGGGAACCAAGGCCGTCACCAAGTTCATAAGATCTTGAATTTGAGGGTTGTTTGTTGACTCTTGTGTCACGAAGTTCCTGAAGTTAAAGCTTGTTTACTGAACAATTCAACTTTAGCAAGACAATGAACTTAACTCATTAAATCTTTCCTTCAACGATTTTTTAGGTCCAAAAATGTTCTCGTCATGCTCTTTCCATTATAAATTCAAACATATTGCTCTACGGTTTTCAAGTTTAGTCATTCTTGATGCAATTCATTAATCCTTGAAGATGCTGGATGAATCAATATGGCAAAAAATTGTGTGTCATCCATTGATGATAATGGGGGGGGGGTGGAGGATTGTGATCAGGCTAGAAGAAATGAAGTGTGTCCTGCATGATTCACCACGTTGTGATTGGAACAAGGATGGCATGAAATGGAAGTGGGAAGAGAGGGGGAGATCATCTGTTCATATTTTAATCTTCAAAAAGCTAGTTCTTACGTAGTCTCAAGCCTCATTGATTAATAAAATAGAAAATGTATATGTGGTGAAAGTTGTATGATTTTTAAACTCTGTTCAAACATATTGTGATTTTTCTTCCTCTCTATTCTTCTTCCTGTTCTATGATTAACTTTTACAATTTTTAATTTGAATTTGTAACCTGTGAATTTTCATTGTGCTACTTTATTAGCAATGAGTAATTTATTTAGTGGTCTTCTTTAGTACCCAAGTTATGGTTACTTCCTTAGACTTTGTTTTCTTGTAAAATGCAGCACATGATTATGTTGTGAAGGTTGATTTTGATCATCAATGTATGGACTATCAAGGTATCATTGTGTACCCCTAGGGGTCTCATGCATCATGAGGATGATGTGGTGAAAGTAGACTAAGCAAGCTAAATTTTGAAAAACTACTAGAAGGGGGGTGAATAGAGTTTTATAGAGAATTTTAACAATTATTGAACTCAAACAACCAACCACAAAAATATTGGACAAGGGGACAAGGATTTAGAGTGGTTCCAACTTTAGCAAGTACTAAAGTTGTCAGTCCACTACCCGGTTGCTTACCCAACCGGGATTTGGAAAGAATTTAATTTTATTACCTCGCAAGGACTTTACATAAAATTACAATTCTCTCCCTAAACCCTTCAAGCAGCCTTCACCTAGAAGTAATCGCCCAACCTTGAAGCAGCGTTCACCTAGAAGTAATTGCACCACCTTGAATCATCCTTCCTCCTGAAGTAGCTTCCCGTTGCAATAGCCTTCTTGAAGTAGCTTCCCGTGCGATAGCCTTCTTGAAGTAGCTTGAAGTCCACCTTCTCGTCCGAGAAGAACCTTCTCTAATCCGCAGCCTCCAACCCTAGGAGTAGCAAGGAGAATACAAAGGATAAAACAGGAACAAGAAGGAAAATAGAAATTACAACTTATCCTTTTAAGCACAAGGCTTGATTTGCCTATATCAAGCGTATTAATCTCCTAACCAATGAGTGTAGAAGTGTAAGTGCTGTGGTAAGGAGATGGTAGCCTATAGGACACGAAATGGGAGCAATGGGAATGAATAGCAAATGTAGGAATTGCTCTATTGCTCAAAACAATATTGCCAATGTGTATTCAAGCTCAAGTATAGCACAAGTGTAGCTTGGGTGTTCTTTGGTATCCTAAGGCATGTCCTATTCATAGGAATGTCCTATGGATTCTTAAGGACGTTCTAGACAACTTCTAGGGGTTTCTAAGTGCTTAACTAGCCATTAGGTATAAGTTAGGTGCGTTAGTAACGGCTAGTTGCTTTATTCTGCAGTTGCTGTCAGAGACCATCTCGGTCGACAATTTGTTGACCGAGATACCTACTCGGTCGAAGTTTTGTCGACCGACAGGCTCTCTGGATCAACGTTCACTTGCAACTGCCAACTACCTTGTCAGCTGTGTCTAACAGCTACTTGGGTCTTTCTCGGTCGAGAAGTTTGTCGACCGAGAGTGTCTCGGTCGAGGAGTTTGGTCGATCGAGATTGACCCTATTTCAATCTTTCAATTTAGGCACTAAGTATATGTATGAGTGTGCATATGTGATCCTATTTGAAAGGGATGACCTATCTAAGTGTGGTGATTGGCTAGGGAAGATCTAACGCTTGATTTACATGAAATCTAAATACTTGCACATTATATATTTGTACAAGTTTACAATTGATTACATTTCATGACATTTACAATCATTCAAGCATATAGATTCCCTAGAGCTTTATCATCCACCATATTCCTACAACACTCAAGTAGCACGTTAGATCAACAAGAATGAAATGTTTGTCATCATCAAAACAAAGGGATTTATCATAATGTCCAATTTATCCAACAATCTCCCCCTTTTTGAAGATGACAAACATTTCCTAAATATGAAATAAGGAAATATAAAGCATGTGAGTTTCATACCTGAAAATTACCTTTTGTAGCCATTCATGTTTTGCAAGTGAGTGCTGGCCAAGATGTTATGAAACTCATTTATATTTTTGATTTTATATTCTTTCTCCCCCTTTGTCATTTCAAAACGATATCCAAGTTGAATATTTTATTTTTCTTCTCCCCCTTAATTTTATATTATGCTCCCCCTTAAATAGATATCCTATTAGAAACATGGATTTAATATCATTTTTGTCTAATTTATCCACAATTTGTTTCTCAATCATTTGCAAAGGATGTTAAGTCTTGAAATGATATGAGATTCCCTTAAGCTTATGATGAATGTATATTTATTTCTCATCTATCAAGGGATGTTAAGCCCTAAATTAAATGAGAATCCTTTAATCTTAGAGTACATAAAAATGTCTCCAACCAAATGCAAGGGATGTTAAGCCCTGATTTGTTTAGAGAGTTCCTTTAAGTAGAAGATATATCATTTTTATGAAATTCATAGATTTTTTCATAATCAAGAGTAAAAATACTACGGTCGTAACAAACTTCAAATGATGTTTTCAATGTTTTTCTAAGCTTCTTAATCAATTAATCCAATTTGTTGTTATGAGCTCCCCCTTAATCTTATAATTTAAGCAATTTAATGCTTCTAAGGTCACAAATGATTTTAAATTTTGATTTTGACCTTTATCAAAAGTATATTAAGATTAAGTACAATAAAATGATGTCCAAATAATCATTTTGTCAAAGCTTATTTTAGGTCGCCCTTGACTACGACCATTGCACCCCTTGGCTAAATTTTGTTTTAACCAAGAGGCAGAAATTGCAGATTTCCAATTAAGCATTCAAATTAGTTATCAATTTTGAAGCATGTTAAGTGATATTCAAAATGAAAACATCCTATTAAAAATGAAAGCATGATTAATATCTCAAGTCTTTTAAAGATATCAATTGAAAAATTTTATAACATTGTGCTCTTTGCAAGCATTTCTAAAAGTCATATCACCAATGAATTGTTTTGCTTGCCTATCATCAAGAATCATGCATGCAATTATCATTATCTATTCGTGATAACACAACATCATGCTTAATGATGAAATAGTGAAAGTATATCCATGATGTAATGATAGAACAATAAAAGCATTTAATGATAATTCCATCAAATACCTATAGGAAAAATCATGTGAAACATTAGTGATTTCTAAACATGATTTTCAGTTTTACCTTATTTAGAGAATCAATCAAAATGATATCATTTATATTCAAAAGTGATCATCAGCTTGTTTTGTATGTAAAACAGTTATTAACAGCAGATAGCCATTTGATCAAATTATTCAGCAATTGTACTGCAGACTGAAATGAGTGACCAGTTCGGTCGACGATTTCTCGACCGACTGACTGCTCGGTCGAAGATTTCTCGACCGACAAGGTTTCTGTTTTATCTACAGAACTATTTATTGATTTAAGTAGAATATAGACTATATCTGATTCAATTTTGCAAATTAAAAATCAGTTTTAGTTGAGGTAAAACATATGAATATCAAGGTAACATTTAGATCAAATCTTAACTAATCATATTCAAAGCTTTAAGTCTTGAGGACCTTAATTGAGATACGCTTTCAAGTTAGAAATTTTAGTTACTTGAATCATTTTGTTATCCGTTTATGTTAAGTTGAGATAGACATAAAGATATGCAATTTGAAGTTTTTGGTCATATCTCAACTTGGTCTAATCAATTCAATTTGGGGGTTTTGGAACCCATACCAACTCAACATTCTTTTTCTTGTATGGGCATGAAAAAGAGTAATGTCCAAGACGTGAGCAAAAATGGCAACATATATAATCAACCTCAAGTCTTTTTCTATGGTTTTGTTCTAGGTTGTTCTTTGGTACAAATGTAGCTTGATGTGCTCGTGTCTTTCTCCAACTAGGTTGTTGATGAGATTTCCCTTTGGGCTTATAACCTAGTCCTCTTCTCCCAATTTGATGATAGGAATCATCCAATATTCTATCAAGGATTCCATTGTTGCTTAACCTACTAACTTCTTGTTGCAACTTAGCGATCTCATCCATTCTTTTCTTAATATCTAGTTTTGCTTGATCTAGATTAGATGATAAAGAATTCCTTTCTTTCACTATATTATCATAATCTAGATGTGTACACAAAACAGGTTGTTTTTGAAGATCATTTAACTTTGCAAGTAATCCAACCTTATCTTGAGATAGAATATCATAATTTGTTTCTAGAGTAAAAATCTTCACATTACTATTACTTAGAGATGATTTCAAAGTATGATTTTCTGAAATAATACTATCTTTTTCAAAACTAAGATCATTCAATTTAGCATATAAATCTTCTTTTTCGGATGTAAGAGCAAGAAGTCTAGCATTTAACTCATCATTTGTTCTATTCGATTTCTTTAATTTCTTCTTGCACTCAATATACTTATTGTGTGTTTCTTCAAGACTAGAAATTAGCTCTTCTTTTGATAAATCAAGAAGGCTTACCTCTTCTTCTTCTTCTTCATTGGTTGTACCAATGAGACAATTTTTGTGGACCTCTTTCTTCTTTTCTCTCCATGGACAACCGATTGTTGTGTGTTTTGTTCCTAAACACCAATTGCAGCTTGTTGAAAGTTGGTCCAAGTTGCTCCTTTGCATGTGGTTGTAGTCACCTCCACCCTTCATTCTTCAAGACCTGGTTAGGGTTCCTTGAAGCCTGCTCTGATACCAATTGAAAAACTACTAGAGGGGGGGTGAATAGAGTTTTATAGAGAATTTTAACAATTATTGAACTCAAAAAACCAACCACAAAAATATTGGACAAGGGGACAAGGATTTAGAGTGGTTCCAACTTTAGCAAGTACTAAAGTTGTCAGTCCACTACCCGGTTGCTTACCCAACCGGGATTTGGAAAGAATTTAATTTTATTACCTCGTAAGGACTTTACATAAAATTACAATTCTCTCCCTAAACCCTTCAAGAAGCCTTCACCTAGAAGTAATCGCCCAACCTTGAAGCAGCCTTCACCTAGAAGTAATTGCACCACCTTGAAGCAGCCTTCCTCCAGAAGTAGCTTCCCATTGCAATAGCCTTCTTGAAGTAGCTTCCCGTGCGATAGCCTTCTTGAAGTAGCTTGAAGTCCACCTTCTCCTCCGAGAAGAACCTTCTCCAATCCGCAGCCTCCAACCCTAGGAGTAGCAAGGAGAATACAAAGGATAAAATAGGAACAAGAAGGAAAATAGAAATTACAACTTATCCTTTTAAGCACAAGGCTTGATTTGCCTATATCAAGCGTATTAATCTCCTAACCAATGAGTGTAGAAGTGTAAGTGCTGTGGTAAGGAGATGCTAGCCTATAGGACACGAAATGGGAGCAATGGGAATGAATAGCAAATGTAGGAATTGCTCTATTGCTCAAAACAATATTGCCAATGTGTATTCAAGCTCAAGTATAGCACAAGTGTAGCTTGGGTGTTCTTTGGTATCCTAAGGCATGTCCTATTTATAGGAATGTCCTATGGATGCTTAAGGACGTTCTAGACAACTTCTAGGGGTTTCTAAGTGCTTAACTAGCCGTTAGGTATAAGTTAGGTGCGTTAGTAACGGCTAGTTGCTTTATTCTGCAGTTGCTGTCAGAGACCATCTCGGTCGACAATTTGTCGACCGAGATACCTACTCGGTCGAAGTTTTGTCGACCGACAAGCTCTCTGGATCAACGTTCACTTGCAACTGCCAACTACCTTGTCAGCTGTGTCTAACGGCTACTTGGGTCTTTCTCGGTCGAGAAGTTTGTCGACCGAGAGTGTCTCGGTCGAGGAGTTTGGTCGACCGAGATTGACCCTGTTTCAATCTTTCAATTTAGGCACTAAGTATATGTATGAGTGTGCATATGTGATCCTATTTGAAAGGGATGACCTATCTAAGTGTGGTGATTGGCTAGGGAAGATCTAACGCTTGATTTACATGAAATCTAAATACTTGTACATTATATATTTGTACAAGTTTACAATTGATTACATTTCATGACATTTACAATCATTCAAGCATATAGATTCCCTAGAGCTTTATCATCCACCATATTCCTGCAACACTCAAGTAGCACGTTAGATCAACAAGAATGAAATGTTTGTCATCATCGAAACAAAGGGATTTATCATAATGTCCAATTTATCCAACAAATTTCTTTAACTTCTGTTCCAAGATGGATTTTCTTTTTTCATTTAGCTCTAGTTTGAGCATTGCTCTATTGAGTTGTAATTGAATTCTTATATGTGTACTTCTCATTTTCCTATCTAGATTTTATCTACGCTATGAACTATTTGAGTTAATTACTTTAATTGAATGATTTTCTTTGTTTTTTGTCCTACATCTCACGAATTCATTCTCACAACCATGAAGTTCGTGTTAATTATGCAGCAATGCAAGAATGTGCTTGTTTATACTATCAGTCATCTATGTTGCTACTCAAAAATATCAGGCATGCCAACTATTTTCTAGAATGCTTTTATATCTTGTAGTAATCCAACCTGTCAGTCTTAGCATGCTAAAAACTATGATAATTAATGTCATCTACAGTATGAACACTTAGCAACTCTTCAATAGAGATCTCGTACATGGATAATAAATCACTTCTTTTAGCAAGTTGATGTTCAATTTTGTTAGAATTGTTCTTTAGTTTTTCTACAGTCACAACCTTTACAATAAAAGAGTCTGAGATCATGTTTAGAAGTTGCTAGAGTCTCATGACCACCTCATCTTTCACACTGGCATTTCTAGTGAGGAATTTGAGTTCTACATCACTGACTTTGATGATATCAACCTTCTCCCATATTCCCTTGATTTTTTTTCATTTTCATTCTCAGTGTATGGCCACAGTATTAGTCTTAAATTAGGATCATAAGACAACAAGACACCAACAGTCTTAAATTGGGATCATAAGAGCATGATAAATTGGTTGTGTAGACCAATAAGAGCATGATAATTACTGAATTATGTTGCTTTTGTTTCAAATGGAGTATGTAGGTTTCAACTACATACTATATATGTCCCAAGAAAGGAAACACCTAGAACAAAATTCATTTTTGTAAACTATAAGTTACGAAATCATATTCGATTGTTTGGATATGTAATAGAAATCTTCTAATCACGATAAGCTGTTTTGAATCGTGTTTCTATAGTAAAATTTGATTTGAAGGATGATTGAAGGTATGAGACTTTTATTATCTACCAAAATTTCATACTTTTGGTTTGCAGTCCTGCACATGAAACTAGTTGTTTGCAGACAATGTTTAGCATAGTAAGCATGTAATAATATCTCCCTTATCGATGATCAACTCAATTGTTCTAGTCCAGGTGTTGAGCTTGCAATCATGTGCTTGAGGTGTTTTGTTGGCCATCCAGTTCATCTGCTCTAATGTAGTCATTCGTAGTTCTTTGGGTGCTTTCAATTCAGTCCCAAAACCCCATGGCCGTCATTGAATTCCCCATCAAGCCCCTCTAATTTGAACTCACCCTCTGTTTTCTACACTAACTCTTATATTACAAAATTTAGCAACATCGATCATTTTGTATCTCATGTCCTCTATTTTGCCCTCTTCCCTAACTTACATTTATAATCCTTTAGACTTGTGGTGGCTTGTCTATTTTTCATCCAATCCAAATATTGAATTAATATAATAGGCATATTCCTACTTACTTGGTCTGAAAGTGGGGCCCTAGGGAACTCACTCTCATCCCTGCTCTTTTCCCTAGTCTTTCACCCCTACTTGCATATTTCCCATGTCTCATCACCTTCTCCCCATCTGCCTCCCTGTCCATAGGTCAGCCCATCTCCCCAACCCTCCTCGTCACCTTTACCCTTTACCCCACCCTCCCCCACTATTAATATCTCTAGAGCATGTACCTCCATTGTAACAATGTGGGTCCATTCACTAATCTTGGCTATATGAGATTACATATTGGGAATTGGTTCTACTATAGTAAACAATTCAAGAAAGATGTTCATTTTATTTAATTTCATGTAAATAAAGGTGTCCTTACCATGGATGGAGGGAACTACATTACTTAGGCCTTCAACTTTGGTTTCTTACTAGTTTGTGGTCCAGTCTCTCAAATATCAATTCATAGAATTAGTATTTTTAGCCTTAATGAATCCAAACCATGGGACACTTCAAGAATAAGTTGCATTAAATTATGAGACCTTCTGTATATATTTCCTATTAATTATATCAATTTTTACAAATTAAGTCTTAATGGGAACTAAACATTGTTCAATATAGATTCCTTGCATTACTTATATATTGATTTTGCCATGTTATGCTTTTTTCAATCCACATACCAGAGCAGCTAGCAAATAAGTATAAAAATCTTGTCTTTCTTATGTAATGTTTGATTTCGGCATTCATATTTGCATTCAACCACTATATTTATAAAATTTGTTCAGACATACATTTTTTTCAATAAAACTTGTTCTAGAAAGGCATCACATAACTTTTTGTTTAGAATATAGAAATGCGTTTGAAATATGAATGCCCATATCTTTTTAGTTTTATTTAATATAGATACACTTTAACTAAGGTGTAATTGCTTGAATTGTTCCTGAATAATAGGATACTCCATACAAAATCCTAAACATTTTAAGTACATATTGATCACACTATCTATTGAAAGGGGACTCCAAAGACATACCACCATTTGATGTCCTTTTCCTAGTTTCCATGTCAAAGGAATTTGTGTTGCTTCTTATTAAATTATTATATTTAGTGGTAGTAGGACTTTTATGCATATTTAGTATATGTAATAACTCATAAGTTCTTCTTGTTTGGGATAGAGTGAGTGTGAAGCATCCGTTGCTCTGTTATGGAATTGACTTTCTGTAATGCATTAGCTATATTTTATTCATCTTTTCTTCATGTTTTTTTTTAACGTCACAGTTCATAATTTGTTTTTCTGTCAAATGGGTTGGCATTGTTACATCTTATATGGTTAAATATTTTAAATTGCAAGGTTTAAGTCGGTTTCTCACTAACTAGCATATTATACGTCATCCAAAATCTAATGTGCAGTAGTCTTTTAGAGTAGTTCTCTCTGAAGACCCTCACAAATGTGGTCTTCATATTGAAATGGTATAGGAATTGCCTTCCTCCTAGATTCAAACTTATTTTGAAATGCTTGTAAGCACACATGTATATAATTTTCTTAATTATTACTATTAGTGTAACATTTAGGATTGGACTCTTAGATAATACAGACTTATGGGAAATGGTATGCACTATCCATATTGATAATGTACATCTCAATTTTCATTAAAGATGATGGGTTTTCATCATCTTTTATGGATCCTAGTGGATCATCTTCTAAATGAAGACAATTTTTCTTATAGAAAGTTGATTTAATGGAACCTCTACACCGTTAGAGTATATGGTAGCATAAGTTGTGACTGTTGGAGAGGCCAGGCATATGTATTTGACATGGTTATGGAGCTGATACGGTGGTTCAAGAAGGATCCATCCTTTGTAGGGAAATTGGTTTCATTTACTTTCATAATTATTCATTCTCATAGAGTACTAATTTAGCATCTAGTCCTCCTTTTGTTTTAAAGATGATAACATGTGTTGCAATTTTGCTTGAATTGAAGTTTTTTTCCATCATATAGGAGCTAGATTGTTTTGTGGAATATGTAAATGGTCCATCTGAGCTTTCATTACTGTCGGAATATCTACATGTTGGTCTTGATAATTCAGGTTCAACTCCGTGTTGTGGCTTTTTGTGACAAATATTAGTGGCAACTATTTAATATGATGGAACAAAAAATGAAGTATGACGTCCATAAATAACCTCGCATTAAACTACTCAATGATTGGGGTGGTCTCTTACACATTCGTAATGAAAATAATATAGATTGTCGAACCCAACAAAACTGAATATTTAAGACACTCCCCAACATGGATATGAAGTTTTGACGTATGATAAAATGTTAGGCAGATTTGTTGGAGGTTCTCAAAAAGCTTATGAAGTTGTGCACATTAATCCAATTTCAGAGCATGGTTCTAGTGCTACTGGTGATTATTTATTGCTGAACTATTGTTTGAAACAACCTGCAATCTTCAGACTATTGTATGGTTGAACTATTTTACGTTAATCATTGAATTATTGATTGCTTAAGTATTGTATGGAACAACCAATGATCTAGTGCTACTGGTGATTATTCATTGCTGAACTATTATATGCATATTCTCTTGATCGACGACACCCTCAACATAGTGACCAAGATTCATACTGCATAGCTTCTCGCAGAGGCATTTGTCATCAAGCTCCCTAAAAAACACTCTATTGTAAGATTTGAGCAGAGGTAAGGAGGAGTCAGACCAATTGGGTTTCTAGCTTCCTAGGATGTTCTCTCTACTACTATTCCTACTTCTCTTAGAAAAGGGTATGCTCTAATGTTTGATCTAACTTGTTACCCAAGTTACAAGATAATTTGAGTATTTATGATACATAAACTGAGCTTTATCAGTAAAAGAAATGAAATGCCATGTCTCCTATTTTCAGTATTCACAAAAATAGCTATAATATATCAATTGGTTTTCCTCATCCTGAATTCATTTGGCATTGTTTCCCTAATGGGAAGGATGTATCTTTGTGTGATTTTTTCCAAGGTCCTGATAGTTGACTTTTTTCTTGGAGTTTCTTATTTTTTAGGAATCTTACAGCTGAATATATAATGCGGGACCTTGTTCTGGGTGCCACCATTTCAATAAGAGACAACAAGAAAATTGAGGAATGACACAAGACTTTACCATATAGTTTGAAGAAGTAGAAGATATGGATGGCGACCCATATAGTATTTGGTCTTGGTGAATCAAGAAGATGATATATTTTCATGGCTTCATGTTAAATTTCCAGTCCTTTGTAGGTGAATGATGAATGAAATTGCATTTTAAAGTTCTTGGAAGGAAAGGTGAGTAATGAGGAAAGGATTCAGACTAGCTAACATGGTAAATAATGGTTAATATATTAGGTATGTATTCTACTAGAATATCTGCATAGGTTGGCTTCCTTACTGTTAAGAAGGTGTCTGGGAGCAACCAAGATTACTCTCCTTGTGGCTCTCCCTTACATGTGTAGAGTTTTGTAGAAGTCATATGGCTGCATATTTATATAGTACATTCAAGTAGGTCAGGTCACAGGTATCTCCTAGAGGTTATGGTCTGAGTGTTAATTTCCCAATCACCAAGTTGAAGTAGTTCCACTAATATAACATTAAGTTACTGTAAATTTTTTCTTTCTGTTGACTAAAACTCAAATGTAAGTAGATTCCATTCAGTTTTGTCTGTGCTTTATCTTCGTATGTATTCTCTAGATCAATTATAAGACTCTGCTCAATGATAATGTTATAAGGTCTATGTAGTTTCTTATATATATTTTTGATGGATGATGGAAGCTTGCTTTTACCTGTATGGAGTGTAAGGGTACCTATA
Source organism: Alisma plantago-aquatica (assembly GCA_963693085.1). NCBI lineage: Eukaryota > Viridiplantae > Streptophyta > Magnoliopsida > Alismatales > Alismataceae > Alisma > Alisma plantago-aquatica. The sequence continues at coordinate 820,091,490 of OY856411.1, read as the reverse complement.
ATACATGCTATAGGATATTCTAAGTATATTATAAGATTTTATGATGTTCTAACTTACACCTAACTCAAATTTTGAATTCACTTTTTTATTTGAAGAGTATTGACATTAGATATTGACATATCTTAAAGGATGGTAATACATAACCATCTAGGAAGTCTGAACTGGTTCCTAAAGTCATTTCTCCCAATAGGTTAGGTCTGTCCTACATATATATTAAATTATTTAATCATCCATCTTCTTTGACTGTTTTGTTCCGTGTGAATGGTACCACTTGGATACTGGAAAATTACTGAGTTGATGCTATTGATTTAGTCAAGCTTCCTGCATTTTGGTTTGAACCACATGGATATGATGAAGTCACTGATATCTAGTTACTTATACATATCTAACGAGTCAGCAAATGTATCTACCTATTCATCCTCAAAACACAGAACTCATCACTAACGCACCTTCCACCCTTGATTCCTGCTTTGTGTACATCACTCTTCTTCAACTGCTCATCTTATGTCCATGTATGACAGATTGGGACTGATAAACATATCACGATGGGTGGTGTTTTGATCTTTTGAACTGTGCACTTCATTTGGCAATTCACATATTTAGTATAATAATGTCTTTGTGCTTTTCTTTATTTTGAGTTTTCTTTATGTTTGATTTGCAGCTTGTAGATGTGTCCCCATGCCACTATTCCTGGTTATGATGATGTACTGACTTGAGTATTCAAGTTTGTATTTCTTTGATTTACTAGATGTTAGTACCAATGCTAAGTAAATGTGAAATCCTTTATTAGGGGTATGGATGAAGTTCATAATCTTATCTTCAAGGAAGTCATACTGAATTCCTAGTGATGCCATCCAAGGTTGAATTTCCTTAAACTACTTCTGTGATATGCTCCACAACATAAGGGCTATCGGTTCATGGACATTAAAAGGAAGCATAGAAATGGATGCAAGATTCTGCTTTATGTGCCTTCTTAAGAGGTAAACAAGAGCTAACCAACATACACCAATAATCTCAATCTCGAAAAAATCAGGTTGGTTTTACACGTACCTTGCTTCAATCAATTTGATAAGATGCCTTTCAGTGTATTCTAATCGTGCCAGAACTTTTTAGTTGCAGAAATGATCTCCATGATCAGTGTAACATAGATATGTATTCTATCCTTTCTTTCAAATACATATGTATTCATGTTTCACTTTCAAAATTATAGCATGAAGCTTGCCATAAGAAACAAGTGGACCACCTATCGCTTGCCTATTATTTGCAGACTAGATTAGCAGTTCTAGAAATCTCACGTGAGGGTTTAGAATGCACACCAAATCCATCACTTTCTCCATTATGCTTGTTGAAATTAGCAGGAACCTCAATTGATAACTAACTTGATATATTCCATGTTTCTTGATATCTTAAGCAGAAACCTTACCATATCTACTAGAATCTATTGTAGCTTTTTCCTGGAAAGAGATTGCATGGAGTGTACACCAAGAATACAACAAGGAGGAATGATTAGGAACATAATGGTACACATTTGTGTAGAAGTGAACAAGTTGGTGTACGATTGATGAGGTTTGTATGTTGAATGCATCATTTATTCATTTTATATTTTATCTATTTTTTTATTGTACAAAGTGTATGATCAATTTCCCTGATGTTGAATTTGTTGAATCTTGTAGGTGATACTCTATTTTCTTCAGTGCCTTGGGCCATCATAACTTGTCAACATCTTATCTTTTAATCAAAAAGATTGATGAATACATGTCCTCCATAGGATCTACCTTTAGATGGCCTAAGATATTTGTTCTCTGGGTTGAAGATGTTTCACCTCTACTTTTTGATTCAGTGGTAATCTGGTCTGATGATATGAAATCAAACCCTTATCCAACGGGTCTCAATCCAAGTGATGATTGCATGATGATTTTGATTTCAAGCTTCTTGAAAAAGTTTTGATAGATATCTATGATACAACATGGGGGTGAAACTTCAAGAGTGATGTAGACTTATATTCTCGTGAGGGTCATTGTATACATATATCTTCTTTCCATGTTCTGAATTGGCACTACAAATAAAACATGAATTAGATACAATTTCTCTAACTACATTTCTTCCATTTGTAGTAAATAACTACTATTCTTTATATATTAAAAAAATGTAAGTAATACAAATATAGTTAATGGTAATGACTACAAAATTGACTACAAATTTCATTTGAACTCATATAACCTTCCTCTCGACGCCTGTTGTAAATAACTATTTTATTTTTCAGGGGTGATGGTGCAACTTGTTGCCCTCTTACTTTCAAATCACAAATACATATATGTATCTTTATGTATACATTCTAAAAATTATCCATCTAACTTTTCACTCATTTTTTTGGGTGGTGCCAACATTCCCTCCCCTCATCCAACCTGTGCCCTGGTCGGGCCTCTTTTCACTCGCGCGAGCGCGATCAATCTACTGTAACTGATCTCCTCACGATTGCTTCCCTAACTAGTCTCTGTACGACTACGCTCTATCTCCACACTCTCCGCAAGTTACACTCCCTCGATCTCCCTCCATCTACTCTGGCTGCACTCCCCCAGCCATAGGCACTCCTTCGCCCACTGCGTTCTCCCAGCCGTAGGCCATCTAAGGAAGGCTTCTGGGTGAGGAACCCCCAATCGGCATCAACGTCCAAGGAAAGCTTCTGGCGGGCGGTCGTTTCTTCCCAATCGGCCAACCACTTTGAGTTATCTTGGTCTAAGATCCATCACTCTATGGTTGTCTGTGAAGATTCGTCCTAGCCGCATCCAACAATCTATCTTCAAAACCACTTGCAAGGTCCCTCTTCCACTCCCATTGTCCTCGCCCACAAATGCCGGTCTGTTACCTGGCTTGCAGTCCTTCTCACGACTATATTTTCTTCTGCTCGGGCATCGTCTCCAACTATCGACTCTCCTCCAACCGCCTGTGGCTTCCTCCCTCTCACGGAAGTCATCCAATAGTGGTTGTATATCTCTTTATTAGCTCAAAGGATCAACTTAAGGGAACAACCTCTCATCCTCCTGTGTACTTTATGGCATATCTATATATTGTTGGAGGGAATCATGAACAAATATATAATCAATGGTCTGAATATACATGCCAACCATAATTTTTGTACGATATCATAGGTTTAAACTACATCAAGTGATACATGACTGAGTGTTATGTCTATAACCTAAAACATTACAGTATAAATAGCGAACAACTCAATCTCCTACTCAATAACTGTCCAATATATAATTACCATAACTTCTTGTTAGACTCCATCCATGCCATATGATGTCTTTCTGCTATTTGACGTACATTGCACATGTATCAAAACTTGGCACACTGTATAAATGCAACAATACATGCTAGGTAAATTTTTTGTATATTAGCTCTATAGTTCTATATACATGAAACTGTCTCTTTATTATTTAGATATTTGATTGAGGAACAAAAAATGTTAGGTATGTATACGTTTCTAGCTAGGAAGCACAAACACTTCTCGAAGGTTGTCATGTCTGTGTCCGACATGTGTCCAACTCGAACACGCCTTAGACATGTGTGGACACGTGGCAGGCACTCCTCCAGCGTGTCCAGATTCATATTTTATATATTTGCAAATTGGACACGTCGTGGACACATCTAGGACGCTTAGTGGACATGACCAACCCAACCCACATAAGATCAAACTAAAAAGAAATGAGAAAATAAGATCCAACCATGTAGACTCCTCAACCAAACCCCAACTCCTCACCAAAACCTTCATCCCTTGCCTCGAGAGGTGACTAGTAAGACTCACCCTCTAATTGTTGTTGTTCCCGTAGAGAATGTATGAAACCACTTCTTACTGCAGTTGCTGCAAGTAGCAGCTAGGTCCTGAAATTGCTGCAAGCAGCCACCATAAAGAGATGAAGTTGCTACAAGCAGCCTTTGCATCAGCAACCACTAGGAGCTATAGCCACCACAAGTAGCAGCCTTTTGCGACAGCCATTTGCAGCAGGAGCTGCCAACAGCTAGAACAACCATTAGAAGCAACTCCCTTCCCTTTCTAGGAACTCCTTCCCTCTTCTTCCTCTTGATTTTCTAATCAATTTTCCTTTCTCCTCTTCTTCCTACTTTGTTGGACCTCTAATGTGTCCACTCCTCAACCCACCTCTTCTTACTACTCTATCAAAACCTCTCCTTCCATCCTTTTCCTCCTACTAACATGCAATCATGTTTCACTTTTATCTCTTCCCTCTACCCTCCACTCCTACATGACTACTAAACGTGCTATCCTCTTGCTTCACCACCATCATCACCACTCATACACACCTCCCCTCTATCACTGTGTCTTCCCCTCTTCCCTATAGTGCACACCCCCATTAGTATTGGAACCTTTGGATCATTGTGTGTAATTAAGTTCTAATGATTTTCTTGTATTTCATTTCATCATTCTTGGATGGTATAATAATTTAATATATCATTTTGTATGCTAAATTTTGTAGCTTCAGCAATATGAAGTGGTTATCATGGTGATCTTTGTTTCTTCTTGTTGCTAATAATAATGGATCTTATGTTCACAAATAAATTATATACATGTGTCTATAACTGTATATATTTATGTAAATTCACAAAGAATAAGGTAGTTCCATAGTACAATTTGTTGATAAACTTACAACACAATCACTAGGGCGCATGACTAAAGCATTGAACTGATGAGAGAATACATAATTCACTTCATTTAACTACATTTACAATTTACTTGTAAGGTTTTTATATTTTTACAGTCTAGAAAAAAACACTCAAAGGCACTTCAACATTTATAAAGGAGATGACCACCAGAAGACATGGCAAATTAACTAGTAGATAGATTGTAAGTGGACATGGAAACAACAACCACTAAGTTACTACCATGGTGGAAGTGGTGAGAGTGACTACCATCATGGTGAGAGATAGTGAATGAGTGTAGCAAGAGGAATGCATGTGCTTGGTGGTATGTATAGACTCCAAAGGAGGTTGGACACAATGCATGGATCAATTATGGTGCTAGCCTGCTAGGTGTTACTGTATTTTTTATATTTTTGATATATTTCTCTATGAGATGACTATGTGTAAATGCTTAATTTTATACCCAATTAATGATGTAGATGAAAAATTTAGAAGTTATAGTTAGACCCTTTATTGTCTAGTTTTGATATTTCAAGTTGAACTGGATTGGCTCTTTTTGGGGGTGACAAGGCACATATGTTACTTGGAATCTGTTGTTGATTCTAATCTTGATATGGATCTGGGTACTAGAGGGTTAGTCAATCCTTTTAGAGAAAGTAGTGTGGCCCATGAACAATGTGACATGATCTTATTAATTAGCTAAGTATTGAAGACACTTGGTCCCTTGTACCATAAAAAGCTAAGTTTCACTTCTAAGTTGACTTATTTGCTCAAAGTGATACACTATAAGGCTTGTTAGTGATTCATAGAAGATGGGAACTTCATAAAATTTGCTCTGCTATGGAAGGATTCCAGGGTGATGTCAGAGAATGAATAAGTTCTCTTGAGACACCATACTTGTGAGCCTACACATTGACCCTTTTTGTGGAATTGTTATTTGAAGAGATCATTGGATATGTGTCAAACTCTATTGTATCCATGGTCCTTGTTTTTGGCATAACAAGACAGTGGGTCCTACTATAATAGGAATTGTACTAGTCTCTTGACAAGTACAAGTTATTTGGAGGATGTCATGCATTCAAGGTAATGTGTAACAACATTATGATGTATATTGGAACACTTGAGATGTCAATTCATCTTGAAGTGATGAGGGGTATATGTCTTAGTGGATTTCACATGTAAATCATACCAATTTCATTGAGGTTGGATTTAGGTTATGTTGGATACTAACATATTAGGATAGAGATTCCTAGGTTCTGACAGATGATTGCTCTTCCTAGAATGGAGAAGTGTAGTACAAACTACTTGGTTTCTATAATAAGTTCAATCCAATGGTGGTAATCCAATTATCATGATAGATCTTGAAAAGTCAATGAGACATTTATGAAGACGTGATATGATCCTTTGAATATGAATTTAGAGGCCTTCCTTGTTGAACGAGTTGTACTCTAGAGTATTTGGCATGTCTTGCTTCACCTCCCCTGACTGTGGTGGCCTATGATCTTTACGTAGAATGGCCACATACTACTTGACAAGCCTCATTGCTTTTTTGCATTATTATTTTGTATTTACTTACTTGTGGGTGATTATAATAAGAGATTTTTTGTTGTAATTTTTTTGAATTTCCATTTATCATGATCTTGTGTTTCATCTTAATAGGGGCTAGTGAGACATTATCATTTTGTATTTACTTACTCATTGGTTGAGGTATATTTCATCTTAATAGGGGATAGTGACCTTGTATGTTTATACTCATTAACGTGGTTGAAATAGTCTTTCCTTTAAGTATTTGTGGTTCTAAACCTTGGTAAGTGTTGAGGTCTCTATCATTAAGGCCGGTTGCTGAGTCAAGTGACCAGGCTGGATGGGATCCTAACTTGTGTGATGATTCTTGATGGGTGGTCACGTCATCATTTAACTCAAATGTTAGATAATTACTAATTCCAAATCTCTCTTTGAAATAGTCTTTTAGAATTTGGTAATTATGGCAGGGTAGGATCCCAATCACATTTAAGTGTTTCTAGTGTCCCATTCCACCACTAGTAGGTTGGTTCTTTCCTCCAAATGATCATACTCAATTGTTCTAATGGGAACCATTTCTCAAGGGGATAAGATTATTTCGAGTTGCACTAACTCTATAACACACACTTAGTAAGACAAAGTCTTGCAATGTAATGGGCTTTGAACATGAAACTCTGGACCTAATTGGGTTAAAGCACTATGTATCAGATACAACTCATGGTATTTATCATTGACATTCGTTGATATAGTTTATAGAACGAAATATGTATTTATGTTTTGGGTTCCCTTGGTGCTTTATAATTGAATAGATATCCTTGTTTTTCATATTTTAGTATTTTGGACATTGATGGTCAAAAGCCTTATCATGGACATTGATTTCTTTGCTTTCATAATAAAAGGGTTATTCCTTTAGACGGTTCCCTCATTTACAGACCCCATGGTAGATTACAAGTGGGACCTCCCTATTTTTGTGAGATTATACATGTACATGCCTCGACAGATTCTAATTTCTTTTGCCAGTCTCTCATTTTTTTTCATTACAGTGAGTAAATTAATTGTTTCCTTTATTAATGTCCATGCCATACTTCTGAATGTGTTTAGGGTAGTTTTGGATTTTTGGGTCTACTTAATAAATCTAGGGATATAGTTTGAGTAGAACTATGTTGGAGAATGATAATTATTGACCATGATGGGTGATCTAATCATTGCCTTATCCATAGGGAGTATGGAATAAGTCACCATTGTGAGTATTTATCCTTATCTATACCATGTGTTAGACTTTATTGCTAGTATCCAATTTATAAGGATAACTTAATATATCTATTTACAATTTTAATTTGTGAGTGGTCTCAATCATTTGGGAAATGGTTGTAGTCCTTCAGTTAGACTCAATTTTCTGATTTTATATACCTTTTTCTTCTTTGAAGTCTCTATGACTGGATCCTTCATAGTAGACAAAGGGTCTCTATATGATTTTTAAAGGGTGAAGACAAGTTTGAAAACTTGTGTGGTCTTTAATATACAAAGTATATCACTTCAACTGTAGGATAAGATTTCTATGTTTAGCTCTTGACTTTTTTAGAGATCCACATGTATCACCATAATGGTTAACAAATTATTTTAGATGTGCTACACATATTAGACAAAGTAAGTGATTGTGCATATCCTGCTAGATATACACATGATTTGGGGTGTCCCTGAATGATAGTGCACATTCATGCACTCTATTTATGCACAAGGTCAAATAGAGGCTCAATCATCTGTGATATGGACTGGATTCCTTTAGACAACCCATATTGATCTGTCTTGACTTGACAAGCTTTTTGATGTTTCATATTAAGGTCATGGAGTTGCTAGTTTTCTAGGTCCTTTCCTATACTGCATCCACTATAAACATCAATGTTATAGTTCTTTATTACAAAATGGAAGGAAAAAATATTTTGAGAGAACACCCCAAGGTGTTTGACCACCATTTTGATTTTTCTATTTTGGATGTGGTTAAACTTGGGCAGAAGTGGAAGAATCCACCTTTTAAATGGGTCATGACATTCATACTATGTTAGGTAGATAAGGAGGAAAGTATAGCCACAAATTCAACAACAAAAAAGATAAAGTCACAATAAAATCTAGAAGGGAAAGGATATTGTTTATATGAAAATAGTGTCTCAAATTACACCTATTGCTGGTGTTCTAAAGTTTGTTTAGGATTTTAACTTGGATACTAATGAAGGTTCTGACAAGGAGCCAATTATCACGTTGTGCGTATGACAATATCAAAGATGATTATATATTTATATATTTAATTTTTTATTGTGTTTAATTATGTATACTTTTTTACCTACTTTATTATTTTTTTTAAATCTTTCCTTTTGATTAACAATTTCTACATATTTATAAATTTATTTTATTGATGTGTTTACTTACATTTATCTAGGGAAGTATGATCGATAAAATCTAGATTACTGAGGAATACAGGACGAATACAAAGTACTTAACTGGGGTAGTCAAATTCATATAGGACGCTTTCAAAAAATGTAGTAGGAATGAGACTATCTTATGTTCTTGTAAAAAGTGTCTAAATACATAAAGTCACAACTGTCAAGTGACAACCGAGCACTTATTATGGAATGGTTTTTTCAGTAGCTACACTGATTGGATTTTTCATGGTGAGACTTCTTCTGATGCCAAGGAAGATTCTTCTATGCAAGACAACATGTTGTTTGATGATATGAGAAACATGTTGCACGATGCATATGGAGTCCAAAACTGTCGAGAAACTATGGAAATCGATGACGATGATGTATTTGTATTTATTGACGATGAAGAAGATGAACAATTCTACAAATTGTTAGAGATTGCTGCACAAGAGTTGTATCCTGGAAATAAGAAGTATTCCAAGATGTATACCATTGTGAGGTTGTTCCATATAAAATGTAACAATCATTCAAGCAATAAATCATTTACTGATCTGCTCAAACTTTTGAAGGATTTGCTTCTTGAGGGTGACACATTGTCTGGCTCTTACTATGAAGTAAGGAAAATAATTAGGGACCTTGGTATTGACTATGAGAAAATTGATGCATGTATAAATGATTGCATTTTGTATCACAAGGAGTTTGTAAATAATACTTCATGCCCACATTGTAATGCTTCTAGATATAAAGAGACTGAAAGTGATGTAGAAGGTGCACAAAGTATGGGAATTAAAAAGAAACGAGTTCCTTGTAAAGTTCTACGCTACTTTCCCTTGATTCCTAGGTTGAAGAGATTGTTTATGTCCTCCAGAGTGGCACCACTAATGCGATGGCACGATGAAAGTCGCACTAAGGACGGAGTTTTAAGACATCCAGTGGATTCACCTGCATGGAAGACATTTGATAACATGCATCCTAATTTTACATCTGATTCTCATAACATTCTTCTTGGCTTAGCATCTGAAAAATTTAATCCCTCTGGCATGATGAGTCAATGTTTTAGTATTTGGCCAGTCATATTGATTTCATACAATTTGCCACCATGGTTATACATGAAGACACCTAATTTTATCCTTTATATGATTATTCCTGGTCCATCTCAACCAGGAATGAATATAGATATCTACTTAAAACCTCTGATTGAAGAGTTGAAAGAACTGTTGGAAGTTGGTGTTGATACCTACGATGTTGATCGTAAAGTTGTATTCAAATTCCATGTCACCTTACTATGGATGATAAATGACTTCCATGCATATGGTTATTTATCTGGTTGGAAAACTAGTGGGTATGATGCATGTCTTGTTTGCAATAAGGACATGTGGTCTATTAGACTACCACATAGTAGGAAACAAAGTTTCATCGGCCACAGGAGGTTCCTTTCGATGGATCATAAATATTGTAGGGATATGTCCTCATTTGATGGAAAAGAAGAATTAAGAACTGCTCCAAAGATATTTTCTAGAAATCAAGTTTTAGTTCAAACTAGAGATGTAGACAATATGCCTTACAATTGGAAATAACAAAGCATTTTCTTTGAGTTACCATACTGGAACTACAACCTTATTCATCATAATCTTGATGTAATGCATATTTAAAAGAATGTATGTGAGAGTTTGATTCACACGTTACTTGGGATGGATATATCAAAAGATAATGAAAAATGTCATTATGACCTTTTAGAGATGGGAATAAGACCTAGACTGCACATTATCAAGAATGGAATTAAGAATATTATTCCACCTTCTTGTTTTGCTTTGAAAAAAGAGGAAAAAGAATTATTGTATAAGTTTTTGAAGTTTGTACGGGTTCCAGATGGCTATTCCTCCAATATCTCATGAAATGCATACATCAAAGAAAGAAAATTGTTGGCATTAAAGAGTCACGACTACCATATATTAATGCAACAATTTCTTCCATTGGATTTACGGGTAGCGTTGTCGAGCAAGAATGTCATAACTGGGATAACTGAGTTGTCTAGGTTTTTCAAAGACTTATGCTCAAAAGAGATAAATCTGTATGCTATTGAGAAGTTAGAATCCAGAATTGTAGTGACTCTATGAAACATGGAGAAGATTTTCTCGCCCTCATTTTTTGACATAATGGAGCATGTGGTCATTCATCTTCCACGAGAAGATAAGATAGCTGGACCACCATTTTATCATTGGATGTATCCAGTGGAAAGGTAGTATGTATTACTATTTGTTTCACTAAAATTTTATCAAATGTATTTTTTGATTTTAAACAAATTCTATTTATCATTATAGATACTTGAAAACATTGAAAGAATATGTGAGGAATAAAGCTTCTCCAGAAGCTTCCATACAAGAATGTTACCTGGCATATGAATGTTTAATTTTGTTCAAGGTACCTCTTCGGGGTAGAGACAAGGTTCACAAAATTGGCTAGAAATAATGTTGAAGATGACGATATTGTTATTGATGATGAGTGATCTATATTTTCACACAAAGAGCATCAAATAGGAAAGAGTATTCCTATTTATCTTCAAGATGCAATTGTGAAAACTACACATCAATATATTTTATCTAATTGTGTTGTAGTTGAGCCGTTCATGGTGTGGGTTCATTAAATTATTAAGAAATATGCATGCTCACCTTTAGATGTATGTACACATGACTTATGTACTTGTTAGTAGGGAACACATTTGCCACATGAAGAAAATGAATCTGTGTGCAAGACAGTGGGAAATCAATAATATTCATATGAACACTTTTAGTGATTGGTTTAAGAAGCTTGTAAGTCTATAAAATTAATTTCATTAAATATTGTTAGAGCATCGTATTAATAACTCAATCCATTATGTATGTAGATTAAAGAGAAGGCCAAGTCAGAGAATTTTCCATCAAATCTACTAACTCTGGCTCGAAGACCACAAAATATGGCGAACAAATATAATGGATATGTAACAAATGGATATAGATTTCGAACCAAGGAGGTGGAACATGGTAAAAAACCCAAAATAGTGGGATAATGGTGAATGCCCAGACAGAAAGTTTTTCCAGTTCCAAGGACAAAAATCCTAAATTGGGTCAAGTTACCTACTATGGGGTACTCTGAGAGATTTTTGAGATTAGTTACTATGAGCAACTGAAAGTTGTACTGTTCAAAGGTGATTGGGTCAATGCAAACAAGGGCATCAAAAAAGATGAACATGAATTTAAAATGGTCAAATTAAAACTCATTGACTTAATTGAAAATCCATTTGTATTGGCCTCTCAAGTACAAAAAGTCTTTTATGTGACTGACATCAATCATCGTGGGTGGAGCTTTGTCATGCAGACAACACCATGTGATACTTATGACATGGATGAGAAGCTTATTGAAAAATTCATGGATGGGACATGCGTACCTGAAGATTCTCATGCAGATGATTGGTAATCTATTTTTTAGCGATGTTTCTGATGGATCTGATCTGGTTAGACTAGATATGGAGGGTGTAACTTTTTACAATGGAAAAAATGATGAGCAACTTGATTGAGATCATTGTGATCTATCATATGTATTTTTTAATATTTTGTATCTCGATGTAGCGTTATAACAATTTAGTTTTATTCATTTATTATTAATTATGAATTCCTTTGTTCTTCCTTTCATATGCATACTATTTCTCTTTAAATTAGTAAACTTTTTTTTGTTCTCAATAATCGAATCAACAACTATTTTATAATGTTTATATCAAGTAGCCCCTACAACAATTATTATTTAACTATATTTTTATGGTTATACTTCTAATTTATTAATATTTTTTATGCATTCTATTTTTAGGATGTTGAAAAGACGTACACAATTGTTGTCTACACGAGAAATTGATGATGCAAATAATGAAGTAATTAAAGGAAAAATGGCGAGTACGGTGACATACAATTTATAAATTATTATTTTGTACTTATCGTTATAAGAGCTGACCTAATTATTTATCTTTGCAGGAATGTCTAAATGATTGCAAATGAATGGAGGCTATCTTGGTTCAATTAATGCTAATTTGGGAATGAATAGAGGTTATCTTGATTCTGTTAATGCTTATTTGGGAATGAAAGCATGATATATGGGTTTAGTTAATGCTGATTTGAGAATGAAAGGAGGTTATCTTGGTTCAGGTAATGCTGATTTTGGAAGTTCCAAATCTGATTTGAGAAATAAAATTAATAAGAAGGGTGGTGCATCATCTGTTTTCAGCAACAAAAATGTTGAAGCAAACATAAGAAAAGAGAAGCATCTGCATGTGTCTATGAAAAATCATGAGGTTGGAGTTGATCATAGAAATTCTTTGACAATTAATAGCATCAGAGTGGGTCATTCTGTTGATAAGGCTAATATCAATCATAAGGTTGCCACATATGTTAGGGAATATTTGGCAAACAATGGTACCAGAGTTGGTCATTCAGTTGATAATGTCAATATCAATCATGAGGTTGGAGCTAGTCATAGGGATTCTTTGGCAAATAATGGCATCAGAGTTAATCATTCTGTTGATAATGGCAATATAGATCATGAGGTCGAAACCAATCATGTAATTGATGAGGACTTTGAATCGGTTGATGATGATACTACTAATCATGATGAAGTAGAAGGTACATAACTCTCCAATTAACAATTTACAACAATTAACTATTACCTCATATTTTAGCATACATATTTATATTTAAAAATAATTGCCTCGTATTATTTTCAATTTTTAGGTGGTACTGTGCATAATAAAAAATGAGGCTATTCTAAGTGTCTTCGATTATGGAGCAAGACAGGGAATGAAAAATTAACCATTACATTGGATGAAAATGTAGAACCAATTGGACCTCATCAAAATGACTTATCTTCATTTTTGGGAACATTTACTAGAAATTCACAACTGGCACTCTTAGATTACTTAGATTGGCGACAAGTACCAGCTACAAAGAAAATTCAAATATAGAATTATGTATTGGTAATATATATTTGTAAAGTGTTATTTAAGCATGTATTTGTTATATTCATTTTTTTCCATGTAACAGAAGAAGTTTACTATTGACCAAAAGGGAAAGAAATCGGTTCTACGCACCATTAGGAATTGTTGGAGAAACTTCAAATCTGAGATCAAAAGGAAAAATTATATGCACCTAAAAGAAAAAGCAGACAAACTTAATGATTGTCCTTCCCGTGTTGATCCATTGCAATGGACTTTTCTTGTGAATTTTTGAGACTCTAATGATGGAAAGCTAAGATAATTAATTATATATTATGTCTTGTCTTAATTTTCATTGGTGATAAGGTTAATGGTTCATGAACTGTAGTTACGGAGTGCAAAGAATATTATGCGTAGAAAGTTTGTTACCAGATGACATACATCCCGGTCGATGACCTATTCTTGTGTGAGAGCGAATGTGAGTAATTTTTCCACATAATGATAATAATATCATTACACATTCACACTCTACTTATACTTTATTTCTGTGTTAATAATAGTTGTAACAAAAGAATAAAGGGGGTATCGTTAGTCGACTGTAGTTGTTTGTTGCTACCCATAAGAAGAAGGATGGTACACATGTAGATGCAAAATCAGCTGAACTAATTGTAAGTATAAAATTATTCATGATATATTTGACTTTATTTGCTCCCTTTTTATTTATAATTATGGTTACTGTTGTAGGAAAAGTTACAATCCATAGTTGAAAACAATGATGCAAATCTTGATGAAGATGAAATTGCTGATCAAATATTGGGTGCAAAGAAGGCTCGTGTGAACCATGAGACTAATGAGTTTAGTCAGGCATATGTGGAGGGTATTGAAGGTACATCAAAGACCTACAACAACTATGCGAGACACAAAAAATAGAATTGTCAGATCTGAAAAATAGACAAGAACATCTAGAAGCCATAATTTTGTGAAAATTCAAGCCGGAGTGTGCCATTTCAAGCAAATCAAGTAATTATTCAAATTTTAGTAATAATTATAAGTTATGATTTCATTAATGTGATAAGTGTTTTGTATTGTTGAATATGGAAACATCCAAGAATGAAGGAACACTCATGCCACAAAAGTCATGTAGTGGAACCACCATTATAGAAAGGCAAGTTATTAAAAGAAAAAACTACTACAGAAATGGATTATAATGTTACTTTTAAAGGTGTCAGTTATATAAATACACCGACACCTAAAACCTACAACGTCGGTTTAATTAAAAAACCGACATCTAACTATGAAGGGCAACAAGACACGGGTATCACTTTTATTCAGTGTCGATTCCTTAATAATAAACTGACGCCTAAAATTAACCGCCAAATCCAAAATTTCCTCTGAAAAAAATTACCTCCAAAATTTAACATATAGTGTCGGTTAGTAACTACTAAACCGATGACGAAAGGTTATTCACTAGTCAAAAATTGGGCACCTTTTGTTCGTCGATGTTACTACAATAACCGACGCTTATGGGTTTTCCCGCGTTGTTCCCGAGAATTTTTCCACACTCTTTGAGTGTCGGTTTTAGAAAGAAACCGACGACTATGGTCATAAATCGAGAACAATTTTTTTAATCGACATATGTAGATAGACGTTGGTGTTTTTCTAGTAAACACCGATGACTATGATTGAGAATAGGTGTTGGTGTGATTATAGAACCGACACCTTTAGTTTTATGTGTTGGAATTTTGTCTAACCGACGCCTATTGTGCAGTTAATAGCCCCACAAAAGAGAACTTTTCCCCATTATCTCTGTTTCATTGCGAACCTACTAGGTCTGGCGATTGCTGGTGCGCTCCTCACTGCCATTTCTCCCGTCGTCGTTTCCCCAGCGGTTGGTGCCCCTGCTCCGCCGTCGTTGCTCCCCCGCGCCCCCACCGCAGACGCTCCTCTCTTGGTTGCCCGCTCACCGCCGACGCTCCTCTCCTCACCATCACTGCTCTCACCTCGCCAGCCGACGCTCTGCTCCTGGTCGCCCATTCACCACCTCCGACCTGGTCACCCGCTCATCATCCTCGCCCGCTCGCCACTGCCGCCCTCTCTCCGGCTTGCAGCTCTGACCACCAGATCACTACACCTGGTACCCTGCTTCCTCCTCTTCCTTCTTAGACAATAGGTTCTCCGGCTTGCTGCTTGCTCCTACTCCTGGCCCCCTACCCCTCTTCCTACTTCTTCCTCCTCTTATCATTTTTAATTGAGTTGTACATGCATCAAAATTGTTCCTACTTCATATAAGCTCTGTATGTATGTACTGCTGCACCCATTTACATCTTTATGTATGAACTGCTGCACCTACATTACATATTTATCATTTGTACATACATTGCTGCTCTACTATGAACTCAACCACTAATATTTACTGATACATTATACTTGTACCTATACATAAATTCATACCTTAGTTTTTCTTGTATTGTTATGCGTTCAACTAATGTATTATCTATGTAGATGTACTTTGTAGTTTGCAATACATATAACGATATAATTTGCATATCATGTACTGCCTACTACTGTATAATGCATATTCTATACTATGTAGCATGTACCTCTAAAGCATAACATATTACTTATATCATGTACTACCTGGTACTATATATTCATATACTATGTAGTATGTACCACTAGTGTATATATATCATCTATGGGCTACTTCTGTATATTACTTTATTTATCAAATGATCTGTATTTATTTATCTACTGTTTGCATAAATTTATGTACTATTTCATGAATTAATTGATCATCTACTGCTGCCCTCCGTCTCCCTGCTTGTCGCCTGCTCACCTTCCTGCTTGCCTACCTACTCGCCTACCCTCTAACTCACCCTCTCTCCCTGCTGACGCCTGACTGGGCTCAAATAGAGGTAATTAACATCCCCCAAAACCCTGTCTTATTACACTGCTTGATCTTTAATCACATAGACTTAATCAACATTGCTACTTGTACGATCCTAGTGATTCAAAGAACTCTTTCCTGGTCCCCTCAGTAACGAATGTTCCCTTGAGATGAGTGTTAATTGATCTAGCTTGCTTACTTTCCTTGTAATGCAATCTTTTATGTTCTATGACCCACTAGTCACCTTTAGAGTATTAAAATGATGCAACTTGTACACTTGTTAAATTTGAATTTAAAAATCCTATGAAATGATTTCACCCCACAAAATCAGTAGTCACTATTATGTCTTGTACACTCTAGAATCAAGAGCTAATACTCTTATGCTATTTTAACACCATGAGACCTTTTTTTCTCATTCTAGTGGATTATTATGACCTATGATGACCTAACATGAAACCATGCTCTTAATGATATGATTTTGTTGGCCTAGAAACCCGTCCAAGATTTACTCATTAGGAGTAAATCTTGGATAGTCCCCAGTTTGGGACTATTCTTGAACACCTAATATCACTTAGGATGTAAGTGTATAATGTGTATTGGGTTTTTAAGAAAATTTCAGCAGCATTTCCCCATTTGTTCCCTAAGTACATATGTACTTAGAGAACAATGGGGAAATGCTGCCGAAATTTTCTTGAAACCCCAATACACATTATACACTTACTAGTGAGATTAGGTGTTCAAGAATGGGATAGGTGGTACACATTTATTATATATAAGAATGACAACACATGTATTTGTTCGCTTAAAGTTTTAACCATGCATAAACTCTAATATGTTAACCCTAGATGTGAACTTTACAATGTGAATGTGAACTTTATAATGTGAACATACAATGTGAATGTGAACTTTACAATGTGAATGTGAACTTTACAATGTGAATGTGAACTTTACAATGTGAATTACTTTACAATGTGAATTACTTTACCATGTGAATGTGTACTTTACAATGTGAACTTTACAATTAGTGTTACTTTACAATGTGAAATTTATAATTTGAATGTGAACTTTCAGATGGATGATCAGGACCATGCTGATGATCACTGTGAGGGTGAGGACGTGCTTGCACCATCTGACAATGTAAGTTTTAAGAATATATCCCTGAGGTTTCTATCTATATGTTCATTTATAATTATATTATGTAAGTGTGTTTTTTTATCAAATTTTAGGTTGGTGATGTACCCGCTGAAGAAATTACAACACTTGATGAGAAGCAAAAGAAAATTGAGAAAGTGAGGGGAATTACAATGATGAACAATTTAATACAGCAAAGGGGCAATGGACCCAAATTGGCTGTGGATTTCGATCAGGCAGGAAATCCATATGGAGTGAACCGCAACTCATTTGTTTCATATCTTGGGGTTCTTAATCGCAGCCATTGCAGTCCTATCCTAGAATCATGGCATAGAGTTCCTAAGGGGAAGAAAGACCACATATGGAAGGAACGATGCGTGAGTTATTATTATTTGTAATTCTATTTGTGTAGATTACTAATTTTTAGGATACTAGTTAATAGCAATTCTATTTAATTTGTAGAGAATATTTGATCTGGATGAAAAGCTTCATCATAAATGTGTGATGCAACGTTGTGGGAGGGTCCTAAGGAACTATAGGACCAATCTCACTCGAGATTACATACGCGATGCTGAGAATAGGTTCTTGATTGATTTCAATTGTAGATATTGATCCGTATTTCACTAACTCTACACTAATAATTTTTGTTTGTATTATCTTTGAAAAATAAATATAAGAAGAAGGAATCCACACAACAATGGAACTACTTGGACCCCAAAGAATGGGAGGAGTTTGTTACCCAAAGAAAAACAAATGAATTCAAGGTATTAAGCACCACTCCCAATTTAATTAATATACGTTTTTATGTATTCACCTATTCAAGATTTACCTTTAGTATTACTAAACAAATCAATGTGCTAACTAACTAGGCTATCAGCGATGCTCAATGAGCAGGGCATGCACTGAATGTGTACGAACACACAATGGGTCCAAGATGATATGCAGGCGTTCGCCAAACACTACAGGCTGAGTCTACTCAACCTACTGCTAATCAGGTGACTGTAGAGTCCTCTACTGCTGCTCCTGCACCTCTGCCTCGTCATGTTATGTGGATAGTTGGGAGGCAAAACAAGAAGGGAGAGATACCGAAGCCCGCAACCGCTGAGGAGGTTGAAAAAATGGTAAAAATCAAACTCTTAGAGCAATCTATCGATATTGATTATTTTTATGTTTACTTACAAATTTATGTTGATGGTGCTTAGCGGGAGTTGCACGAGCAGAGGAAGGCAAGTTCATCCCTTAGGGCACAAGGGATGAGCTGACAGTTTCTCTGGGTAACCTAGAGCATCATGGACGTGTAAGGGGTGCAGACGCTGGTGTGGGCATCAAAGCGTTCTTTGGGCCATCCCAGCGTAAACCTGTCCCAAAAGCGGGACTTTCACAAGCTGAGGTAACTTATTCTTATTTTTGAATGTTATTGTGAAAGTGAATTCAATAATCAGAAACTAGCATTTCTTTTATCCATGTATAGGTAGATTCCTTATTTGATAGGAGAGTCGAGGAAGTAGTTGATAAAAGACTCCAGGAAGCATTTAAGAAGTGGCAGGCATCTTAGACTACCACTCAGACAGTACCTGTGGCGAACCTCTCTTCTCCTACTCCTCATACTACAGAGGTTGGGAGTAATCCTATAGACCCACCTAGCATGTCCTCTGTAAGTATTTATATGGCATATATAATAGCTAGTCTGTTCAAGATGATATGTTTGTGTATATATGCATATAACATTCTTTACATAAATTTGTAGGGGTTGAAGCCATGCCGACTACAATGTGAAGGATATATCATTGCAGATGCATCAACTTACCCACCCCTTAAAGGGTTCATGTTTCATGGGAGTCCAGTACCAGATGGCATGGTACGTGTGAGCCCCATACATATACTCGCTGGCTGGACGAATCTTGCACTGCCTCATGCACACCCAGATGCTGAAACACTTAGTGAGGCAGTAGGTGGAGTGATATTGTGGCCTGAAGTGGATGTCCTCTATACTGATATTGTATGATAGATTTTCATTACTTTAATTTGTTAGTGTGTATATATATGAGTCAATTGATATGAAATTATATATACAGGTCAAAAAGACGAGACCCGCTACATCTCAGCCTCCACCTCCTCGACTACCAAGTTGGCTTCTAGGGAACCTACACGTATCGATAGGTCCTAATTATAGGAGTGTTGCAGTATGGATCGGCGAACATAATCCAAATTACCCTATAATTGTTACTATTCCGGAGAATGCTGCAGGTAAATCATACGATAACAATCCATTTATACAAGTTTAGCATACGTATTAATGCATACGTAATAGAAGTTCTGGATACATATTTATGCAGGTTAAACATTCAGAAACGACATATTTATACAAGATATTTTGGAGTTGTTTAGTTATGAATGGCTGAACACATCTATGATAGAGCTGTGGATATGGTGAGATTAATGCCTACGACAATCTGGTTTATACATCCATATACCTTGTTTTATATACGACAATCTGGTTTCTTATATATTAATGCATATGTAATACATGTTTTGCAGCCACTTATGCAAGACATGTACAGATTTTGGGTTTTCCCATGTGGGATTTTTGGTTCCATCTTTGATTAGTCTTGTAGTTACAGACCCTTCTTCAGTTAATTCATACTACTGTGAAGCTTTTGAATATTTTGGTAAAAATAATAAGACGGTGATAATAGCTCCATTCAATGTCGAGTAAGTTTACTTTGCTTGTAATTTGGACATAAGAAAATTACATTTTTATTGCGGATATTGAGTTATTTCTACTTTTTTACCTATAGTTCTAAGCATTGGGAGTTATTATTTATTGTCCCCAAGACATTCACCGTCTATTATCTAGATCCTGCGGGGTGTGAGTTGGATGTATTATATTGACATGCAATTAAAAGGCCATTATTCTCGTGTGAAATATTTTATGTTTTTATATCTGTTAACATTTGTCACTGCATTACTATTTAATTATGAAATTTAATGTGTTACATTAACATATATAGGGCTTTACAAGAGTACAAAAAAGCTGGAGGAAAGGTCCCCAAGAAAAAAAATCTGACACTCATTTGGGAGAATGTGAAAGTAATTTCCTGACTCCAATGTATATATTATTTATGTGAACTGTGCTTATTTGTATTTTTGAATATTTTGTATGTTTCAATTTATAGTGTGCTACACAAGACAACGGCTGGGCATGTGCCTACTATGTTATGTGATTTATGGACCTAATCATCAAACATGCTGTTTTGAAATCGATAACATACAACATGTATTATACATAGTCTCGTTAGATAATATGAAATATATGAATCTTATTATATATTATTATAATTATGTATGTACACCATTCTCTTTGTAGGTCTTTAAAACTGAGGACTTCAACACAGGTGCAAAGCGTTTTGATGTACATGCTCCCTATACGAGAGATGAATTAGATGTTGTGAGAGAAGATTGGGCAAAACCCTACAAAGAGTGGGAATTTTTCAATATGATTTTGCTGAAAATGATGACAATGATGACAATGAATAAAGAATAACTTTGTTCCTATAATTAATTTTGTGTGAATGTGAACGAATTTTTATGAATTGTCATATGTGTGTGAAAATCATCAATACATGAATGTTTCTACATGTGTCTGAATGTGAAATGAGATGAAATAAATGGAACTGCAGGTTGCTACTGGTTTCTACATGCGTGTGATGAAAAACTAATATGAATTAAATGTTCTTATACATGAGTGTGAATCACATATATATAATATTGTCCATCATGTTAATTTTGCAGGTTTGTGGCTTGTTGTTGGCTGATATCAATGGTTGTCGTAAAACCTACAGTTCATAACTGAACTGTAGGTTTCTCATCCTGCGACCAGCCACAGCAGGTCTGCGAACTGCAGAAAAAAAAACATACAATAGGCATCGGTTATTTGTATAAAACCGACGACATATAGTTAATGAGGCTAGACACCACGACCGTACTGGCCAGCACGACCGTGGCAATAGAAAATAGGCGTCAGATATTTGTATACAACTAACGACATAAGGTAACAGTTTTGGTTGCCCTACTAGTAACCGACGTCAATTTCCCTAGAGGCCAGACACCACGGCCATGTTGGTCAACACGACCGTGGTAGCGGGTGAGATGGCATCCGTTATCACTAATAAACCGACGAAGATAGTGCCCCAGATGGCCCCCTTTCTGTGGCGTGAAGGTATATGGCGTCGGTTTCTAAGCTAATAATCGACGCCTATACCCCCTGCTGGCGCATTTTCGACGCGTTTTCGGTGGCACACGAAGGGTTGTGGCGTCAGTTTGAGAACCAATGCGTAACGGTTGGCCTTTTAGCGGTAGCCACATAGGTGTCGCTTAAAAACCGACACTTAAGGCCTTAAATAACCGACACTAAAGGTCAATTATGTACTAGTGAAACTCCTAATAACTTTGATTCTTGATATCTAAAATTTTACATCGTAATTCGTACAACTTATAGGTCATGAGGTTGTTAAGTTTCGATGATGGAATGTCAATTGTAGCTCAAGGACATGTGATAGGCATGAATCGTGACCTTGTAATAGGAGGAGGAAAGCTAGGGTCTGCATTTGCTGCTGTTTGCATTGGTGTGGCAATTAAACCAAAAGAGCAATTGGTTAGACCATTTGACAATTATCAAATCATTGAAGATTCAATCTGGTCAATAATATCTTTTCTATATAATGGTTTTAGATAATTATTTTTGTTATTATAGGTAATTTGCTTGGAGTGAGGCAAGTGAGGCAAACAATAAAAGTTCCTTCAGAATTCTTTAGATGCTATTTTCCCTCTTTTCTATAGGTTTAGAATAAAGTTTTTGTTTGATGTAATGGATATAGAAAGGATTGTCATCCGAACCACCATTACAACATTGTTTTCCATTTCTCTTGCTACATAAGACCATGATATGAATATTCTATAGTATTAGTTAACATTTAGACCTCTTTTATGGAAAGGCTCCATTTCACACTTATGTATGTGATTTTCTCTAGTATGAAATGATGTGAGTATTCCTATTAATACACATTTGTGCCATGTATTATTGTTGACCTTATCTTGAACCTGTCAATGCAAGTCTTAATTAGGAGGAACATGATTCCAATCATTATTTTTTATAATCTTGCCAATTGTTTTAGATGTGTATTCGAGTATGATGTAGGGTATACATCTGAATTGATATAAATATTGTATACATACCAGCACACTCCTGCTAGTCCCTTAGCCTACATATCAATCTCATTAGGCATGTCTCAAATCCCAATTATGGCAGCTTGTTTAATGTTTTAAAATTGGATAGCTCATAAATTTACCATATTCATATGGCTGAAACTGATATGAGTATAATGCTTTGGTGACTGTTTAGAAATAAGAAGTACTCAAAGTCTTATCACTACAAATGGAGGATATTACGCTAGATGCATGTGTGCATATGTTTTTCATGTGTATATGTTAAGAGTGTAAGTGTTTTCTTACATATAATGCCATTGTAAGTATTCATCTATTAACATGTTTTTAAAATGTTATGTGTTGTCCTCGTGTTGTATACCATCCAATTCACTCATAAAATGGTGTGACCTGTCATGCTATGGTATGCTCTGAAATTGGAGGTGGTATTAACTATAGTTGTGTCTCGGAAAGTGTCTCTGTTGTTGTTCTAACAATGATCATTCACAAGGTGCTCCTGCTCTGGTTCCTTTCCAGCTACCTCCTACAGAAGGTTGATAAGGTGTGGACATTTATTCAGTTGCACTTGTGAGTTTTGTATGATTGCTGAAGATTTCAGACATAATGTTCCTTATTGAAGGTCTCAGATTGTTGAATATAATGTGATTTCATTTTTTTATGATAGCAGTTTGGGTCATAATCCCTTAACTATTTCTTCATAGTGAAGAGATACATTTATGATGATTGCATTTTGTCTTTATGGAGTTATATTTAGTGTTGGATTTATATTTAGATGACAAAATCTTACTTTTCTCTATAGTCGATTATTTCCAAATATTTGATTTTCATAAAATAGAAAATATTTATAGGAGTCAACAATATTCAATCCTTGGCAGACATGTATCACCACAACCTTGAAGAACTAACTTTCATGGGGAAACTAAGGTAATTCATGTATTAGTTTTGCATTTTGAATGACATATGAAAGGTACTCTTGCAACCTAGCCCTCCAAAAGAAAGGTCAATCATAGCTTGTAATGCTCTCAGCCTAGCATCCAACCCAACTGCTTGGTTGATATCAGTGTGATAAAAGTACTGGGACATGGAGAGAATCTTTAGGAAGATCATCAGGTCAGATGGTATTTTCATGGGCACTAAATCAATAAGTAATCACATAATATATGAAACAAAATAGATACGTTTAATCAAAAAATTACTGAAGGTGAAGAAGTCCAAGCACTAAGATTTATTCTTGGGTGTTGCATCATTTACATCAATATGATCACGCAGACATCATCATTGATATTTTAGACTTTAGTCATTTTGAGAACATCCATTAGTGCACCCCACTTCTGATGCAGAGTACGTACTTGTAATTTATTATCCAGGGCTGAGGTGATGAAGCATCAACGTGTTGTGTGTCATGGCTAAAGAGAAGGCCAATGTGACATTGTGAAGAGGAGTGACATATGAGGGTTGTATCCTAGCAATATTAATATGCTACCATTTAGATAGATTGTAGTGTGAAAATTTACATAGACAACACCATCTTGCACATAAGAAGGTTTCCTTATACTATTATAACCAGTGACATAAACTTTTCTCTTTGCATTTAAAATATTTATATAATTTCTTATATCCTTGAAAGTTTTATTATTCATGAAGGTCAGCTCCCAAGATATATATTAAAATACATGGATGTTCCTCTGTTGACCTCACCTCAATTGTATATGGATGAAGGTCCAACAACAATCTCATCTATCTGACGTTCCTTCACATATGTGATTTTACAAGAGCATCACCTAGGGCATTAAATTATATGCTAATCTTCCTCACCCAACCTCCCAGTTCTACTTTAGTAAACCACCAATCTTCTTTCATGTATGTCAACTAATGCACTTATAATACCAATCATCTAGCTATTATTCAAGGTATCTTTAAAATAAGTTAAGGAGCTGAATTTGTTTTGTTTGATGTTTAATAGTTGACTAAACTGAATGTGATCACATTCTTATGTCTTCTTTAATGATATTTGTACACATATAGTTACTAATTCTGTTTGCACAACAAGTGTAGAGTATAAAAATAAAGTGGAAAATATTTCTGGTCAGATTTAGAGCCTTATGTTGCTGATCTTTTGATTAGCTTTGTTGTAAATATTGATCTGGTTGGCATGTTATCACCGTATGGTCATTTTGGAATGTCTTCTGCATTCAAAACTTCAAGGAATTATTGGATCAGATGTCCATGACTATGATGCTCTTCTTAGAAGGTATTGTGCACTAGATTCTTTTCATTAATTGTCTTGGACTACTTACTAGATTGTATTATTCTTGGGTGGAAAATTGTGTTTTGTCTTTCATGTTGGATGTTGACACTTAGCTAAGGTTGATGGAGGATAGATTGGTAGAGTTATATTGCACTTTGAGTAAGTAGGAGATGGAATCCAATGGGGTTTCTACTATAATATTTGAGGTTTAGACAGAAAACACTATAGAGTACTTGATTCACTACTTCTCTTTGCCTCCTTTTATGTATATACATTAACTTGACATTTTGTTAGACCAAAATATCATGTATCATGAAGGTCATGGACGAGATGTTGCTGAGATACATGATAGATATGGGCTAGGATCACCCACATATAATACTATAAATAAATCATCTCAATAACTATGGTTTTGTAACACTAGTTCTAGTGGTGATTCAAGATTTTTCCATCAAGAAGTTTATCTATAACTACTTTTCATTTGTCTTTAAGGGAGACCTCTGGGTCAAACTACCAAATTCATTCAAATTCAAAATTTTTCAGGCAGAGCATGTTCGCTTTCTTTGGTCTGTTAGGGCAGTGTTACAAAAACAATACAATAGTTGCAGAGATCACACAGATATACAATTTAATTATTTTTCTATGACATTACAACAGTTCCAGTGATCTATTTTTCATTTCATCTAGTTCTAGAATTCACACTACTAAATATCATATACCTAGGGAGTTATTGAACCAAAAGAAGGGTAGCCAGGACTTGTACATTACTAAATATCACATACCTTCTCGACCAAAAAAAGAATATCATATACTAGCAATATCAAACATTTTTCCCTAATGGAAACATATTCATTTTACATAAAATATAAATATAGTTGCTTAATTTTACCATATATAAAATCTACATTTACCTTTTCATTATAACAACATTCATATGCAAATGCATATTACATTTTCAATTCTGCTCTGAGTTTCAACTATTAGTTAACTCAATTTAAAATGGGTCAAAATAAAGCACATTTGAATTCGAACAACCCCATATCAATGTTGTGTTCTTAGTTCCCAACTGTATAATCTCCTTAAAGTTGAATTCAGTTACTGTTATGTTTATATATGCTCCATGTACTGCATGTATCTTTATCATTTTGTTTATGTACTTGTCTTTCTCAAAGCTCCTACCCAGCTGAATATCAATGATGAGGCCACCAAGAAGAAGAGGTCATTTTTGAGGTCGAAGTGATGCCACTGCGGGAGAGGCCATGTTCAGGGCAGTCCCGATGGTAGATATAAGGTCAGGTTGGAGATCAGGGTAGTAGTTGGGGCTGAGGGCAAACGAGAGGAGCAACAGGAAGGGGAGGATGTGGGGTAGTAGGAGAAGAGGCATGGGAGGACGTGGTGCTTAGATATTATCATTCAGATTAAGGTAACACGAAAGATATTTCTTGAGAATACGCCACATGTTATGAGTTCTTAATTTCTGATTCACTCAGATGCTTTTGGTTATCCTTCTATTTTCACTCAGATGCTTTTGACGCATGCAGTGATCTTTGTCAAGATACTAAAATTGCACAATATATGGTATGTATTGTTGGATGGTCACATATTCTTATGTTTGTATATTGGTGTATGTACTAAATTATTCTGTTCATTAAATCAATTTTGTTAGGTTTCAAATTGTAGGATGAGTGACACAATTGACCCACCACAAATCAAAGAAAGACCAAGTTCATATATGCAATTTCTAATTGATGTAGAGGTGGTCTATTATATCCTTGCTCTGTTGGCACATAATATTATTTAAATGTCCAACCTTTCATTTTGATGATTATTAATGAAGGTGGTGAAGCTCCTTATAGATGCCTATGAATGTGTAAAGAGACTTCTAAAATAGGTAATAATCTTCTCTCATTTTTTTGAAATCACTGAGACTTATATTTTTGGGTTTTACTTTCTTCTGGCATGGATCACTCCTAGTTGTTACTATGAAATGGATATAAATTCTAGAGGATGATAACATGCCCCTACTCTAACAAACCCCTCACCATGGGTTTCCACTTTCCCCGTTCCACCTCTCTCATCTTTCTCCTCATGATTGCTCCTCTCCTTACTCCACTTTCTTACTAGGGCAGAGCCACTTCCCTCTTTCATTCCTTGCTCTCTCTCAGGAACCCTTATTCAGCATTTCTGTTATACTTGTCGTTGACATTCCTTCAAGACTTCCTTTTGAGTGATGATATTCATCAACTATTACTATCTGGAAGTTCTAAGAAATACACAATTAAAAATGTAGTTTGTTGAGTGTTTTAAACTAAGATCTAAAACAAGCAAATCACACCATGAAATACAAAATAAAAGGACTTGATTGGTACTTCCATCATCCAAATTATTATACTATTTTGTCATTCTAAACCTGCTTTAAAATAGTCAATGTTGCATGGCGATACCAAACCTTGCCCCTTTATGTATTATTTTGTTTAACTGAAAATGCAAGAAAGTTGTATTCTAGTTTAGCCTAATTGTAACTCTTTACAACAACATTGGTGACGTTAGTAAGACAAATTGGTTCTTTGTGTCTTTGACATATGTGAAATCTTCTGAATCATGATATTAGCTTAATTTGCAATGACTAATCTTTTCCAATTCTTGTATGGTGGTTTCTTCAGGGATCCAAGCATTCGAGATTATGGCGATTGCCGTTGTAGGCAACAACTGATAACATATGCGTTCAATGATAACATATATGTTCTTTAGGGATCCAATGCTCCTTCTACTTCATACCTCAGGGTCTGTTTGAAGAATCCATTATGGACATCACCTTCTCTATAATGCCATGATCACCAAAAGTAACCATGAAAAAGGTACCATGCTTGATTTTATCTACTAGTACCATATAGCAAAACATCGCACTATATGTTGTGCTCTTGGTCTTGCTCTATTAGTAAATATCTCTAAAAGGAGTTGTTAGGTTCTGTTTGCTATTGTAGTGTCTTGGGGAGCAAGTTGGAGTCTCCTATCATGATGGTCTTACCATTCGAGGTTATATTCCAAAATATCAAGGTAACCCCTCAAGTCTTGTACTTACCTGAACTTTCCTTTTCATCTTTTAGTTGTAGGAAAAGAGAACATAAGAATTTTCTTACCTTAGTACATGACATTTTATACTCAATATACCTATCTGGATATAGATTGATAACAATAACATTATAAAAAAGACAACAATAACATTGATTAGTTTAGAAAGAGTTATAAGAGATGCCTGGAAGGAGGTCTTATAGTTTAAGGAGAAGCCTAAGGATTGTATATACCATGTGATTATTTTGATGCCAAATGAAATCATCATTCAGTAAAATGACAAAAATTATACATCATGGATAGCCATATATACTTGCCCCTACCATTGCCTATTCTGTTGTCCAAGGATAGAGCTTGAAATCTAAGTCCAAATGACTCTGGATGTTGGGCTAGTTCTGTTATTATATTTGATATTCTGATTGATCCTTTTCACATACTTCTTTGACATGTCCTTACTTTAATATAAAGAATAAAAAACATGGGAAGTCATATACACACAATGTGCCACGAACATTCTTAGAAAATTAGAAAGCTGAATTAAATAATGATATGGAGTCTAAAGTCATTCCAAACACAAGCAATGACTAATTGTTGTGTTCTCTATAAATGAGAAACTAAAAAGTATTTATACCATATTCTCCTCAAGATACTTACTTTACATGATGGGCATGACTTTCCCTTATCATTTTCTTTCACATTTCTTGCATGACAACCAGAATTCTATTCGTATCAGTTTGTTGTAGCTTGAATTTACTATAGGTGCATACTGACAAGAAACCAAAAGTCTTAACACACCAAATTCTACAAGGTGGTCTGAAAAGTATCTAGGGCATGTGCTAATTATGAAGAAAAAACTAAACTTAAAAATTGTTTAAGAGAATCTTCTAAACGTGAAGTTGTGCAGGTAAAGACTCTTAAAGACATAAGACAAACTCTTAATTAGAACAAATAGATGTTATTTCTGGGAAGAAAAGCTTCAGAAATATAGTATTGATCTCAAAACTGCTACCAAACAAGCAAACTACGGTATAATGAGTTGATTAATTAGGAATCAAATGTCTCATGTGAACTAATAATTAGTTTACATTAGGCTTGATTCTAGAGTGCTCCAGCTAGGTTGGTTTAATCCTTAAGAGCTATAAACATATGATATTCTTTAGTTGTGACTAATGTGGCATTATGGTCATCAATAGTAGCAAGTAGGAGGATAAACTTTGTGGACTAGTGTCTAGTAATTCTTTATCATAGCACCAGGAAAGCTACGTTAGTTCAGTGTAAGAATATTGTGAAAATGCAAATAAAGAAACACTGATTGTTTATAATTAAATTTATAAAATAATGAAGTCCCTACAATTTAATGGCAATAAGAAAGTGAAAAAATGATACATTATTTGCTACATATGTAGTATTTTATACTTTGTAGAATGCTGACAATTAGTTCCTCTTTTGTGCATTAGAAAAGGAGCTTCTCTCATGGGCTAGTCGGATGATAAACACCAAGAAAAGAGGAGCCATGGTTTAAATACTACAAATGTTTCTAAAAGAAATAAATGAGAATCATGGGATCATTTTGGAATAGAGAACAAAATATGAGCAGATTATAGAAGCACATGATCCGCTGAATCAGAAAGTACAATAGATTTACTAGATTGTGATTTATTCGTAATATTTTGAATGCAACTTGAAGGCCAATGTTAAAGCCTAGAGGGAGGGACGTCAGTTTGTTGAGAAAGAGATTTTAATTATCAATAGATATCACAGTAATCCTTAACAAATGAAGTGACATCCAAGTTTAATATGGCATTAGTAATCATGGTGCTCCTACTGATGTGCAATCAATCATCCATGTAAGTGGTGGACGTATAATTGAAAGAGTTCATGACGTTTCAAGACATACATAGATTGTATAAGTAGATTCTAATTTCAGACATAATTGCAAAAGATTGAAGTAAAAAAAAATGATACTGCAGATCTGAAACAATATTTCAAACTGGTGCTACAAAAGAAAAAACATCATGCTTCTAGTAAAGAAGAGGATGTATTGAGAAGATGCAAAGACCATGGATGCATGTATGAGTCACTTCATTCCTTTGCTGCTATGTATAAGAGGTAATGCAATGAACTACAAAAGAAAAAAAATTGGGATCATTGTCAATACCTATTATAGATGATAGGAAGGGGATCTTCTTGTCATGTGTGAGTATATTCAGGAAACTTCAAAAAGGATATATATAAAAGTCTATAAAATGTGTATGTGGTCTTGATTCTCATAACAAGCTCATGGCAATGCAACTAGAGAATGACAAGTACTTAAACTGATGTTATGTATTTACTTTGACATACATGTTCAGAACTTGAGTATTTTTTCATAATCTATAAATTAGAAAAAATTGATATTAGGATGAATGACATCGACAATAGTTGTTACCAACAGTTACTTTTGGATGTATTCAGTTGCAACATAGTATATACCTTTGACATAATTATATATTTCAAGGGTCGTAAACTCATGAAGTCAAATCAAAGATGCAAAATGAAATACACAAAATATATTAAATTATATCTATATACATGAATAAAAGTAGATTTTGCATGGCTAGGGGAAACAAAAGTACAAACATAGATATCACGTCAGATTATTTGCATTGCCAAGTTGCTACAACCAAGTAACTCATAAACTAAATAATACTTTAGTTGCTAGATTCATGGGAACACAACCAATGGATACAGTTACCCTCAATGGACTTTGAATTTTTGGGTTCCACGATCACAAGGATGTGACCATTGCAACAGAAAAAAGCATTAATAAAGTGATATAAACAAGACTACTTGTTGTGCTCAGTGAGCCATCTTAGATGAACAAACTTTTTGAACCATACCAGAAACTCATTCATAGGAAAATGAATCTTCTGAATAGAATTACCATCAACGAAATGAATAGTTGTTGTCGTAGCTACATCGTCTCTGCTTTGACCTACCCTTCTCTTCTTTTTTGTTTCATCATAGATTCTCCTTCCTATTCCAACTATAAGATATCCATAAGTTATATGCACTTCTTTTTTCTTTCAACTATGAAGATTAAATCTATAAGTCTTTCTGTAATATGTTAAGAGAAAGCCTTTTACATATAAAAATGAATATGACAAAGTACTACGATGGTTGTACATCTAGTATAATTTAGAACTAATAATGTTATTGGGTTGTACTTTCAAATGGTCTAAATGAATGACCTTATTGTGTTGGTTGTAGACTGAAAATTCTGGACATGGCAAGCCTCAATGGTGCAAGTGAACTATCTTACATCTCTCCCATACAATGCTTGTGCTGCAAAAAAACATGGATGAGCTGCCTAGATACTTCTCGTCTCTTCAAGGTACTAATTTTGTCATCTTATTCTCATAGCAACCTTCATTTGTGCCATGTATGAATGCTTATATATCTTTATTAAACTATTTAGATGATCTTTACCTTATTTTTAATGCCTCCCCATTTGTAAAACCTTATTTTTAGTATTAAGAGAATTACAAGCTTCGCCGTCGTAGCAACTTCCATTACCTGAATTAGAGATTGAGCATAACAACGTCAATAATTCAGAGACAGAGTATAAGAAGTATTTAAGACAACCCTGGTGCAACAGGTGCTCTCCTGTGAAGCATGATGATGCATTTCCATTTGACGCACAGGCCTGCCCAGTCATAGCTGCAACAACAGCCACAGACGCAACAATGTATCATGATATGTTGTAATTTGATATGGCTCTTTGCTTCTATGAGAAGGCTGCATTTCATAGACCTATGTATATATTTGAACATCCACTTTGCATATGCAAACATAGAGACCAACTTCATAGGGACAATATTCCTTCTATCTCTGCTTAGAAGGTTCTTTTGATATTCTTATCTCGGGTACTTTTGGACAATGTTGGTCACACAACAAGAGCTCGAACAGAAGAAGAAGACAATAATTATGTTAAAACTGGCCAAGAAAGACACAACTCTTTCGCAAAGATGTTAGTATACCACTTTATCATTGATATATGTATATACTTTTCTTCGTACACATTGTGTAATAGGGGCAAGGTATACGTCCTCCCCATGGACATTCGACGTTTCATTATAAATGAAAGTATGATTATTGGCATAATGAGCATAACTTTCTCTAAATACTAAAATTTTGTTACTAAAAGAGCTTGTGTACTAAAAAATTACACTCTCTCTCTCTCTATATATATATATATGTATATATATATATATATTATATATATATATATATATATATATATATATATATATATATATATATATATATGAATATATAGTCGAGCTAAGCATATATGTATGTGTACTAAATGGCACTGCATATGTAGCTAGATGCATAATCAACTACATGTATATATATATATATATATATATATATATATATATATGTATATAGTAATTTCTGCCTTTCCCTACACACTAAATACATATAAAATGTATTAACTTCATGTTTTTTCTACATACTGACTATATATGCAATTGTAGTCATACATTTAGATATAATTATACTTATATTTAAATATGTAAGAACAATATCTAGCTATGCTTCCGGATACATATGAATGTACATGTAGGAAAGGGTTGTCCATGGTGACGTAGCCACCCTTGCACTCGTATTCTGTGATCGGGAGTTGGGTGTCCATGGGCCATTCTGGGTCTGCACTGAAATGGGGTCAGATTATGAGGCCATATAATTAAGCCTTGACAAGGACGTCAAGAGTCTAAGTGGGGGAGATTGTAACATCCCAGGATTTGAGGCCTCAAATGAAATGATCTTAAAAGGAATGATTGGACTACCCATATCACCAAGGTGCACCTCCTTTTTCGGGAGCCCATCACTAAGAACTCCATAGTTAAGCTTGCTCAACTTGGAGTAGTACTGAGATGGGTGACCTATCGGGAAGTTGATCATGGCATGCACGTGAGTGAGGACAAAGCGCACAGTTCAGACTAGTGGTGGTCTGTGGGGACAATCGTCATTCCTAAAACCTTGCTAGAGCTTGGGCATTGGACCTGGGCGTTACAGTTATCTAACTACATATTTGAAATATATAGTTAAATGCTTTAGCTATACGAGCATATACTACAACCTGTATGTGTAAAGAAATATGTAGTTAAAGCCTTTAGCTACAAAATATGGGGTTTTCGATACAATTTGTTTTATAGTTAAAGGCCATTTTTTTTGTAGTGTGGGGCAAGGTTTATGTCCTCCCCATGTGTACTCATGTTTCAATATAAATAAAAGTATGATTATTGACTTCACAACCACAACTTGATCTAACTCACTATTGATTTTAGCTTCTTCTGGAAAGTACTTTTGTATTGATAATTTAATGATTGCATACATAATCTAACTACATATGCATGCATGTGCAGTACATGATGTCTCTCACTATAATTACATGTGTAGTAAGTGCTAATTTTTTCTATACATGAACTACATATACAATTGTAGAAAATGCCATTTTGCCCTACATGTCATAGCTACAAATACAATTGTAGTCATATATTTAACTACAATTGCAACTAAATATTAATGTGTAAAGAAAACCTTTACCTACAATTGGGGTTGCATATGTAATTGTAGCTAGATGAATCTCTAACTACAATTTTGAAAAATGTAGCAAAAACAATTA
The DNA here is from genome assembly GCA_963693085.1 of Alisma plantago-aquatica. Taxonomy (NCBI): domain Eukaryota; kingdom Viridiplantae; phylum Streptophyta; class Magnoliopsida; order Alismatales; family Alismataceae; genus Alisma; species Alisma plantago-aquatica. The sequence goes on along the minus strand of OY856411.1, from coordinate 820,057,707 downwards.
GCTACACGAGTATTAACTTCATATTCTAAATGTAAGGATACATGTAGCCAAAGCTTTTAGCTACAAAATTTGGGGCTTTTGCTACAATTTTTTTTTGTAGTTAAAGATCCTTTTTTTGTGGTGTATAGCCGTTCGAGTTGATCAACTCATCATATGAATGACTTGCTCGCCCTAGCCCATCGTCTGGGTGCCACCAGCCGATCGGTTGGCTCCTCCAACCGATCAGTTCGCCAGGTTGTCATGCATCTCCTTAGGTCACCACCCACTCATCTCGCTCCTCAAGTCGATCGTCTGGATTGCCAACCAATCAGTTCATGCCTTGAACTGATCATCCTAGTCATCGTCAGATGTCCGCCGTTCTTTGACATAACAAGAAATAAAAGATCTATACTATTTTACATTTGAATTGGGAAACCCTGAGTTACATTTGGGGGGAGCAAAGGTAGGAAAGAAATCTCAAGTTATCTCGAGTTACATCAAGAAAAAGGAGGTAGGGAATCAGTGCACAGACCGAGATGCAAGCAACCACATACAACCAATCACACATACATAGGGTTTATTGGCCATAACCACACTATACATCTACCAAAAAACTCATTTAAGGGTGAAGAATATTGAGTGCATTCATATTACATATCATAATTGTATATTGGGATTTGTGGATTTAGGATTGGACATGCATAAAGCCAATTTTATTCACATCGTATGCAATAAATAAAGACGACAAACCAAAATCGATCATATCGATAATCCTAAAGTATAGAGCAGTTGACGTGGCTCTAATACCACTGTTGAGTTTTAGGGAGGCAGAGAAGGCAGCGGAAACAAAAAAATTTCTTTTCCCAAACCCAGAATGAAAAGGAATTGCGTCAACATCTATACAATAGGAAGGATGGTTTGTAGAGGCGTACCTTGTCCCAAGGCTTGCTCGACGACATTATCTCATGGCTTGTGCAGTCTTCACCTCTGGTCTTGGACGGTGTCTGTGCAGCTCCTGGTCTCACCGGGACTGTCAGGATTGACAACTATCCTCTGAGCGGCAGAAGTCTCCCACCTCTGAAGTAGTCCACACGGATCACCTGGAACTCTGATCTCCTTGTCCCACAAGGAATCAAAAGGAGTCGTACCCTCCTGTGGGTGTACTAGTCACATACACACTCTCCGACCACCAGTCTCTTTTCTGCAGTTGTCTTTCCCTTGCTGTGCCTCCCTTATCGGGTAGTACTCTCTTGGGCTATCTCGATTACCACAACCAGAGAGAACGACAACTTTACAGAGAAACTGGTGTACTAAGTTGTTGTTCCTGAGAAGCCCCAACTACCCCTATATATAGGAGGGTCATGGGATATGGTTCTCTACCCCGGGCAATGCGGTGTTAAATTAGAAGTAGAAAGGTTCAAGATTTTCCACAAAACAACCAATCTGTGCCAGCTGAAGTGATCGGTTCACACCTTGAAACGATCGTTTCGAGCCCTGAGCTGATCGTTTGGGACCTGAGCCGATCATCTGGGGCTCTGAGCCGATTGACTGGTGCTCTAAGCCGATCGATTCATGGTCCTGATCCAACTCAAATTAACTTTCATATTTGTTTCTACTTAATCAAATATTAATCCTTTTCCAAATCGAATTTGTACAAGTGAAACGAATTGTATTTACAAAATAGTCTTCTTACTTTCCAAACGATCTCGGTTGGTCACATGAATTGATCGGTTCAACAATTGAGTCGATCGTCTCATGACACATGAGCCGATCATCTCACCAGTTGAGCCGATCGGTTCATCTACCTGATCCGATCGGTTCAACCCTGTGAGACAATCGGTTGGAGCAGCAAACTGTGCAACTAAGTCAATTGCAGTTTCAATCAATCTGATACTCTAATCAATTGGTCCAACACCTTGAACACTATGATATTGAGCTATCAATTGATTGAGTGTTTAATTGAACTACTAAACTCCTTTAGTAATGCATCTAAACATCATTTGTGGATAAACTCCTCTTCCAGGTTAAATCTAATGTGATTGACCCTACAGGTTAATTTCACATTGGCAGTGAAAGTCCTTAACACTTATTACTTCACAAGCAAAGAGCAGTGCCTAGTCATACATCAGTGCTACCCAAGTGAAATAGAAAGTTGGAGAACAACTTTCAATCCTACAATCCGTGAATGGTGTTACAGTGTATGTATAATTCCTTTGTCACTAATATCCCGAATGAACTCAAAGCATGGAACAATCATCCTTTCAACGTTCATTCACTTTCTTGATCTCAAAGTAGATTGGAGGAGATATGTATGACATCAATATCACATACTGATTCACACATGCATGCACGCCTATCTCAATCCTACTCATCAAGTGGCAATGGATATCAAACTCTCAAACTCCCTTAGGAGGGACAAATCCCATATCTATCACTCACCCCTCAAAAGCCCCATGTGTCAAAGCCACCCAATCATCATCTTTATAACAACCCATGTTTCAAGACTGCGTTTGATGATGTCAAAGTGTACCCAACGAAATGGGTTGAGTGTAGTGATTTTAGATCAAAGAATCACACTCTCCACCATCATTGTGAGCACTAATTATGACTACCATGTCATGGTTCCATGTGTCAAACTCACAGTGGGTCTGTCAGGTACACTTGTTCTCTAACAAGTACCTATGTGTTTGGTTTGATATCTCCATATCATGACTAATGATATTCTGTCATCAACCAACACCACAATCTAGTCTTGTGTGTCATTGCTATCTATCTACCTTCCACAATGGCATCTGACTAGGGACATAATAAGAATGTACAAACTCTTTGCATCTGTGTGATATCATCGTTCAGGTCCTCAACCTGAAAGCATACGTCATTGAGTACTATCATTCTCTAGACATTGAATCTATTCTATCATTATCTCATATGACTTAACCAGAAAGAATTGGAAGCTTGCCTTTGATTTTTATCAAATATATCTTATTGTATCCCACCAATCATTCCATGATTGGCTCTTAGGGCATACATACCAACACCTTACAAGCGAGCCTGAGCCATATAGCTGAAGATGGTCAGGCCGTGAGGGCGTGGGCCCCTCCGTTGAGATGTTGTTTTGGATAATTCACACATGGTTTTATTCCAAGTTTTAATTAGTCGATTTTTCCTAAAATCACTATAATTTTGTGATAACCTCGATTTTAGGATTCAATATCCAATATAATATTTGAATCCATATTGGTGTAAAATGATTTTAGTGTCGCTTGAGGTGTGATGTGATTTACTAAATTAAGTTGAACTTGTTTCGACACTTTTAGATGTCATTTAATGCATACTTGACTTCAAAATCTTAGTATGGGTACCAATTGGGATTATCTTAACTGAAGGGTGAAAAAACATTTATTTTTGTCTTATTATGATTATTAGTTAATGTTAGACCAAGGGTATCAATGTTTCAAATTTCAATTTATTTGAAATCATGGCTAGGGAGTTACTCAAATCCCAAAGTAAGATTTATCATATACTTCAGGCTTCAATTTTCATGGTTGGCCATTATAAACCAGCCTGGTTGGGGCGCATGTTTGTCCAAGGTTTGAGAAACCAAAGACCTGGATTTCCTCAGAGAACATAGGAGCAGGTGACTCTTTTCTAGATCTAGTGGAATTAGTCTATGCGAGGAGTTTGGGTTTGTTAACTTAATTGGTTGATCCATCACAATTCTAGGATTTCAGTAACTCTAGTGGGCAACGTTGGAACAAGACCTCTCTCTACTCTCCATTATAGCTCACATGAAGTGGAAATAGTTGAGGCTCCTTGACATTGTGTGAAGCAGGTAGCAATGTACTCAGTTATGCACCTTGACAAGGATTGTGCCTGCCATTGCTACCTCCATGCCATAGAGATCCTCCCCCATGCTTTTCAGTGACCCAACCACTGCTCCATTCCCAGACATTAGAGAAGTTACAACTTGTTACCGAGGGTTTCTTGGTCGGGAAGGAAGGTTGGTTCCTACAATAGCCAGACTCCAAGCTCGAGCTCAGGTGCTTGATCTGTAGTCAGAGGTGCCTCCTTAGACCTTGACGCAGTCGATCCTAATATCCAATACCAACATCGTAGCTTGAACCCACGATGATCTTGTTGTCTGTACGGATACTGGAAGAGGTCTTGCCCCCTCTCCAAGCACTTCCATCGATGTGCTCCGGCACCATCATCTTTCAGAGAGGAAGTTGAGTTGAGAGGAGCTAGCTCACTGCAGTCCTTCCATGCAACAGCGGCAGTGGTGGATCCACTGCAGCAATAGGTCGGGATTAGGAACAACCACTCAAGCATCCCTAAACCTCTGAGGCTTTCTATCAGGCTACTTGATGGTGTTGTTTCAGAGGGGATACCATGGAGGACATGCCTTTAGAACTGATCTAGGCAGGCATAGGGCAGGCTTGCGTTCATGCAAGGTAGTGCGAGGAGGCACACCAATCCAAAGCAACCATCCAGACCAGCCGGCTCATAGCAAACTAGATCAGAGAGGGCGGCTCAAAGCTTATTTGGGCGACGTCCAGTCGGAGAACACGTCTGTGGTGGCGTGAGGCCTCTTGCGGGAAGTGAGGTTTGTGTTGGACGTCTCCTGTAGACACGATGATGGAGGGGCATGTTTAGTTTTCTAAACTGGGTCCAGGCCCTGACCTTGGCACACACTCGTCGGAGAGAAGGCTCACGACGGTGGTGGCTTGATGTCCTAATCTAAGTACACACCGGAATACACACAGTCGTTCGGCGAGGGAAGTGAGAGACAGATCGAACTATGAAATCTGAGTGGAGGACCAAGCTTCAAAGGTTGCGCCAAGACCCTTCCTTTTGGCAAGCACCTGCGCTCACCAGAACCACAGAAGAATAGACTAGAGTCGGGAGGCATGGACTCACTAGATGAAGGAGGCGAGGGTCGAACAGGTTGGCTCGACTCCACCCTAATCGGATCACCAGCAAGATCCATCTCGCCTAGCCCAACAAGGATCTATAGGTCCCCCACACCCCTATAGGGCGTGGCAGTGATCCAAGCCCCTAAAATAGAGATCTGACGACCCAAAAAAGTCAAGACAGGTAAATATCTCAAATCATATGCAGAACTTGTAAAATGATTAAAAATAGCTCCCTTAGCCAGTAAATGCCCAAAAAATACCCCCAGACTCAAAAAATTATCCTCTAGATTGCTAGACCCTTAGATCAGGCTTTTAAAGAACAAATAATGATGATAATAATTTAGTTTATAATGCTCCTTTTAATGGTTTATTGAATGAAATAAATAATATTTGGTTGAGATTAATTCTCATAAAAATTGTCCTAGAACCCTAATGATGATATATATCCATATTTAGACTCTGATCCGAGTAATATATCTAAATAATAGGTCTTTTTCTATTAAAGACTATTTAGATGCTTTTCGTCTCATATTAATCATAGAAAATGGACCAATCATTAGAAAAATATGAAATCTGAACCAGACCCTTAGAATGACATCTGGATCACTATAAAAATACCAGATACACATTTTAGATCAGTAACACCTAGATTTGACCTAAATCCTAAACTGGACCAAAATACCATTAATAATAGTGAACCTTGTATTAATGATGAATACTTGTTATTAACCAGGTGATGACCAGATATCTAGATGAGCAAGAATGATTAGAAATCTCTGAACTCAGGTACGTGGGCTTTATCTAAGTATATGACTAGTTTTCTTGTGTGCAATAGCTATGATGTATTGCTTGTCTTTATTTGAGAATATTGCTTAGATGTACTATGATTGTGGTATCTTCGCCATGTCAATAAGAACAACAAAGAGTATAGATGGTTTGTATCTATTAAGTGGATATATTCTCTCTCTCTCTCTCTTCCTCAATCCTCTCTCTCTTTGTCTAAATATAAGGCCGACACTCGGTCCCCATAGCCCAAGGGGCGGGGAAAAATGAAGTGAGACACCACTTAGTAGTACAAACGCATCAAAAGACATCTAAAAATATGTGTTTACCTGATTATTAGTTTAAACAATGTTTTCTTTTACTCTTTCTTTCTCAAGTTATTTCAATTATGTAATCATATTAGTATGTATCTTTCTACCCACATACACAACAGCTTGTGTGTTGATTCATTGTTGCACGTAAGTTTTAGGTTCAGAGATAGCGTGGGATAAAAGATGTGAAGTGAGCAGTGTTTAGGTTGTACCTATTGTGTAGATCCTGATTAGCATACATGTTCATAGACTTGTCAAATCATCTTTCAATATGTAATTGTAATTCATGTTGTAATAAGTCATTTTTTTGTAATATACATGTTGAATGTTGAGATTGTTTATGGTGTATGTTATGGTTGTATGTTCATGTATGCGCATATTGCTTCCGCAACGCACTGTGATATAATTGCTTAACATTTTCGGATTTTGTCCTCATCTCCATGGGGTTTTGAGAAGGTGAAAATCTCGGGATGTTACAGTTGGTATCATTGCATGAACAATATCTACACCTAACAACTTGCTCATCATGAAACATAAAAACTAAATTTCACCTTCCACACTAAACCCTTGAAACTTAGTAAGTTGTTCTATAGGAATAAGGTTTGACTTGGCCTCTAGGTTAGAACCTAGATGTTCGAGAACTAGGTTTAGGCAAGTGTCTGAAACCCTTTGCATATAGAGCTCATATGTATTGGGTAGCTATAATAGTCTACACCATGTTCTCACCATTTCACTAGGTTATAGGGCACTAAACTATCTACTGTGTGTGGGGCACTCGGTCTTGCTGATTTGGTTTTGTTTTCCAATCGGCTCGAGCCTCGAGTGTTTTCTCTAATGTCTTCTTTCTCGGAGAAAAACTATATAATATTTTATTATATATATGTAAATATAAAAAAAAAGTGTCCCTCACACTGTTGAGTAGTTAGTGTTCATGCAACCTAAGTGAAAGGGAGTGACATCAGTCTAGAAGAGAGAGTAGTCTAGATTAGATGTCTAGAGAATATGTGATACATAGATTAGATGATAGAATGATAGTTGAAATAAGCATGTGAAATCTTATCTAAGTTTGATCTCTGATGGTATAAGTTTCCTTATAAAGGTTTAAGTTGTATATTAGTTGAATCCAATTTTGTAGAATTTATGCAAAATCTTGATGACGAAAGTACATTCCTTTTTCTTACTTAAGATAAGCTAAGTTAAGATAGAGATGAGTGTGCATGAGCCTCAAGCTCTTACACAAGGAGGATATCTAGTGGTAGTATGAAATATGTGGTGAACTCTAGAGAGAGTAAGACCCACAGGGAGAAGGTCATAGGACCTAGCCTTCAATATATGAGATATGTGTAAAAAAATGTCTTACACTAGATTACTATTGAGTGTTGAGTTGAGTCCTTATGTATGATTCAAATCTATATGTGAGAATTGGGTAAAAGAAAAGGATGGGTATATGACACATATGATAAAGTTAATCCTTCGACTGAGTTAGGTCCTAGATGGAGTGACATATTTTGTGAATCTCATCATTAGTTGCAAGTGAGGTAATATATGAACTCTAGTTATGAGAGTATGATGCTTTGTGCAAAAGATACTCAAAATACATGTTCTCCCTTCTTCTTCTCCTTCTTAATATATAATGATAGAAACCTCACTTGAGCTATATAGATGATTTATATATGAGGAGTCACTCATATAAGTTTGACCTATTCTATATTCCCCCCCCCATATAATACATGTAGTACCAAGGATTGAAATCATGATAAGATAGGCTTAGTATATTTTCATCCCACTTTTATCATATATGAAAGATAAATGTTATGAAAGCATGATCTTAACACAAAGGTCCCTTTGGATCATATATTGCATGAAAATATAGTGCTTAACCTTAATCCTTCTAAATCCAAGCTTATAGTTTGAGAATTAACTACACCATGAGGTGAAACCCTAATATTCAAGAATGACAACTAAGACCCTCTCACATGATAAAATTATGATATGATGATGATCATACAGCTAGACTAGTGATGTTAAGTGTCAACATTTTAGTAAATGATGCTTGATATCGTCTTACATGCATTGGTGTAGTGAAAGATTGAACCTTTAGTAATACCATCTTATATACATATGTATGAATAAAATCCATATCCCTAAGTGACTATGAGGATGTAAATCCTAAAATGTAAGAATGTCATGTGATGACTAAGACACTAAGGGATGCTACAATTCCTTATATAAAAAAATGATGCTTCAACCTATATAAGGTGGGGTGGGTACACCTTACATGATTAAATATCCTAACATGACCGAATAATGATACTCTTAGCACTTAGAAGTGGTGGCCTAGAAGCATCCACAACTCCTTGATATCAGCTTAAGAATGAGACTAGTTGAATTTTGAGGACGAAATTCCATATAAGATGGGGTGAATGTGGTAACCTCGATTTCAGGATTCAATATCCAATATAATATTTGAAGCCATATTGGTGTAAAATGATTTTAGTGTCGCTTGAGGTGTGATGTGATTTACTAAATTAAGTTGAACTTGTATCGACACTTTTAGATGTCATTTAATGCATACTTGACTTCAAAATCTTAGTATGGGTACCAATTGGGATTATCTTAACTGAAGGGTGAAAAAACATTTATTTTGGTCTTATTATGATTATTAGTTAATGTTAGACCAAGGGTATCAATGTTTCAAATTTCAATTTATTTGAAATCATGGCTAGGGAGTTACTCAAATCCCAAAGTAAGGTTTATCATATACTTTAGGCTTCAATTTTCATGTTTGGCCATTATAAACCAGCCTGGTTGGGGCGCATGTTTGTCCAAGGTTTGAGAAACCGAAGAGCTAGCTTTCCTCAGAGAACATAGGAGCATGTGACTCTTTTCTGGATCTAGTAGAATTAGTCTGTGTGAGGAGTTTGGGTTTGTTAAATTAATTGGTTGAATCCACCAAAATTCTAGGATCTCAGTAACTCTAGTGGGCAACGTTGGAACAAGACCTCTCTCTACTCTCCATTATAGCTCATAGGAAGTGGAAATAGTTGAGGCTCCTTGACATTGCGTGAAGCAGGTAGCAATGTACTCAGTTATGCACCTTGACACGAATTTTGCCTGCCATTGCTATCTCCATGCCATCGAGATCCTCCCCCATGCTTTTCAGCGACCCAACCACTGCTCCAGTCCCAGACTTTAGAGAAGTTACAACTTGTTACCGAGGGTTCCTTGGTCAGTTAGGAAGGTTGGTTCCTACAATAGCCAGACTCCAAGCTCGAGCTCAGGTGTCTGATCTGCAATCAGAGGTGCCTCCTTATACCTTGACGCAGTCGATCCTAATACCCAATACCAACCTCGTAGCCTGAACCCACGATGATTTTGTTGTCTGTACGGACAATGACAGAGGTCTCGCCCCCTCTCCAAGCACTTCCGTCGATGTGCTCTGGTGCCATCATATTTCAGAGAGGAAGTTGAGTTGAGAGGAGCTAGCTCGCTGCAGACCTCCCACGCAACAGCGGCGGCGGAGGATCCACCGCAGCAACAGGTCGGGATCAGGAACAGCCACTCAAGCATCCCTAAACCTCCAAGGCTTTCTATCAGGCTACTTGACGGTGTTGTTTCACAGGGGATACCATGGAGGACACGTCGTTAGAACTGATCTAGGAAGGCGTAGGGTAGGCTCGCATTCACGCGAGGCAGTACGAGGAGGCACACTGATCCACAACAACCATCCAGACCAGCCGGCTCCTAACAAACCAGATCAGAGAGGGCGACTCAAAGCTGATTTAGGCGGCGTCTAGTCAGAGAACACGTCTGTGGTGGCGTGAAGCCTCTTTTGGGGAGCAGGGTTCGTGTTGGACGTCTCCTACAGGCACAACGATGGAGGGGCATGTTTAGTTTTCTGAATCGAGTGTTGGTATGTATGCCCTAAGAGCCAATCATGGGATGATTGGTGGGATACATTAAGATTGATTTGATAAACATCAAAGGCAAGCTTCCAATTCTTTCTGGTTCAATCATATGAGATAGTGATATAACATATTGAATGTCTAGAGAATGACAATACTCAATGATGTATGCTTTCAGGTTAAGGACTTGAATGATGAGATCATACAGACGCTAAGAGTTTGTACATTCTTATTATGTCCCTAGTCAGATGTCATTGTGGAAGGTAGATAGACAACAATGACACACATGACTAGATGGTGGTGTTGGTTGATGACAGAATCTCATTAGTCATGATATAGAGATATCAAACCAAACACATAGGTACTTGTTAGAGAATAAGTGTACCAGATAGACCCACCGTGAGTTTGACACATGGAACCATGACACGGTAGTGACAGTCAGTACTCACAGTGATGGTGGTGAGTGTGATTCTTTGACCTGAAATCACTACACTAAACACATGTCGTTGGGCACACTTTGACATCATCAAATGAAGTCCTAAAACATGGGTTGTTACAAAGGTGATGATTGGGTGGCTTTGACACATGGGGATTTTGAGGGGTGAGTGCAAGATATGAGATTTGTCCCTCCTGAGGGAGTTTGATATCCATGGCCACTTGATGAGTAGGATTGAGAAAGGCATCCACACATGTGTGAATCAATATGTGATATTGATGTCATACATATCTTTTCCAATCTACTTTGAGATCAAGAAAGTGAATGAACGTTGATAGGATGACTGTTCCATGCCTCGAGTTCATTCAGGATATCAGTGACAAGGGAATTATACATTCACTGTAACACCATTCACGAATTGTAGGATTGAAAGTTGTTCTCCAACTTTCTATTTCACTTGGGTGCACTGATGTGTGACTAGGCACCACTCTTTGCTTGTGAAGTCATAAGTGTTATGGACTTTCACTGCCAACGTGAAAAAGGACCTGCAGGGTCACACACATAGGATTTAACCTGGAAGAGGAGTTTTGTCCACAAACAATGTTTAGATTGATTACTAAAGGAGTTTAGTAGTTCAATTAAGCACTCAATTAATTGATAGCTCAATATCATAATGTTCAAGGCGTTGGACATATTGATTAGAGTATCAGATTGATTGAAAGTGCAATTGACTATTTCTGCACAGTCTGCACTCCCAACCGATCGGCTCATGTGATGAACCGATTGGCTCAACTTGGTGAACCGATCAACTCATGTGGTGATTCGATCAGCTCATGGACAGGGTGAAATGATTGCTTCAAGTGTTGAAACGATCAGTTCAACTGGTGCAACCGAGCAAGTTGGGAAAGTAGGATTGGTGAGGAATTTCTTTTCGTTTCACTTGCCCAATTTGATTGGAACAAGGATTGGTATTTGATACCAAATAGAAACAAAAGAAGGAAAGTCAATTGGGAACTGATCAGGACCATGAACTGACTGGTTCATAAATGAATCGACCATTTCATGGGTCCCAACTGATCATTTGAGGTGTCAACCGACCGGCTTAGGTCCCCAACCGACCGTTTCAGAAATGAAACGATCGGTTTAGGTTGCGAGTTGGTTGTTTTTTTGGAAAATCTTGAACCCTTCTACTCCTGCTTTAGTCCCACATTGCCTGAGATAGAGAACCATATCCCATGACCCTCCTATATATAGGGCTATTGGGGGCTTCTCAAAGTACAACTCAGTGCAACCAGTTACTGTGTAAAGTTTTCGTTCTCTCTAGTTTTGGTAACCAAGAGAGCCCAAGCAAGTGCTATCCGATAAGGGAGGCACAACAAGGGAAAGACAACTGCAGAAAGCGACTGGTGGCAGGAGAGTGTGTCAATGACTAGTACGCTGATAGGAGGGTGAAACTCCTTGTGAGACAAGGAAATTGGAGTTCTAGGTTGTCCGTGTGGAGTACTTCAGAGGCGGGTGATTTCTACCGCTTGGAGGACAGTTGTCAATCCTGACAGTCCCAGTGAGACCAGGAGTCGTCAGTCCCGGTGCGACCAGGAGCTGCACAAACACCGACCAAGACCGGAGGTGAAGACCGTGCAAGCCGCGAGGTATTGTCGCTAAGCAAGCCTTGGGACAAGGTATGATTCCACAAACCATCCCTTCCTATTGTATAGACGTTGACGCGTTTCCTTGTTCTGGGTTTGGGGAGGAGAAATTTTTTGTTTCCGTTTCCTTCTCTGCCTCCCCTAAAACCCAACAGTGGTATCAGAGCCACGTCAACTGTTCTATACTTTTGGATTATCGATATAATCAATTTTGGTTTGTCACCTTTATTTATTGCATACGATGCGAATAAAATTGGCTTTATGCATGTCCAATCCTAAATCCACAAATCCCTATTTATATATATGATATGTATTATGAATGCACTCGATACGTGTCGCCCTTAAGTGAGTTTTGTGGTGGATGTATAGCATGGTTATGGCCAATAAACCCTATCTGTGTATGGTTGTATGTGGTTGCTTGCATCTCGGTCTGTGCACCAATTTCCCTTTCTCCTATTACAGATGTAACTCAAAATAATTCGAGATTTTATTTCCTACCTTTGGTCCCCTTGAATGTAACTTGAGGTTTTTCTTTTATTACAATGTAAAATAGGATAGAATTTTGTTTCATGTTATGTCAAAGAACGGAGGACATCCTGATGACAGCTGAGACGATCGGTTCAAGGCGTGAACCGATCGGTTGACGTTCAAGACGATCCGTTCAAGGAGTGAGTCGATCAGTTGATGACCGGTTCGAGGAGCGAGACGAGTGGGTGGCGGCCATGATGAGATGCACGATGACCAGGCAAACTGATCGGTTGGAGGAGCCAACAGATCGGCTTGTGGCACCCAGACGACTGACCAGATCGAGCAGGCCACTCATGTGATGAGTTGATCTACTCAGACGGCAAAGCACATAGTTCATCTTGTACAGATTGCATGTGATGTAGACCTAGATGACCGTGATTCCTCTTTGCTCAAGGAATCACATTAGGATGGCCATAATCATCGCTTTTATCATTTTGCATGTTTTATGTGGGATATATCATGTATATGATACATACTATATATTGTGGTGATTGGATATGTATATGTATATAAAACCAAATCCCTCATTATATATTAAGTTTTAGATGCCTTCCAAATGCGAGACACGTGAAAAGCTTGATCGACCAAGTATGGGCACACCCTAGCATGGTGCACCGTCTATCTCGTGGAAGCGTGAAGGATGGTTATGTGGGTCAGCCCTAGCAGGGTACATATTCAGCGTGTTTGCTTTGGGTCAGACTTAACAAGGTGATCTAGATGGGATCTAGTACCTTGAGGCATGGAGGTGATCATGGCAAGGAGTTGCATGACATCTTATCAAGAGTTGCATATGATACAATTGGCAAGAGTTGCCTACCTGAGAGATTTAAGTTGTGGGTGACAGCCCTAGCTGGTCCATGACTTAGAGGATTTCTGGATCTTGCCCACTAGAAGGTTGTACGCTGCAATCTTCCAAATTGATGGTGAGGGCTATCAATTTGAAGTAAAATAGTGGGAGCAATAATTAATTAAAGGCCTAATTATATCGTCAACTTTTCAAATCAATCAAATAAGTCAAAAATGAGTTTTTGGACTAAAATTGCATATTTTCCTTTTGTAGTACAAATGGCAACAAACAACAATCACTTTTCTTTGCGATCGGTCCTTGAAAAGGACAAACTAAATGGGATAAACTTCCATGACTGGTATAGGACATTGAGAATTTTTCTCGCTCAAGAGCGAAAGCTCTATGTCCTGGATACTCCAATTCTAGAGGAACCCGCTCCTAATGCACCAAAGGCAGAAAGGGATGCTTACAAGAAGCATGCTAATGATGCAATTGATGCAAAGTGCTTGATGTTGTGCTCTATGAACCATGAGTTGCAGAGACAACATGAGAACATGGGTGTGATAGAGATGATTCAGCATCTCAGGAACATGTATGAAGATCAAACACGACAAGAGTGATATGATGTCTCAAGGGCACTATTCAAGTGTGTCATGAAAGAAGGAGATCTAGTTGGTCCTCACACACTCAAGATGATTGGGTATGTGGAGAAGCTGACAAGACTGGGATTTCCACTAAGCCAAGAGTTGGCTACTGACGTGATACTGCAATCGTTGACAGAATCCTACAGTCAGTTTGTGATGAACTACAACATGAACAACTTTGATAGGCCACTATTAGAGTTGTTGGGCATGTTGAGGACAGCCGAGACATAGATGAAGAAGGACAAGCCTAAGTTTGTGATGGTGATCACGAGCAAGAAAGGCAAGTCCAAGCGCAAGGGAAAGGGAAAAGCTAAGAAAGGTTCTGATGCTAGCCAGGAGCCCAAGTCGTCTTCATCTCTCAAGGCCAAGGGAGGTGTGACCAAGAAAGGAAATTCCCACCATTGTCAAAGGCCAGGACATTGGAAAAGGAATTGTCCTCTCTATCTGGAAGAAAAAAAGGAGGCGACATACGTCTCTACTTAAAGGTGTCATGAAAGTAAACTTGTAACACTTTTGAGGTATATGATACCAAGATGTAAAGTGTAAAGCACTCAATAAATGGGGCAAGTGTTGCCTCCATACATAGGAGTACTTTAGTTTATTTTCAGCCTAAAAGGCATGTAATACAGTTATGAACTGCTATTTCATATTTGCCAATAGATAGAACACTTTATTTTTGCATATTGTATGACAATGATGGCAATCAATAAAGAGATGTTTCACTTTATAAAGATATGATCTTTGTGGCAATGCCTTATTTATCTTGTGGTATTTGATATGAATAAGATAAAATTATACCTAAAAGTTATAGATAACTCAAACAATCAAATTATCATCAATAATTAAAAATTCATTTCTAGCTTCCATGTGATGGATAAATCTAGACTCTTTTGGTTAGAGAACCAGCAAGAGACATGAATATCTTGGACATGATTAATCAATCTTCACTAATGGTAGTGGGAGAATGATTATCCTATTAGGTATGATACATGTGATGTATTTACATACCTATTAGGTATGATACATGTGATGCTAATACTTCAATTGGTGTTTAGAGAAATACCAATATGAATATCTTGAAGTTTTCAAGATTATCATAGATGAAGTGCAAATTTGGTAAAGTGTTAATTCTTGATGAGATCAATGAATGAAATACTCGGACCAAATGTTTGAGATCCTTATGAGTGATTATGATAGTATATCATAGTGAACTCATGATTCAGGCATGGTGATGTCTAAATCAAGAAGGAATCATGCTCTAAGGAGTTAGAGAATGATTATAAAATAACTGAATTCTTCTTAATAAAATAATACCCCACACTAATAAAGGACATTAAGAATCACAAGGAGTTGTAAGTTCTTATATCCTTGACAGATACACCTCGTTTATCTATATGATGATTTGTTCATGTGATGAGTCAACTATCTAGATGAATATGAGGAACCGAATTTTGAGTTATGGTTTATGACCATTACATCCTAAATGACATACATGTGAACCATAAGGTATGACCTTGATGGTAGCACCCATTGGAATAAAATCCATAAGTGCAAATAAGTCTTAAGTGTTAAGACACATGGATAACATTTTGAGAAGGATGATGCTTGTTGATTGCAACTTAATGACTAAGAAATTTGGCATATGGATACTAAAACTACATTCCTATGAGGAATAAACCAAGGATGTGTACGTGATACAACCTATAAGGTTTAGGAATCCACTAATGAAAATGAAGTCTATAAGTTACAATGGACTAATCAATGTGATTGATTGAGCACAAGCAACTCAAAATTGGATCTTTACTTTGATGATATAGTCAAAGGGTTTGACTGATATGTCAAAGATAAAGAAGGGATATGTGATTTAGTGGGAGCGTGTTCACATTCCATATGTTGATGTGAAATAGAAATGTTCTAGAATGGAAATCCAAAAGTGGAAATTGTCTTTAAGGAAGATAGAGATGTTTCCTATGTGATAGGAATAGAGATCTATAGAGATAGTTCTCGAAAACCTCTTGACCAGAAAAGAGAAAGCATACATTGGCAATCCGTACTGAAGGGTTTAGTATGCACAGATTCAGTGGGAGAAAACTTGTCCATGTTACATGGAATTAGTATCCCAAGGCCAAGTGTCCAATTCTTATGAAGAATGGGAACACTAAGAATAGATGTAGATCTATCATGTATGTAATCATCTCATTATCTTGTATGGCAAGAACAAAATGCATTCATCATCTTGTATGTATGACATGGCAGTATGATGTGCTCATCCTGATAACTCATATGTGAGACATGACGAGTGGATGTCTGTCTACTTCCAGTAAGGGTTACTGGAATACCATGAGAACTTGATAAGTACTTGAGAAGTAATAGTTCTATCGAGATAAGGAAGAGTTCAATGTAAAGAGTTACATTGATGCGAACTTATGAAAGGATAGAAAATTAATCGCAAAATATATATAGGATATATAAAAGTGAATGTTTGTTGATAATTGGAAGTGTTCCAATAAAACCATTGAAAAGGAAATGTCGAGTATCCATGTGTTAGAGAACAACAGTGGATACTATATGGATATGGAAATTCATGAGATGAACTTATAGATATTCTGATCATTGATGACAAGTATGGAATCCTTGATCATGCAATGTGGCTAAAGGTTAGCAAAGGAATACTAGATCGCATATAACGGCAACTCCATCTCATACGTGTGACATACATCGAAGAGATGTGAGACATGCAATTTATACTGACTTTGGCAAGCTGTTGCCATAACTCACTATGTCCGCACTAGAGCACAGTAACATGTGGGACATGTTTGAAGATCACTATGAATATGATTCAAGGGTGATTGGGTCACAGTGCAAGTGGGAGTCTGTTGGTATGTATTCCCTAAGAGCCAATCATGGGATGATTGGTGGGATACATTAATATTGATTTGATAAACATAAAAGGAAAGCTTCCAATTCTTTCTGGTTCAATCATATGAGATAGTGATAGAACATATTGAATGTCTAGAGAATGATAGTACTCAATGACGTATGCTTTCAGGTTAAGGAACTGAACGATGAGATCATATGGATGCTAAGAGTTTGTACATTCTTGTTATGTCCCTAGTCGGATGTCATTGTGGAAGGTAGATAGACAGTAATGATACACAAGACTAGATTATGGTGTTGGTTGATGATAGAATCTCATTAGTCATGATATAGAGATATCAAACCAAACACATAGGTACTTGTTAGAGAACAAGTGTACCAGACAGACCCACCATGATTTTGACACATGGAACCATGACATGGTAGTCACAGTCATTACTCACAGTGATGGTGGTGAGTGTGATTCTTTGACCTGAAATCACTACACTCAACACATGTCGTTGGGCACACTTTGACATCATCAAACGTAGTCCTGAAACATGGGTTGTTATAAAGGTGATGATTGGGTGGCTTTGGCACATGGGGCTTTTGAGGGGTGAGTGATAGATATGGGATTTGTCCCTCCTGACGGAGTTTGATATCCATGGTCACTTGATGAGTAGGATTGAGAAAGGCGTGCATGCATATGTGAATCAATATGTGATATTGATGTCATACATATCTCTTCCAATCTACTCTGAGATCAAGAAAGTGAATGAATGTTGACAGGATGACTGTTCCATGCCTCGAGTTCATTCGGGATATCAGTGACAAAGGAATAATACATTCACTGTAACACCATTCATGAATTGTAGGATTGAAAGTTGTTCTCCAACTTTCTATTTCACTTGGGTAGCACTAATGTGTGACTAGGCACCACTCTTTGCTTGTGAAGTCATAAGTGTTATGGACTTTCACTACCAACGTGAAAAAGGACCTGTAGGGTCACACACATAGGATTTAACCTGGAAGAGGAGTTTTGTCAACAAACAATGTTTAGATTGATTACTAAAGGAGTTTAGTAGTTCAATTAAACACTCAATTAATTGATAGCTCAATATCATAATGTTCAAGGTGTTGGACATATTGATTGGAGTATCAGATTGATTGAAACTGCAATTGACTATTTCTGCACAGTCTGCACTGCCAACCGATCGGCTCATGTGATGAACCGATCAGCTTAACATGGTGAACCGATGAGCTCAGGTGGTGAGTCGATCGGCTTGTGGATAGGGTGAAATGATTGCTTCAAGTGTTGAAATGATCGGTTCAACTGGTGCAACCGAGCAAGTTGGGAAAGTAGGATTGGTGAGAAATTTCTTTTCATTTCACTTGACCAATTTGATTGGAACAAGGATTGGTATTTGATACCAATTACAAATAAAAGAAGGAAAGTCAATCGGGAACTAATCAGGACCAGGAACCGACCGGTTTAGAAAATAACCGACCGTTTCATGGGTCCCAATCGATCGGTTGAGGTGTCAACCAACCGGCTTAGGTCCCCAACCGACCATTTCAGAAATGAAACGATCGGTTCAGGTTGTGAGTTGGTTGTTTTTGTGGAAAAATCTCGAGCCCTTCTACTCGTGCTTTAGTCCCACATTGCCCGAGATAGAGAACCCTGTCCCATGACCCTCCTAAAATATATTGGTATTGGGGGCTTCTCAAAGTACAACTCAGTGCAACCAGTTGCTCTGTAAAGTTGTCGTTCTCTCTAGTTTTAGTAACCGAGAGAGCCCAAGCAAGTGCTACCTGATAAGGGAGGCACAACAAGGGAAAGACAACTATAGAAAGCGACTGGTGGCAAGAGAGTGTGTCAGTGACTAGTACGCTGACAGGAGGGTGTGACTCCTTGTGAGACAAGGAGATTGGAGTTCCAGGTGGTCCGTGTGGACTACTTCAGAGGAGGGAGATTTCTGACGCTTGGAGGACAGCTGTCAATCCTGACAGTCCCGGTGAGACCAGGAGTCATCAGTCTTGGTGTGACCAGGAGCTGCACAGACACCGTCCAAGACCGGAGGTGAAGACCGCACAAGCTGTGAGGTATTGTCACCGAGAAAGCCTCGGGACAAGGTATGATTCCACAAACCATCCCTTCCTATTGTATAGATGTTGATGCGTTTCCTCGTTTTGGGTTTGGGGAGGATAAAATTTTTGTTTCCGCTGCCTTCTCTGCCTCTCCTAAAACCCAACATCGGGTCCATGTCCACACCTTGGCACACGCTCGTTAGAGAGAAGGCTCACAACGACAGTGGCTTGATGCCCTGATCTAAGTACACACCAGAATACACACAGTTGTTGGGCGAGGGAAGCGAGAGAGATCGAACTATGAAATCTGAGCGGAGGACCAAGCTTTAGAGCTCTCTCTAAGACCCTTCCTTTTGGCGAGCACTTGCACTCACCGGAACCGCAGAATAATAGACCAGAGTCGGGAGGTGTGGACTCATGAGACAAAGGAGGTGAGGGTCGAACAGGTTGGCTGGACTCCACCCTAATCAGATCGCTAGCAAGATCCATCTCTCCTAGCCTAGCAAGGATCTGTAGGTCCCCCACACCCCTGTAGGGTGTGGCAGTGATCCAAGCCCCTTAAAGAGAGATTCGACAACCCACAAAAGTCAATACAGGTAAATATTTCAAATCATATGTAGAACTTGTAGAAATGATTGAAAATAGCTCCCTTAGCCAGTAAATGCTCGAAAAATACCCCCAGACTCAGAAAAATATCCTATAGATTGCTAGACCCTTAGATTAGGATTTTAAAGAACAAATAATGATGATAATAATTTAGTTTATAATGCTCCTTTTAATAGTTTATTGAACAAAATAAATAATATATGGTTGAGATTAATTCTCATAAACATTTTCCTAGAACCCTAATGATGATATACATCCATATTTAGACTCTGATATGAGTAATATATCTAAATAATAGGTCTTTTCTATTAAAGACTATTTAGATGCTTTTCGTCTCATATTAATCATAGAAAATAGACCAATCATCAGAAAAATATGAAATCTGAACCAAACCCTTAGAATGACATCTGGATCACTATAAAAATACCAGAGACACATTTTAGATTAGTAAAACCTAGATTTGACCTAAATCCTAAACTGGATCAAAATTCCATTAATAACGGTGAAACTTGTATTAATGATGAATATTTGTTATTAACCAGGTGATGACCAGATATCTAGATGAGCAAGAATGATTAGAAATCTCTAAACTCAGGTACTGGGTTTTATCTAAGTATATGACTAGTTTTCTTATGTGCAATAGCTATGATGTATTGCTTGTCTTTATTTGAGAATATTGTTTGGATGTACTATGATTGTAGTATCTTCGCCATGTCAATAAGAACAACAAAGAGTATAGATGGTTTGTAGCTACTAATTGGATATATGCTCTCTCTCTTCCTCTAAATATAAGGTCGGCACTCAGTCCCCATAGCCCAAGGGGCAGGGAAAAATGAAGTGCAACATCTCTCTCTCTCCAGTCTAAATATAAGGTCGACACTCGGTCCCCATAGCCCAAGGGGCGGGAAAAAATGAAGTGCGACACCACTTAGTAGTACAAATGCATCAAAAGACATCTAAAAATATGTGTTTACCTGATTATCACTTTAAACAATGTTTTCTTTTGCTCTTTCGTTCTCAAGTTATTTCAATTATGCAATCATATTACTATGTATCTTTCTACCCATGTACACAACACCTTGTGTGTTGATTCGTTGTTTCACGTATGTTTTAGGTTCAGAGATAGCGTGGGATAAAAGACGTGAAGTGAGAAGTGTTTAGGTTGCACCTATTGTGTAGATCCTGATTAGCATACATGTTCATAGACTTGCCAAATCATCTTTCAATATGTAATTGTAATTCATGTTGTAATAAGTCATTTTTTTGTAATATACATGTTGAATGTTGAGATTGTTTATGGTGTATGCTATGGTTGTATGTTCATGTATGCGCATATTGCTTCCGCAATGCATTGTGATACAATTGCTTAACGTTTTCGGATTTTGTCTTCTCATCTCCATGGGGTTTTGAGAAGGTGAAAATCCGAGGACGTTACAAATTCACTGGATGCTAAAAAAAATACCCAAAAGACATTTTGGAAAGGATGTTTTGAGAAGAACCTGATTTTGGTGTTTTCAAACACTATACCACGTGTGTCTGACCATGTTTCCTTAAAAGACCAAAATTAGGGTTTAAGATGGTGTTGAAAATGATAAATAATATAAATCATCATAATTGTAGGAACTTATGAGTGACTCAAGACCTGGGAGACTAGACCAAGATTTTCCTTGCTCTAGGTAAGTAGGTTCATGCACTTTGAGTATGTAGTATTGGTTTTCATTGCCATATAATTACTATGATGGTCAAGATGAATTATATGCATAATTATGTGTATCAAATTGAATCTAAACTGCATGAAAATTCACATAAAATTTTGGTTTAATGTTATGCTTCAATGTTATTTCAAGAACTCATGTCATGTTCATGTAAAATACATGGAAAGATTAATTATTCCCAGATAATGATAAATCATATAATGGGTTGTGCTACTTTATCCTTGTCATGTTAATGTTAAGCCTACGGGCCTTATGAGCACCATTGGTGCATTAGTATCAAGTATACATTAATCAACCACTAAGATTAAGTTATTTGAATCCAAATCTACTACTCAATTACTTTCACATTTTTCTTTATTTCCAAGTTATTATGTTATTGTAATAATACTCAATGCCACATACTCTAGTGTGGTTTTTATTGCATGCATGGTAGGGGGCACGATACCCACAGGTACAAAGCAACTTCTAGGAAAGAGCCATATAAGGGTCAGCTTAAGGTATAGATCAAGGTTTCTAAAAGACATATATGGTGTTGTTCCATCTACAATAAGAACATCCAAATGTTTATAGACAACTCCATGCATAAATGATGTTTAATCATGTTTGGTAGTTAGTTTCAATTGAAGAACTCAATTGTAAGAAATGTATGACACAAGTTCAATTTTAATGCAAGGTGTTTCATCTATCTCTTTGGTATCAATATCGTGTTTTATAATCTTCCTCTGATCCAAGTAACCCATGTTATGGACAACATAAGGTTTGCTTCCGTTGATATGTATATGTGTGGTGGAGGGGCATTACAATCGTCCTGGAGTAGACAAGAACTTCATCAATGAACACTACCACAAACTTATACAAATATGGACAAAAGACCTGATTCATCAAGTCCATAAAAGTGTAAGGGGCATTAGTCAACCCGAAGAGTGTAACTAGGAACTCATACTGCCCATAGCATGTATGGAAGTCTGTTTTCGGTATGTTTTCATTTTTTACCCACATTTGATAGTAACCTCTTTGTAAATCCATATTAGAGAAAACTATAGAAGACTTCAGATAATCAAATAGATCATCAATGCATAGTAGAGGATATCGGTTCCTCACTATCACTTGATTCAACATTATGTAATCCATAAACTTCATCAAAGAACCATCCTTATTCTTTACAAACTGAATAAGAGCTCCCAATGGAGAGACACTGGGGAAAATAAATTCCTTATCAAGAAGTCCTTACAGTTTTTTCTTAAGGTATACAAGTTCTGTGGGTGCCATATGATATGATGGTTTTGATATGGAAGTGGTACTAGGTACGAGATCATTGATGAACATGACCTCTCGAGAAGGAAGAATACTAGGTAACTCTTTAGGAAACACATTAGGAAAATCTCAAACCACTTCAATATTTTCTAACTGAGGCGATGAAGGGTCCAAATCAATGGAGGCCAAATAAGCATGACATCCATGGGAGATACATTTTTCAGTTTTCATGGATGATGATGAACTCCCTATCCTTACATTTTTGCCTTTTATGAAACTCTATTCACCATCCTGGTGAGGTAAGATAACCTTCTTCTCATCACAAAACAAGTATGTCTTAAACTTATTCAACCAATCCATACCCAAGATAATGTCGAAAGCTATTATGTTCAAGAAGATGAACTCAGTTGTAAACTTCTTTCCACATATAAATAAATCCAGGGGTGGGGATTTTAAATAACAAGAGAATATCCTACCACTAAGGGTTTGAACATCAAGAATATATTCCATATATGCATGCTCTATATCTAACATTTAAGAAAGATTAAAAGATATAAAGTTATTTGAAGATCTAGAATCAAACAAAGCTTTTATAGACTGTAGATGGAGATGTACAATACCTTCTATTACTTCATTGTCATCACCATCATCATCAATATCCATCGCAAAAAGAGTCATGTATGAAGCTTTATCGGAGGACGTCGACCTTGAGGATTGTTGTTGCTATTTTTGTTTCTTGAAGGTGGATAAGGGCGAGGTTGAGTCTGATTGGCAGGATGTTGTGCAGGAACATGACATTGTTGTAGTCGAGGGCATTGGGGTCTGAAGTGTCCAGCCTATCAAAACTCATGGAATATTATAGGCCTATCATTTCTTAGTGAGACTTCCTTTCCTTTTGGGCACTTGTCAATAGGATGGTGGAGGTAGAAAAGGTTACACTTGTCCTAACATTGATCATAGTCATAGTTCTTCCTCTTGTTGCTCTTTGAGAGGGCTTGAAAACAAGGATATGATTCTACAGTAAGGCCTTTTTGACCATATGTTGAACTGTGAGTGGAAGATGATGGACTAGATCACATCCCACATGGTAATTAAGTCCTTGAAAGAACATATTGGCCCTACTATCCTCACTCAACCCCAGAGCATTACACTCAAGGAACAAGAAATTTTGCACATAAGTAGTAACAAACATTAATCCTTAGTTCATACTGTACAATCTTCTTCCTTCTTCTTAAGAAAAACAACATAGTTGTATTTACAATGGAATAGAGCCAAGCATTTCTCCCAAGTCACAATAGAGATGTTATGAGTTTGTGTGATCCCGTTCCACCAGACGTGCTAGTTTGTCCAACATGTATGAAGAGAACCTGACCTTTTGGTGAGGACGACATGCCAAAGCCTCAAAATTCCACTTTATTGCTAAAACACAATCATCGAACTTATCGACCATCTCCAGTTCCCCTTCACCCTTGAAGTAGGGAGGTTTCATTTTCAAGAAATCTATTAGAGTGCACTCTTTTGGCTTCTCTGGCACTAGAAGGGTGTTCAACTTTCCCACCATGGTCGTGGTGAGAAACTGACGCATGAAAAATCTAGCTCAGGTGTGAGGCCAGTCAAAGTTGAGGTGGTGTGGTCGCCAACCCCATGACAAGAGTTAGAGTTGTTCCTAGGAGGGGGGTCCATGCCAAAATGAGGGTTCTCTAGTGTGGATACTTTGTCCAAAACACCTGACTGAGGGGTTGTACTAGAACCATCGAACAAGTTGGATCTCCTAAAATATTGGGTTAACAGGTAAGCCAAACATACTAAGTACGAAATTCGGAAATAGTTAAATTACCGAGTACAAAGATGCTCTGATACCATTCTAGTAAGGAGTGGGGCCCGAGAGGGACCATCCCCAACTTAAATTTAAGGAAATAATTTGAAAATACCCCAATAGATCATATCCCACAAATAAAATCCATTCAAATAAATGGGGTTCACAATATTTCTTTAAATAGAATGATAACATGAACTTTGTCATATTGCAACATAAATATAAATCTAGTTATTACATGATTTTATCATCAATGTTTAACTATTGAGCCATAGATGACTTCTAAGTAAAATTAAAGCTTAAATTACTCAAATCAGATTGTGGTGAGTAACCTCCCCATCTTAGAAATTCTCAACAGCTAGATCTGAGGGTTACCACTTAACTCATGGTCCTCATGCTCTCAAACCTCTGGCTAGATTGAATACAAGACCTAAGGTTGAGGAAACAAAAAAGGAAACAACATTAGTGAACACTGAGCATGTGCAACATATAACAACTAGGCAATACTTAGGGCCACAAATGAACTTTTCAAAATAGAGATATTCAAGAGGATAAGTTCAAGAGATATAACATGGCAAGAAATGAGGAATTATTATAAAAGGAATGATTAACAAAAACATAATCTTTACATATATCAACAATTATAATTTTTAAACAATGCATGAAAATAGTTTGGCCATTTTTATATATTTAGGGATGAGACCCATAAATCTCAAGCCTAATAATATTATGGGTGGAAAATGTACACCCTGGGTGGAATACACACACCCCTACAAATATAAGTGTAAAATACACAAGTTTGGGATGGAATACACACATCCAATTATTATGGAAGTACAAATATACTACTACAATAAATAAAACCTAGTCTATTTGCATACACACAATAATATAAAGGCAAGATTCAAGTTTGATCATATAAATATGAAATAACTGAGGATGAGATCATCCCAGTCACAAAATAGGGCATATGACCTTAAATGAGAACATCAATAAAAATTCAAGATATAGTAAGAAACTTGAAGATATGTTCAAGAATAATCAATATTTAACCAAGTAATGTCTCGTATAGGAAAATTTATTAATCATCATGATATTGACAAGATAATCAGGAATGATGCCCATACCTTAATTTGAGTTTCTAAATCAGATTGAATCCTAACCATTTAAGTCTAAAGTCAACTAAACCTACATATAGGATTAGGTCCAATAGTTAGGGTTTACTTATATGTATTGGGAAAATCCAAAAAATTCAAAACCATCGGAAAAAACTCTTTGGTTCTTGTTTATTGAGTCTAGGGTTTCTTAATGACATTTGACTCAAAATCACAACTTTACTAATTATTATGTTATCTTTAATAATTTTTTTGATCATAAGTGATACCAAAAACCCTAAAAACTCAAATCTTTAAAAAAACCCTAGTTATACACATAATTTTATCTTAGAGAGAGATTTCATGCTTATTGATCATGGACTGATTTCAAGATGCTAACTTTATCTTTTAAAATCTATCTTTAATTATTTGTGATATTATTAAGTTTTAGAACCATAAAATCAAATATTTAGATCTTATCAATCAAGAGATGAAATCTACAACAAAAGTTATTGAAAATTCTAATGATTTTGGAATATTTGTTTTGTGATTTTTGGATGAATGGTGAAAAAGTTATAAATTTTTGAAGTTTTGAACAATTAGAAATTAAAAAAATGCACGTCAAAGATCTAGTGGATCAAGTGAGATTACTTGGTCCAATGACTGGTGGGCAAGTAGTTGGGGTCCACTACCAGTGACTCATCCTAGTTAGAGTGATAAAAGAAAAATCCAAATAGAGAAAGGACCCTTCTGTCCTCGGGAGAAAAAGAAAGGAAAAAGATGGGGAGAGGGAAAAAATGGAAAAAATAGGGGAGTAATCCCCTTCCTCACACACTCGCCATGGCTATGAGGTGTAGCTAGAGCTACCACATCATGGATTTGGGGAAATCCTATTGTGGAATTGAAACGTCAATCCAAAGTTAAAGAATCGAAGGGTAAGGCTCGAGAAACTTAACCCTAATTGCAAATGAAGACCGGTGGAACCAATTGCTGATGTAAGGTGTCATAAGCAAGAGAGGAAGACCTGCTTGGCGGTAGGCAATCACACAACCAAAGGAGAAGTTGAAGCCAACGAAAAGATGCTTGTGGTGCGGAAGATACAAAGAAGGAATAACCCTGTTATAAGGTTTCGTGTTAGGGTTTATAGGGGTGGTAGCTTCAAGAGGCTTGGAGTTAAAAATAGGCATTTCTCAAATCGTCCATAATAGTGCTTGAGTAGGGTATGAGTGAATGCAACTCTGCTCAAGGAAACTACTAGAGAAAGAATATTGAACAAAGATTGAACATAGTGTAAGAAATCCTCAATTTATAGTGGCACATTCACACCCCTTGTTTCATGTTTGCATGTGGGGTAGAAGATGACATGCAATCTAATGACTTGAGATCTAACTATGGATGTGCTTTGCATCCCTCAACTAAGGGGTGTGACATTATTATTTTCCTAATCAGAATCAAATAATGTGACATGAAAGTAATTTTGTTTTCTTTCTTTTTCACATTGGATCTGCAATTACCATTCAAATAAAGTGAAATTTGGTGGGTAAGGTAATAAGACCCCAATAATCCAATTTTGGAGTCCAATTTGCCTTTTCGAGAGATTTAATGCATAAAACACCCAATTTGAGGGAAAGTGTATTGTTTTTCTTAATAGTGCACTCTATTATATTTATTAATCAAATTTTTTGTGTAACACACACTTAACCAAACCTATCCACTGGAAAAGTGTAGAAGGAAAATGTTGAACTTAAATGTCTTAATTTAACATTTTTTCACTACCAACCCCAAAACTAACCAATAACCCCAATTTCTTGTATAAAGGATTCAATTTTTTTTGGTTAAAATTCTTATATTTGCGGGATATTATCATCCTAGTACGTACCTACCTATTAAAAAAGTTCAACATAAAAGATTAGAATAAAAAGGAGTAAACGGTGATAAATACCTAAATTTGAGTATGTTACAATGTGTTTCTAGACACAAATATTTTCTTGCAAGGTTATGAACATCATTAATAATGTGATATCTAATATGTGTGGTCACACACACACAGATACATAAGGGAATTGAAGTTCACAATCAAACATATGATTATGAGGTTTTGAATCATGTATATGCTGATATCTAGCCTACTCGGGAGACTAGATGGTACAGTTGGATGACTAGATGTTTTGGTTCAGTGGATCAAACTATTATCAATGAATCAATTACTTATAACTTTGCAAAAGTGATGAATCATTTGACTGGACATAGTGACAGAAAGCAAAACAAGTTTACTTATTTGATTTGGAATAAAATTGGAAGACTGAATTGGACATGGATTGATAAGTTAGCCAACTCAGGAAGTAAGGTGGGTGACTTGAAAACCAAATTGGTTCGAGTTAGGAGACTCAATAGTTGACTCGAGCGAATGGGATTATAGTATGGATTTTCCAAGTTGTATTCTACTTTGATTTGTGATTAGTAACAAGATTGGATTTTACAAATTCCATTTTTTTAACTCTCCTATATATAGGGTTGGACATCCATGATGACAAGACACACCAACAAAACATTGTGAGACAAACTGAATATGATTTCATCTACTTGGAAAGAGAAACACAATGCAAGGACAATATCCCATAATAGGAGGAGAAGGTTTTTGACTGAGAACTAGAACATGGACAATTTTGATTACTCTTGGTGACCATGGTCGTGCACCATGAGTTCCTACATCCATTGGGACAACCTAGATGCCAGGGACCTATTGGCAGAGGATTGAGAATAAGCAACTTCTTCAAAAAGAAGATAAGGTGTTGTGGCGACAATAAGGAGGAAACAAAAAAATTGCATTGGATCTGAAAGTGAAAGTTCTATACTCCCAGTATATGTGCCTAGTTATATATAGTTAGTGTGTGATAAAGTATATATGGTATCCTTTATGTGTTATTAATAATAAACATTTTTGGCTCAGACAGATCTGTTGGATTGGCTTTATTGGGAGAAATTTTTCTATTTCTGTTATGTCCCCTCTCCCATAAACCTTATAATGGTATTATAGACGACGTCATAAGCCTTTAGTGTAGGCTTTGGTTTGAACTGCAAACGATTCTTTGGATGAATATTGTGCAATGTGTATCTATATTGATCACCAACTATCATACATGGTATTATATATCTATATTATATAAACTAGTGTGACATCTTTGAAATTTTTTGTTTGGTGAATATGGATATGACAATCAGGCCAGATTGGTGAATTCTTGTGATCCTAAACATGTAATATGTGGTTTTCAATTTAGATCCAAAATGTGTAACATGTATATGGCTTTCATGCCATGCCTCTGTCCCTACATTCTCTATGTAAAATTAAATTCATGCAATTAGAATAGGATGATCTATTGACATCATTGGTGGACAATGATAAAGAGGAGACGATTATAGACCCACACCAACAAGGAAGGTCCATGGAGGATTGTCATGAAGACAAAACAATTACATCCATAACAAATTGAAGAAATTCCCAAATAGGGAATTCCAGCTATGTGATTGGAAACTTCATAAAAGAAGAATTAGGGTTATATTAGATGTGAATCTCTTGGTCATTTTTCTACAAATCTTTTTAGATTGAAGTGTTGTATTAGTTGTCATGTCTTATTTCCTCACTGGTGGTGATTTTAGTAGTATATGATAGATATAATAAAATATGTGTAATGGTGATTGGATACATATGATTGTTATACTAAATTCCTCAAAATGATATCAATGTTGAAGATCCCTTCAATGGCGTATATGAAAAACTCAATTGACTAAGTGTGGGTAGGCCAAAGTGTGGTGCACTATCTAACTTGGAGAAGTGTGATAATAAGTATGTAGGTCTGCCAAAGCAGGATGCAAAACTTATTGTATTGACCTTTGGGTTGGATTTGACTAGGTTATCTTAATAGAATTAAGGACCTATAGGAATACTTATGGCACATACATAATAATCTAATTTGTAATAGGGGGTTGTGTAACCATCTATCAAAAAGTTGCATTGGATGCAATTGGTAATTGTTACCTACCTCAATAGTTAATTTTTGAGCAGTCAGCCAAAATGGACTCATACCATAATGTATTACGGATCTTGTCTCACTACAAGTTTAGTCATTGTAATCTTCTAAATTAATAGTGAGGGCTATTAGTTTGATCAAACTAGTGGGAGATTTCTTAATTAAAATTCTAATTAACGTTACAAAATCAATTAAATTAAAAAAATGTTGACTCATGCAAATATATTTGTTGAACTAATGGGGATATGTGTATCTTGTGAAACACTAATCATAGTCTATGGAAATGTTCAAGAAGATCATGAATGAAGTACTTGACCGACCTAAATAACACATCCAAAAAGGAGCAGATCTAGAGTAATCAAACTCTTTAATTTATAACCCGACACTTAGGTCCCCACAATTATTATATGTGGTCTGATGTAGTAAATCAGGGTTGATCCACAGGGACAATGAATGGTTAGTACTATAAATGTAAAATGTTTTCTCAATTACACCAACTAAAGAGTAGGAGTAAGTTTGATGTTCCTTAGGGAATTACATTAATTCTAACCAACAAAGTAAAGAAAAATAAGTAAAACAAAGCAGGAAACAAAACAAGAGAACAAAAGAAACAAAGAGTAGTGTAACATGTTTGGGTGGGAACTTGGATTAGGTTTTCCTGTGCAAGGTATCTCACAACATGCAATACTCACACCCATTGTATACCCTTATCAAGATTACAAGCAATCATCATATATGTCAATTCCCTCCTCTTTCGAGCTTAGGATAGATCTAGGTTATAGGGTTGTCTCTCTTTTGAGATGCGAGAAAAACAATCACAAAAATAACCATATGACCATTAGCTAAAGAACTATATCATTCTCGTGCATTCATACAACTATATGACACGTAGATAAGATTGGTACTACTCTTTCTAGGTACTAACAATCAAACATCACGAGATAGTAGCTAATTATACAAGTGAAGCATTTAACATAAAGAGTACATAGATAATCATTTCTAAGAGAATATATATTCAAATGGATTCAAGTATACAAATGTTGGGAGTGACTTAGTGGCTACTCCAAATGCAAGCTATAGAATTAGTTTCTCATGTTAATGAGAAGCCTTGTGTATCCACAATTAGGGGAATACATTATGTATTGTTGAGATGAAATGGATGAAATAATAATAGTGGAACATGTTCAGAGGAAGAGAGAAGGGAGGTAAGCCAACAATGATTAAAACACTCAAGGTGGATGGTCCTTCTCTCTAAGTCAGGATTTGGGTCATTGTAGGTGGGATTCCAATCCTGCTCAACATCCTTTATTTGTCGAGGGAGATCTAAGAAAGGAGAAGTGGTGGAGAACCATAGATCAATCTGAGGACATCAGACTCTCGTCCCTGAACCGATGGTCCTGCTCAGGGCCAATTGTGATTGTGTTCTCTGAAAACACTTCAACGTCTTACTCTGTTGCACCCCCTTGCATTATGTCCTTAGCTTCCTATATATAACTTCACTTTCTTGATCTTTTTCTTGTGCCACAAGTGTCAGGAACGTGCCTCGTGGTGGGTGTTTAATGATCTTGAGGTGACCGTTCAGTTAGGCCATTAAGCCATGATACTGGAACCTAAGTCCTTCGGTAGTGTCTGTCTTCCCATAAGTTGATGGGCCAGAACAACCACTAGTTGCTGAACAAGAAAATCTATCAATTCTAGGCGGCCATCAATTGCTATGGTCGTGGATCCATCGAATGATGAGAGAACAGTCACCCGATAGGGCCACAATGGTTATGAAGGTGTGAGCATCAGGTGCAGGGGGAACCATTAGATGTTTGATCATTCTGGTCTCATAGGTGGAGATTGGTCAGAGGGGCACCATCGACTGTTGATACTCGATGGCTGGACAGGCCATCCATCAGAAGCAGTTTGTTAGACAATGATGTTTTTCATCAGTTTGCATCCATCGATTGTTAATTGATGGCTAATCTGGTGGTTGCTCCTTTGTTCCTTAATTATATCCATTGGTTGTGGGAACCTATGGACATCGTGCTCCTTATTAACCTACTCCATAACCTAAGTTACCTGCATAGGGTCAGATAGTTACCTTCAAGTTAAAGCATAAGAGAGTTTTATGTGAAAAGTAACAAAAAGTCCAAGTAATTATGTATAAATGATGGAGAGTAAGGGATAAATTAAGGCATTAAACATCCACAAAATTGGATGTTATCAACCCCCCAAACTTAGAGTCTAGCTTGTCCTCAGGTTAACAAATAGAACTAAAGCATCAACGAACTTCAAAGGGTTTTATAGCATTATTGTTTTTGTTAATGTGAAGAATGTCTTTATGTCAGCCTTTACTTGAGACATATGTATTGATACTAGGTTTTGTCAATACCAAAAATCTCCATCTTAGATCAAGTGTTGAGATACTTGTATTGCCTACCACAACCTTTGTATGTAAAATATCTCTCCATCGTATACACGGACAATCCTTTATCAGGTCATACTTGCACAAGGTTCTAGATGAGGTATCTTTCACACCCAACTTTTAGTTTTTTGGGGATCCTAGCTTTTTTGATGGGGTAGGCCAAGGTCAGAATGTATCCCGCCCTTCTTAGGTTCCTCAAGCCATGTTTACTATTATAATGATAGTGTTATCCAATTGGATTCTAACATAATGTTAGGTGATGGTGTGAGGTTCCTTTCGAAAGGCAAGTGGGTAAGTTTGGATTCCATGCTTGTGCACCTTGGCATATTTTAAATTTGGCATAACTCCCATGATTTTATTTTGTTTGGCTTTTATTCTTGCTAACATGCTTGGAAGGATACGATTTCAAGGAAATTATGGGTTGCAAAGCCTCTTTTGATCCCAAAGCGGGGATTTTTGTACTAGAAAGGGTAGTTGTGTCCTCCTTGTGAGGGTTATGTGTTTTCCTACACGTACTTGAGTATTGGGTGATCAATTAGGAGTGTATTAGATACAATCATCATTACCTCAAGGATTTATCTTGGGAAAACAACCATTTTTTTCATTATCTTTAGGTAAGGTTGACATTAAGAAATTATCACACTTGGATTTTTAGTGGATTAAATAGCCCAAAATAATCATTCTTGAAATATTTATGCTAATAATTTGCCTGAAGACAAGTAATCCTAAGAATAGGAGGTATGACTATATCCGGGAAAATTGGACTCAAAGTTTGCCTCATAAAACTTGTTATGCATCAAAATTCGTCTTCAATGAGAGAGAAAATATACAACTGCAACATTTTAGTCAAAATTGGTCATTTAGGCTATTCAAAATTGTCAAAATATTTGGTCAAAATTTTCTACGATTAAGAAAGAAAGGGGGTAAGGTAAAATAAAATAGTGCAAGGAAATTTAAATGCAATCAAAATGTTGATGTAAAGGCATACCATGTTCTCCTATTTAGACCCCGCCAAACATAGCATCCACCATGTCATCAAGGTGTTAGAGAATGAGGTTGATCTAGAACATCTAAGTTAGAGTTTGTCTTTTAATAGTGCCCATTATGAAGATAAGATCTTCATTGTGTATTGGCCTCGAAGATGGTGTTGTAGTCATGTTGGTAGTGTTCCACTTTCTAGTCTGACATTGGTTGCATTTACATCCATAGGAGGATGTAGAACCTTCATTCATTTGAGAGGGGCTCTAGTTGGGCGCACGTGTGACATAACTATGAGTTCTCAAATTTAAATCATTTGATGTTCCACAGTCGTACATTCTTATCATCTCCACGATCTTGTTGGCTACATGGGTGACTTTTTGCTCGATGACGATGTTAGCTATTTTGTGATATGTTATGCATTTCAAGATGAACATAGCATATGAATTGTTATAGAAGATGGTTGTTCTGTTCACTGTGTCAAGTGATAGTAACGCCAAATGGCCATCATGTAGAATAGGCACAAATATTCATCTAGGGACATTGTACTGTAAGTGATCAATTAGGTGCCTACAACTCACTAGACTCTTTCTTTAGGATGATGTCCCCAATTCATTTTATAGAGTTCTATGTATACACCATGAAGCTCATCAAAAATAAGTAACTAACAATCTTTCATGATGTTAAAATCATGTATCCTCCAGTTGTCTAGATATTTTAGAGGTCCAACAATAGTATTTGGACATTTTATACCTCAATTATAGTTATGAAGTCGTTCTCGCACAATCATAGTTCATTAAAAATAAAGGTGAATTCTTTGACCGATAGCCCATAACATGCCAATTCCTCAAAGTTTTTGAAAGTGTACATGTTCATGTCTGTCAATTTTGGCATGTATGTCAAATGATCATCTTCTTCACCTTGGACTTCTTCCTCTTGGTTAGATTTTGTATTTGGAACATCAGCTTCTACCTCTAGTGTCCTTTTGTCATTGTTGACCCTTAAGTTGGATGGGGTAGGGGATTCTGCTACTGTGATATATGTTGTTGTTGGTTTTGCCTCGTACATGTCACTCTTTATTTAGGTGAAGGAATGGTTGTAGTAATGTTAGGTGGAGGAGTAACTAGAACATTCACTATGAATTCAGTATAGGGTGGTGGTGGAGGATGTGGTGGGGATGGAATACATGACTCATGTGGTTTGGGAGAGGGAGGGGCCACTGGGCTAGCTGTGCTTTCTTCTAGCATTGGGTTTTCTACTACTGCATGAAATTTCTTCAACTGCTCTCTCCTTAATATTCTTACAAGTAGGGGAATGAGGGAGTACATCATTCTTGGAATGTCATCCACATGTGTGTCATAGAAAGATTGTCTATCATGGATTAATACCTCTTGAATGATTCTGTGTTCTGGAGTTTTGAAGACCATTTTCTCGCATGACAAGTTTCGTGCACTGACTCTATATGTGATGACTGTTCTTGTTGAAATATCAGCCATTGTTAGGAGCCAGTGGTTGAAGGACTTGAATTATAACTTGTAAACTTTAAGGATTTTGTACAATGCAGAGTGTCTTGAAGTTCTTTGATCGATATCGCATCACTTCTTTCTTTGCATAGTTGGGCTTCCAGATTGGATTTTGCATGAAATATTGGACCAATGTTGTCTCTATACATAAATGCCTCTATAATGGTCCCACACATGATCTTGAAGAAGATTTTGCTTATATTTTCCTTCTTCTTAGACTCTAAACTAAAATCTTTCTTCATTAGAGTGTACTGATTGTTGTTGTAGATTACGCCTTGTTTGGGTTGTCATCATCCATTCAGCTTAGACATGGACATCACATAGAATCATTCAAGACACCAAAGTCATGTCCATGTCAGTCATTTTACATGGAATAGGTGGTGGTGATGTGGGACTCAAAACTGTCTCTGCAGTAAGAGATCATAGAAGGATCATGATCAATTGGGTTTTCTTGTTTGGGAGGTGCATCCTTGAACATGTGATCCATATTTCCTTCGTTAGCTTCAAATTCTAGTTGTTTGATTTCTCCTTCAAACAAGGTGGGGAGTCCCCCTTCGTGATGGGTTCATCTAACAACAACTCATTAATAAAGTTGTATTAATCAGATGGAGGTCCGTCCATAACATCTTTGGTAGTTTTTGGTCCCTCCCCCTTGTTTTATATGATTTTATCCTCACGTCATTCTCGCCTACTACTTTTGCATCTTCGGTGAGTGTTTCTTGTTATGACAACTATAAGTAACCCTAGTTTTTCAGTGCTTTGGGTCCCTTTTCTTGGTTATTGTTTGTGGAACGCCCGAGTGAGGCAAGGGAAGTGGTGAGATTGTCATCCCCAGTTGACACTCCCATTATCCCTCTAGATTCCTCTTCTTCTAGTGGAAGGGTGCATTTAAAATTTGCTTCTTCTTCTAGGATTACATCATGTCCTATTTGTACTATGATCATCAACATGTAATCCCTGAGGTGCAGGTCTGCATCAACTAGTGCCAAAATGTTAGTTCAACAGTGACAGTACATTGTGTTTTCAAGGGAGTCTCACTGCTAGGTGTAGTGGCCTCCTTCCTTTTTCTACTACTGCTCATAGTTGTAGGTTTTCCTAGCGTACATCATCCCATTCCTTTTGTAGAATGGAGAGTTCATTCGTCATGCCCACAAGTGCTTGCATAACTCACTTTTGATTTGCAAGAAGCTACTACATCTATTGTGAAAGACTGAGTATTGGTTGAATATCATTCGTTATCTTCTATACATGGGAGGTTAATGTAGGCATATTTGTACTTAAATTGAATATACTTAGAGTGGAGGTAGAGATAATCTCACATAGGTCATCGATCTCCTTCCCTATCTCCATGAACTTGCTCATAGTGGGTACCTATCTCTATTGTTTTGGTCTGCTCATGGAGCTCACTTCATGACCCACCTCATTTGCATTTGTGGATTCTCCATGTTCTCTCATGCTAGGATCTATTGTGTTCTATTTGTGATCGTACCTTCATTGGGTTTACTTCTTGTGGATCCCTTCCTTGAGGTATTTTCAAGGATGCATCCATTTTGTTGTCAATTGTCGCCTCCTCATGTTCCTAGTGGCACGAGGCAGTACTCATTTCTAGTTGTTTTTCCTTTTCTTGGGTCGGGACTGCTTCCTCTTTTATTTCTTTATGTTGTACAAATGTTAGGGGTTTGACCTCTAGTATGGTGGTGTTGGTTGGGGTCATTAGAATTTCTATTTTAGTCTCTTCCATATCTATTATTTTAGGCATGGGGAATTCTTTCATCTGGGATTTGATGGCTAACCTTTTAGGAAGGCATAATATTACCCTCTTTCTTGTGGTTTGATTCATAGCAACTTCTTTCAGTTGCTTTCTACATTACATAGACGTATTACTTGCTCTTATATTTTGTTGAGATATTATCCTTATTATTTCCTATTCCTTGAATACAAGTCTATCACTATTGTATTCCCTTAGCTCTGGGAGAGGTAGATAATGTTTGGTTCTACATTATCTATAGTAGTACTTATGTGTCTACTTTTGACCTCATAAGGACATTGGTATAAGTTAATTACTTAGTGTTAATTAGGACACCCCCCTCTGAATTGAGAGAATCTTAGATCTCTGGGGAACTCCAATCAGTGTGTGATGTAGGTAACCTCGCCTCCCATGCAGAAATTAGGGGACCCTCTAGTCCCACTGCCACTACTAGTTTTTCAATCAGAATCTTTTCTATGTTGATGGACTTACCTTCCAGTATGCTCCACATGATATGGAGATCCAATCTAGTTACATTACATGTATTTGCTTTGAAGGTCAGGGCATTGGTTAATATCTTGTACACTACCCTCATAAAGTTATAATGCATCATGTCTGTTTTGGACTGGACATAATTTTAAAACGTAGTCTCCTGATAACTTCTCCAAAATTTTATCTATCAGAAAGCCTCATGCATCTCTATATATTTGTGCATGGTTGTCTCATTGTGCTTGCTCATTAGAGTTCATGAATATTGAGTTGAGACATTTTTCTATCAAGATATAATCTTCCTCGAAAAGGCATACTTGTAACTTATAATCTCCCTCACACTCTTCTATTTCTTGTTCTGTCACTGGAAGCTTCCTTACAGAGGACATAAATTCTAAAGTGAGATCATCATAAGAAGTCTACTTATTGAAATAGATTTTGTAGATTCCTAATTGTTCCACATTCTGTTTCACCCTATCTTATATCGATAGCTTCTATAGGGACTCTACATCACCAAACCCGATGGCCTTGAAATTCTTTTTCTAGAACATGTCACCCCAGGTTTTGTTGTGTTCTTCATCCCTGTCTAGGAAATGATTGTCATGTTGTTCTTTCTAAAACACTGGTGATGTTTGTGGGGAAATGTTGGCAATCACTTCCCACTAGGGTATTGTTACTTCTGTGGTTGTTCCTTCTACAAATGTCTGGGACATTTTGTGAGGCCTCTTTTGATCAGGATTAGGTGCAACCCTTTTCCTCAAGTTTTGAACATCCTCAGAAGGTGTATATTAAGAGACCTATATCCCTATCTATTCTTCCTCACTTGTTTATTCCTCAAGGATCGACTTAGATAGACTCTTGAGGCTATCAACTTATAAGTCTACCATGATTCTTTCCTTGGTAACTTCCCCATGTATTTTAATGTAGGCTACTCCTTTGTCCTTTTGTTTTTCAATTATCTCCATCACCTCCAGAGCTAATGATGCCTTGAGTTTTTAGGTGTATTTAGACTCCTGAATTGCATGGTTTCTATCCTATATGCCTTCCATCTTTACCTTTGTATATACTTAAGTATCTCTAGATAGGTTCATTAGACAAACAAGGGTAAAGTTTTAGTAAAACGAGTGTAAGGCCCAAGACCTTGCTTTTTGGTTGAACATGCTCTATTACCTTAACTAGATGCTTAAAATATCAACTAAATGTTAAATTGTGTTTTGATATCATGTGCCAAACTTAATTTTCAAGTTTGGTCTAGTTTGGACATTGTTTGAGCAAGTTATACAACTTTGTGCTTATTTTGGACTTTTATGCAATTTACCAATGTCTAGCATTTTTATTGTAATTTGTCACATGGTTGTTGTGCCTCACATGTTTTCATATCATGTTTGAGTTGTTTGTGCCTTGGGCTGCCTTGTTGCACTTTAGTTTGGTGGTGACATCTAACTAGGGTTGAAATTGGAGTTTCCTGTCATAGATGAGCTACCTTGAGTGATATAACTTGATGGTTATCTTGGTTTGGCAAGATCCAACGGCCTTCATTTTATATTGGCATCCGATGTTTGTCCCCTGTAGTATGAGTTTTGATGGCTTTCTCTCTTGATGCTCCTTGGATTGATGGTTCACCAAGATAGGTGCTCAATCGATGGTGGTACTAAGGTTTTCACCCTTGATCAACATTTGATGGTCACCCTATTTTTGGAGGTCAATGGCTCACTTGGGAGTCAAGATTCTATGTCCCTCCTAATTCCGCAACTGATGGACCTACTGGTTGAATGGACGTGATGTTCTTTGACATGGAAACATGGCAAACATGGCTAGACACCTTAACATTCTCTTATCTATCAACCATAATGCAATTCTAAGTAGAAAGATCCTATCTTTACCTAGAGTTTAAGCTTAGTGATGATCCTTGAGTAGTTGTCTTCCTATATGAACCCTAAACCTTATAAACGACCTTCATTTGGTAGTGGAAGCTACATACCTAGCTTGCATGTGAAAAATGATGGCTTTCTCTCTCACAAATGATGGTTCTTTTCTAGGGTTTTGATCTCATTTCCCTTCTCATGTTGCAATTCGGTGGTTTTGTTCTTAGTGCTTTTTGGGTTTCCCTTCTGCTGCCAACCAATGGTCTATACTTAGTTTTGTGTTAGATGTTCATATACTCAAGAAACAATGGTTTTTGTGCTCCTTCAAGTGGTACAACATGATGGTTTCCCTCCCTCTCACAATCGGTGGTTTTGGTGCTCTCTCAAGTGGCTAAGTCAATGGTTTTAAGTCCTATTGAAATATGCTCTCCTTGGTTCCTTTAATGATGGTATTTCTTCTCTGGTTTCTCACCTAGTGTTGACACCTGTTCGCTTCACTGGGTCTTCAACCAATGGCTTTTCTAGTTTCACACTTGATGGCTTTGCTGACACCTAGGTTGATGGCTTCACTAGTCAATGGTTTCAACTAATGGTTCTTTTGGCTTCATGATCTGATGGCGGTCCTATGGTTCACAACGTATGGTGGAGCTGATGCTCACAACCAATGGATCTTTTAAGGTCAGAAAATGATGGTGCCTTTTGTGTCAACAACCGATGGATTGACTAGGTCAAGTAAGATGGCTCATCAAGGTCACAACTCGATGGTTTTACTAGATGTATGATTCAAGGGTTTTGTTTATATGTAATCAAATGGTCTTGGGTGAGGTTTATGATTTGATGGTTTGGGTTTAATCGAATATTATGATTATGTGTTGGTTTAAGGACATTCATGCTTTTGATTGTAATGTTGAATACGAAAATTGTGCTATGGCCTAAGTAAGTTCATGAACCTAGGGTTTAGTTGAAGTGATAATTTGTACAATCTTTCCCACTTAACTTAATGAACTTTACCTAATGCAGTTATGGGATGGTGATGAATCACACTTAGCTTCCTTTTATGATTAGTATGATGAAGTAATACTGTCTCAATGTTATTGTAACCCTAATATGTTGCCATATGAACACCATAATCCTTTAGTACAATGTTATGTCAAACTTGTATATCACATGCATGGTGATGGTTTATTAAAGCCTTTTGTAAGGCATGGAAAGAGAAGGATTTTAATGTAGGAAATGATGTGATGATCCTAATGACCCATGGGCATGGTTACAGCCCTAATGGAGGTGTAACCCTCTTACTTATGTGACAGTGTTTGGTTTCATCTGGTGATGTTATAACAATTATACCTCATATGTTTAATATCTTCTTAAGTTGTTACATACCCATGTGTTATAGTATTCTTTTATGGTTTTCTTGTAACTTGATTGATGAAGTTAAAAGACACTGAATTGACATTAACTAATCAAGTGAAACCCTAATCATGTAGTGCCCTATGCCTTAGAACCATCCAAATGTCAGGACTTACTAGATTGGGAAAAAAGTATTCTTGAAGGAAAGTTTGGAGTTGTATGTTGTTGAGTATATGCATGTTATGAGGATGGATACAGTCATACCTCGATAGGAGAATGAATGCAGTCATATCTTAGATATATGTATGTGAGATGTGATAGAGGACAACTACAGTCATACCTTGGATGATAGGGTTTTTCATACCCTGGTTACTAGTGTCATGACCTAAATAGCAAGGGTGGACTAGGCTGTTTTGCTACTTGGAGATATATGTCATTGTGACAGACTCATACTAACCAAGGGTAGATGGGACCTTAGAATCCATGCTCTCCAAGATCTTGTATGGAATTGATATTGACTTAGCAATGGTCACTTGGAATTTGAGTGGAATACCTCAAATTCCCCAAGGCTAAGTAAAATACATAATCCAACCATATAGTGTATATGTTTAGGGCTAAACACGACTCATGTTGGTTATTTTCTGTTGTCTTGTTTCCTATAATGTTTAGTTATTACGTAATGTGGTAAGAGAAATCAATTTTATAGAAAGTGATACATTTACCTGTTCCTCTATGTAATATATTAATCATGTTTCATCTATTTTAATTACTTAGCATGCTTAATCTACTTAATCTATTTAACTTGTTTCAATAACATAACTCGCTATAATCAATAACCGTTGTTGAGAGTTATATATATCGCTAGGAGGTGGGTCTCACCTTGTGGGTCACCACATATTTTTAGGCAATTTTCAATGACGTCTTCAAGTTCGAGGTGTGGAAGAGGAGCACCTTGGAGAGTATTAGGAGCATAAGGTCGACCAATACTTATAGTATCCTAGATTTTTCCATTATCAACTCAAGTTTTTGGCAGTATTTTGATGCTTATATATGGAATTTATTAGTGGATCACATCTTTTGTATACTGGTTGTGGCTGAGACCACTAGTCATATATGTAAATATCTGATATGTATGTGCGTATATGCAGGTTGTTGGACATATATGTAAAAGTTCCTGGATATATTTGCAATGTTTAAATCAATTTAAATTTACCCTCTTTTGTGGTTATGTGGTTACTTAGTGATCGATCATGTGATTTTATTTTAGTAATCTCATTTATCATGGTGGTACACCATTGTTTGGTTGTAATGGTCTATAGAGGTAATTCAACACTTGATGATTTTCAAAGGTCGTGAAACAAATTAATGAATAGGAATACCAATCATTGGTTTTGATCTAGAAAGTTAACAGTCAATGGTTTTAGCACACCATATCATTTTATAAGGGAAGTTGACGACTAATGGTTATATCCCTAGAAACCGACACTTGAATGTTGTAGGTAGGAGGACATCGGTCGACAATAATCACAAGAATATCGATAATCAATGCTTTTTGGGAGTCAAGATCACAACTGGTGGTTGAATATCCAGCTGACAACTGATTGTCAGGTAGGTGCTAAAAATTTGATGGTTGTACTTTGGATGGGCAACAACTGATGGTCTAGGTGCTTTAAGATTTGAGGTTACATGGTTAATGGTTCAAGAAGTTGAAGTGACACTCGATTGTTGGCGAGTGATGGTCCCCTAATGATAACATCTCATTTCATGAACTTTTTGCATATGTTTTATTCCCATTTTAGCATCCTTTTTATGAAAGTTTTCTATTTATTTGAATATCTTCAGATCAAATATGGATTTGATACCCCTTCCCACTTCATGCATGCTCATACCAAGTCACGAATGTGACATCACAACCCATGTATGTCTCAACTGAGACAGAGCCAACAATTAGTAGTTCCATGTCGCAACCACGATGCTTGAATGGATCACGATGATCCACTGCCGACATGATTCATAATGTTGACCAAGAGAGGGCATCACGACCACGATGCTTGTCACAAACCGAATAGAAGAAACAATCGCAATAAAGAATGTCACCCCAACCCCGAACTAGTGTCGCAGTCTCTGATGGAGATGCGGTTGTAACAAAGTCTTATCACTGTGACCGAGATAAATATTACCACCACTGTCGAACATTGGGAATATGACAGGGGTTGTGGACAAGACATGTGTCATGATGCAACCCTATATTAGGGCTTCATCTTGTGTCTTTTTGTATCTCAATCACATCTAAAGATAGTATAATGCAACTTAAAGCATGCAATATGCATATT
Organism: Alisma plantago-aquatica; assembly: GCA_963693085.1. Classification (NCBI taxonomy): domain Eukaryota; kingdom Viridiplantae; phylum Streptophyta; class Magnoliopsida; order Alismatales; family Alismataceae; genus Alisma; species Alisma plantago-aquatica. The sequence goes on along the minus strand of OY856411.1, from coordinate 820,015,623 downwards.
ATTGTCAAATGCACTTATGGACGTTCTTTGCATAATTTTCAGGTACTTAGATCATGCTTTAGATGGATGAGAGAGAAGGAAGTAGTTCTAGGGTTTGTGATAGTGGAGACAAGAGAGGTGGAACACATGCACTTAGTCACTTTTAAGACCGTTTAATCAATTATCATCTTTTGTAATGCATTTGCCACTTTTGTTTATTGAAAGAAAACTAAGGAGAGAGATTGAGTTGGAGTATACTTAAGGACAAGTATGTTTTCAGTTTGGGGTGGTGATGCAACACTATTTTAGTGATTCATCTTGTTTCTTTTTGTATATCAATCACATTTAAACATAGTAGAATGAAAGTTAAATCCCCCAATTTGCATATTATTGTCAAATTGTCACAGAAACATTCTTACCCCAATCCCAATCCCAATCCTACTACCTAGACAATAGTAAGAGGATTGAAGTGCCCGTCCCTAAGAGGCCCGATAGGATCTATCACAATGACATATACAATAAGAAATAATAACTTGAAAAACTGGATGTTTAAAGAAAAACTAACCCAATATGGAGATATATCTGATTTATCTTTGTCATCAGAGTATGTAGAGTGCAGAAGCGATCTTATTTAGTATTCCATTTGTATTGCCTAAAATCAAGAAAATCAAGACACAATCATGCAATTGCACGATACGCTATCAAAATCAAGAAAAAAAGTTTATAACAAAAGAGTATACTTGGTAGGACTTATATTCAAAAGAATAATAAAGGATTTCCAAAACCAATATCATTCGATAAAATGTTTGTTATTCAACAATTCATTTTTTATTACGAGTTACCATTATACTGTAATCAAATAACCATGCTTATATATTTTGTATGACTCTGTTACCCCAACGTGATGGGGAAGGTCACTAGGCTGCTTCTCACCATAGGAAAATAGGAGGCCAATGTACAAGTCCCACCTCCAAATGAGGGGGTTGTTGCACTCGATATCAACATTATCAACATTATCAATATCATCATCATTATCAATATACAGGCAGTCATAATCAGCATGCAATTTATGTTTTCGTGTTTTTCAAAATATAGTATAGAAAAATAGAAAACTAATCATAGGGAAAAATAGCTCATGCAAGTAAGTAGCCAAGTATACATTCAAGAGATACATAAACATATCTTCAATACAGTCAAGGAGGAGTTGTATAATACCATACATTTCATCGAGGATTTTGAGTATAATCAACAAATAATAGGTAGACCCTTCACGTCAGAACCTAAATCACAATGTTTGGATCAAGGGCCAGTATCATGATATTCAGAATGTCATGTTTCAAAATTCGAGATTAGGGTTACACTTTTTCTATGTCAACCTTAGGGTTAGGTCATCATCAACATTTCCAAATGTCTAACATTTATTCAAGTGTCAAGAATGTTTTAAGAATGGATGGACTACTTAGGTTTTCTAGGATCATATATGTAAACCCTAACTTTATAATCAACATACAAGTCATCATCACATTTGTAGATCATCATCATGATACTTAGTATAATTGCAATTCAAGATCAAATTGATGGGTCAAAAGTACACCAAGGGTTTTGCAAGATTAAGATCAATATCAAGATTACTCATTATCCATTATAAGAAAGATTGAATCAAATAAATAGATCTAGATCACTAATGATTCATTTTCAAGAGTAGATGATTCAACTAGATTAGATCTAGGTTACAAGATAATCATCAGAGTCCAAATCTAGGGTTTCAAAAGATTAAACATCATTATTGTGCCATTTGATGAACTAAATAAACAAGAGATCAAATATAGGGATATCAGTAAGATACATAATGAATTGGACTCCAGAAGTTTTTTTTAGATGATCCATTGGATTTTTCTTATCAAAACAGACTACTTATTCATAATTTTTGGATCTAAGATGCATTTTCTATAATTTAACCAAGATCTGGCTATTTAAATGAATTTCCAAGCACAGAGGGGTATAATACCTTATTTGTGAAAAACTAGGGCCGTTGGATGTGCAGGCAATGGTGCATATCTAGCCACATAGTCCTTGCAACTTGCTAGCTCATAGGGCCAGTTTATTGGCAGTCTGGTTGAGCACTGGACCAGTTCAATCTGCAATTGAGCCGGCGATCTGGGGCTCCTTCTCTCCCATTCCAGTCACATGAACAACACTTCCTTGAGCCCATAAGCAAGGTGGAGCTGTCGTCAGTGCGTAGGGGAGCTAGGGGAAGGAGTTTCTGATGGAGAAAGACAAGTTGCTGCCCAGGTCTGTTGTGATCCCGCGGAGGTAGTGGTGGTGGTGGATTGATGAGGCGGGCGAGGAAAAGGAACGCCAAAAGGCAATCGCAGCGACGCTGCTTGGAGCAGTAGGTGTTCAGCGAGTGAAAACAGAGCATTTGCGGACGATATGGCATGCAAGGCTGAGCTCTGAGCAATATGCACTTGTTGTGGACCTTGGGGAGGTCCTTTTATAGGGTCGGGAGGTAGGTTTAGGGTTAAAGAACTTGTAGCAGCAACTATGGCCGTCAGAAGGAGAGCGGAGAGTAAGGGACTTGTTTTGGTGGCACAACAATGTTCAAAAGCTGATCAAAATAGGGCTTCCCGAGTTCAAAATTGTGAGAGGGTTGTTTTGGCTCGCTAAGAATTTCAAATAGTGGTCAAGAGCGTGAGTTTGGTTGATCGAGTTGCATTAACACCTCCCCGCAATCAGCGATAGGTTAAATATAGATCCACAACCATTGGCTCAGGGCCCTGATCCATGGGTCTTATATATGAGGGCAGGGGTTCCCCCCCTCCCTTGCAACAGATTAGTGATGTAGAAAAGCCCAAAAAAAGGGCAATAAAAATAAATTTTCAACACATTATCTTAAAAAATTTGTAGACAGTTGTAGGAATGTCCAAATGAGCTGAAATTTGGACCAAGCTTCACAACAATGTGGAGAATATCTAGAAAAATTTTGAGACCCAAATAATGAAGTTTGATGTATCAATTTTCTTCTTTGGACAATTCGGTGAATTAATCAAATTTAAGGTTTTATAATGTGTATAAATTTCAAATTGTTCACCATATTTTGTATTTGAGTATCAAAATTGATTATGAAGTTCAGAAAAATAAATTGGGACCATGAATGAGCATAAGGAGGGTGAAAGAGTAATTACTTCATAATAATGCTAAATTTCACCTTGTCACATCCTTCCCCCCTTAAAAAGTAATTTTGTCCCTAAAATTCAAAAACATCCTCAAAATTAGAATTATGCAAATCCAGATTATAACCTCAATTACTTGAACATCCTCAACTATATAATCAAAATCATGTCCTCAAAGTTCAAAAAGTAAAATCATCATAATTGGGATTCAATGTTCCATATCATAATCAACTTGGTACTAACATCATTTCATCATCGAGCAATTGAGCATCAAGGTCAATACATAATCATTCAAAGTCATCATATGAGTCACAAATATGGAAAACATCATATTGATCACAATTTAAAGAGATAATATTTTAGGTCAAACAAATGGAGTTCTATTGTGCATGGTGACTTTCAATCCCAATAACTCAAGGTCTTAGACTCTACATTGGCCCAGGTGGGGTTATACATCAATGATTTAAGATTTCATGTTTCAACATTTCAAGGTAGCATCATACTTTCAATATCATGATTTTCGAACTCAATATCAATGGGAGGTCCCACCCTAGTCCTAATGAAAGCTAGACCCTTAGTCATAAATCGAGAGGGTCAAAATAGTCATCATTTCAAAAATTTCAAGATTTGGGATTTTTAAGTCATTATTCATATATCTTGGATGATCTCAAGGTCCAAATAATGTGATCATAGGATTTGTATCATTATTGAGATTTGATAATTGTGAGTCACATTATTATATATCTGTATCAAGAGTCATGATTTTTGGACATCAAAAGTCATAGATCTAAAATTTGATTATGTGTATAAATATTCCAAAATCTAGGGTTTAGATTCCTATTTAGATCTTAGGGAAGATCACTCGTCTATATTCAATTTCGAGCAACAATATTCAAGCAATATTCGAGCAACATATCAATATTTCATTATCATGGTATCCAAGGTTGATGAATGATCTAGGCCTAGGTCTATTTAGTAAGTCAACCACAAGCTATAGTCCACATTTTCGTATATCAAGGTTATTATTAAATCAATATTCCAGATCAAGTATCAACCATCGGTTTAACCTATTAGGCTTAGGTCAACCAATACAAATTTGGGGAAAGGGTATACCTTTCCAAACTCTAAATAATCAACAAGGTGAAAACTTAGAGGTAGTTATAATAGGGATGTGGCCTAGGTTAGGGGAGTCATGAGTCAACTACTACCCTAGGCTAGTACATTGTCTACGTTGGTCACTGTGAAAGACTGGATTTCTGGCTTAATTCCGAGGACGAAATTTCTTTTAAGGTGTGTAGGATGTGATGGAGTGGACTTTTGGGAATCTTAAATGTCCAATGACATAAGTGAGGTCATGCATGTTGAGTTGTTTGATAGTCCTAAGTGTTTCGTAAATCTTGAGTGTTGATTGTGGTTGATATCGTTACCAAGATCCATAAGTTTATGCCTATTTGAGGAATTTAAGTTGATTGATCAAACAATTGAGTTGTGACACCTAGTTTAGTAGAGTGTAGCTTGTTTCGTGCTAAGCTATGGCATAATTTTATATTGGCTTGGTGCGGGGCCTTGGTCAGCCTTTGCTGCGATAATCTTCAAGTTCCTCGTCTATTGGAGCCTTTAAGCTGTGTGGCAGGTGAGGATCCACTTCACCACGATCTATGGATGTGGGATGATAATGAAGTGTATGTGGCAGTAGTTGTTTTCATCTCAAATAAGGGAGTTGAAAGACCCCTGCTCTGAGTCAGTTGTTGTAGATATGAGGGAGACCGAGATTTCGACCCACCATCGCCGTTGCCCCTTTCCACTGGTTTCAGGTGGTGCGAATGCAAGATAGGGGACTAAGAAAGAAGAAAGTTGGTTGCAGTAGAGGGAAGGTCCATCAGCAATGATTCGAGGAGGAGACACAAATCCGACAGCAAGCCTAGGCGGCAGGTTGTCTGCACGTTGACGAACAACACTGAGTTTTGAATAGTGGCTGATCGTGCCTAGGAGGATGGGCTCTCACCACCTGTGGTGGCAGTTTTGTGTGGAGAACAGACGGCAGACGCACGCAGGATCTGGTCTATGAGGTGGCTACTCGCGCGTGTGCTGAGAACTACAGGGGATGGGGTCGTCGAGTGAAGATTGCTACAGAGATGGAAGTTACTACTGCTACAATGGTGGCGTTCACACACGTAGAGCCATCCTTGGCAGTGATGACCTGAGAAGGGTTGAGAACCCACGCAGGGCGGCGACAGCTTGCCCGCAGACTCACGCCCGATGGCGGCACTGAGCGGGAGTCTCACCCAGAACGGAGAACGCAGGTAGGCTCAGAAGCTCTAAGGAGGAGGACCTGTTGCTGATCGCTCGCCCAGAAGCCGGGAGATGAGGAAGGATCAGATGATAGCCGTGTGGCAGTGTCTCTGCATTGAAGCAGTGGTGAACTTGCCATGTCAGGGTTCTGGCCCTTGACGACAGCAGATGTGCTGCAGTTCACCGTGGTCTAACGACGCCCAACACGAGGAGGAAGTGTTGATGGTTGTCCACACACTGGAGACCCAATCATGAAGATGAGGTGTGCTGCTGAGTAGTAGATTGATCACTGGAGCTCGCAGCCGTGATGGCAACTCTATTGCAGGTTCACACAGATGGATCGTGTGAGGACGAGATCGTGAGGGAAGAAGAAGAAAGAAGAGCCTGAACCGGGACCAACCAAACACATCAACCCAAAATGAACCGGGTCCAAGCCCCCTCAATGACTGATACAAGGAGCCACGTGGTGGCCAACGATTGGCCAAGAGAGGTAAATAATTTAGATAACTCACAGTTCTTGTATAATTCATAGAAATTGCCTCGATTATCAGAAAATGACATATAATATACCAAAATGTTCAGAAAAATGTGAAGAACAATATAAAAGTATAATATCAGGCTTTTGAGGAGCTAATATTAGTGATATCATGTAAGATATAGAATGCTTAGTTCATGAGTACTAAATACTAAATGATGATATAAAATTATGGAAAAATGCCAGTAAGTCTATAATCAAGTTTATAATGCATATGATGTAAGATATGGTCATGTTGATGCACGAAGTTATGTAATTTGCTTAGAATGTCTATTTAGGGCTAATAACTCTAAGTAAAATGCAATAAATACATTGGCGATCAATAAATGACAAAATTTACAGAATAAGTTCATATTAGTAATTGGAAGATAATATGTAGATCTGAGATCAGTTTTGTACACGAAATTCATGTTATATGAGGATCACCCTTAATACAAGTGATGTAACCCTAAGATGGTTAATAAAAGTGACATAATGTTAAATATGTTCACATAATAATGTGACACATGAGTATATCCAGTTAATGAAGTATAATCTGGAATATGACATCAGTAAGATAATTATAAGACTAGAATACAAGTAATAATGTACATATCCTAATGAACTAAGTGAAACCCTAAAATGGATTAATTAGGGTTAAGATGAGATGTAAGATGATGAGAATCAGATGACAGTATGTGATCTTGTCTTAACCAGGGGTTTGACCAAGATATAGATGACATGAGGAATATGATGATTAGGTTTGTCTTGATCAAGGTACGCCATTACCTCTTATTTGGCTTATTATACAATATGCTTGTGTTATATCTGTAGTAAAATACTTGGCATATGATATTGGTTGAAATGATTGTTCTTGTATGTTATGTTGCTTGAGCTTTTCCATACTTATGGCTATGAACACATGAAACATAAAGCATCTGATCAATCATATGATAGCACTAAACTCTTTGGTAGTACAATGTATTGAAGAAACATCAAAGCCCTTGGTGGCAGATGTATGAGTTATATGACATGGCCTAAAAACATCAAAGCCCTATGGGAAGATGTACGAGATATATGCTGGAAAATAAGCTTAAAATATGTGTTCTCTTTTGTTATTGAATATCTTTATGCAAGTATACTCTTTTCTTATATTTCTTTATACCTGCCAAGTATTAGTTTTATCTTATTGCCAAGATATGGTGAGAGGTATATAAAAGACACGTATGCGTACTCAGTACAATATTCTTGAATATTGTGCTGACGTGTACCGCATGTAATCTTTTGTTTAGGTTGTGGTTATTCTCTTGAAGATCCAGGATAGTGGGAGTTGTATGGCGAGCTGATTTATAGGTGGACCTATTGTCTTAAGATCCTGTAGTGTAGTTGTAGTACATGTATATGTTAGTACTTTGCTATTCAATATGTAATATCAAATGTTGTAACAATTCATGTTGTAATTATATGTTGAATGGTGAACATGTGTTGTGGTTTGTTTATTGTTCATGTGCACGTGCTACTGATGTATGTTCCTCTGACTCCCTTGATTTTCTTCTTCTTAGCCTTGTGTGGGATGTTTAAATTGGGATTCTCGCTGAGGTGAGGGTTTCAATTTGGATGTCTCACATCAGATTAAGTTTTAGAAAATCCAGGGACATCACAGGTGGTATCAGAGCATGAACAATAGAAAAGCCTGACATTTGCTCATCATGCAACTCAAAACTAAAGAACCATGAAAATAATAATCTTTTAGGGTTATATTAGTCGTCTTTTTGAGACTAGATCTGGCCTAGCCTCTAGGTTAGCACCTAGATGTTTGAGAACTAGGTCTAGACTGGTGCTTGTTGAGTAGCAAGTCCTTAGATGTCGTTCTTTCCTTGTAGTGCAGTGGTATGAAACGTTGAACTATTTGGAAATGACGTGCATCAAGGGAAGAGAAACCCTAGACATATTGTGCACGTTGTCTAGAGTAGCTACACTAGTCTACCCCTTGTTCTCACCCTTTTCACTAGTTTTCATGACACTGTACTCTCTACTATGTGTGGGACACTCGTTTTCTGGATTTGGTTTTTGATTCCAATCAGAACGAACCTCAATAGTTTTCTCTGATTCTTGTTTTATCGGAGAAAAACCATATAATATTTTATTATGTATATGTATTACAAAAATGTGTCCCCACACATGTACGAGTAGGAGGTGACCATGAAACCTAAGTGAAAGTGAATGACATCAGTCTAGAAGAGAGAGTATTTCTAGATTAGATGTCTAGAGCCTTATTAGAATATATGTTAGATGGAATAGATGATATAAGTTTTGATGATATGATGTAAGTCTTACATAAATGACATCAGATGGTTACGATGATCTATGTTTGTCTTCGAGGACTTAAGTTTAGTTTTGGGGTTTTGAGATAAGTTTTGATGATGAAAGTAAATAGGCTTTTATGAGATAAGATATGTTAAGATGAGACAAGTTGTGAATCAGTAAAAGCCTCAATCTCTTTTACGAAGGAGGAACTCTAGTGTTAGGACCAGTTTTGGGGTTAACTCGAGAGAGAGTGAGACCCATTGGGAGAAGGTTAGAGAACCTAAACTGCAAGATATGAGAATTATGAGATATGTGTTATGATATGTCCTAAACTAGACTACTCCTGAGTGATTGAGTTGAGTCGCTTTATGCATGATTCCTATTGTCTTGTTGAACCCTAGATGTCCTTGGGAGGACCAAACCCTAGAGCCAGAGAGAGGTTGGTTATGTTGGTATGTATGCCCTGAGAGCCAATCATGGGATGATTGGTGGGATACATTAATATTGATTTGATAAACATCAAAGGAAAGCTTCCAATTCTTTCTGGTTCAGTCATATGAGATAGTGATAGAACAGATTGAATGTCTAGAGAATGACAATACTCAATGACGTATGCCTTCAGGTTAAGGACCTGAACGATGAGATCATACAGATGCTAAGAGTTTGTACATTCTTGTTATGTCCCTCGTCGGATGTCATTGTGGAAGGTTCATAGACAACAATGACATACAAGACTAGATTGTGGTATTGGTTGATGACAGAATCTCATTAGTCATGATATAGAGATATCAAACCAAACACATAGGTACTTGTTAGAGAACAAGTGTACCAGACAGAACCACCGTGAGTTTGACACATGGAACCATGACATGGTAGTCACAGTCAGTACTCACAGTGATGGTGGTGAGTGTGATTCTTTGACCTGAAATCACTACACTCAACACATGTCATTGGGCACACTTTGACATCATCAAACGCAGTCCTGAAACATGGGTTGTTATAAAGGTGATGATTGGGTGGCTTTGAAACATGGGGCTTTTGAGGGGTGAGTGATAGATATGGGATTTGTCCCTCCTGAGGGAGTTTGATATCCAAGGCCACTTGATGAGTAGGATTGAGATAGGCGTGCACACGCATGTGTGAATCAGTATGTGATATTGATGTCATACATATCTCCTTCAATCTACTCTGAGATCAAGAAAGTGAATGAATGTTGATAGGATGACTGTTCCATGCCTCGAGTTCATTCGGGATATCAGTGACAAAGGAATTATACATTCACTGTAACACCATTCATGAATTGTAGGATTGAAAGTTGTTCTCCAACTTTCTATTTCACTTGGGTAGCACTAATGTGTGACTAGGCACCACTCTTTGCTTGTGAAGTCATAAGTGTTATGGACTTTCACTGCCAACGTGAAAAAGGACCTGTAGGGTCACACACATAGGATTTAACCTGGAAGAGGAGTTTTGTCAACAAACAATGTTTAGATTGATTACTAAAGGAGTTTAGTAGTTCAATTAAACACTCAATTAATTGATAGCTCAATATCATAATGTTCAAGGTGTTGGACATATTGATTGGAGTATCAGATTGATTGAAACTGCAATTGACTATTTCTGCACAGTCTGCACTCCCAACCGATCGGCTCATGTGATGAACCGGTCGGCTGAGGTTGCTGAACCGGTCGGCTCAAGTGTTGAGCCGATCGGCTCAAGTCCAGGGTGAACCGATTGCATCAAGTGTTGAAACGATCGATTCAACTGGTGCAACCGAGCAACTTGGGAAAGTAGGATTGGTGAGACTTTTCCTTTCGTTTCAATTGCCCAATTTGATTGGGAAATAGGATTGGTATTCGATACCAATTGGAAACAAAAGAAGGAAAGTCAATCTGTAACTGACTAGGAACCCCAACCGACCGGTTCACTTGTGAACTGACCGGTTGAGGTGTCCCAACCGACCGATTCACTTGTGAACCGATCAGTTCAAGGTCCCAACAGACCGTTTCACTTGTGAACCGATCGGTTCAGGTTGCGAGTTGGTTGCTTTTGTGGAAAATCTCGAACCCTTCTACTCCTTCTTTTAGTCCCATATTGCTGGGGACAGAGAACCCTGTCTCATGACCCGCCTATATATATAAGGGTATTCGGGGTTCTCAAAGTACAACTCAATGCAACCAGTTGTTCTTCAAAGTTGTCGTTCTCTCTGGTTTTGGTAACCGAGAGAGAGCCCGAGCAAGTGCTTCCCGCAAAGGGAGGTGCAACAAGGGAAGGACAACTGCAGTTGCAACTGGAGGCAGGAGAGTGTGTTGGCGACTAGTACGTCAACAGGAGGGTGCGACTCCTTCCACTTTCTTGTGGGACAAGGAGTGTGGAGTTCTAGGTGGTCCATGTGGACTACTACAGAGGCGGGAAGACACTGCTGCTCAGGAGGACAACTGTCATCCGACAGTTCGGTAGGAGGAGGAGGAGTCAGCCCCGGTGCCACCAGGAGCTGCACAGACGCCGTCCAAGACCGGAGTTGAAGACTGCGTATTGCGCGAGGTATTATCCCCGAGCAAGCCTCGGGACAAGGTATGACTCCACAAACCATCCTTTCCTATTATATAGACGTTGACGCGTTTCCTCATGCTGGGTTTGGGGGAGAAAATATTTGTTTCCACTGCCTTCTCTGCGTCCCCTAAAACCCAACAGTGGTATCAGAGCCACATCAACTGCTCTATATTTTAGGAATATCGATATGATCGATTTTGGTTTGTCGCCTTTATTTATTGCATACGATGTGAATAATATTGGATTTATGCATGTCCAATCCTAAATCCACAAATCCCAAATTACATATATGATATGTATTATTAATGCACTCGATACGCGTCGCCCTTAAACGTGTTTTGTGGTGGATGTGTGTAGCATGATTATGACCTATAAACCCCTATCTGTGTGTGGTTGTTTGTGGTTGCTTGCATCTCGGTCTGCACACCGATCTTCCCTCTCTTATTCCTAATGTAACTTGAAATAATTCGAGATTCTTTCCTACCTTTTCTCCCCCCGAATGTAACTCGGGGTTTCCCTTTTAAGCAATGTAAAATAGGATAGATTTTATTTCCTGTTATGTCAAAGACCGACGGACATCTGACGACAGCTGAAACGATCGGTTCAAGGTGTGAACCGATCGGTTGACGTTCCAGACGATCGGTTCAAGGAGTGAACCGATCAGTTGACAACCGGTTCGAGGAGCAAGACGAGCGGGTGGCGGCCATGAAGAGATGCATGACGACCAAGCGAACCGATCTGTTGGAGGAGCCAACCGATCGGCTGGTGGCACCTAGACGACTGGCTGGAGAGAACAGATCATTCATGTGATGAGATGATCTACTCAGAAGGAAAAGGCACAGAGTTCATCTTGTACAGGTTGCATGCATGTGATGTAGACCTAGATGACCGTGATTCCTCTTGGCTCGAGGAATCACATTAGGATGGCCATAATCATCGCCTTTTTATCATTTGTGCATGTTTTATGTGGGATATAGCATGTATATGATACGTACTATGTATTGTGGTGATTGGATATGTATATGTATATAAAAACCAAATCCCTCATTAAAATATTAAGTTTTAGATGACTTCCAAATGTGACACACGTGAAAAGCTTGATCGACCAAGTGTGGGCACACCCTAGTGTGGTGCACCGTCTATCTCGTGGAAGTGTGAAGGATGAATGTGTGGGTCTGCCCTAGCAGGGTGCATGTTCATCGTGTTTGCTTTGGGTCGGACTTAACAAGGTGACCTAGATAGGATCTAGCGCCTTGAGGCATGGAGATGATCATTGCAAGGAGTTTTATATGACATCTTATTAAGAGTTGCATATGATGCAATTGGCAAAAGTTGCCTACCTGAGAGATCTAATTTGTGGGTGATCATCCCTAGCTGACTCATGACTTAGAGGATTTCAAGATCTTGCCCACTAGAAGGTTGTACGCTGCAATCTTCCGAATTGATGGTGAGGGCTATCAATTTGAAGTAAAATAGTGGGAGCGATAATCAATTAAAGGCCTAATTTTTATCGTCAACTTTTCAAATCAATCAAATAAGTCAAAAGAGCTTTCGACTAAAAATGCATATATTTCCTTTTATTAAAATAAATGGTTAATCAACAAATCACTTTATTTGTGATCGGTCTTTGAGACCAACAAATTAAATGGGAATAATTCCACGATTGGTTAGGATGATGAGAAGTGTTCTCAATCAAAGAGCGAAAGCTCTAAGTCCTAGTTATACCAAGACCAGATGAACTCAATCCCACCACATCAATGGCTGAAAGTATGCTTGTGGAAGCATACCGAAGAAGACATTGATGAGGAGTGCTTGATGTTGTGTTCTCTGAACTATGAGTTGCAGAGACAACATGAGACATATGATGTCTCCAAGACACTGTCCTAGTATATCATGACAGAAGGAGATCCAGTATGGTATTCACACACTCAATATGATTGGGTATGTGGAAATACCTGACTAAGAAGGATTCCCTCTAAGCCAAGAGTTGGCTATCGGTATGATACTGAAAATGTTGCGAGAATCATATAATTCATGGTAAGCTACAACATGAACAATTTTGACAAGCGTTGACAGAGTTGTTGGACATGTTGAGGATAGTAGAGGTAAATATGAAGAAAGACAAACCATAATCTTTGATGTGATCAAAGAAAAGGTAAGTCTTAAGGGCAAGGGCAAGGGCAAAGCAAAGAAGTGTTCTGATGCTAGCCAACAACCCAAGCCGTCTTCAACCTCAAGGCACATGGGAAAGGGTGTATGAAGGAATTGCCCTCTATATCTGAAAGAACAAAAGAAGATGAAGGTGGGGATGGAGATCTCCACCTAAGGTATCATGAAATGAACCACTTCTTTATCTGAGGTATATGATACCAAGATATGGATCTATCATATATGATATGCAAGATCCGCAAAGAAGTGATGGCCATTGTGAAAGGACCAAGAAAGGAGTACCCATCAATGGAGCAAATGTTGTTGTCATAGATAGGAGTACCTTTCAGTTTATTTCAGCCTAAAGGGCACGAAATAGAGTTGAGAACTGCTATTTCAATTTTTGCATATTGTATGACAATTATGGAAATTAATAAAGTTGATGTTTCAATCTTAAAGATATGATCTTTGTGGAAATGCCGTGTTTATCTTGTGATACATGGTATGCATAAGATAAAATGATACCTAAAGTTATTGATAACTCAAACAAACAACTTAGCATCAATGATGAGAAATTCATTTCTAGTTTCCATGTGATGGATAAATCTAGACTCTTTTGGTTAGAGAACCAGTAAGAGACATGAATCTCTTGTACATGATTAATCAATCTTCACTAATGGTAGTGGGAGAATGATTATCCTATTAGGTATAATACATGTGATGTATTTACATACCTATTGGAACAAATGCTAATACTTCAAATGGTGAATATCTTGAAGTGTTCAAGATTATCATAGATGAAGTGCAAATTTGGTAAAGTGTTAATTCTTGATGAGATCAATGAATGAAATACTTGGAACAAATGTTTGAGATCCTTATGAGTAGTTATGATAGTGTATCTTAATGAACTCATGATTAATGCATGGTGATGTCTAAATCAAGAAGGAATCATACTCTAAGGAGTTAGAGAATGATTATCAAATAACTAAATTCTTCTTAATAAAAGAATACCCCTCACTAATGAAAGAAATTAAGAATCACAAGGGCTGTGAGTTCTTATATCCTTGACAGATACACCTCAATTGTCTATGTGATCAGTTGTTCATGTGATGAGTCAACTATCTAGATGAATATGAGGAACCAAATTTTGAGTTATGGTTTATGACCATTACATCCTAAATGACATTGACGTGTATTTTACTACGCGCTAAAAATGCAAGTGTACGTGTCGAGTAATATAGGCCTTTGTGAGGCCCGAGTCGAACACAGGGATACGTTGAACTATTGGAGACTCCTTCTAACTATTTGCGATCAGCTAAACCGGATAACAAAGTAGGGTTTGTTGTTGAAATTAAAAGAAAATAAAAATAAAACAAAGAAAACAATCGATTAAAGGTTAATTTAATCAATTCAAAAGGATATCTTTAGGATTGCGGTTTCACCGCGGGTCGACATTGCATTAGGTTTCATATAACTCCTCAATCTTCTCTCTCTATCTGGGTAGTGGCCTGAAAATAGAATTACCCACTGTCGTGGTGTAATTCACTACTTAGGTTTAGGTTGATTCCACCGTCGTAGTAATCATTCCCCTAAACTAAGCGCATTACAGCCGATCTCTCAGTTGCCACCATTAATTTTACACCTCCTTTGTCAAGGGATTTATCGATTAATGTAGGTTTTGTCTCTTTTCAACCGTTAATCCTTCTGTCGAAGTGATTAAGGGCATTAAGTTATTATTATGGTGATCAAGCATAACAATATATGGAGAAAACGAAACTATACCACAGATTTAAGAGAGAAAATATAAATTATTAATATAAAACTGTCATACAATGCATTCCCGGGCTACTCCCGGTCCTAAAGATGGAGGGGATTAGCCCCGCATGTTCATCTCGCACAAATATATGGTAGAAATAGGGGAAATCATATGAAAAACGTGAATTGACTGGGAAAACCCCTGAACGGAGGAGAACCGGTGGATCCTTTGTGTAGAACACGAGCTTTCCCGCCTCTCGGTGGTGAAATTCGTCTTCGACAGCGTCCGGATCGACAGGGATGAGCTTCTAGCCTTCGTTCTCTTTTTTCTAGGTCCTCGGCACTTGTCCAATGGCAAAAAAATAAGATGATCTCGTCTGGGCGGCCGTCATTAGGTATAAGTCCCTAATTAGGTCGTCAATTAACTCCAGCCGTCTGATTGAGATCGAAATGAATCCAACGCATATCTGCCGGTGTCGATACCATCGACGCGAGTCGATGGTATCGTCCCGGTGTAGTAGCGATAGCCTTCTTGTCTTTTCGTCCGAGTGCATGTATCCATCTCGATACCATCGACTAGGGTCGATGGTATCGACTCTCTGTAGCGTCGGTTTTTTCGTTTAGCGACGCTGTAGCCTCCATGCGTCGATGGTATCGACAGAAGCAGATACTTGTTTTTCCTGAAATTCCAAGACAAGACCAAATAAATCCACACAAATTATGATAATGTGATAATTAATGCTCAAAAATGATAAAACTAAGGGGATTTGACATAAAATGATGGCAAAGACCGAAATGAGTGAATTATGCAATATTGACCATAAAAATGACTAATAAGAGCACAAAACACATATCAAAAAGGTCTATAAATGCGACTCAAAATCATCGCATCAAACTCCCCTAAGCTTAAACATTGCTCGCCCTGGAGCAACTAATCCTTAGAATAGAATTGCAGATGTCAACTGAAAAACAACACACCAACCCCACATCCCATGTGACTCCCACTGAACATTCTCAAACCGGCCTTCTCTAACCACAGAACGGTAATTACCCTAAAGGCGACAGTAATCATCAATAAAAGAAATTATCCTCCAAACAGATGAACACTATCACATAAGGCAGTTAACATAATACAATTCGCCGATTCAACATTGGTGCATCTTGTGATCGCCTATACTACGTTGCTCGCCCTAACTACCATCTACATGGAAGCCGTTCTCCTGATAATCATTAGTGAGGAGAAATTCACGGTGGCCTACCAATCTGAGCAATGGGTGGACGAAAATGGGTGGCTCATGGAAGAACTTGGAAGTATTGTACAGTTTCAATATGCATAATACAAAAATGTCCTAAATGATGCCAATGCACATTAAAAATGCCCTCATGCCTAAAATTGGGTGAAATGATGCATGCACTAACCTTCCACCTCAAAATGAGATGGATGTCTAATCAAATTACATCATGTACTCAATTTCCTGTAATGCGAGTGATATCCTGTTCCTTTCTCCCTCTTATTTCACTTCCTTCTGAATTCTCTCTCTTTTTTTCTTTTTATTTTTTTTTATTTCAGATTTTCAGAATTTTTTTCCATAACTTGACGTGTACACTTGCGTTTTACTACCTGGTGTTCGACTCGGGCCTCACAAAGGCCTATATTACTCGACGCGTACACTTGTGTTTTTGCATTTTTTGGGTCAAAATTCTGAAAATCTGAAATAAAAAGAAAAGAAAAGATAGAGTTGTTCCAACTACCTGGTGTATCATGCGGATGGGTAACTTGACCGGTGAAAAACTTGACGTGTATTTTACTACGCGCTAAAAATGCAAGTGTACGCATCGAGTAATATAGGCCTTTGTGAGGCCCGAGTCGAACACATGGATACGTTGAACTATTGGAGACTCCTACTAACTATTAGCGATCAGCTAAACCGGATAACAAAGTAGGGTTTGTTGTTGAAATTAAAAGAAAATAAAAATAAAACAAAGCAACCAATCGATTAAAGGTTAATTTAATCAATTCAAAAGGATATCTTTAGGATTGCGGTTTCACCGCGGGTCGACATTGCATTAGGTTTCATATAACTCCTCAATCTTCTCTCTCTATCCGGGTAGTGGCCTGAAAACAGAATTACCCACTATCGTGGTGTAATTCACTACTTAGGTTTAGGTTGATTCCACCGTCGTAGTAATCATTCCCCTAAACTAAGCGCATTACAGCCGATCTCTCAGTTTCCACCATTAAATTTACACCTCCTTTGTCAAGGGATTTAACGATTAATGTAGGTTTCATCTCTTTTCAACCGTTAATCCTTCTGTCGAAGTGATTAAGGGCATTAAGTTATTATTATGGTGATCAAGCATAACAATATATGGAGAAAACAAAACTATACCACTGATTTAAGAGAGAAAATATGAATTATTAATATAAAACTGTCATACAATGCATTCCCAGGCTACTCCCGGTCCTAAAGATGGAGGGGATTAGCCCCGCATATTCATCTCGCACAAATACATGGTAGAAATAGGGGAAATCATATGAAAAATGTGAATTGACTGGGAAAATCCCTGAACGGAGGAGAACCGGTGGATCCTTTGCGTAGAACACGAGCTTTACCGCCTCTCGGTGGTGAAATTCGTCTTCGGAAGCGTCCAGATCGACAGGGATGAGCTTCTGGCCTCCGTTCTCCTTTTTTCTCGGTCCTCGGCACTTGTGCGATGGCAAAAAAATAAGATGATCTCGTCTGGGCGGCCGTCATTAGGTATAAATCCCTTATTAGGTCGTCAATTAACTCCAGCCATCCGATTGAGATCGAAATGAATCCAACACATATCTGCCGGCGTCGATACCGTCGACGCGAGTCGATGGTATCGACCCGGTGTAGTAGCGACAGCCTTCTTGTCTTTTCGTCCGAGTGCCTGTATCCATCTCAATACCATCGACTAGGGTCGATGGTATCGACTCTCTGTAGCGTCGATTTTGTCGTTTAGCGATGCTGTAGCCTCCATGCGTCGATGGCATCGACTTGGGTGTCATTGGTATCGACTCTGTCCTGCTCCTTTCGGCTGGCAACCTGTAGCCTTGTCGATGGTATCGACTTCCGTCGATGGTATCGACGGAAGAAGATACTTGTTTTTCTTGAAATTCCAAGACAAGACCAAATAAATCCACACAAATTATGATAATGTGATAATTAATGCTCAAAAATGATAAAACTAAGGGGATTTGACATAAAATGATGGCAAAGACCGAAATGAGTGAATTATGCAATATTGACCATAAAAATGACTAATAAGAGCACAAAACACATATCAAAAAGGTCTATAAATGCGACTCAAAATCATCGCATCAAACTCCCCTAAGCTTAAACATTGCTCGCCCTCGAGCAACTAATCCTTAAAATAGAATTGCAGATGTCAACTGAAAAACAACACACCAACCCCACATCCCATGTGACTCCCACTGAACATTCTCAAACCGGCCTTCTCTAACCACATAACGGTAATTACCCTAAAGGCGACAATAATCATCAATAAAAGAAATTATCCTCCAAACAGATGAACACTATCACATAAGGAAGTTAACATAATACAATTTGCCGATTCAACATTGGTGCATCTTGCGATCGCCTATACTACGTTGCTTGCCCTAACTACCATCTACATGGAAGCCGTTCTCCTGATAATCATTAGTGAGGAGAAATTCACGGTGGCCTACCAATCCGAGCAACGGGTGGACGAAAATGGGTGGCTCATGGAAGAACTTGGAAGTATTATACAGTTTCAATATGCATAATACAAAAATGTCCTAAATGATGCCAATGCACATTAAAAATGCCCTAATGCCTAAAATTGGGTGAAATGATGCATGCACTAACCTTCCACCTCAAAATGAGATGGACGTCTAATCAAATTACATAATGTACTCAATTTCCTGTAATGCGAGTGATATCATGTTCCTTTCTCCCTCTTATTTCACTTCCTTCTGAATTCTCTCTCTTTTTTTTTTTCAGATTTTCAGAATTTTTTTCTTTAGCCCACATATCCATAATTGCTTAAGGACAAGTTTATTGGGCTATTTTCTTCATGCTTGGAAATCTTTGCAATATTCAGAAGGTATGGAACAGTTTAATTCACCTTTGAGGAAAAATTGGGATACATGGTGTATTTTATGCATGAATATCATGAGTGCAACTACATGGCATGCACCTAACGATAATGTGCATGAATCCCTATATTTTTTTCTTTTTATGCACAAGTATGGAAAAATATCAATGCGAGTCCTATCTAAATGCTATGCACACAAGAAGGAATTAAAACTGCACTTTACTTCCAATTCTTAGGTGGATTATGGAAAAATGAAGTGGAATGATCACAAGATTAAATGACTGAACCTTAGAAAGATCTTATGTGTCCCTCCTTACTGACCTGTGTAGTGGTTTAGAGGGTTCTCTCTCTTACATCCAATTAAGGTCTCATTACCGTTTGGTTAAGTTAGGCTCAAACAACCATTACTGTCCACTTTTCATGAATCCATAGGAGTACAGGTGTGAAATGTTGTTTTAAAGTTGACATAATCAATCATTTTCGTAGGATGTGTTCCCCAAGGTCAACCAAAGCAAGCTATCCAAAGACACAATTTTTTTTAAATTTCCCTTAAATTTCCCATGAACAAACAACAAGATGACAAACTTTTACGACATCCACAGTTACACTAGATAGCACGTGGATCCTACAAAAACTAAAAATGCAAGAAACAAATAACACTGCTAAAAACTAAAAACAATAAAAGAAAAGATAGAGTTGTTCCAACTACCCCCCTAAGCTTGAATTTGACTATGGCCTCATAGTAAAAAACAAACTTAAGATTGGAACAGAGATACCCGATCAGTCTTGTGGAGGCAGAGGTGGGTACTGTGGGGACGTAGGATCTTAAGAAGGATACTCCCCCTGGAAGCTCGGATCATAATGGGTCCTCGGCGGAGGCTGTGGATAGCCTCCAAAGTAGCTCTGACTCCAGTAGTGGTCGTAGAAGGGCTCCTGTTGCATCTCCATCCGTTGCAACCGATTGTGTATCTGCTGTTGGTTGTCGAGGAGGAGACGTTCATTCTTGAACATCGCCCTTTGGTTGTCAAGTAACCGGTTCGTAGTATCCTGAATACCGGTATACATATCTAGATGCTGCTGCTGTGTCTGATGTATGTCCTGCATCATCGTATACATGCCTTGCATTGAGTAGACATCCTCGCTTGGCTGCGAGGGCTGCGGCGGTGGAGATGGAGGTCGTGATGATGATGATGCACCTGGATGCATCTGAGGATGCTTCTGGGGTGCTACTCATGCTCGAAGAGGTGTGAATGCCTCCTCTTCCTCCTCAGCCTCGCCTTCTTGTCCGTTGTTGCCTCCTTCTTCATCGCCGCCTTCTTCCTCATCGGAGTCGATGGCTATGATCGGCCATCTGAAATGTTGTGCGCCCTCGATGTTGAAGACGGGATCCGGCAGTGTGCATTCCTGGTAAGCGTGGTTGACGTGGCAGTGCGCGTACGCCAACCCATCTCGTAGAAGAATGAGGTTAGAACTGTGCAGATGTTGCACGTTCACCTTACTCTTCATGGAAAGCGGAGTCATGGACTGGAAATTCAGTCCCAAGTACGACGCTAGTTTGGTGATGAGCCCTCCAAAATGGATCGGAGCCTTCCTCGTACTCCTCTTCACCGCCAGGACGCGCTGCAGGAAGAACACACCCCAGTTGCATTCTTGACGCTTCAGGAGCATGTAGAGAAAGAAAGGGTCGCTCTCCTGAAACTTGTTCAATGCTAGATCGCTCCGAGCAAAGAAAGTGAAGCTCAACATCCGGTGTAGGACCCGGATGAAGGGGTGCTCAAAATCCGCTACTGCCGCATTGTGGTAGCTCACTGTCTTTCCCGCCGGCACTGTCACTAGCTCGGCGAAGATCTTGTCGTAGTCGGTGCGGGAATCCGGGCACCAGTGATCGTGTTGAGAATGGTTCCAGTTGAAGATGTCATTGAACTGCTCAAGTGTGATGTTGTAGTCGATGTTGAACAGCCGAAATGACACCCGACCCTTGATCCACTCACGATCAGAAGCAACTACGTCGTTGGGCTCGACGCAGACGTCAAGGGACACCATGAACTCAGCCACCAGCTCCTTGTAGGTGGGCCATTCGCCGAAAAATGGCTGCCCATCCGCATGATACTCCAACTCGTCGTCCTGTCTGCCGGTGTGACGTGCTTGTCCTGCCAGCACATAGGCCAAGTTGGCCTCAAATCCAAGCTCTTGGATCATTCCCCGGTCCACATACCGGGTCGGTTCGATCTTCCGCTTCATGATTTCCTCATAGACCTTCCTCACCTCCACGGATGGGTGAACTAGGTGCGGACGTGAGACTGAAGCAGTAGGGGGTGGCACAAACTCCGCGATCTCCATAGGATTCGCGCGAGAGGACGATGCTCCGGCGACATGCACCATTATTGCAAGAAAGATGGGATTAGAAGAAAAAAAGCTCGGGGAAGATGGTGAATTGATTCTGCGCTCGGTGAAGATCCTTGCTCGATGTTGTTTCTCTTCGATCTGGGATGGCTCGGGGGAGTGCTCGGCGCAAAGGAGGACGTTCACTCTGAAGGTGTGACGTCAAATGACGTAATAACTATCCTTATATAGACTTGGCCGGCGCTACTGTTGACCCGTCGATACCATCCGCCTCCCTCGCGAGTATCGACGGCTGACGATTGTTGGATCGTGAAACCCGGATTGCTGACCTGTCGATACCATCGACGCAAGTCGATAGTATCGACGCAGCAACCGGATCACTGACGTGGACTTCGCGATCGCCGTCGATGTCGTTGTGCGGATCGGTGACATGGATGGTCGATACCATCGATAGGAGTCGATGGTATCGACTTGACTTCATTGTGACACCGCCACTTTTTCACTTCAACCTGTGACCATGTCGATACCATCGACGAGGCCGTCGATGGTATTGAGTTGACTGAGACAAATCGCTCTGAACTTCTCCAGAGATCTCGATGGCATCGACTACTGTGTCGATACCATCGACAGTTGTTGCGCGACCTGCCTGTAGGTATGTCGATACCATCGACGAGACCGTCGATAGTATCGACTCAGAACGAACCTTGCAGTTGTCAACCTGAACCTATGTCGATACCATCGACCAGTGTGTCGATGGTATCGACCCTGCCTCAGCTTGCACAATGAACAAACGGATCAAGGTATCTTCTTTACACTAAAAATTGAATGAAAATAAAGCAACCTATGATTATAATTAAATTATCCTAATGTACCGATGGTTGGGTTGCCTCCCAACAAGCACCCTTATTTAACGTCTTAGGCTAGACGGTATGAAGCTCATCATCCTTTCACATTGGAGACTGCGCTTAGAGGATCATGCGGTAATTTGAATTCAACTCGATCTCCTCCAATTCCCAAGGACAAAGTACCTCTCCCTAAGGCAGTCACGACGTCCGTCGTTGCTTGAAACGGTCTTCCTAGAAGAATTTCACAGCTTTGGAGCGGTGGCATATCAATAACAACAAAATCCACCGGGAATATGAATCTATCCACTTTGACGAGCACATCCTCACACACTCCATATGGTCTCACGATAGACCCATCTGCTAATTCAATTGTTGCGGCTGACCTCTTTATCTCTTTTAACCCCAGCTTTTGAAATGTCGCCAAAGGCATGAGATTTATGCTAGCGCCGGAATCACATTGCGCTTTAGGAAAATGTCGACCACCTATTCAGCACGGAATGTAAAAACCTCCTGGGTCTTTTCTCTTCTTTGGCGAACTCCCGTGTATCATAGAGCTCACCGTCTCATTCATCCGAAAAATATCATCGTCTTTTATCTGCCTCTTCTTATTAATGATTTCCTTGATGAACCTCCCATAGGCGGGTACTTTCTCGATCATCTCCACTAATGGAATATTGATGTGGAGTTTTCGGAATATCTCCAGGAATTTCTTAAAATGATGATGCTCTTTCTTTGACTTAGGATTAACCAAATTTGAAACATCTGCTGCCTCAGCGCGCCTGTGAGGTGGCACATATGAGCTTTTCAGGGGCACCTCCCCCAAGCTTGCTTCAATCACTCCCTCCGACGTGGGCTTTGGTGAGACAACCTCAATGGTAATAGCTTGTTGTGGTTTCTCTCTCACATTCGCTATCTCCGCATGTGCACAAACAACCTGCAATTCTTCTTCTTGCCTACATGGAGATACGATATTCATAACTCTCTCTGATTTTCTGAAGAAAGGGTTCCCGCCCGGCAATCCATAGTAAGTGCGTGGATACGGTATTGCCGGTGTCGCATGCATATTGAAAGTCATTTTTCTTTCTTCTACAACTTCTTGCACCTGAAATTCCTCCTCATTACTCACCACAGACATATACTTGACCTGATGGTGTACTTGAGCCACGTTCGCATTCTCGGCTGGTTTCTGTTGATTGGCGTGCTTGATTGCCGCCACTTCACTCGAAATCTGTGCCACGGTGGTTTCCAATGGCCGCATTTGTGCTCCATGGCTTTGGAGCGTCTGCCCAAACTTGGTTAGAATATCACCTTGAGATTGCAATTGCTTACCAAACATGGCCATCATCTCTTGGTTTTGTTGTACCATTTGACTCAGTAGTTCAGTGTTCTTATCCTCGACTCTTGGTTGTGGCTTGGCATCCGGATCCTGCAGAAAATTATTCGGATCCTTCCATGAAAACTTTTTGTCCTTTCTCCATGAGTAGTCCTTGTTTCTATAGCCCTGTTGTTGCATAAATTTCACTTGGGCCTCCTCATCTTCAGATGCATCTTCCTTAGTTAGCAGCTTCTTGGCTAGAAGATCTAACTTATCGTTCAGCTCCCTAACTATTCTAGATTCGCCAGCAGCCTTGACCTATTCCATGACACCTCTGTCACCCCATGACTGTTTCCTAGCCATGTTCTTTAATATCTCCCAACATCAGGTATTTGTATTATTCAGAAAGAATCCAGATCCAGCTGAATCAAGGTTACTTCTATCGTGCTCGGAGAGAGCAAAATAGAAGATTTTCACTTGTGTCTCTTTATCCAGCCCGTGATGACGGACACCTCCTCAACATAACCTGAAATCCCTCCTGAGAAGACTAACAACATGATTAGAAAGATTCACAATTTCACCCAACAGGCCGGTGAAACATATTCTGAGACCTGGGAGCGATTTCAGGTTATGTTGAGGAGGTGTCCGCATCACAGGCTGGATAAAGAGACACAAGTGAAAATCTTCTATTTTGCTCTCTCCGAGCACGATAGAAGTAACCTTGATTCAGCTGGATCCGGATTCTTTCTGAATAATACAGATACCCGATGTTGGGAGATATTAAAGAACATGGCTAGGAAACAGTCATGGGGTGACAGAGGTGTCGTGGAACAGGTCAAGGCTGCTGGTGAATCTAGAATAGTTAGGGAGCTGAACGATAAGTTAGATCTTCTAGCCAAGAAGCTGCTAACTAAGGAAGATGCATCTGAAGATGAGGAGGGCCAAGTGAAATTTATGCAACAACAGGGCTATAGAAACAAGGACTACTCATGGAGAAAGGACAAAAAATTTTCATGGAATGATCCGAATAATTTTCTGTAGGATCCGGATGCCAAGACACAACCAAGAGTCGAGGATAAGAACACTGAACTACTGAGTCAAATGGTACAACAAAACCAAGAGATGATGGCCATGTTTGGTAAGCAGTTGCAATCTCAAGGTGATATTCTAACCAAGTTTGGGCAGACGCTGCAAAGCCATGGAGCACAAATGTGGGCATTGGAAACCACTGTGGCACATATTTCGAGTGAAGTGGTGGCAATCAAGCACGCCAATCAACAGAAACCAGCCGAGAATGCGAACGTGGCTCAAGCACACCATCAGGTCAAGTATATGTCTGTGGTGAGTAATGAGGAGGAATTTCAGGTGCAAGAAGTTGTAGAAGAAAGAAAAATGACTTTCAATATGCATGCGACACCGGCAATACCGTATCCACACACTTACTATGGATTTGCAGGCGGAAAACCTTTCTTTAGAAAATCAGAGAGAGTTATGAATATTGTATCTCCATGTAGGCAAGAAGAAGAATTGCAGGTTGTTTGTGCACGTGCGGAGACAGCGAACGTGAGAGAGAAACGACAACAAGCTGTTACAATTGAGGTTGTCTCGCCAAAGCCCACGTCGGAGGGAGTGATTGAAGCAAGCTTGGGGGAGGTGCCCCCGAAAAGCTCATATGTGCCCCCTCACAGGCGCACTGAGGCAGCAGATGTTTCAAATTTGGTTAATCCTAAGTCAAAGAAAGAGCATCGTCATTTTAAGAAATTCCTGGAGATATTCCGAAAACTCCACATCAATATTCCATTAGTGGAGATGATCGAGAAAGTACCCGCCTATGGGAGGTTCATCAAGGAAATCATCAATAAGAAGAGGCGGATAAAAGACGATGATATTTGTCGGATGAATGAGACAGTGAGCTCTATGATACACGGGAGTTCGCCAAAGAAGAGAAAAGACCCAGGAGGTTTTTACATTCCGTGCTCAATAGGTGGTCGACATTTTCCTAAAGCGCAATGTGATTCCGGTGCTAGCATAAATCTCATGCCTTTGGCGACATTTCAAAAGCTGTGGTTAAAAGAGATAAAGAGGTCAGCCGCAACAATTGAATTAGCAGATGGGTCTATCGTGAGACCATATGGAGTGTGTGAGGATGTGCTCATCAAAGTGGATAGATTCATATTCCCGGTGGATTTTGTTGTTATTGATATGCCACCACTCCAAAGCTGTGAAATTCTTCTAGGAAGACCGTTTCAAGCAACAGCGGACGTCGTGACTGCCTTAGGGAGAGGTACTTTGTCCTTGGGAATTGGAGGAGATCGAGTTGAATTCAAATTACCGCATGATCCTCTAAGCGCAGTCTCCAATGTGAAAAGATGATGAGCTTCATACCATCTAGACTAAGACGTTAAATAAGGGCGCTTGTTGGGAGGCAACCCAACCATCGGTACATTAGGATAATTTAATTATAATCATAGGTTGCTTTATTTTCGTTCAATTTTTAGTGTAAAGAAGATACCTTGATCCGTTTGTTCATTGTGCAGGCTGAGGCAGGGTCGATACCATCGACACACTGGTCGATCGTATCGACATAGGTTCAGGTTGACAACTGCAAGGTTCGTTCTGAGTCGATACTATCGACGGTCTCGTCGATGGTATCGACAGACCTACAGGCAGGTCGCGCAACAACTGTCGATGGTATCGACACAACAGTCGATGCCATAGAGATCTCTGGAGAAGTTTAGAGCGATTTGTCTCAGTCAACTCGATACCATCGACGGCCTTGTCGATGGTATCAACATGGTCACAGGTTGAAGTGAAAAAGTGGCGGTGTCACAATGAAGCCAAGTCGATACCATCGACTCCTGTCGATGGTATCGACCATCCATGTCACCGATCCGCACAACGACATCGACGGCGATCGCGAAGTCCACGTCAGCGATCTGGGTGCTGCGTCGATACTATCGACTTGCGTCGATGGTATCGACAGGTCAGCAATTAGGGTTTCACGATCCAGCAATCGTCAGCCGTCGATACTCGCGAGGGAGGAGGATGGTATCGACGGGTCAACAGTAGCACCGGCCAAGTCTATATAAGGAGAGTTATTACGTCATTTGACGTCACACCTTCAGAGTGAACTTCCTCCTTTGCGCCGAGCACTCCCCCGAGCCATCCCAGATCGAAGAGCAACAACATCGAGCAAGGATCTTCACCGAGCGGAGAATCAATTCTCCATCTTCCCCGAGCTTTTTTTTCTTCTAATCCCATCTTTCTTGCAATAATGGTGCATGTCGCCAGAGCATCGTCCTCTCGCGTGAATCCTATGGAGAACACGGAGTTTGTGCCACCCCCTACTGCTTCAGTCTCACGTCCGCACCTGGTTCACCCATCCGCGGAGGTGAGGAAGGTCTATGAGGAAATCATGAAGCAGAAGATCGAGCCGACCCGGTATGTGGACCGGGGAATGATCCAAGAGCTTGGATTTGAGGCCAACTTGGCCTATGTGCTGGAAGGACAAGCACATCACACCGGCATACAGGACGACGAGTTGGAGTATCATGCGGATGGGCAGCCATTTTTCGGCGAATGGCCCACCTACAAGGAGCTGGTGGCGGAGTTCATGGCGTCCCTTGACGTCTGCGTTGAGCCCAACGACGTAGTTGCTTCTGATCGTGAGTGGATCAAGGGCCGGGTGTCATTCCGGCTGTTCAACATCGACTACAACATCACGCTTGAGCAGTTCAATGACATCTTCAACTGGAACCATTCTCAACACGATCACCGGTGCCCAGATTCCCGTACCGACTACGACAAGATCTTTGCCGAGCTAGTGACAGTGCCGGCGGGAAAGACAGTGAGCTACCACAATGCGGAGGTAGCGGATTTTGAGCACCCCTTCGTCCGGGTCCTACACCGGATGTTGAGCTTCACTTTCTTTGCTCGGAGCGATCTAGCATTGAGAAAGTTTCAGGAGAGCGAACTTTTCTTTCTCTACATGCTCCTGAAGCGTCAAGAATGCAACTGGGGTGCGTTCTTCCTGCAGCGCGTCCTGGCGGTGAAGAGGAGTACGAGGAAGGCTCCAATCCATTTTGGTGGGCTCATCACCAAACTGGAGTCGTACTTGGGACTGAATTTCCAGTCCATGACTCTGCTTTCCACGAAGAGTAAGGTGAACGTGCAACATCTACCCCGTTCTAACCTCATTCTTCTACGAGATGGGTTGGCGTACGCGCACTGCCACGTCAACCACGCTTACCGGGAATGCACACTGCCGGATCCCGTCTTCAACATCAAGGGCGCACAGCATTTCAGATGGCCGATCATAGCCATTGACTCCGATGAGGAAGAAGGCGGCGATGAAGAAGGCGGCAACAACGGACAAGAAGGCGAGGCTGCGGAGGAAGAGGAGGCATTCACACCTCTTCGAGCACGAGTAGCACCCCGGAAGCGTCCTCGGATGCATCCTGGTGCATCATCATCATCACGACCTCCATCTCCACCGCCGCAGCCCTCGCAGCCAAGCGAGGATGTCTACTCAATGCAAGGCATGTATACGATGCTGCAGGACATACATCAGACATAGCAATAGAATCTAGAGATGTATACCGGTATTCAGGATACTACGAACCGGTTACTTAACAACCAAAGGGTGATGTTCGAGAATGAACGTCTCCTCCTCGACAACCAACAACAGATACACAATCGGTTGCAACGGATTGAGATGCAACATGAGCCCTTCTACGACCACTACTGGAGTCAGAGCTACTTTGGAGGCTATCCACAGCCTCCGTTGAGGACCCATTATGATCCGAGATTCCAGGGGGAGTATCCTTCTTGGGATCCTACGGCCCCACAGTACCCACCTCCGCCTCCACAAGACTGATCGGGTATCTCTGTTCCAATCTTAAGTTTGTTTTTGACTATGAGGCCATAGTCGAATTCAAGTTTAGGGGGGTAGTTGGAACAACTCTATCTTTTCTTTTATTGTTTTTAGTTTTTAGCAGTGTTATTTGTTTCTTGCATTTTTAGTTTTTGTAGGATCCACGTGCTATCTAGTGTAACTGTGGATGTCGTAAAAGTTTGTCATCTTGCTGTTTGTTCATGGGAAATTTAAGGGAAATTTAAAAAAAAAATTATGTCTTTGGATAGCTTGCTTTGGTTGACCTTGGGGAACACATCCTACGAAAATGATTGATTATGTCAACTTTAAAACAACATTTCACACTTGTACTCCTATGGATTCATGAAAAGTGGACAGTAATGGTTGTTTGAGCCTAACTTAACCAAACGGTAATGAGACCTTAATTGGATGTAAGAGAGAGAACCCTCTAAACCACTACATAGGTCAGTAAGGAGGGACACATAAGATCTTTCTAAGGTTCAGTCATTTAATCTTGTGATCATTCCACTTCATTTTTCCATAACCCACCTAAGAATTGGAAGTAAAGTGCAGTTTTAATTCCTTCTTGTGTGCATAGCATTTAGATAGGACTCGCATTGATATTTTTCCATACTTGTGTATAAAAAGAAAAAAATATAGGGATTCATGCACATTACCGTTAGGTGCATGCCATGTAGTTGCACTCATGATATTCATGCATAAAATACACCATGTATCTCAATTTTTCCTCAAAGGTGAATTAAACTGTTCCATACCTTCTGAATATTGCAAAGATTTCCAAGCATGAAGAAAATAGCCCAATAAACTTGTCCTTAAGAAATTATGGATATGTGGGCTAGAGAAAAAAATTCTGAAA
The DNA here is from genome assembly GCA_963693085.1 of Alisma plantago-aquatica. Classification (NCBI taxonomy): domain Eukaryota; kingdom Viridiplantae; phylum Streptophyta; class Magnoliopsida; order Alismatales; family Alismataceae; genus Alisma; species Alisma plantago-aquatica. Next base: position 819,986,545 of record OY856411.1, on the reverse strand, counting down.
ATCTGAAAGAAAAAAAAAAAGATAGAGCTGCGATTTATGGAGATATATCCAATTTATATTTGTCATCAGATTATGTAGAGTGCGAAAGCGATCTTATTCAGTATTCCATTTGTATTGTCTAAAATCAAGAAAATCAAGACACAATCATGCAATTGCATGGTACACTATCCAAATCAAGTAAAATGCTTTATAACAAAAGAGTATACTTGGAATGACTTATATTCGAAAGAATAACAAAGGATTTCCAAAACCAATATCATTCGACAAAATTTTTGTTATTCAACGATTCAATTTTTATTACGAGTTCCCATTATGATGTAATAAAATAAGAATGCTTATATATTTTGTATGACCCAAACGTGATGGGGAAGGTCACTAGGATCCTTCTCACCATAGGAAAATAGGAGGCCAATGTACAAGTCCCACCTCCAAATGAGGGGGTTGTTGCACATAATATCAACATTATCAATATCATCATCGTTATCAATATACGGGCAATTATAATGGGCATGCAATTTATGTTTTCATGTTTTTCAAAATATACTATAGAAAACAGAAGACTAATCATAGGGAACAATAGCTCATCCAAGTAAGTAGCCAAGTATACATTCAAGAGATACATAAAAGTATCTTCAATACAATCAAGGAGGAGTTATATAATAGCATACCTTTCACCGATGATTTTGAGTATAATCAACAAATAATAGGTAGAATGTAACGACCCCGCCTCCCGGTAACCCCCAATTAAGGGAGACCCAAAGGTCAGAGCCGGTATCCCAATTAATAGGATCAAGGATTCGACAAATAATAAGTAATAATTATGAAATTCTACCAAACAAAACTAAAATATGGTATAAAATAAAACTTTGCATACCTTTTTTAAAAACTTCGATATCTACATCTGTCCAAATCTGGAGTCTATTCTAACTAATCTTCCTGTACTTTATTTCTTAATTTCACGATATGCCACTTTACTATTTGTCCTTTTCAATTTGTACCTAAAATGCCGACAAACAAAACGTCAGTTAGCATATAGGAATATGACGATATGTGGGGACATCCAAAATTTTGCAAATATGGCTAACAATCTAAATATTACAATCAAGTTAATTAACAAGCCAAATTATACTTTCAGTGTGACATTCCCCACCGCTTTTGCCCTAACCCTGGCATACCCACCTTAGCATTTATCTTTTTCCAATGACTTAAGGCCACCTTCTCATTCCTGAGCTTGGTGCCTGGGGTCACCTCTCATGGTGTCCATTAGTCATTCGATAAAGACCGCCTTCTCAATCCCGAGCTTGGTGTCTCGGGTCACCACTCATGGTGCCCATTGGTCTTCCCTCCTGGGCTTGACCTTTTGGCATCATCCATCAGGGTGGTAGGTAGGTGTGAGTATACACACTTCTACTATTATTGTGATAATCATAGTGACTTTATGATTTGCAAGTATGAACATCAAACTGATAGGTTGCATTCAATGCGATGAATCATATGGAAAATCTTTGGGAAACTAATGTGATTAACCATAATTAACCACATACATGTTAGGTTGATTTGAGACAGAATTAATCTAATCAATGAAAGAAATCCAATATGTAAGAAAGTACACAAAGATAGCCTAAAATATGCATACAATTTCCTATCATTGACCATGCCATCAAGATCTATTAAACCTAGCTCGCTTCCTAGGGTTTCAAGTCCACTTTTAGGGTTTCTATTGCAATTTGGGTTCCTCTTCATTTTTACTCTTTTAAACCCTAATTTTATACAATTACTCACAAACTCTAATTACTTGATCTATTATTAACGAAAGATATTAAGGTTACCTTTTAACAACATATAACCTTAATTTCAGATAAAACAAACAACTAAACATCAATTAAATCCATTATGCCTCTTTTACATTAAAACTACCATTTTTATCCTTTTAATTCATGACAAGGTCATTAGGCCTAATTATCATCTTTGGTTCCTTTCGAATTAACATCTCATAGTTCATTATGATCTAAATCACATATGAACTCTATTTATCATTAATTCCACCTTTATCCATTAGAAAACCCTAATTACCATATTAAGGGTATTTATCCACAATTAGGAACTTTTATACTCAAAATAGCTTAGAATCATCATATCTCAACTTTATTCATGAATTTGAATAATTAAAGCCATTAAGAGTCACCATTACTAACATTAGGGTTTCAAGGCCCACTAAAGCTCGTTTATGCACATCGAATTCTAAATTAAACCAATTACATGCAAAGTTCATCCTTTTTATTCTTAATGTACCTTTTTATAATTAACAGGCTAATATCAACTTTAATCATCCATAAAACCCTTCTTAAGTACATTAATCATCTCAATTTAGGGTTTCTTAATCATTAAAGCATTTAAGTTGATAGCTTCCACTAATTTTCGAATTTCAAGAGGAATTAGATTCTAAATATATTTTTAATGGTTTCCTCACATTTTTTTGAGCAAGATTCATATTTTATACGCACCCATCCGAGCTACCAATAAAAAGATATGAATTTTGCATTATTTACTTGGGCCAATCACTGAGTGCCACGTCACCTCTTGCGTGCAACGTTGTTTGTTTTGGAAAAATAACCGAATTACGGTTATGCCCTTGCGTAAGTGTCTATTTCTTTAACTCGCAGAGGGGCAAAATGGTCCAACAAAACCTAGGTCATCTTCTACCTTCATCCAGTCGCAGTGGCTTCAGTTTGCAACCATGCGTGGGGCTATCCTCTCCTCCTTGGGCCACAAACCTTGCTGAAACTTGTTGCCCTACCTCTGTCGTGCTCTGGTGCACACAGGGCACCTCCAATTTGCTTCCAAGGTGGCCAATTCAAGCACGCCCAACCTGCATTGTTCGGCTGGCCGTGCAGCCTGTTGCAGGTGGTCGCGCGAGGTCGAGGGCTAGGGAATGATATTTGATCATCCTCAGGTCGAAGGGGAACCACCATGCCTCCACCATGTCGACACCATGACCCTTCCTTGCTCCGGTGTTTAGAACTATGCAATTAGATTATGTTTTATACGTAAGGAAGAAGGAGGAGGGAGAGAGATGCATGGAACTCTTCTTGAACTCAAACCAAAGGCTCCACCCCTTATATAGGGGAGGGTATCAACACCCTAAGACGTTCATCCATGAGGAAACAAATCCATCTCCCAAAAGGAAACCTATTCCTTCATTGAGAAGTAATTTTCTCTCTCCTAATTATCTTCTTAATAAACCATATTCCTTGGATATTTAGGAATTCAAAAATCCTCTCTCTTATTCTCTTTATGCTTCACTTTTAATCTATTAGCACAAATTTATATTTCCTTTTAGTAGAAAATACCAACTTTTTAACAATGACACAAAATCCATTAATTATGTATCACATTATCCTCTTATTTTGTATTATTAGTATTTTCAGTTTCTTTTTCTCCATTGGGGCTCCTTGGACCCCAAGAAATTCTAATATTTCGAAATCCTTTTTAGTGGATACTTATTATCCTTCTAGATGCATCTATATCCATTATTTCTCATTATCTTACTTATTTCTTAATTAAAATATCTCTTTTTGTGGATTTCTCTTCATCTCTCTTTTTATTTTCCTTATTGGAATTCCTTTTAACATTAGGAACCTTATGGATACGAAAATCCACCAAAGATAACTCAATTATACCTCTTTCCACTTATTTCCCACATTTTATCATTGTTTTCAATTTCTTTCTTAATGAAGAAATATTTAATTGATCTTTTCTTTTCTTGTTGCATTATCTTTGCAACTTTGGACTCCTTGGGACCCAAGGAACCCAAGAGGCAAGAAATCCAACTTTGGATAACATTCCTTTGCCTTGAAGAGGTTTCTACATCCCTCTTTTCTCCATTTTCTTATTTACTTATTTAATGATGGAGTTTCTTTTGTCTTTTCCTTGTTATTGGGCCCAATAGCCAATAAAGCCCACAAGACAACCAACAAGGTTATTGTAAATGAAATCCATTTAAGGCTTGTTTGGTAGGGTGTAGTTTATTTTCATGAGTTTAAATGTCAGCTTTTTTATTTAAATTTTTATTTGGTTGGGTGTATTAGGGTGCAGTTGGTTGATTTGCAACTTCACTTTTAGTTGCCAATTCCCAAAAAAGGTACCGCAGCTGATCACAGCGTGATACATTTGTTAGAATTTGTAAATTTTCTTTTATTACATGAATATGCCACCGCACCACTCATCTGCATGCTTGATATGTTCTTCTTGTGGCCCCCTTTTCCTATTTAAGCGGCGAGAATGGCTTTCTCCTGCAACGGTTTGTCATATTCACCAAATAATTACAAGCAAAACACCAAACTTGAACGACACTCTGCCAAATATGAACAATGATGCCCAAAAGTTACAGTTATCAATGATTTACTTTTTGAATCATGGAACCGCACCAAGTTACACCCTACCAAACTAGCCCTTATTCAAAACAAATTATAGCATTATTTGTTCAAATATCTTTAATAGAAGAAAATACATTTCTCATCAAAAGAACCCAAAAATTGGGGTTGTAACACCCTTCCCCTCTTATAGGAATTTTTCCCTCAAAATTCCACCCGGCACACAAACAAACAGGATAAGCCTTTCTTATGTCCATCATGTCTCCCATGTGGCCTCACCCTTTCCATGGTGCTTCCCAAGAACCTTCATAATCTCATATTCTTCCATCTGAGTTCTTTCTTACTTTGGTATATCGTGCCCTCATAGGTGACTCAGGACATTTCAGCCTCTCATAAAGATGAATAGGTTTAGGGCTCAGATCATGGCTTGGGTACCTCACATAGTGCTCTAGATCAGACTCATGGAACACATTATACGTCATGTTATCCTGAGGGGTAAGGATAAACACAACCATCTCCACCAATCCATCTCAAATGGACCCTGCAGCTGGGACTCAACTCTCTCTTAGCTATAACTTAGAGGGGTCAGATTTTCACATCACATACTCTTCCACAATGAACTTCATGTCAGTCTACTTTGCATTAGCTCACGACTCATGCCTTCCCTAGGCTCTCTCTCAGTTATTGCACGATCAAAGCGACTTCATCTACACACACTATGGTTCTTTTATGACCTTCACGAGGTCCCTTCACCCACATCATCTTAATGAAGTGGTGAATGACACAACCTCCCTTACAGAGCTTCTTTACATCCCGATACTGGCTATGGTGGTTATCATCACGTCTTACAGAAAACAAGAACTATCTCCATGTATCACCCTGAATGAGCACACATGTTCTCATCAGACCCTTTAGTCTGGATCATCCTATTAGTTAGCGGTGATAAACTGTACTAACATCGAGTACTTCATGTATCTACTTCCACTACATGGAATCAAATCTTTAGGTTATACTCAAAAACTTTTAAACTCGCATCATGTTGTAGTTGAGCCATCTCTCTCTCATATGTAGTTCAACCGGATTCATCCCTTGATAATATATTTTCTTTCTCATGTCATCTAGGTAAGGTGATCTACCATAACCCATATTGCATATTTACCTTCCTTGGTCTAGGGGAGACTTACCACAACATCCATAGTGATCAACTGCCAATCCCCTTTGGGGACTCTTCATCCACTATACCAACTCAGTGGGTTACTAGTGTTCGTACTTCACCTCTTGATATGCATGGTGACGAGCCACATGCATCTTTGTACACTTTTCATCTTAGGCATCAAAGTACTGCTAACACTTATTATCTTAGCAGTACCACGGTGTATGGTGATCTTATAATCATGATCTCTTATATGTCATGATTCCTCAAGATTGATTCCTCATAAACCCTAAACCACTCTAGTCGGGGTTTCATCACCTTCCTTTCTAGAGAAGTGCATCTGAGGTTCTACAACCATCCTTTTATTGCATCAAGGCCTAAGCTGGCTAACCAAACAACCACTAACTTGTTCAACATATCTCATCACATCTGAGTGTTAGCCAAACATATCTTATTTCCTAAACTTAGGGCTAACCTAACAACCCCTTCTAGCCTCTAGCTAAACTAGGCAGCTGCATCTCAACCAGAGCATCCATTACCACTTGACATCCTTAGGTGTTAGGTAATGTTGAAGACATTCACCTCCATCTATTTCACTTATCATTTCATCTCGAACTCTAAGTCTACCTTCATCAAGAACACCCTGAGCTCATCCTCTTGGTTATCAAACTCAACTTTGTGTAACTTGCAAATTCCACATAGCTCATGATACTAGCATCCTCATAAGATGACTACCGTAGTTCTCTTGATTTTTGTAAACCATCCACATATTGTTTACTCCACAAGGGCATCTTATCATCTCTGTCCTCATACCTCATAGCAACGTTCCAACTCCCATCATCTTTATCCTTGGTGTATGGCATGCATACTATCCTATCTTTCACTCCTATAACAAGAGGAAATGAGCATTTGGCGATTGTCCAAACACAAAGTTCTTCCTGTTCTAAGAGTAGAGATGGTACATCCCACATTGCATGTACACCTTCAAAACTAAGTTGAAACGTGCAACTTATGTCTCTACATCACCATCATCTCGATATCAAAGTTACTCCCATGGAAAACTGGTCTCCACACAATCATTGGTCATCTCCTCTAGGTCTGTAGGGTGCTGGCACTTTTGGGGTCATCCCTCTTCCCTTATGCATCTAGAGAGTGCTCTCCTCATCTGCCCTTTGGGTCCCATGAGTTCATGAAGGTGATCAATCTCCTAACCAGTGGCCCTCAGACAATGATAGTTGTTACCTCCCACCCTACGGTCATTTGCAACTAGGGAATTAGGCAACTCCTACTTCCATCGGTCTTATCCCTACCTGACCCTAGGATAGACATAGGAGTACATGTCCAACTTAGAACCTTATCTAAGTATCCATCATCTCTCTCTGCCTTCCTCGTCTGACTTTCATCCTTTCATAGGGGTCATGGCGACCTGCTTACCTTGGTCAGGCCCCATACCAGTTACATCCATGGTAACACACCCACATGCACTTAGAGATGGTTATATATGGGTCTACAGGTTCATTCTCTTACTATGTACTTTTCACTTAGCTTCTCAAGATCCTATTGAGACCTCTTTAGGTTACCTCGAAACCAATAAAAACTAGTATACACCCTACAAAAGGGTCCCTCTCCCCGGATGGGAGGAAACTAAACCTTTATAACAAAGGTCACAACATCCTTATGTCTAGGGTTTATATCCTCATGAGTATGCTTAAAGCTAGCAAGCTACAAGCAGACCACCTACTAAACCATGTTAGGTCATACTTGTTCTCATTCCTCAACATGGGGCTAAGAATAAGCCTTCCTATGTCACCAACTTAGCTATGAGGGGTTCATCAAACATACCTTAAACTTAAGGGGTTTCCCTTTACTCTAAACATGAGGAGTGCCATGCTCGAATCTATAAAAACTCAAATCTCATCAGGAGCATCAGGTATACCACTTCCCCTCTTAGGTCTAGGAACCCTAAGTTCACTTCTCTGGCGTCCAATTGCCTGCTTAACTTTTAACCATGAACCAAGCATTTACAAGGTATGACATGCACTTCCTATCATCTTTCCTCTCGAGCAACACTTTAGAGTGGAGTCCTCCTCAAGGACAACCAACTAGGTATAAGACCTCACTACTGGTCACTTAAACCTCCTCCGGGTCTAAGGAACTCCTCTTCCTATCCCTAGAAGGTAAGCACCCATATCATCTGCACATAGGTTCTAGAAACATCATCCTCTCTCTAGGGTTTGGTTCCTCTAAAGAAAACCAAGATGCCATCAACGTCTAGGTATCAAGCAATGAGTCAACCACTATCATCCACTTAGGTCACATCATCCTCAACTCCCAATGTTCCTCATATCTAGGGGTCTAAGCTTCCAACCTTCTTGCTTGGGTCCTACTCTCTCTCTCTTTCTTGAGCTAACTCCACAACCAGCCTTACTACTAGAGGTCCTCTCTCCAAGAAGGATCAAGCTCATTAGCATACCCCTACACGGGTGAAGCCGATGTTCAACTTATGTTTGCTTAAGATTATCCATAGTTCTTCTTTCTTATCTCATAAGCTATCCCACATACTCTCCGGGATAGGGTTTTAGCCTACTGTCAGCACTACTAACGTACTCTGGGTGCATGTTATGCCATGCTCCTATAAGACCATAGGGTTTCTATAGGTTCTTCACTAACCTCATCAATGAAGGAGCTATCCTTCATTCTAACATGCACAATTCTATCCAGGGTCAGGTTACCAAAGGTACTAGGTCATCCAACCTCACATGCTCATATCGTCATGAGTATCCAAAAGCATGTCCACACCCTTGGTATGACATCTAACTCATCATGCCATCTCTCTCTAACCACCACTTAGGGTTAGGGTTAGCATCATCCTCAAAGGATGTGCCAGGTCTCTACTTATAATGGAGGTCTCTACCTCAAAGACCAACTCTCTCTATTCATCCTCTTGACAAGAAGGTCTAGCCTCAGGTCTTTCCTGAGGGCAAGACAACATATGTCATACGACCTAAGCATGTATCTATTCTTTAGTTTATGCTTAAACTATTAAGCTTATGTCCATGACATCTTATTTACATGATTTTCATTAATTTGGTGGAGGATTCCTTAAACCTTATCAACCTTACCCATACCTCAAGAGAGTGAGGAAGAGAGACAAAACCCTAATCCTTAAAATCCTTAACAACATTAGAGTTGAGAAGGGATGAACAAGATGTGAGAGTCTTAAAGGTATCTTAATTTGAGTCAGATCCTAAGACATCGGCCAGACAGTCACACTAATCTGGGAGTCCTCGTATTCTGACTAGTAGTGCGGAGGAAAATCTTGCCAGCCCCCAAACGTGATTCTTTTCTAGACACCTTTGTCTTTCAGAAAATCCTCTAATAACTCCCTTGGGTTCTTTATAAAATTTTATAATTATTATAGATTAAATGAGGAACTTATGCTCTAATACCAAATGTAATGACCCCATCTCCCGGTAGCCCCCGATTAAGGGAGACCCGAAGGTCAGAGTCGTTATCCCAATTAACAGGATCAAGGGTTCGACAAATAATCAGTAATAATTGTGAAATTCTACCAAACTAAACTAAAATCTGGTATAAAATAAAACTTTGCATACCGTTTTCAAAAACTTGGATATCTACTTCTATCCACATCTGGAGTCTATTCTAACTAATCCTCCTGCACTTTATTTCTTAATTTCACGATATGCCACTTTACTGTTTGTCCTTTTCAATTTTTACCTAAAACGCCGACTAACAAAATGTCGGTCAGCATATAGGAATATGCCGGTATGTGGGGACAACCAAAATTTCACAAATATGGCTAAAAATCTAAATATCACAATCAAGTTAATTAGAAAGCCAAATTACGCTTTGAATGTGACATTCCCCACAGCTTTTTCCCTAACCCTGGCATACCCACCTTAGGGTTTTTCTTTTGCCAATGACTTAAGGCCACCTTCTCAATCCTGAGCTTGGTGCCTGGGGTCACCTCTAATGATTCCCATTAGTCATTTGACAAAGACCACCTTCTCAATCCTGAGCTTGGTGTCTGGGGTCACCAATCATGGTGCCCATTGGTCTTCCCTCCTGGGCTTGACCTTTTGGCATCATCCATCAGGGTGGTAGGTAGGTGCGATAATACACACTTCTACTATTATTTTGATAATCATAGTGACTTTATGATTTGCAAGTATGAACATCCAAACTGATTGGTTGCATTCAATGCAATGAATCAACTGGAAAATCTTTGGGAAACTAATGTGATTAACCATAATTAACCACATACCTGTCAGAATGATTTGAGACGGAATTAATCGAATCAATGTAAGAAATCCAATAGGCAAGCAAGCACACAAAGAGATCCTGAAATATGCATACAATTTCTTATCATTGATCATGCCATCAAGATCTATTAAACCTAACTCGCTTCCTAGGGTTTCTAGTCCACGTTTAGGGTTTCTATTGCAATTAGGGTTCCTCTTCATTTTAACTCTTTTAAACCCTAATTTTATACAATTACTCACAAACCCTAATTATTTCTTCTATTCTTCACGAAAGATATTAAGTTTACCTTTTAACAACATATAACGTTAATTTTAGATAAAAAACGCAATTAAACATCAATTATGTCCATTATTCTTCTTTTACATTAAAACTACCATTTTTATCCTTTTAATTCATGACAAGGACATTAGGCCTAATTATCATCTTTGGTTCCTTCCGGATTAACATCTCATAGTTCATTATGATCTAATTCACATATGAACTCTAGTTATCATTAATTCCACCCTTATCCATTAGCAAACCCTAATTACCATATTAAGGGTGTTTATCCACAATTAGGAACTTTTATACTCAAAATAGCGTAGAATCATAATATCTTAGCTTTATTCATGAATTTGAACAATTAAAGCCACTAAGAGTCACAATTACTAACATTAGGGTTTCAAGTCCCATTAAAGCTTGTTTATTCACATGGAATTCTAAATTAAACCGATTATGTGCAAAGTTCATCCTTTTTATTCTTAATGTACTTTTTTATAATTAACATGCGAATATCAACTCTAATCATCGATAAAACCCTTCTTAAGTACATTAATCATCTCAATTTAGGGTTTGTTTATCATTAAAGCATTTAAGTTGATAGCTTCCACTACTTTTCTAATTTCATGAGGAATTAGCTTCGAACTATATTTTGAATGGATTTCTCGCATTTTTATGAGCAAGATTCATAATTTATACAGACCCATCCGAGCTACCAATAAAAAGATATGAATTTTGCATTATTTACTTACTTGGGCCAATCACTGAGAGACACGTCACCTCTTGCATGCAATGTTGTTTGTTTTGGAAACATAACCAAATTATGGTTATGCCCTCGCGTAAGTGGCTATTTCTTTAACCCACTGAGGGGAAATTGGTCCAAGAAAACCTAGGTCATCTTCTACCTTTAGCCAGCTGCAGCGGCCGCCGTTTGCGGCCATGCGTGGGGCTATCCTCTCCTCCTTGGGCCACGAACCTCGCTGGAACTTTCTACCCAGCCTCCGCCGTGCTCTGGTGCACACTAAGCACCTCCAATTTGCAGCCAAGGCAGCCTATTCAAGTGTGCCCAACCTGCATTGTTCGGCTAGTCATGCAACCTATTGTAGGTGGTCGCGTGAGGTCGAGGGCTAGGGAATGATATTTGATCATCCTCAGGTCGACGAGGAACCACCAAGCCTCCACCATGATGACACCATGACCCTTCCTTGCTCCGTTGTTTAGAACTATGCACTTAGATTAGGTTTTGTACATAAGGAAGAAGGAGGAGGGAGAGAGATACCTGGAACTCTTATTGAACTCGAACCAGAGGCTCCACCCCTTATATAGGGGAGGGTATCAACACCCTAAGACGTTCATCCATGAGGAAACAAATCCATCTCCCAAAAGGAAACCTATTCCTTCATTAAGAAGCAATCTTCTATCTCCTAATTATATTCTTAATAAACCATATTCCTTGGATTGTTAGGAATTCAAAAATCCTCTCTCTTATTCAATTTATGCTTGACTTTTAATCTATTGGCAAAAATTTATATTTCCTTTTAGTAGAAAATACCTCCTTTTTAACAATGCCACAAAATCCATTAATTATGTATCACATTATCCTCTTATTTTTTATTATTGGTATTTTCACTTTCTTTTTCTCCATTGGGGCTCCTTGGACCCCAACATACTCTAATATTTCTAAGTCCTTTATAGTGGATACTTATTATCCTTCAAGATGGATCTATATCTATTGTTACTCATTATATTACTTATTTCTTTATTAAAATATCTCTTTTTGAGGATTTCTTTTCATCTCTCTTTTATTTTCCTTATTGGAATTCTTTTTAACATTAGGAACCTTATGGATATGAAAATCCACCAATGACAACTCAATTATACCTCTTTCCACTTATGTGCCGTATTTTATCATTGTTTTCAATTTTTTCTTAATAAAGAATTATTTAATTGATCTTACCTTTTCTTGTTGCATTATCTTTGCAACTTTGGACTCCTTGGGATCCAAGGAACCCAAGAGGCACGAAATCCAACTTTGGATAGCATTCCTTTGCCTTCAAGTTGCTTCTACATCCCTCTTTTCTCCATTTTCTTATTTACTTATTTAATGATGGAGTTTCTTTTGTTTTTTCCTTGTTATTGGGCCCAATAGCCAATAAATCCCACAAGACAACCTACAACGCTATTGTAAATGAAATCCATTTATTCAAAACAAATTCTATCATTATTTGTTCAAATATCTTTAATAGGAGAAATTGCATTTCTCACCAAAAGTACCCAAAATTTGGGGTTGTAACATAGACCCTTCGAGTCAGATCCTAAATCACAATGTTTGGATCAAGGGTTAGGATCATGATATTTAGAATATCAGGTTTCAAAATTCGAGATTAGGGTTACACTTTTCCTATGTTAACCTTAGGTTAGGTCATCATCAACATTTCCAAATGTATTACATTTATTCAAGTATGAAGAATGTTTCAAGAATGGATGACCTACTTAGGTTTTCTAGGATCATATGTGAAAACCCTAACTTTATGATCATCATACAATTCATCATCACATTTTTAGATCATCATCATGATACTTAGTATAATTGCAATTCAAGATCAGATTGATGGGTCAAAAGTACACCAAGGGTTTTGCAAGATTAAGATCAATATCAAGATTACTCATTATCCATTATAATCAAGATAGAATCAAATAAATAGAGCTAGATCACTAATGATTCATTTTTAAGAGTAGATGATTCAACTAGATTAGATCTAGGTTACAAGATAATCACCAGAGTCCAAATCTAGGATTTCAAAAGATTAAACATCACTATTGTGCCATTTGATAAGCTAAATAAACAAGAGATCAAATATAGGGATATCAATAAGATACATATCGAATTGGGATATAGAAGTATTTTTATACGATCCATTGGATTTTTCTAATCAAAACAGACTACTTATTCATAATTTTTGGATCTAGGATGCATTTTCTATAATTTAACCAATATTTGGATATTTAAATGAATTTCCAAGTAGAGAGGGGTTATAATACCTTATTTTTTTAAAACCAGGGTCGTTGGATGCACAAGCAATGGGACAGATCTAGCCACATAGTCCTTGCAACTTGCTAGCTCACAGGGTCAGTTTATTGGTGGTCTGGCTGAGCACTGGATCAGTTCAATTTTTAATTGAGCTAGCGGTCTGGGGCTCCTTCTCTCCCGTTCCAGTCACATGAACAATGCATCCTCGAGCCCAAAAGCAAGGTGGAGCTATCTCTACTGCGTAGGGGAGCTAGGGGCAAGAGTGACTGATGGAGAAAGCCAAGTTGCTGCACAGGTCTGTTGTGACCCCACAGAGGTAGTGGTGGTGGCAGATTGATGAGGGGGGCGAGGAGAAGGAATGCCCAAGAGGAAATGGCGGCGGTGCTTCTTGGAGTAGTAGTGTTCAGTGAATGAAATCAGAGTGTTTGAGGCCGATATGGTGTGCGAGGTTGAGCTCTGAGAAAGGTGCACTTGTTGCGGACCTTGGGGGGTCCTTTTATTGGGCCGGGAGATAGGTTTAGGGCTAAAGAACTTGGAGCAGCAACTATGGTTGTCGGAAGGAGAACAAACAATAAGGGACTTGTTTTGGCAGCACAACAATGTTCGAAAGCTGATCCAAATAGGGCTTCACGAGTTTGAAATTGTGAGAGGGTTGTTTTGGCTCGCTTAGAATTTCAAATAGTGGTCAAGAGCATGAGTTTGGTTGATTGAGTTGCATTAACACATCCCCTCAATCCATGGGAGGTTGAAGATAGACCCACGGACATTGGATCGAGGTCGTGATCCATGGGTTTTAGATCTAAGGGCTGGGGTTTGCCCCCTCCCTTGCAATGGATCAGTGATGTGGAAAAGCCCATAAAAAGGGCAATAAAAAGGCATTTTCAATGCATTATCTTCAATAATTCTTAGACAGTTGTAGGAATGTCCAAATTAGTTGAAATTGGAACCATAGCTTCACAACAATGTGTATAGTATCTAGAAAAATTTTTAGAACCAAATTATGATGTTTAATGTATCAATTTTCTTCTTTTGACAATTCAGTGAATTAATCAAATTTAAGGTGTTATAATGTGTATAAAGTTCACATTATTCACCATATTTTGTAGTTGACTATAAAAATTGATTATGAAGTTGAGAAAAATAAATTGGGACCATGATTGAGCATAAGGAGGGTGAAAGAGTAATTACTTCATAATAATGCAAAATTTCACTTGGTCACACAAATGCACTTAGTGAAATTCTTTGCATAATTTTTAGGTACATGGGCCATGCTTTGGATGGGTGAGAGAGAAGGAAGGAGTTATAGGATTCCTCCACTGATGAAGGGGTCTAAACAAGACCCGAAAGCTCCCTCAACCTACCCCTAATGGCCAAGGGTCGACATCAAGTAAAGAACTCCATTTATCATGAAGTTTCAAAGTGAATTTGCCACAGAAGACCCCAACACGGCTGTATGCCAAGGAACGACTGTGCTGGATAATGCCAAAATCATAGTGTCAAACATCAAAATTGCAAGCTACAACAACATGAACGAAATGACCTTGCTACCCAACACAGTCGTGTTGTTAAGACCTGAAAATGGCCGTGCCAGCAAAATGGTCGTGCTGCCAAATCAGAGAACGGGCATGCTTCCCAGAACAACCTCGACTGCACCACCCATGGCTATCCTACCCAGCACAACCATTCTACCTAGCCCTCACCACGGCCATGCTTCCCAGCACAGCTATCTACTGACTTTCATTTCACCAAAATTCCTCTGAAATTTTGCATTTCTTAGAACAATTGTTCTACACCACTACATTTGTTCCTACCCTTACCCACCACAGCCGTGCTGCCCAATACAACCATGCTACCACTAAACCCGAGCATTTTCTGCACTATTTTCCCAACAATTCCCCTACTTACCCTAGTGCTTCCGGTACCACCTATATATACATGGGTGGTAGACACAAAACTATGTTATCTGCCATTACTCCCCTCCACCTACTCTAGAGCATTCATTGCCTCCTTCCTTACATTCAAGCCATCCACCCACAATTTCCACCTCATTTCCAACATCGAAACATAGTTTTCTATGTTTTCTACCATAATCCTCTTCATTTTCATGCCCTTTATCCACCTTGGAGGAGGGAGGTCATTCTACAACAGCTATGAGGTGAAGAAGAAGAATCTACTTCGAGATCCATGGAGTCTTATCCCCTTCTTCTCATTTCTTTTATCTTTTCTTTGATCATGTTTAGCTAAGCCCCTAGTGGTGGGCTGTTTTTAGGGCCAAAATGTGACTTTGATACCATGTTGGGGGAAAAAACTTGTATTGAACATAATTTCATTCTATGATGATCACCTCTTTCTTCTATCTCATTTTCCATTATCTTGCATGCAGTTTGTGCTTTTAAACATAAATTGCTTGTTTTGTGATGCTTGATGACACTTAGCTTCCATGAGAAATTAGAATTTATGTGGCAATCTTAAGAATGACTCCTAGGTTCAATTAGTGGATCCCTAACTAGCCCCTTTTGTTCCTAAATACATCTACCTTCTTCTACAAGTGAGTGTGAGATCTAAGTATCTAGTGAAAGTGTGATTAGTGGAATTGCCTAGAGTTTCCTAAAGGCTAGATGGCAAGTAACATGAGTTGAAATACCCTCATATCTACTCCCATTCCTACCCTTGGCTCTCAATTTCCCTAATACAACTTACCCTAGAAACCTAGACTTGCCAAGTCCTACTAGAATTACACCTAGCCCTAGTTCTCCAACTAGCAGTATAGGGTATATTCTCATAGAACATTCCTTGTTGTTTGGTTTGACAATCTAGATTGAAATGTGACATTTGCATGCTATGTTGACACCCCCCCCAAAAAAAAACAAATATCGAGTTGCATTCCCAAACAGCCCACCTAAACATCATACTTTTTAAAATCCACTATTGCCTTCTTAACTTGTTAATGCTAGCTTAGTCTATTGCCTTTGTTAATTCTTATCTAACTGCCTAGTTCTAGATAGTTAGTTCTTGCTAAAGTAGTTAGGGATCCTTTGAGCTTGCTTGTGTTAATTTAGCTAATTATTGATAACTTAGGCTCTTTCTTGTGTCATTTCTTAGCTTGCATCTTAGTTGATAACTTGGCTTGCTAGTGTATTGTAACCCCTTGCCCTAGCCTAGTTGGTTGCCTTGATTTGTCTCTTAGTTATAACTTGTATAGAGTAATCTAGAGTTTTTGTTAATTTAATTTATTTCTTGCTCTTTCTTTCTTGTGATCGTAGAATAATCAAACAAAACCAACATTAAACACTCAAACTCTAATCTCTACTTTAGGAATGTAGCTAGTACAAACCTAGCTCTAGTACCCCCTCTAACCCTGAGCATCGACCCTAATCTTACCACTAGTGTATACTACAACACGACCCCGTGTGCATGTGGGTACATGTGATTAGTTGAGCCTCTGTGTTGGACTAGGTCCATATACAAATTTTGAGAGATCTGTGTGTTTTCCCTTAGGGCGGAGTCTAGCCACCTTTAGTTGGTTAGTGTGTGGCCTTGAGAAGAATTGCACCAAGCTTTCTGGCATTGTTGTTGGGGATAGAGGCACTCAGCCAAGCTAGTTATTGTAGGTTAGCCTTTCCTACTACCGTCACTATTGCTACTCTTTATTCTTTATTTAATATTGCATATTGTAAGTCTAACTTGGCTTTTGTTTCTTGTTTGTGTACTGTGTAGGTGACAAATGTGCATGCGTAATACACGTTCGACTTGTACCTACTTTGTGTTATATAAGTCTGAGATAGTAGGAGGAGAGACTAAAGCCTCCACAAACAACACCAAGCATATGAAATGGGTGACTGTGAAGGTGAAATTCCTCATGGAGATACTCAACCACAACCCAACCACCCCCTCCATGAATACTTCACCCAGGGAACTACAACTCCCCCATTTCCACCCTTGTTGACCAAATGTCGGGTCAATAATTCTCCATTCCAACCACACTTCTTGGATTCCTCCCTACTTACTATGGGATGGAAACTGAGAACCCTTACAACCATATTGATTCCTTCCTTGAAGCTTGTTCCACTTTCTTCACACCTTTTGCCACCGATGACTCCATCCGGAGAACCCTTTTCCTATTCTCTATAAAAGAAAAAGGCAAGGAATGGTACATATCCAAGATGAAATTGGGGACATGGAATGCGGTAAAGAACGGATTTCTCAAGAAGTTCTTCCCGATTGCCAAGGTGACCCAAATGCAAAGATGTATCACTGCCTTCTTACAAAAAGAAAATGAACCCTTCAATGAGGCGTGGGAAAGGCTCCAAAAGGTTTTGTGTGACTGCCCACATCATGAGGTACCCTTGTGGAAGCTGGTTCAATCTTTCTACACCGAGCTAGTGGAGTAGAGCCAAAACAAGGTTGATTCATCATGTATAGTCACCTTTATGGCAAAGCCACTTGAGGAATCATGTCCCTTATTTGAGCACCTTGCTGACAATTCTCACCATCAAGCTTCTACTAAAGGGGAACATTGTGATCAGAACTACATTCGTCCACCTCCTCCCGTAGTTCTGACCCGGACTGTAGCCAATCCTGACATGTTGAAAATGATGGCAGATATGATGAATATGATGAAGAACCAAGATGGTGGCTCTTCTAGGAAATGCACTATGGTAGTTTAAGCTAAGGAAGAAGAAGTGCACACTTTAAATGTCTTTGGCAATCGAAACAACCAAGGCCCGATGTCCAACTCCTATACTCCCGAGTAGAGGAATAATCCAAAATTCTCTTATAAACAACAAAATGAGGAGGTGAAAGGGTAGCCAAGGAAATACCAAGGGCCCAAGTATAACTACAAGTTTGAGGAAGAAGTCCTAGGAAGGCTATCGAACCTCGATGAAGTGAAGAAAGAGGTGGCATCTCAAGGACAAAACATTAGCCACCATGAACAAAGACTAGATCAAATCTCTCTTTCACTTTCCCTTCGTGAAGAGGGGAGGCTACCTTCTCAACCCATGGCCAACCCAAACAGTGATGGCGATTATGTGAGCATGACTCAAGGTGCTTATGTCCCACCACAAGGCCAAGTACCCCACTTCACCCATACCAAGGACCACCACATAGTTATGCTCTTTCACCTCACCAAACCCCTTACAACTATCAATATCCTCCATCTCACTCATACCAACATCTCCCTCCACAATATCACCCCCATCCACACCAACAACCACAACAAAAACCACAACCCCAACCACAATTTATCCTCCAAAACCCGAATCCACCACACTCAGGGCCACCACCACCTCAACAACCACAACCAAACCCACAAGCTTCCTCTTCAACTACCCATGAGCATGTGAAGGAAGTGACAGTTTTGAGGAGTTGCAAGACCTTACAATGGACACATAATACTTCTGTTGATAGAACAACCAGTGATGAAAGGGTTGATATTGTGATCAGGGGTGTTGATACTAAGATTCAGGCTGATTATACCATGATACAGAGAATACATACCATGATACCAAGAGTTGATATCAAGATTCCCGTGATATCGCTTGATGATACTGTTGAGTTGAGTCAGTTGGGAGCACAACTCCCTCCATTCCCCAATGCACTTGAAGATCTGTCCACTGAAAGAAGGAGGAAGACACATACCAAGGACATCATGAAGACCTTTACGAAGGTCAAGATAAATATTCCTTTTCTTGATGTGGTCAAGAAAATCCCATATTTTGCTAAGTTCTTAAAAGACTTTTGCATTTTCAAGAGGAATACCACTGGAAGGACACCAAGGAAGATCAAGCTCACTGAGCAAGTGAGCTCAATTCTACAACACACCATGCTAAGGAATGGAAAAGATCTTGGTGCTCCCATCATCTCATGCTACATTTGAGAACATCACACATATCAAGCTCTTCTTGAATTGGGTTCTAGTGTAAATTTGATGCCTTATGATGTATTCATTGAACTTCAAATGGGACAACTTGGTCCCGCTCACTGTACCTTGTGGTTGGCTAATAGATCTGTGAAACACCTAGAGGGCATGTTGATGATGTGTTGGTTAGACTTGATGCTGAAACTTCCTCATTCTTTCTGGTTGATTTTATTGTCCTGAACATGGAAAAAGACTCGAGCAAAGTGCCTATCATCTTGGGGTTACCCTTCTTGGCCAATGTTGATGTAGTGATCCATGTGAGGACCAACACCATGTATGTGAATCTCATGCACATGAAGAACTAGTTGAACTTCTTCAAATCTACTGCTAAAGCTAAGGTGATACGTGCTACAGAGGATATTTGTTATCTGATTGAGTGCCTTGATGAGATAGGAGAAGAATGTCTACCTGCATGGATCCAAACTACCACACAAGGTAGAGGTCTAGAGCCCATTGTGGAATTTCCTGAAGATGATGATGATGAGTATGAGGAAGAAGAGTTGGCCTTAGTGACTGCAAGTGAAGACCTTTCATTCTGAATCATTGAAGAATTTTGTTGAAGAGCCTCCCATTCTTGAGCTCAAGTCTCTTCCTGAAGGATTGAAATATGCATTCTTAGGTTCCAATGACACTCTCCCAGTGATCATTTCTTTTATTCTTTCTCCAAAACAAGAAGATGCATTGATGGTAGTGTTGAAGAAGAACATTCAGGCCATCAGATGGTCCATAGATGATTTGAGGGGTATTGATCCTTCTATTTTTGTTCATAGAATCTACCTTGAGTATGATGCTAGAACAACCCATCAAATGCAAAAACAATTGAATCCCAAGTTGAAAGGTTGTAGCAAAAGAGTTCGTGAAGCTACTTGATGCCAGAATCATATATCCCATTTTTGACAGCTCATGGGTGAGACCCATCCAAGTTGTACCCAGAAAGGGTAGGGTCACAGTCGCCGAGAATGAAGATGGGGAATTGATGGCCATGAGAGAGCAATCCAAGTGGAGGATGTGTGTAGATTATAGAAATTTGAACAAAAAGACCAAGAAAGATCATTACCCTCTCCCATTCCTTGATTAAATCTTGGAGAGATAAGATGGACATAGTTTACATTATTTTGTTGATGGGTACTTCGGTTACTTCCAAATTGCTATTCATCCTACTGATCAAGAGAAGATGACATTCACTTACCCAAGTGGTACTTTTGCCTACAGGAGGATACCATTTGGATTGTGCAATGCACCTTCAACATTCCAAAGATATGTAACATCCATTTTTGCCAATATGCTTGATTTGTCACTTGTAGTCTTCATTTATGACTTTTTTGTGTTTGGTAAGACCATTGACGAGTGCTTGCTTCACCTGGAAGTTGTTATTGAGAGGTGTGTCAAGGTTTGTCTGGTACTATCTTGGGAGAAAAGACACATTATGGTGCTCCAAGGCCTTGTGTTGGGTCACCGAGTCTCTAAATCCAGAATAGAAGTTGATAAGGAAAAAGTGGGACGGATCTCCACCCTCACCATTACTTCCACTGTAAGGCATGTACGATCCTTCTTAGGGCGTGTGGGTTTCTACCATTGATTCACTAAAGACTTTAGTAAGATTTTGAGGCCACTTTGTCATTTTCTTGAAAAAGATGCAAAATTCAATTTTGATGATAAGTGTGTTGAAGCTTTCAACCACTTGAAGAACAAGTTTGTCTCTACTCCTTTCATGTAGCCCCCAGATTTCTCGTTGCCATTTGAGATCATGACTGATGCGTTAGACATGGAAGTGGGGGTTGTATTGGGCCAAAGGATTGGCTGGATTCCACATGCCATTTACTATGTGAGCATGACTCTTGATGAAACTCAAAGGAACTACACTACCACCGAAAAAGAGTTGCTTGCCATAATTTTTTCTCTTGACAAGTTTCACATTTATCTCTTACAAAACAAGGTGGTGATTTATACAGATCATGCAACTTTGAATTACCTTATGAAAAAGAAAGATTCTTATCCGAGATTGATCTGATGGATTCAGTTTCTGAAAGAGTTTGATCTAGAGATTGTAGATAAATGGGGAGTAGAAAATTCTACAATTGATCATCTCTCCCACATTGAAGCATCATATGATGATAGGAACTGCATCAAAGAAACAATGTTGCATGAGCAGATCTTCTTGCTTTCATCCACTAAAAGACCATGGTATAATCACATAGCTAACTTCTTAACTAGTGCAAGGATACCGAGTACTTGGACAAGGGAGGAGAGAAAGAGACTTTTTGCAATGGTGAAGAACTATGCTTGAGATGACCCTCATCTTTTCAAATATTTTCCTAATCAACTCATTGAAGATGTGTCCTAAAAAGTGAGAAGTAATAGATCCTTGCCATGTTCCACTCTAGTGCATGTAGAGGATATTTCAGTGGGAAACATACAACCACCGAGATTCTTCAAAGTGGATTTTATTGGCCAACTTTGTTCAAGGATGCTCATGAGTTTTGAAAATGTTATTTGAAGTGCCAAAAGGTGGGCACCATCTCAAAGAGGGAAATGATGCCTCTATAACCCATTGTTGTGGTTGAGGTGTTTGATGTGTGGGGAATTGATTTCATGGGTTTGTTTCCTCCTTCTTTTGGATATGTGTACATCTTGGTTGTCGTCAATTATGAATCAAAATGGATTGCATCTATTACTACTAGAACCAATGATCATAAAGTCATATGTCATTTTGTGAAATCAAATATCTTCAGCTGGTTTGGTGTGTCGAGAGCCATGATTAGTGATGGTAGAAGTCACTTCATCCATCACACTTTTGAAGGTTTCTTAAAGAGACATAGAGTGAATCATCATTTTGCTACTCCTTACCACCCTCAAACGAGTGGTCAAGTCAAGTTAGCCAATCGGGAGATAAATCTCATTCTTGAGAAGATAGTGAGGTTGGACCTCAAGGATTGGTCTCTTTGTCTCAATGAGGCTTTATGGTCATATAGGACTGCATTTAAAGCCCTGATTGGCACCACACCGTTTAAGTTTGTTTATGGAAAAGGTTCTCATCTAATGGTGGAAATGCAACAAAAGGCATTATGGTCTTTGAAAGCCATGGATATGGATGTGGGCACTGCCAGATTGAAAAGAAAGTTGCAGCTGCATGAACTTGAGGAAATGAGGCATGAGCTGTCCAAAAGCTACAAGGAAAGAACAAAATTTCTTCACAAATAGTTGATCAAGAAGAAGGATTTTGAGCCCACACAATGGGTATGGTTGTATAACTCTAGGATGAAGTTCTTTCCTGGAAAATTTGACCTACATGGGAAGGACCTTATCTCATCAAGAATTTATACCCATCCGAAGTTATTGTGATAAGTGAGAAAGATGGAGCAAGAGAATTTATAGTGAATTGACAAAGATTGAAAGCAGTGCTTGAAGTAGGTCCTGATAGAGCCTATCAAAGTTTTGATATGGTGATGTTAGTTGAGGAACACTAAGTTGATGAGGATATGTTCTTGAATGCACATGAGAGGGATATTTACTTCAAAGATGCTTCGAAAATTCCACGAGGGCGTTCGAATTCAAAAATCAATAAGCCTGATTCAAGGCGTAAAATTTAGCACTAGTGTGAGGCAACCCACCTAGTTTTGGGAACTTTTTCACCCAAACTTCACTTTTTGATACTTTTACTTTGTTTTGACATGATCCTAAGAACACACATATGCAAACTTGTGCTTGATAGTTTTGTTTTAGTTTGGATGATATGACAGGTGATACAAGTGAAATTTGAGAAATGAGGCACATTCCAGTGAAGAATGATTGATACAACATCAATTGGATCAATTAGATTGATTAGATTATGAATGATGGGATGATTTGATGATTGTGGAAGACTTTTGAGCTTGGAGGACCCTACACGGTCATGCTGGCATGGAATGAATCTGCTGGAAAGTGGCATGTCGATAGGGAAAACATAGGTTTTGGGCATGATCAACACGGCTGTGCTGGACAACACATTCATGTTGGCAACTCGCCAGAACGGCCATGCTGGCCTGGGCCCAGTACTTAAGTTAATCAATTTTTCCTGATCTATCACAACCCCAACTTCATTTCTTTGACCCAGAACAGTCGTTCTGCACATAGAGACGACTAGGGAGACCCCTAATCACCCCAAAATCACCTCCTCTTTCTCCCAAACTCTAGATTTGAGTTCCGTTTGACCCCCAATCACCTTCCTCTACCTCAAGCTCTATTTTTCACACTCCATTACCATCTATTTCCCAATTTCCAAGGAGAGTTATCCCCTACAGCCCAGACGTGCATCTCTTTCTATTCTAGCTTGATTTCCACAAAAAATCCTTGCAAAGATGAAGAGAACTGGAAAAGCAATCAAGAAAGGGGTATAAAAGACCATGAACATCCTCATCAGAGGCAAAAGCCGCATGAAGTGGGCCTCCAATGTCACACCACCCTCCCACAGTGTGTCGTCAGCATCAAATCCATTTCACAATCTCTCCAATAGTCAGCATCGACATGCGCCTCCCGACACCAATCTTCCTCAAGTGGCCACGCGTCGGATCCAAGCTACAACAACCCCGATGAGGAGGAGGAGGAAGAAGAAGAGATGGAGTACAAAATTGATTCAGTGGAAATTGATGCACCAGCCCAAGAAATGAGGGTCAAGAAGGCCACTAATGTGTCATCTCCATGACGACCTCCACGCATGACTCTGGTGAGACACTCTACTTGTCAGCACAACCATGCGCTGCTCAATAGCCTAATAGGCGTCAGTTGGTGATTGAGGAAGAAGACGAAGATGCAACTGTTCAGATGGTTCCCTTGAACTTGGACACAAGTTCGGGGTCACACACATATTAGGAGGAGGATATAGATGAAACTAAGAGTGAGGATATGGAAGATGAGCCAGTGGACTTCTTTTCCAAGATAGAGGAGGATAAGATGATGTGGGTTGGGTAGAAACTCGAGGAAGTTGCATGTGGGAGAGGAATATCAAGGAGAATGTTCACAAAGCCCCTTCATCCCAAGTGTAATACAAGGAGGGTGATTCCCATAAGATATGCTTGCCTTAACACCCTGAAAGCCCTAGGAATGTATGCTGATGCTAAGGATTTCTTAGAATCATGTGGGTTGTATCAACTGTTAACCATTGTAGAAGAAACATACTTAGAGACAAGTCATGACTTCATCGGGTCTCTATAGAAAGTGAAATATCAAGGGGAGGATGCAACTCATTTTAGGCTCAATGACTCCACTCATGTACTAAATGCCTCCAACTTCAAAAAGATTTTTTCACCAACACCAGAGATTGCTCAAAAGTTTTACGGGGGCATGTTTGATAAAAGTGGGAAGTCAAACTATGCCAAGATGTGGGAAACATTCACTGGAAAAAGCTCCTTTGTAGTGGGAAAGGCAAAAACAAGCAAGATTTTCAACCCCATTATGAGATATATCCAGAAAGACCTCACCAACCCCGTCATTGGTTGGTATGACAACCAAGGTTGATGTTCTCAAAAGGACTTGTTTGTGTTGATAGTGATGGTAAGTCGTGGCCTTGTGAATCTGGGAATGATGATTTGATCACTTAAAAGCAATTCCCTATATGACCAAGCTTCCCTTCATAATGGGAGGGATTGTGATCACTATAGAAAAAACATGTGATTGTGATCTCCAGAACTTCACAAAGGTAGAAGGGGCCAAGTTGATTGATATGAACTATCTTGCAAGATCTCATATGATTTACATAAGAAACAATAAGATCATTTACAACATGAACCTTGGGTACCTTGCCATCACTTTAGAGCTACCATACCATGCTTTTAGTCTTATGGATGATATCAGGCCATTGGAAAATCTACCAGTCCAGCTCTTCAAGTGGGAATTCCAGCATCCTAAAGAAGACTACAGGGCGTTGGCACTGGAGTTACCAGAGGGTGCAGGACAGACATATGTTCCAGAGAAACAACGCAACCTTGATCATCCACATCGCACAAGACAGAGACATGAGGACTTTGATGTGTAGCCACATCCAACAAATGTATATGACATATCAGCCATTCATGCAAAGTTGGAGGCAATTCAGCAGGCACAACATGCCATGTGGTTAGATTAGCAGCAAATGCATCATCAGATCAACCACATGCACCAATATCCACATGGCACGTATAGAGAAACCCCCAATGGGGGGAGGATTTTTGGAGAGGATTATCGGGTTAATAGGAGACATATCCACCTCCATAGGCGGACTACTAGGGCCACTATTATTGTAACATCCCTGACCTGGGTTATGTGTTAACCCTAGATGATTTGCCTAATGAGGATGAGTAAATGCTTAATCCTATATTGTAAAAAGTGATTAGGACTCAAGTGGAACTTATATTTCAATTTAGTCCTTTTTGAATAATGTTGAAACATTCTTTTGCTTAATTTGGACTAAAGTGCAAATTATGCAAGTTTAGGGGTTAAATTGCAAATTGTACATGATAATATGTTCCTGATGTCATAAAGCATCATGAGAATGAATATGATGCAGATATATGGCTTGTGGTAGCCTGAGTACCAAGAAAGAGCTGATAAAGTAATGTTTATGCATTAAAACCTAGTTTTGGTGTAAAATGCAATTCACCCAAAACCTAGGGTTAAATGTGCAAATTATCACTTAAATAAGGTCACTAATATTTCTTGGCATCATGTTGAGGAAATAAAATGAGAGGGGCGCCTCATTTTAATTAAGTTGGAGGATAGAGAATCTTGATATTAAAATAATCAAGATTTAAGTATAAGTGCAACTTTAATTCTTTTTAATGTAAAAAGAAATATATTAATTGAAGAGCCCTTCAACCAAAAGTTGAGGGATGATTTTGTAAAGGGGTTGGACGAGCTTGTGACTTGCAAAGGCACGAAATTATCCAAGGGAGTGGATAACTCACTCACCTTATTATAAGAAAAAGAAATATCCACCCACATATGGATATTAGTATAATATGATTTAAGGTGGTTAAATTGCTTTCCTTTAAATCATGGATAAATGATAGGAATAAGAGGAAAACAAGATAGCCTCAGAACCAAGGATCTGAGGGGGAAGAGGCGGCACTATGTTTGGGATTAAATGAAATTTTATAAGGCATTTTCTCTCTCATGGAATTTCTTATAAAAGTACCCTTTACAAGCCAAACCAAGGGCTTTTTCATTTCCATTTCTTTTCCCTTGCTTGGAAAACGACCAAGGAGCTTTGGAGGATCAGGAGGACGACCCCCAACCTGTTTGTAAGCTTCTTGACCTCCTTTCACCTTGAATCCATTGTGAAAATGGAAAAAAATGTATGAATTCTTCATATCTCGATCCCCTCTTCAACTCTAACCATTCCTTTTCACTCAAAGCTTGAGGACGACCCTTGGAATAGTGAAAGGAGTTGCATCCACCATTGTTGACATGAGCGTGAAGCTTTGGAGCTCAATTGGAGGTAGATTTTATAACTTGAACCCTTAATTTTATTATTGCAATGAATTCCTTATCAATTGGTGATCATTTCTGCATTTCTAAAATTTATCTTGGTTGATTGATGCAACCACCATGGAAATCATAGAAAAATTCGTGGGTTTGGAGCTTGATGATGATGACATCATCCTAAGCACACACCTCTTCAAATATCTAGGGCAAACGGTTTTAATGGTTGGGTCCAAATGGTTTCACAAAACCGTTTGGTGACCAAACAGTTTGCAAACCCTTTGGAGGTTTGGGTTCCAAACCATTTGGAATGGTTGACCGTTTGAGGAAACATGATGTTTTACTTGGATATTGATCCAATGGTTTCAATTGGTTTGATCTTGAAGGCTTCAATTGTGAATTATTCCTTAAATGCAAACCCTAATCGACTAAGTGCTGAATTTTGAATTGATTAAGTTGAGGTTTTGGGTTGATTGATCCAAACGGTTTAAAAACCCTTTGGGAATCACCCAAATGGTCTCAAATCCGTTTGGAGGTCAACCAAGACCGTTTGGAGGTCTAGGGTTGAGTATGGTTGGGTATTTGAAGATCCAAAGATACCAAATTGAAATGCAATCAATTGCTGATTTGATAATCAATCCAATGATCCAAACTCTAATTGGATGTTATGGATTTTGATGATGAAATGGGAAAACGGTCTCAAGACCGTTTGGAGATCATCCAAATGACCTCAAGACCGTTTGGGGGTCATTCAAGACCGTTTGAGGTCAGGTCATACAATATAATGATGATGGTTCATTAATTTCAATTGAATTGGTTCCACAATGTCAACCATTGATGGTTCCTCAATTTCAAAAACCCTAAGTGATGGTTTCTTGACTATCAACCCTAGTTCAATTGGGTTCAAAACCCTAAATTGAAGGTTTAATTGAATCGTAGTTCAGTGGTTCAATTGATTAATATTCTAGTGGTTCAATTGATAGTTGGTTCATGGATTGAAAACTTGAATCGATTAAGTGTTGAAGACCCTTTTTGGTCCATTCGATTTTGAGAGGATTTGGACCAAACTGTCTTAAGACCGTTTGAGTCCAAACGGTCTCAATTCCGTTTGGGACCAAACGGTCTCAAACCGTTTTGAGACTCAAGTCCATTTGGTTTCAAGGTGTGTTGTCTAAATGGTTTCAAGTGTTCACTTTAGAAAATGGTTTCAATTGTTCACTTTAGCAAATAGTTTCAAGAGTTCACTTTAGCAAACAGTTTCAAACCATTTGAACTTATTGGTCAAGACCGTTTGAGGTCTAAGTGACTAAGACCTTTTGAGGTTCAAATTGGTTAAACCATTTGGACACCTCATATGATCAAAGGTCAAATAGCTACTTGATTATTAATAATGTGGATCAAAGATGATTATGAAGGTTAACCCTAACTAGGTGTACTTAATTTAAGAATTGACCTAGTTCAATCTTAGAGTATTTAACATCCTAGGGAGGATGAGAAGGAGAGAGAATGGGAGAGGTGATGGCTTATTTAATAAGCCCTCATTCTCTCATTATGAAACAATATGTAATCAGGGTTTGATCCATAATATTAGATCATGAAATCTTCATTGAAAAGATTGATGTACCATGAACCAAATTTAGGGAAAAGCTCAGTGAAACCATAATCTAGGGTGATGATGTAACCCTAACTTAGTGTAACAATGTAAGAAGCCCTAATTTGATGGGAATTGTACATCCTAACCCTAATTTGGGTATGAGGTAAGAGAAACCTTACCTGGGTGTGAATGGAAAACCTTAATCCCTAAAATAGGTTAAAGGTGCATGAAACCCTAATATAGGGTAGAGCTACTAATTCTATGCGAAGACCTATCACTGAGTGATGTGTTGTGAAATCCTAATTTCACATAATACTAGGTGAAACCCTGATATAGAAGGATGATTATGTAAAACTCTATTGAAGAGCAATACTATGTGAAATCCATAAATGTAGGGAATATGCTATGTGAATCCTCAAATTATAAATATTGAGAATCCTATTCCTAATAAGGGAATAGTGATTAATGTATTGACAAATGTAACACCTAGGGAGGTTGATAGTGGATATCCTTATATTAATAGTTCCTAACTCAAGGATGAATCCATATTATTGGCAATGGATGTATATTTTAAGTGAATGACTAATGCCCAATACATTACATGATATTGTGATGAACTAGTGCATAAAGTATTAGGATGGGGAATACCCTAATACAAGATAAGTGGATGAACTCAAGTAAGATAAAGGTGTTGAGGGAAGTGATACATCAAGATATAATAGATATCACGTCCAACACCCCAATTCTGAAATACCTTGATGTGTGTTAAATCCAATATAATTGGATGAGTGACATACGAAACATGTCATATCAATTGTTACATTGAGATGTAATGCACCTTGATGAAAGTAGGCTAACATGCCTTATGAAAAGGTTAATCCAATTCAATAAACTATGAAGCAATCATATTCTGGTAAGGATGAGAGAGAAATTCATATTGTGTGTTGGTAATTCATTTAATGGTGAATGATGAGAATAAATAAGTATTATTGAATGCTTATGTTATACATATTGATTCCTAGCTGTGAGAAGCAATGAAATAAGACTTGATGATTAACAAAATGATCTTGAGAACCTATATGGTTATTTATGTGAAACCCTAATACAGGATGATGCTATGTGAAGTCTTAAAACAAAGTAATCCTATGTGAAGTTCAAATACATATTGATGAGTTGTAAATATAATAAGAAAACCCTTGTATTGCATGGTACTGATATATAATTTTTATCATGAGTACTAATCATGCAGGTATGTTGAGATGATGAGCATAGTCAGGTATGGGCTATGATGCACTGTATACTGAAAATGTTTCATAGGCCTTATAAGCCTTCATATGCTTTATTGCTCTGTGAAAAGTAATCTGAAAACTTATGAGCCTTGTGTGCTATATGATGTTTTAATTATTAAAATTGGTTATGGGCTTCATAAGCCATAATATGCCTTGTTTCCTATTAAGGAGTAACAAAAGGTGATATGAGCTTTGTGAACTATGTGGAATGCTTTGTGTAGTAAAAATCATAATGTCCTTGGTCAAATGACCTGAAGGTATTAAGTTACCTATTAAGTGGTAACAAGTATTCTATAATGAGTTATGGGTTCAAATACCCAGATTCTATAATCATGATGATGAACTTGTTAAGAAGTGGAAATTCATTTGATGAATTGAGGGATTAACATCCCAATACTTTGTGAAAAAGAGTATGGCTACAGGCTGTCAGGTATTAAATATATCATCTAAGCCTGAAGAGAGTGTATGTTGTGGTAATGACCCTACAGTGAATGAATGTTGTACATGTTTTTCATATTCCTTAATGAATAAGTGACATATTTCTCTATCAAGTTATAGCTACAATGTTTTTGATAAGAATAATGTTCTAATCTGTTAGACATTGAATTAACTGTTGTCAAACAAATATGATTCCTTTGTTCATATTTATTTTCTTTAGCTGCAATAATAATGTTTATGGCAGAGAGTTATAACTCTCACTGGGGCAATTTACAATTATCTCACCCCCGTGAATAAAAATAAAAAAAATATCAGGAAGGGTGCACGGGTAGCTACCCGCGTGGGTATTAAATAAATCCCCTATATATATATATATATATATATATATATATATATATATATATATATATATATATATATATATCTGTGTGTGTATATGTATATATGTATATATATATGTACATATATATGTATATATATGTTTATATATACATGTACATATATATATATATGTACATATATATATATATATATATATATATATATATATATATATATATGTACATATATATATATATATATGTATATATATATATATATATTTGTGTTCTAGAAAGAGTTATCTCCATACTCTTATTCTTAATGCTTCACTTGCATGATTAGCTACCATCTTGTGATGTATGATTGTTAATGCCTTCAAAGAGTAGTATTTAAGTTATCAAAGTGTCCTGGAGTTACATGAATTTATGAAAATGTTGGAGTGCTAAAGGTGATGGTCATATGGTTTGCTCTATGATTGTTTGTTTCCATCTTGAGAGAGAGACAACCTTAAAATCAAGATCTATCCTAAGCTTTTGAGAGGAGAGAATAGACATAAGTTATGATTGCTTGTGATCTTGGTAAGGGTATACAAAAGGGTTAGAGTATTGCATGTTGGTGAGTGATCTTAATAGGTGAAATCCAATCCAAATTTCCATCCTTACCTTGGTTACAACTTTTCTAGATTCATCGCATTCTACTATTTTGTTTCTTTTCCTTTTCTTTTGTTATTTTGTTGAGAGTGAAATTGTTCCTTTGGGGACACTACCTTATTCTACCCTTTTTTATTGGTGTATTTGAGTCATAGGTTCTACATTCGTTGCAACCAACCTTGTCCTGGTGCTTCGACCCTGATCTTCTACAGTGAACCCCGTAAAATAGTTTTGGGGGCCTGAGTGTTGGGTTATAAATATAAGAGTCCAACTACTCTAGATCCATTCCATTTTTTGTACGTGTGATTTGGGTCAGTCAAATATTTGGCCCTGTTGCTGGGGACAAGGCAAATGGTACTATTAAGAACATGAGTCTACTCACTAAACACCCATGCCTCAAGCTTAGGAATAAGCTTGACTGCACAAAACCCTAAATCCTCTACATCTAGATTTCTTAGAACATTTCGTCATACAAGTCCAGTTCTCTAACTTAACTGTGTGATTTATTTAGGTTGCCTAAAGGGAAGTAGATTTAATCAACACTTCACCCTCTCTTCACGACACCATGCCACCTCATAGAGACGGTAGCCTTACTAGGAAGGATCGAAATGCAAGAGTCCAACATAATCGTCCACCTCTAGAAATAGAATAAGAATGAGAGGAACGTCACTCCAATGGTCATCACCATGAGGACGAAGATCATGAAAATATATGAGAAGAGGAGCAACACCGTTACGAGCACCGCCACCACCACCGCAGAAGGCAAAGAAGGAATAATCATGAACGTGAATGTGATGACTAGGACAACGAAGGTGAAGATGATGAGGAAGAGAAAACTCTTAGAGAGATATCTACAACTAGTGCCAATGAACCAAGAAGCCCTTTCACTATCCCATGATTTGATGAAGCTAATTTTGAGTTGAAACTTGTCATCATCTCGATGATCCAGAACAAGCCTTTCTAAGGGAATTCAAAGTATGAGAATCCTTACCTTACCTCCTTCAAAAACATCTATGACACCATCAAGATGATGGGAGTACCTCAAGAAGTGATATATTGCAAGGTATGTACTTTCTCTATTGAAGACAATGCTTTGTCTTCATACCTGAATCTACCTCATCAGTCCATAGATGGATGGAGGCTCCTTGTTGATGCTTTTGTCACAAAATTCTACCCCACTAAGAAAACCATATGTAATATGCAAAAGATCACTTCCTTCATGCAAATATCTAGAGAAAATATTCATGAAGCTTGGGAATAGTTTCAAGAATATCAAAGGGATTGTCCACACCCTAACTGCCACAAAAGATTTCTAGTAACAATTTTTCACAACGGGCTAACTCCCACGAAGCGGACCTCGTTGAATGCCACCGTCGGGAGTGATTTCCTTGGAAAAAAATTGTGCAGAACTATGAAGATCATTAACAACATGGCTACATTGCAAGCATACATGGAGTATGAGAGAAGTGATAGAGGCTCAACAAAGAAAGTTGGAATTGAAGGACTTTCAATTTAAGCCAAAAATCTAGAAACCATTATAGCTCAAATTTAGAAAATTGCCACAGAAGTTAAACAACTAAAAGACACTAGGGGCAAGTGATATACCGAAGGTACCACTGTGTTTTCAACGTGCTATCAAAGAAGTAGAAGATTACCATTTGGGGATCTAGAAACAATTTTCTATTTGTAAAAAGGTACCTTAGGAGGAGGCAAAGATGAGGGATTGTGCTTTTATTATGATAAGAATGATGTAAGCCATCAAAAAGGGAATCCCATTGGAAGACCTATGTAATGAAGATCTACATGGACTACATGGTGTCTACACTATGGAGATGATATACAATCGCTACTTCTTCAATGATTTAGAAATGTCGTCAGATGTGGTGCCACATACGCAAAACGAGAAATTCTCATTGCCTAAAAAGAAGACATGACGAGAACAGTTGAGGACCATGTGGATTGATCCTGAACCAGCCAAGGCAGCTTCTTAGAAAGAAGGATGGGCATCAGACACTCATCCTATCGATGACACTCAGAATAAAGAACAAAAGCTTTAGGCTACAAAAGTGAAAGAAGCCTCCCCAGCAGTAGAGAAAGAACAAGAAGAATATGCTAAAGATGAACCTGAAGAGGGAGAAATTAATGAAGATGACATGCCCAAAATTAGGCCATATAGGCCAGCATGAGAGATAGTGCCTACCTTCTAGGACATTATTAGATGGGCTTGTGAAGGCCTGTCTTTAGAGTCTCTACAACTACTAATGAAGTGCCTAAAGGAAGGCAACATTGTAGGGGAAGTAATTTTTGAAAGGGATGGGATCTGTGTGCTAAAAGATGACCTCCTCTACAGTTTAAAAATAGGAGGATGCCTTTTAGTGAGTACCATGTGTACGTACCAATCACTCTTGATGGAGAACATGACAAATGTGCAAATGGCATATTTCTTACTTGTTGATGACATTTTGAAAATGAAGAAGTCATGTGAAAAAGAGCGCCTGTAGCTATGCCTAACAAAATCTCTCCCAGACTATGTTTTCCAGCCTATTCTACATTATTGCCATTGGACCCTTCTTATAGTCAATGTCATTATGAAGATTGTGGTTCCCTACAATAGTTCAGATTTAGCCTTCACACCAAACAAATGTACAGAAATGAATACTGTGAAGACGCCTCCAAAAGAGAAAGTGGCTACATGCATAGAAGAAATCATTGGGATGATCCGTAGTCAAGGAAAAGGTTACATGCATATGAAGGACAAAGACTTCAAAAAGACACAATTCTTCCGTAGAAGCCCACAATGGATGCATTTGTCCAATGACTGTGGATTCTACTGTCTGGATTATATGATAGCCCTAGCCCTGATGAATTCAAAGGTTGAAAGTATGCATCATGAACAATATCATTTTCTCCGTGGAATATAAGCCAACATGCTACTGCAATCAAGATGGGCTATCCTTGAAAACCAATAACAATGAATAATGCCATTTACACCTCCAACTCCATCTTTGACACTCCAGGACGGAGTGCATGTTAAATTTGGGGGAGGAGTTATAAATAGGGTTGATAGGTACAATTTTGGAAATAAAGATTAATTTGAGCTTGTACATTTTCTTACGTTTACCAATGCAAGTATATGAAATTTTGAAACAAATTTGAACAATGTTAAATAAACTCTTGCTATAATCCCAGTTTCAAACTTTTCTCTATGTGATTCAAATTCCCCATTCTATTAGATTTGCTTGTCCTCTTTCTACCTTTTAGCATAATCATTGCTAGAGTGATGCAAATGAGCTACTAATTCACCAAAACAAAGGACACCACAATACATTTTTTGTTCATTCTTACAACAATATGTTGTGTAAAGGTGGAAGAACACCCCTAAATATACGATAGCCCTAGAATAAATAGGACTCTACCAACCACTCTCCTGACCAAAATCCCTAGCCCAAAATTTCTAGCTAGAAAATCTACCAACCACTCTCCTTTTTTTTCTAGAACACCCCTAAATATACGATAGCCCTAGAAATAAATAGGACTCTACCAACCACTCTCCTGACCAAAATCCCTAGCCCAAAATTTCTAGCTAGAAAATCTACACCTGCCACAAGAAGGAAACAAAATTTCTAGCTAGAAAATTTCTAGAACACCCCTAAATATACGATAGCCCTAGAAATAAATAGGACTCTACCAACCACTCTCCTGACCAAAATCCCTAGCCAAAAATTTCTAGCTAGAAAATCTAAACCTGCCACAAGAAGGAAACAACTACCCCTTCTAATTTTATTTGTCCCCACTTTGGGATGAAAAGTGGTTTGGCCATCCAGAAATCCTTCCAAATTCCTTTCCCAAGCCTGAAAGCAAAAATGAAAAGCCAAAAAAAGAAGAAGAAAAAATCTCACACGAGAGTTGTGCGTAAAAAGGTGCTGAAGGATTCCACACTGTCGATGCATTGTTGCACTCATGAATGCAAATATGTCGTGCCCGTAAGTGAAATCGTGGAGCCAAGTTATGCCACCTGCACTCGAAAGAAACCCTCACAAAACCACCTGATAGTACATCGGGGCTCATTTGGACAACACTATCTTTACGACAGTCAATGGGTGAGGGATATTGAGGGGTGCAGGAAAACATTGAAAGCCTTACCTAACCAAACATAATAGCTTAGGCACAACAAAAATAAAGGTATGGTGTGAAAGATACCCCTAGCTGGAACCACTTACAAGTATAGACAAGTGATTAGGGAAGAGGGTCACAATGAAGGATAGTCCTTTACTACAAAAGCTAGTGGCTTCAGTAGAAAGTCAAGCAACTCTAGAAACAAAAAGGGGCAAATGGAAGTGTAGGAAGTGAACTAAGCCTAACACAAAGGTTTTTGCGGTAAAGATGGAATAATTTGGTAATGGTGTGTTCATAATGATAGAAAGAATACATAGCTCATCATTTAGTAAATTGATTCTATCTGTTAGCTTGTGGATAGCCTAGACTCTAAGTTTGGGGGAGTTGATAACACTTCATTTTATGAACTTTTTGCATATGTTTTATTCCTTATTTAGCATCCCTTTTATGGATTTTTCTATTTATATGAATATATTTGGACCACATATGGATTTGATACCCTTCCCACTCCATGTACGCTCATACCATATCACGACCTTGTCATCACGGCCCATGGATGTCTCGAGTGAGACTGAGCCAATGATCAATTGTTCCATGTTGCGACCGCAACGCTTGTAGCGACCGCAATGATTTGTCACGGTCGTAGTACATGATGTTGAACAAGAGAGGGTGTCACGACCGTGATTCTTGTTGCAACCTGGACATAAGGAAAAATCACAACTAAGAATGTCATTGCGAGCGCGAATGAGTGTCGCGGTCTCTGATGGAGTTGTGGTTGTAAGAAAGCCTTATCACTATGACTAGACAAATATTACCAGCACTACTCAGTGTTGTGACCACGACAAGGATCATGGATGAGACATGTGTCGCAACCATGATAGGGCATTAAGTCGATGGGCAACACCCCCTGACTCCACACGAAAGGGGGGGTCATCAAGAGCAATGAAGTGCTACCAAACTCTAGAGTCATCCTCACTCATCTCCCTAGATCTTGGATCTCTGAAGGCAAACATTGTAGGAGAGAGAAGGTTTGCCATCCTATTCTTTGAGATAAGGAGTTTCCATCTTTCATGTCTGCACCATATCCATATATGTAGTATTGTTAGTGTATCACCTACTTCTTCCTTCAGATCTGTTATCTTCCCCATGTTGTATCTTACCCTCTTCGTTTCTCTTGATGTATCTACACAGTTGTGATGTCGTTATGATGTCTGTTAACATGTCTTCCTAAACACCTTACTTGGGTTGGGAGTAGCCACTAAGGCTCTCCTAACATGTATATACTTACATTCTTTACACACAGACACACACACACACACACATATGTATATATATATATATATATATATATATATATATATATATATATATATATATATATATATATATATATCCTAGAAAGGATTATCTCCATACTTATATTCTTAATGATTCACTTGCATGATTAGCTACAATCTTTTGATGTATGATTTTTAATGCCTCAAAGTAGTAGTATTAATGTTATCTAAGTGTTATGGAGTTTCATGAATGTACAAAAATGTTGGAATGCTAAAACTAATGGTCATATGGTTTTCTTTTTGATTATTTATTACCATCTGGAGACAGAGACAACCTTACAATCTAGATCTATCCTAAGCTCGAGAGAGGAGGGAATAGACATAATTGATGATTGCTTGTAATCTTGTTAAGGGTATATAAAATGGTGTGAGTATTTCATGTTGGTGAGAGATCTTAGTAGGTAAAACCCAATCCAAGTTCCCATCCTTGCCTTCATTATATCTTTTCTTGTTTTACCTTATTCTCTGGTTCAATTTCTTTTCCTTTGTGTTTATTATTTTGTTGAGAGTGACATTGTTCCTTTGTGGACACTACCTTATTCTACTCTTTTTGTTTGGTCTATTTGAGTCTCAGGTTCTACATTCTTGGCACTTACCAACCTTGTCCCTATGGTTCAACCCTGATATTCTACAACGAACCACATATAAAAGTTGTGGGGGCCTGAGTATAGGGATATAAATCTAAGATTACGACTACTCTAGATCCACTCCATTTTTTGGGTGTGTGATTTGGGACGGTCGCCTAAGTGTCATCAGAAGGGGAAAAGGTCAGAAGGGCGGAGAAAGTGACATGAAAATAAGGGGGGATGAACTCGATAAAACTTGCAAAATGGAAATAGGGTTTAGGTTTAGGAATCACCACGGACATTGGAGTTTCAACTTTTGGTTGCCACTAGGTCCTCAATAGATCATGTAGTCACACCTAGAAAGATGGATGGGACTGGTTGTGTTCTTGTATATTGATGATCCCCCATTCCGTCATTCATTTCACTCAGTGGTTGGAGGTGGAAGATGACGCCATCTTATAGTTTTCTTTTCAGGCATGCTTAGTCACCTTTGGCTCTCAATTCTCACTCAAGAAGGGTTTTTGAAGAGGGGATCCGACAGTTTTGCAGTCTTTTATAGGGATTTGATCCTTCATTGGCCATCGAGTGCTACCTTACGATGGTTAAAACATTTTTACGACATCAGATGACCTCACTATCTAAACCACTCAATGGTGACAAGATTCTATGTTTCATTATAATCAAGGTCTTTCTACATGAAACACACAATTGCTTCACTATCTCCCCCCCACCTCTGATGGTTTCATTGCCCTTCCTAAAAACTGATGGTTGGGAAGTCTCATCAAATTGAATGGTTTATCTAGAATTTTCATGTGATGGTTATGTCGTTGATTCGAGGGACGTACAATACACAAATATTGCCCTTGCATTAATAGAACAAGTTAAATTTGAAATGATTTTATTCTATATACACTAGATACTATGAAACAAAGTAAACTACCAAAAGCTAATATGATGGTTGAAACAAAATTAGTAAATTTGAATAAATGGAAATATGAGAAAACTAAAGATAAGGAGAAAAAGTTAAGAAATTCTTAGGTTCCCTCCTAAGATGCTCTAATTTATAGTCCTTAGCTTGACTTTCTCTTGTTTTTTACTTTCAAACTTCTTCTTGTGGTTCTGGTGGAGGTTCTTCCAACTGGAGTTCTGATATTCTGGTAAACACTTTGTCTTCATAGTATCTCTTCACATGATGTCCATTTACTTTAAATGTTCTTGTCTTTTAACTTTAGATCTACATCATCCCTGATGGATATATCTTAGATACTGTGAAAGGACCAGACCATCGGGATCTGAGCTTTCCAGAAAATAGTGTGATGTTAGAATTAAATAGAAGGACCTTATCACCTTTTGACACATCTTTGCTTTTTAGGTGGGCATCATGCCACACCTTGGTCCCTTACTTGTAGATTTTAGGATTTTCATAGGCATGCAGCCTAAATTCCTCTATCTCTTGCAATTGCAAAAATCTTTTCTTTGCTGCTAGGGATGGGTCCATGTTCAGGAATTTAATGGCCCAAAGCCTTGTTCTCCAGTTTCAATGGTAGGTAGCAAAACTTTCCATAAATAAGATGGTAGGGATTAGTCCCTATTGAAGTCTTATAAGCTATATGATATGCCCATAAAGCATCATCAATTTTCATCGACCAATCTTTTCGTGTCATGCTGATTGTTTTGTCCAAATTTGTCCAATTTGGCGATTCAACATTTCAAATTATCTGAATGTTTGTGGATGATAAGGTGTAGCAACTTTGTGCTTAACCCTGTACTTCCTTAAAAGTGGTTCAAACTATCATCCTCCAAAATGGGATCTCCCATCACTAATGACAGTGTGCAAGACACCAAATCTTGCGGAAATATTTGTTTCAAATAATTTGATAACTGCCTTGGAGTCACTGGTGAGGATCACCACTAATTCCACCCATTTGGACACAGTCGATAGAAACAAGGATGTATTGGTTTCCTCTGGATGAAGGAAAATTCCCCATGTAATCGATACCCCAGACATCCAAAGTTTCTATTTCTATCTAGTCTTACATAGGCAGCTCATTTCTCCATGAGGTATTCCCCATCCTTTGACATTCATTACATGCCTCAACATAGGTATGAGAGTACTTAAATAGTGTAGGCCAATATAATCCTAATTTTTGGACCTTTGTTACCGTTCTTTCTTTTCCAATATGTCCTCCATACGATGAAGAATGGCATTCATGTAGGATCTTGGGGATTTTTCTTCCAAGATGCATCTTATGTACAAATTGTCTACACATCTCTTATACACGAGTGGGTCATACTAATAATAATTCTTCAAATATGAAAACAACTTTTTTCTTTTGGTTGTAGGTGATATCAGGTGGAAATTATTGATAAGATAAATAGTGACAAGTATCAGCAAACCATGGTTGTTGGGGTTCAACATACTTTTCCATCATCATGGCTTCATTATCATAATTGTCATTAACGTGTATCAGATCCTTTTCGGAAACTATGATCCTTGACAAGTGGTCAACCACCACATTTTATGTTCTCTTCTTGTCAATGATTTCATGGTCGATGTCTTTGAATTATAGAGCCCACCTTAAAATTTTGGGCTTGGTATCCATTTTCTACATCAAGCATTTGATCTCACCATGATCAGTGTACACCTTGACTTTATTTCCTATCATATAGGATATGAATTTACTATGCTAGCATCTCATTTTCAGTAGTTGCATAATTGATATGGGCATTATCCAGGATCTTGCTAGCATAATATACAACACAATGTTTCTTGTCTTTTTTTTTCACATGAACAACTCGAATAACACACTCGGTGGAATCACACATTATATGGTATATCCCAATCCGGGGCTTATAATATTGGATCTATTTTCAAATCATTATTTAGAGTATTAAAGGCTTCAAGACATTTTTCTGTGAAGTCAAACTGAACATCCTTTATGAAGAGACTTTACAGGGGCTTTGCAATTTTTGAATTTTTTTTTATAAACATCCTTTGGTATCCAGTGTGTTCTAGGAAAATTCTTACCCCAATGATCTATTTAGGGGGTGGGAGTTTATACACATCGTCTATCTTGCTAAAATCAACTTTGATTCTTCTTCCAAAAATCATATGAACAAGAACAATGCCTTCTTATACCATGAAATGGCACTTTTCCCAGTTCAAAACCAACTGTTTGTCTTCACACCTTAGTTGGACTTGAGATAAGTTCTTTAGATATTGGTTAAAATTGGTTCCATACAATAAGAATTCCTCCATGAAAACTTCCATTATGTCTTGTAAGAAATATTTGAAAATGGAAATTATGCACCTCTAGAAAGTTGTTGGTGGCATTGTATAAACCAAATTTCATTTGTTGAAATCCATAGGTTCATAAATGTAGGTGAAATTTTTCTTCTCCTTATCATCATGGTGGATAGGTACGTGGTAGAACCCTAAATATCAAATTTGGAAGTAGAAATTCAAGTGGTGGGACAAGCACTCCAGGACTTGATCAATGAATGGTAGTAGAAAGTGGTCTTTTCTAGTGGAAGCATTGAGCTTCCTGTAATCTATGCATATCCTCCATCCAATTACTATTAATGTGGCCACTTCATCTCCTTTTTTTCCTTTCACAATGATCACTCCTCCCTTCTTGGGTACTACATGAATAGGGCTTACCCAATTGTTGTCATTGATCGGGTATAAAATCCATGCATCACACACCTTAATCACCTCCTTCTTGACTACCCCCTCAATATTTGATTTCATTTTCTTTCAGGTTGGGCCAAAGATTTTGATTTTCTTATAGGTTTATTCTATGCATGTAAACAACTGGACTCAGGCCCTTGATGTCATATATAGTACCCTATGGCTTTGCTTCATAGCTTTAGTTCCTCCTACAACTTCTCTTTTTGTTCTTTGATAAAGGCAAAGTTTATGATCATAGGGTTCCTTTCTTCAACATCCCGAAACTCATACTTCATACCTTGATTTAACTATTTCAATTCTGGTATTGTCTTTGGCGCTTCCTTCTTTTCTTGTGTTTGTTCTAACAAAGCATACTTTGCAATTTTGATGGTTTCTTCTTCATCACTATCATATTTCTCCTCTAGCTGGTTCATATATCCCATAATCTCTATGACTCAGGATCATCTATACTTAGATAAAGGTTGTTGAGGGATCACACGAGAGGATCAACCATGGTTTTATCTTCATATACCTCCTCCTAGAATTGTTTATAGCTATCCATGAAGTAAACTAACTCAAATAGGGAGGGCCTCCTCATAGAAACTTGAACGTGAAATTCAATATGATCATTTCCCACTTGAAGAGTGATGATTATAGGTTTGAAATCAATCAACACTCTCCCAATGGATAAGAATGGTCTCCCAAAGATCATAGGGTATGTTGGGTCTTCTACTATATCGATAATGACAATATCACATGGGATAAAGAATCTTCCCATGCAGATAGGAATATCTTCTGCAGTTCCTACAACTTTTGTGAAAGTATGGTTGGATAATTGAATCCTCATTCTTGTTTTTACCATATTTGTGAGTCCTAGCCTTTGGTCAAGAGTCAGGGGCATGAGACTGATACTTTTTCCTAGGTCAGCAAGTCCCTATCATACTTTGTTATCTCCGACATTGAACGAATTGTGAATGCTCCTAGATCTTTCTTCTTTACGGGCATCTTGGATTGAACAAAGGCATTAGACATCTTGGCTAGCCTTACTATTTCTATGTGGTCTCCTCGCCTTTTTTTCCTAATCAGATCCTTGAAGAACTTGGCATATGTTGGCATCTCCTCAATAGATTTCAAAAATGGCACATCAAGAAGCAAATTTCCTTACAACTTCCATAAGGTTCTCATATCTTTTCTTCTAGTTGGCTTTGATCACCTTATAAAGGAAATGAATTCTTGGAAAGTATAAGACCCTATTTGCTAAGGTCTCATCGACTAGGTTGGAGTTCTTTTCTTTGGCCATATTCTTTCTCTTATCTTTCTTTTTTGCTTTATCTTTCTCAATATCCACTTCCTCTTTGGTCACTTCCTCTATCTCTGGTTTGCATTGTGATTCAATGTTAGAGTTTCCATCTTGATTAGTATTGACCTTCAGATCCTCAAAGACTTCTCTAGAACAAAAAGTGGCCATTTTCCCACTTTCAGTGTTGGATGGGATATTTCCTTATGGATTTTTTATGACTTTTGATGACTGAGCTAGTTGTTGGTCAATCTATTTCTGGTGTGTATGCATGTCGGCCATTGAGTCTGCATCAAGCTTAAACACACATATTTGTGGTAGCACTTTTTATCAATTGTTAATTTACCGTGGCTTTTCTTTTTGCGAATTCAAATAACTGAGACACCATGTCAAGTTGGTTTTTGCTTTTAATCTGACCTTGATCTGGGATTTTCCTATTCGAATTTTTTATTATGATTTTGGGTCTGTCCTTGACCTTGATAATTGATTTTATTCTATTGGTAATTCGTAGTACGAGTGAACACATTTTGTCCTTTGCCTCTCCAAAATCTAGGTGGTCCTTTGGGTAGATTGTTGATCGGGTAGGCATTCTCAGTAGCAACTTTGTTTCCATAGTTGAAACCAGGGTGGTCCGGCCTCTTGAAGTTTTGATAAGAAGCATTATTGATATCTTCTTCATCACTATCCTCCTATGATTTAGTGTAGATATAGTTGCCAATGAAATGACCTCCTTCTCCACATGTCACACACTTCATGAATCTCTCTACGTGTTTCTTACTCTTACCTTTAGAGTTCTTTAGTTTCCTAACATCTACGGTGTTGTATGGACCTGGGTAGTTATGGTTTCTAAAGCCTTTGATTCTACATATGTACCTTTGGTTGCAAACTTCTTGGCTTTTCCTCTCTCATATTCCAGTCCTGCATGAAGTGCAACCATATTGTCAATTATGACCATAGTCTTCTTTGGATTCTTGCCTAAGAAATCACTTCATCTTGTAGTTAGTGAAGTTCTCTCTAAAGGGCTAAGACCGTTGTAAGAAGACATAACCAAAAAACCCTTTTCATAATTTTGGCAAGGGCAATCCCTATGATACTCATGGAAATGTTCCCATGCCATGTAAAGATTCTCTTTAGGGTTCTGTATACTCTTGGAAATGTTCCCATGCCATGTAAAGACTCTCTTTAGGCTTCTGTATGAATCCAATTATCTGGTGCATATTCCTGAGGGTCTTCTCCAATGAGTAGAACATGGTAACAAACACGTCAGCCTATGGTTCCCATCCATTAATTTTCTTGTCAGGTAAACCAAGGTACAATGACAAGGCCTTGTTCCTCATAGATAAGTTAAATTCTTTACAATATATCACCTCCTTTGGCACCCTTTTTATCTTGATGGTGTTGCAAATGTTTTTAAAGGCATCCAGGTCGTGGTATGGATTTTTTTTGGGGAATTCCCTCCAAAACAATTGTCTCGAATCATGGAGATCATAACTGGATTCAATTTCAAGTTCAGGGCATTGAATCTAGGAATGATGACTGGACACCTTGAGTCGTTGGCTCAGGTAGTGGCTATTTCATGAAAGGAAGGGCCTCCATCATCATCGTCATCTTCATTGTTATGGTTGACATTGTTGTTATCATCCTCATTGTTTCTCCTATTCCTCCTGTTGGTATGTATGCCCTGAGAGCCAATCATGGGATGATTGGTGAGATACAATAGTTTGATTTGATAAACATCAAAGGCAAGCTTCCAATTCCTTCTGGTTCAGTCATATGAGATAATGATAGAACAGATTGAATGTCTAGAGAATGGCAGTACTCAATGATGTATGCTTTTAGGTTATGGACCTGAAGGATGAGATCATATGGATGTTAAGTGTTTGTACATTCTTATTATGTCCCTAGTCGGATGTCATTGTGGAAGGTAGATAGACAACAATGATACACAAGACTATATTGTGGTGTTGGTTGATGACAAAATCTCGTTACTCATGATATGGAGATATCAAACCAAACACATAGGTACTTGTTAGAGAACAAGTGTACCAGATAGACCCACCGTGAGTTTGACACATGAAACCATGACATGGTAGTCACAGTCAGTTCTCAAAGTGATGGTGGTGAGTGTGATTCTTTGACCTGAAATCGCTACACTCAACACATGTTGTTGGGTACCCTTTGACATCATCAAACGCAGTCCTAAAACATGGGTTGTTATAAAGGTGATGATTGAGTGGCTTTGACACATTAGGCTTTTGAGGGGTGAGTGATATATATGGGATTTGTCCATCCTGAGGGAGTTTGATATCCATGGCCACTTGATGAGTAGGATTGAGATAGGCATGCACACACATGTATGAATCAGTATGTGATGTCATACATATCTCCTCCAGTCTACTTTGAGATCAAGAAAGTGAATGAACGTTGACAGGATGACTGTTCCATGCCTTGAGTTCATTCAGGATATCAATGACAAAGGAATTATACATTCACTGTAACACCATTCATGGATTGTAGGATTGAAAGTTGTTCTCCAAATTTCTATTTCACTTGGGTAGCACTGATGTGCGACTAGGAACTGCTCTTTTCTTGTGAAGTCATAAGTGTTATGGACTTTCACTACCAACGTGAAATGGGCCTAGTCGGTCACACACATATGATTTAACCTGGAAGAGGTGTTTATCCACAAATGATGTTTATATTGATTACTAAAGGAGTTTAGTAGTTCAATTAAACACTCAATCAATTGATAGCTCAATATCACAATGTTCAAGGTGTTGGACTTATTGATTAGAGTATCAGATTGATTGAAACTACAATTGACTGATTTTGCATAGTCTGCACTCCCAACCGATCGGCTCAGCTTGGTGAACTAATCGGCTCATTTGGTGAGTCAACCAGATCAGGTCACTGAACGGATTGGTTTGAGGTGTTGAATCGATCAACTCGATTGACCAACTGAGCAAGTTGGGAAAGTCGGGTTGGTGAGAAATTTATCTTCGTTTCACTTGTCGAATTTGATTGGAACAAGGATTGGTATTTGGATCAATTCGAAACAAAAGAGGAAAAGTCAATTGGGAACTGACCAGGGCAGTGAACCGACCAGTT
This sequence comes from Alisma plantago-aquatica, assembly GCA_963693085.1. NCBI lineage: Eukaryota > Viridiplantae > Streptophyta > Magnoliopsida > Alismatales > Alismataceae > Alisma > Alisma plantago-aquatica. The sequence goes on along the minus strand of OY856411.1, from coordinate 819,941,706 downwards.
CAGAAGTGAACCAACCGGTTCAGATGCCCCAACTAATCAGTTCAGGTGTGAACCGATCGGCTCAGGTCCCCAACCGACCGGTTCTTGCTTGAAACGATTGCCCAGGGTAGAGAACCCTATGCCATGACCCTCCTATATATACAGGGGTATTGGGGGCTTCTCAAGTAGAACTCCGAGAACACCATTTGCTCTACAAAGTTGTTGTTCTCTCTGGTTGTGGTAACTAGGAGAGTCTGAGCAAGTGCTACCCGATTAGGGAGGCACAACAAGGGAAAGAGAACTGTAGAAAGGCAACTGGTTGTAGGAGAGTGTGTCGGTGACTTGTACACCAACAAGAGGGTACAACTCCTTCTGGTGCCTTATGTGACAAGGCGATCAGAGTTCCAGGTTGTCCGTGTGGACTACTACAGAGGCAGGAGACTTCTTCCGCTCAGAGGATAGCTGTCAAGCCCGAAAGTCCCAGTGAGACCAAGAGTTGCACAAACACCATCCAAGACCGGAGGTGAAGACCGCACAAGCCGTGAGGTAATTTCACCAAGAAAGCCTCGGGACAAGGTATATCTCTACAAACCATCCTTCCTATTGTATAGATGTTGACACGATTTCTTTATTTTGGGTTCAGGGAGAAGAAATTTTTTTATTTCCGTTGTGTCTCTGCCTCCTCTAAAACCCAACACCTCCTTTCTCTTTGGTGACACTCTTCATCTCAGAGTCGTTCCGTACGCTCCTCATCATGGTGTGGTATTGGTATTTCATGAGGTGGGTTCTCAGGTCCTTTGTCATCATAATGTTAATCTTCATGTTTGGATTTAGTCTTAGACAGAGGTTGAGGTTGCTCAACTTTTGGATTCCGACCTCATGCATGATGTCCACTCCTACGAGGAGGCATGTTGATGGCAAGTGGATGGTTGTATTCTCTATCGTCTTCTTTTCAGAAACCTAAATTAGTTCACAAAGTCAAGTTAGATATTGGACGTGTTAAATGAAGTATTTGAGATGGTTTGAGATAGTGGATTAAAACTAGTGCTATCAAGTCTATTCTAATACTTGAGGAATGGGTGTAGGGTGAGTAGATTCAAGTTCTTAATAGTACCAATTTTCTTGTCCCCGAAAGTGGCACCAAAATGTTGATCATCCTAACTCACACATAAAAAAGTAGCAAATCTAGAGTAGTAAGAATCTTAAGTTTATAAATCAACACTTAGGCCCCCACAACTACTAGACGGGGTCTGATGTTGTAAATCAGAGTCGATCCACAAGGACAAGGAGTGGTAAGTGCTAAGATCATATAATCTTGTCTTAGTTATGCCAACCCAAGAGTAGGACAGAGTATGGTGTTCCCTAAGGAATGATGTTACTTCCAACCATCAAAATATAGAAAAATAGTTAAAAAAAAGTAGGAAACAAAACAAGAGAAAAAGAATAAAGAAAGAGTGATATAACAAGTATGGATGGGAACTTGGATTGGGTTTCACCGTCTAGGGTCTCTCACTAAATGCAATACCCACATCCATTGTATACCCTTAGCAACATTACAAGAAAACATCATATATGTCTACTACCTCATGTCTTGAGCTTAAGATAAATCTAGATTATAGGGTTGTCTCACTCGCAGGATGGCAAACAAATAAAGCAACATATAAGCATATGACCATTAGATTAAGCATTGCAATATCTGCATGCATTCATGAAACTTCATAACACTTAGATAAGATTAGAAATAATCTCCCAAGATACTAATAATCAAACATCACAAGATGGTAGATAATCACACAAACGAAGCATTTAATATCAAGAGTATGGACATAATCCTTGTTAAGAGCATATATATTCAAATGGATGCAAGTATATACATGAGTGCCTTAGTGGCTACTCCTAACCCAATCTAGATGATTATACATTGATTTGAATGAGAATCCTTGTGTATCCACAAGCAGGGGAAGAATTAGGTACTATTGAGATGAAATGAATGCAATAAGAACTGTGAACATGTGTAGTGGAAGAGGAAGGGGATGTACCCCAACAATGGTCAAAAGTGGTCAAGGTGGTTTTTCATGTGCTCTAAGATTGTATCTAGGTTGGTGTAGGCGGGATTCCACTCCTTCTTGTTGTCATGTGTTTGTCGAGGGAGACCTTAGGCACGACAATGTTGTAGAGAAGAAGATCAATTTGAGAAAGTTAGACTCTCATCCTTCAATTGATGGTCCATCTCAGTGTGGATTGCGATTAATTTCTCCAACATCACTTTAATGTCGTCCTTTGTTGCACCCCCTTGCACTGTGTCCATGGAGTCCTATTTATAGCTTCACTTGCTTGCTCTTTTTCTTACACCACAAATATTGGGAAAGTGCCTTGGGTTGCGTGTTTAACGATCTTGAGGTGACTATTTTGTTAGGCCATCGAGCCATGATGTTGGGTTATAAATCCTTCGGTAGTGTCTATCTTCCCATTAGTTGATGGATTAGAACAACCACTGATTGTTGACTGAGGAGATCCATTGGTTCTAGGCGGCCATCAGTTGCTATGCCAGTTGATGCATCAGATAATGGGGAAATGCATGCCAAACAGGTCCATCAGATGTCGCTACTCGATGGTCATGAAGGCATGAGTGCGGTTCTATAGGGAAACCATCAGATTCTAGCACTCGATGGTCTCACAGATGGAGGGTAGTCAGAGGGGCACCATTGACTGTTGACACTCGATGGCTTGGTGGGCTAGCCATCAAAAGTAGTATGTTAGATAATGAAGCATTTCCTTAGTTTGCAACCATCGGTTGTGACTCGATGGCTAATCTGGAGGCTTCTCCTTAGTTCCTCAATGATTTATATAGGTTTTACGAACCGACAGATATCTTGTTCCTTGTTCAGCTACTCCATCACCTGAGTTACCTGCATAGGGTTATTGTTACCTACAAGGTAAAGAATAAGAGCTTTTTATGTGCAAAGTAATGGAAAGTCAAAGTAATTTAGTATAAATGAAGGTGAGTAAGGGGTAAATGAAGGCATTAAACATGCACAAATTTGGAAGTTATCACTTTATGAAGAAGGTTGTATGTTCCTATATGAGCTCCATTGGTAGTGGCTATGTGCTATTTCTACAATAATAATATGCCTCCCTGTAAGATTAGTTCATCAAGGCTCCATTACAGCAACATCCACAATCATGCATGTGTTTTAGACTAACTCATTGTACAAAATTTTGCAACAACAACTAGTTAGTCAAACTGTGGTGAGTACAAAGTATTTGAAGGTCTTTAAATCTTTAACACATGTCATACATCATTTCACCTTCATGTTGTTTGAAATTGGTGAGCTAACCCTTAATTGTGTGGTCTTTCTAGGTGGGAAATATTTATCAAGAAAAGCATTCAACAACTAATCCCAACGTTTGATAGACTTCTTGGTAAGGATAAAATCCATTCCTTGGCCCTGTCCCTCAAGGTGAATGGAAACAATAGTAAGCATATCCCACTAGTAGGGACACTATTTATCTTGAATGTGCATATCCACTATAGAAATTCATCTATATAAAGATTTGGATCCTCCATAGGGGTTCATCCCAACCTATTTTGTTGGGTCATTTGCATAACTATGTGATTGATAGAGAAGTTGTTGGATTCAGTTATTTGGTGATCAATAGCTCCATATATGTTGATGGCAGTAGGGATAGTTAGGTCCTTCAATGGATGGTCATCCTCCATGATCATCTCTTGGTGATTGGGTGAAGATGGTGGAGAAGACAATGGTGTTGAATGGTGTGATGATGGATGTATGTCCTCCAAGTTTAAAGAGTTTTCACTCCTCCTTGATCTCCTACAGATGCTAAATTTGTGCTCAAATTTTGGGTCGAGAAATATGGATGGTCCATGAACCCTTTTAAATCACTACATACAGTCTTGTAGACAAACAAAGTGAGTGAGTTACACAACAAATACGGAAAATACAAATGATCATGATTGTGATTATGGAGATAAATGAATGAAACCATTATGGATATGATGGGTGGTGGTGTGATCTAATTGAGTACTAATTAACATCCCAACTCTAACTAAAAGGTATTGTAGCTCCCTGGCAATAGAACCATAAACGTTTAGGTTCTTTTAACGAACAATCTATAATATTTAATTGTCTCAACTCGTTCCCTCACAAGTATATGGGACCTATTGTACTCAAGGTCATATCCACAAGGATCTAGGCTATTTAAATGCAAAAGCATTGAGGTTCAACAATCTAGATTGGTTTACACAAGTTTGATTGATTTCATTAAACTAATTCAACTAAATAAACAAACAAATAGACACAAATATCTTTGATTATGATTATGATCATAATTAAGGAATCTTTGGAATGAGGTTTCACTTCCACATTACAACTTAGTAAAGCAACAAAAATATAACATACTAGTCGAGCGTACAAAGGTGGTATGTGTCTGATACACCTCCTGGTGATATGAGACAATCCTAACTCTACATAGCACTAATGTGCATATGCTTATTTTCAAACTACAAACCTTGATTCCTCAATAGATTCCCTATCAACCCCATGGTCAAAGAAGTGTTTCCAAGATTACATCTCCATACTCCAAGATACATATTTCCAAATTATATTAGAAGCATAAAACTAGCAAACAAGATGTGTCAAGCAAGAAAGTAAATAAAGCGTGGATGCAACCTTAGAATAGTAAAACAACTAGAATAAGGATGAAATTCGTGATCACATAAGTTATAAGATGGGAGTTACTCTCCCATTCCCAAGAATAGGGTTCTACTCTCACATGGTGGTAAAAGGAAAGTATAAGTGATGGATTATTAAGTAAAATGTGAGTAGAGAAGGGAAAGAATAAGGAAATCCATGGAGGAAGAGAAACAAGGAAAGTGATCTTATAGGAAGTCAAAGGTTCGTCCTTGTTATTGCTCATGCTCTAGAAACCTTCTCTTTTGAGGAGTTGGAATGGAGGATGGAAGCCATTTCTGCACTTGGTGAAGAGAAATGGAGTAGAGAATAGGTTCTCTCTCGAGTAACCACTCCTTCCCCAAAATCACCCTCCTTCTCTGTACTCTATACTCTGGTCGAAGGTTACTCCAAATGATGAGTGATAACCATCCCAAAGGTGTCCAATTGTATTTTAAAAAAGAGGGACAATTTTTCTTCAAATTGTACTAAAATCTCCAATGACATGTTGTGTTGGTGGAACAACAGGGTGTGTTGCTCGCAGTAACTTAAGTCAAAACAGCCTTGTGCAAAGTTTGCACGGCGTGTTGGTTGGCCAACACGTTGTGTTGTTCTAAAACTTGGGTAGATTTGGATCGAGTAGACACAATGTGTGTATTTAAGAGATGTCATGTTGTACTATTACATTAACTTATGGATTGAGGAGACATGATTTCTATACTTCTGACATGCGGTGTTGTTGCAAGACATGGAGTTTGGCAAATTCTTGGAATGTGGGAACATAGTGTGTAGGTGTTACAACCCCAATTTATTTGGGTTCTTTTGGTGAGGAATGTAATTTCTCCTATTAAAGATATTTGAACAACTAAGGATATAATTTGTTATGAATAAATGGTTTTCGTCTACAATATCCTTGTTGAGTATTTTGTGGGCTTTATTGGCTATTGGGCCCAATAACAAGGAAAAGACAAAAGAAACTCCATTATTTGAGTAAATAAGAAAATGGAGAAAAGAAAGATGTAGAAAACTCTAGAAGACAAAATAATATAATCCAAAGTTGTATTTCATGCCTCTTGGGTTCTTTGTATTCCAAGGAGTCCAAAGTTGTACAGATAATGCAATAAGAAAAGAAAATATCAATTAAATATTTCCTTATTAAGAAAGAAATTGAAAACAATGATAAAATGTGGAAAATAAGTGGAAAGATGTATAATTGAGTTATCTTTGATGGATTTTCATATCCATGAGGTTTCTAATGTTAAAAGGAATTCCAATAAGGAAAATAAAAAGAGAGATAAAGAGAAATCCTTGAAAAGAGATATTTTGATAAGAAATAAACAAGATAATGAGAAATAATGGATATAGATGCATCTAGAAGGATAATGAGTATCCATTAAAAAGGATTTCGAAAATTAGAGTTTCTTGGGGTCGAAGGAGCCCCAATGGAGAAAAGGAAAGAGAAAAGGCAAATAATAACAAAATAAGAAGATATATCATTAATGACTTTTTGATAATATCAAAAAGAGATGCCATTTCATTTAAGAAAATAGATTTTTGTGGCCAATAGATTGAAAGGCAAGGCTAGAGATAATGAAAGAGATTATTTTCGTATTTCTAAGTATCCATGAAATAAGGAATATTAAGAAGATAAATAGGAGAGAGAGGATTACTTCTCCTTGAAGGAATATGACTCCTATTAGGAGATGGCCTTGTTAGTTTGTGAATAGCCAACATAGGGCTTCGTTACCCACCCCTATATAAAGGGTAGAGCCCTGGTTCGAGTTCCAAAGAGATCCCACACAACTCTCTCTCTCTCTCTTCTTCATCTTCTTCATCCAAACCCTAGCCATGTGGTTGCTGCTTTCCCTGGAGCAATAGAGAGTCATGGAGTCATCACGATGGATGAGTGATGTTCTACATTTCCAATGATGGCTCTGCCATCGTCACCATGCCCATGGCCACCGTGCAATGCCTGTAGAAGGTCAGAACCATGGCTGCAGGTCGCACGACTACCCTGCCCAAACTAACCACCTAGGTGGCGAGCTGGGCGGCGCCCAGATGCGGCGTAGGGTGTCGGAGCAAGGGTGGTAGGTGGCGATGAGTTTTGAGCCTGCAGGGGGGGACCCCTGAAGTGCAGTAGGTCAGCGCTCAAATAGAGCTTTGCAAGGTAGAAGATGAACCAGGAGCATTTGACATTTCTGCCCCTCTACATGCTAAAGAGCCGGCCTTTTAGTTAAGGGTAATATCATAATTTTGTTATATTTCCAAATTAGTCGAGCAACGTTGCATGGAGTAGGAGGACGTGGCAACATGCCATTGATCCAAGTAAGTTATTCTTGCAAAATTCATATTTAAATATTGGTAGTTCGGATGGATGCACATCAAATATGAAAGTTGCTCAGAAAAATGAGTGTAATCCATTAAAAATAGATTTAGAATCTAATTCCTCTTCCAATTTGAAAAGTAATGGATGTTATCAACTTTAATGCATTAATGATTAAGAAACCCTATTTTGAGATGATTAATGTATTGAGAAGGGTTATATGGATGATTAAAGTTGATATTAACCTATTTATTATAAAAAGTCACATACAGATCTAAAAGGATGAACTTTACACGTAATTGGATTAATTTAGGGATCCATGTGTATAACCAAGTTTTAATGGGCCTTGAAACCCTAATGTTAGTAATTGTGACTCTTAATAGTTTTAATTGTTCAAATGCATGATTAACGTTGAGATATGATGGATCTAAGCTATTTTGAGTATAAAAGTTCCTAATTGTGGATAAATATCCTTAATACAGTTTTCTATTGGATAAAGATGAGATTAATGATAAATAGAGTTCATATGTGATTTAGATGAACTATGAGTTGTTAATCCGGAAGGAACCAAAGATGATAATTAGGCCTAATGATCTTGTCATAAATTAAAAGGATGAAATGGTAGCTTTAATGTCAATAAGGCATAATGGACTTAATTGATGGCTAACTGTGCCTTTAATCTGACATTAAGGTAACCTTAATAACTTTCGTGAAGAATAGATGAGATAGTCGGGGTTTGTAAGTAATTGCATAAAATTAGGGTTTATAAAAGTAAAACTGAAGTGATACCCTAATTGCAATAGAAACCCTAAAAGTGGAAAAGAAACCCTAGGAAGTGAGCTAGGTTTAATAAACATTGATGGCCTGATCAATGATAGGAAAATTGGATGCATGTTTCAGGATCATCTTGTGTGCTTGCTTATTTACCGGATTTCTTGCTTAGTTGGATTATTTCTACACTCAAGTCAGCCTGAGAGGTATGTGGTTAATTATGAATAATCACATTAGTTTCCCGAAGAGTTTCTTATATGATTCATCACATTGAATGAAACTTTTCAGTTTGGATGATTCATACTTGCAAATCATAAAGTCACTATGATTATCACAATAATATTAGAAGTGTGTATTCTCGCACCTACATGTCACCCTGATGGATGATGCCAAAGGACAAGCCCAGGAGGGAATACCAATGGGCACCAAGATCAGGATTGAGAAGGTGGCCTATGATATTGCACGATTAAAGGGCACCATGAAGGGTGACCCCAGACGCCAAGCCCGGGATTGAGAAGGTGGCCTTAAGTCAAGGGAAAAAGAGAAATATGAAAGGGGGTATACCAGGGTTAGGGTAATAGAAATGGAGAATGTCACACTGAAAGTGTAATTTGGCTTGTTAGTTAACTTGATTGTGATATTTGGATTTTTAGCCATATTTTGTGAAATTTTTGTTGTCCCCACATACAGGTATATTTCAATTTGCTGATCGACGCTTTGTTTGTCAGAATTTTAGGTACAAGATTGAAATGGACAAACAGTAAAGTGGCACATGTGGAATTAAATAAGTATTAAAGTACAAAGGAGGATTAGTTAGAATAGGATCCAGATGTGGATAGCAGTAGATATTCAAGTTTTTGAAAAAAAAGGTATGCAAAGTTTTATTTTATACCAAATTCTAGTTTAGTTTGATAGAATTTCATAATTATTATTGATTATTTATTGAACCTTTGATCATGTTAATTGGGATAATGGCTCTGACCTCTTGGTCTCCCTTAATTGGGGGTTACTGGGAGGCGGGGTCGTTACATTTGGTATCATAGCATATGTTCCTCATTTAATCTTTAATAATTATTAAAATTTACAAACTCTATAGAACCCAAGGGAGTTATTAGAGGATTTTCCGAAAGACAAAGGTGTCTAGAAAAGTATCACGTCTGGGGCTGACAAGATTTTCCTCTACGCCTCTAGTCGGAATGCGAGGACTCCCAGATTAGTGAGACTGCCTGGCCAATGTCTCAGGATTTGACTCGAAATAAGATACCTTTAGGACTCTCTCATCTTATTCATCATTTCTCAACTCAAATATTGTTCAAGACGTTAAGGATTAGGGTTTCCTCTCTTTTCCTCACCCTCTTGAGGTATGGGTATAAGGTTTAATGAATCCTCCACCAAATTAATGAAAAGCATGTAAATAAGATTTCATGGACATAAGCTTAATAGTATAAGCTTAAGCTAAAGAATGGATACATGCTTAGGTCGTATGACATATGTTGTCATGTCCTCATGAGAGACCTAAGGCTAGACCTCCTTTTTACGAGGGTGAGTACAGAAAGTTAGTTTGGGAGGTAGAGACCTCCATTATAAGTAGAGATCAGGAACATCCTTTGAGGATGATGCTAACCATAACCCAAGTGGTGGTTAAAGAGAGAGATGGCATGATGAGTTAGATATCATGATAGACCAGGTGTGTGGACATGCTTTTGGATGCCCATGATGTTATGATCCATGAGAGGTCAGATGATCGAGTGCCTTTGGCGACCCAACCCTGGGAAGGGTCATGCATGTTTGAGTGAAGGATAGATCCTTCATTGATAAGGTTAGAGAAGAACCTATATAAACCCTATGGGCATATGTGACTAGGGCATAGCATGCACCCAGAGTACGTCAGTAGTGCAGTAGGTTGAAACCCTGGCCAGAAGGGCATGATGGAAGGCTTATGAGATAAGAATAAGGGGCTATGGATAATCTTGAGCAAACATAAGTTTGAACTGAGGCTTCACCCATGTAGGGGTATGATTAAGAGCTTGATCCTCCATGGATAGAGGACCTCTAGTAGAAAGGTTGTTTGTAGGGTTATCTCTAGAGAGAGAGAGAGTAGGAATCACACAATAAGGTTGGAAGCTTAGATTCTGAGATATGAGGAACATTGGAAAGTTGTGGAGGATGCGACCTAAGTGGATAATAGTCGTTGCCTCATGCTTGACCCCTGGAGGATAATGATATCTTGGTTGCCTTTAGAGGAACCAAGCCCTAGAGAGAGGATGATGTTGCTGGTACCTATGTACCTATGGTATAGGTGTTTACCTTCTGAGATGGGAAGAAGAGTTCCTTAGACCCTGAAGAGGTTTAGTAATAGGTTGTGAAGCCTTATACCTTGTTGGTTGTCCTTGAGGAGGAATCTACTCTGAAGTGTTGTTCAAGTTGAAGGATCATGGGAAGTGCATGTTAGACCTTGTACATGTTTGGTTCGTGGTTAAAAGGTTGAGCATGCAGTTGGACAACTGTTTCATAAATAAGTGAACCTAGGGTTCCTAGGCATAAGGGAAGTGGTGTACTTGATGCTCATGATGAGATTTGAGTTTCTATAGATTCGAGCATGGTACTCCTCATGTTTAGAGGAAAAGGAAACCCCTTAATTTTAAGGTGTGTTTAATGAACCCCTTATACCTATGTTGGTGACATAGGAAGGTATGTTATAGCCTAATGTTGAGGAATGAGAACAAGTATGACCTAGCATGGTTTAGTAGGTAGTCTACTTGTTCCTTAGTAGCTTGCTAGGGTTAAGCATTCTCATGTGGATGTAAACCCTAAACATAAGGATGTTTGTGGCCTTTGTTATCAAGGTGTAGTTTCCTCCCAACCTGGGAGAGGGACCCTTTTGTAGGGTTTATATCAGCTTTTGTTTGGTTTGAGGTAACCTAAAGAGGTCTCATAGGATCTTGAAAAGCTAAGTGGAAAGTACATAGTATGAGAATGAACCTGTAGACCCATAGATAACCATCTCTAAGTGCATGTGGATGTGTTACCATGGGGTTAACTGGTATGGAGCCTGACCAAGGTAGGAAGGTCACCATGACCCCTATGAAAGGATGAAAGTCAACCCATGAATGTAGAGAGAGATGATGAAGGCTTGGGTAAGGTTCTAAGTTGGACATGTACTATGTTAGAATCCTAATGTCTATCCTAGGGTTAGGTAGGGATAAGACCGATGGGAGTAGAAGTTGCTTAATTCCCTAGTTGCACATGACCATAGGGTCGGGAGGTTACATCTATCATTATCTAAGGGCCATAGGTTAGGAGATTGATCACCTTCATGAACTCATGGGACCCAAGGGGCAGATGAGGAGGGCAATCTCTGGATGCATAAGGGAAGAGGGATAACCCCAAAATTGTCGGCACCCTACAGACCTAGAGGAGATGACCAAGGATTGTGTGGTGACCCAAGTAGGTTCGGGATCAGTCTTCCATGGAAGTAACCTTGATATCAAGATGATCGTGATGTAGAGATATATTTTGCATGTTTCAACTTAGATTTGAAGGTGTACTGGCAAGGTGGGATGTACAATCTCTACTCTTGGAATAGGAAGAAATTCATATTTGGACTTCAGCCAAACACTTATTTCCTCTTATTATAGGAGTGAGATGTGAGATATAGGACAGTACACATGCCATACACTAAGGATAAAGATGATGTGAGTTGGAATGTTTCTATGAGGTATGAGGACAGAGACGATAACATACCCTTGTGTAGTGAACGATACATGGATGGTATACAAATACTAAAGAGAAATAAGGTAGTCATCTTATGAGGATGTTTTTATCATGAGTTATGAGTTATACCAAGTTGAGTTCAAAAACCAGGAGAATGAGCTCAGAGTTCTCTTGATGAAGACAAACTTAGAGTTTGAGGTGAGATAATAAGTGGAATACACATAGGTGTATGTCTTCAACATTACCTTATACCTAAGGATGTGAAGTGGTGATGGATGCTTTGGTTGAGATGCAGCTGCCTAGTTTAGCTAGAGGCTAGAAGAGGTTGTTAGGCTAGCCCTAAGTTTGAAAAAGTGATAAGTTTGGCTAACACTCAGATGCAACGATATCGATTGATCAAGTTAATAGTTGTTTGGTTAGCCAACCTAGGCCTTGATGCAATAAAAGGATGGTTGTAGAACCTCAAATGCACTTATTTGGAAAAGAAGGTGATGAAACCCTGAAGATAATGGTTTAGGGTTTCTGGGGAATCAATCTTGAGGAATCATGACATACAAGAGATCATGATTTTAAGATCACCATGCACCGTGGTACTACGAAGATAGTAAGTGACAGTAGTACTTTGGATGCTTAAGATGAAGTTGCATGTGGCTAATCGCCATGCATGCCAGGAGGTGAAGGACGAACACCCGGAACCCAATGAGTAGATATCGAGGATAAAGAGCCCCTGAGAGAAAATGGGAGTTCATCACTAGGGATTTTGTGGTAAATCTCCCCTAGCCCAAGGAAGGTCAAGATGCAGTATGGGTTATGGTAGATAGCCTTACCTAGATGACATGAGAGAGAAAGAATACTCAAGGGAAGGATTTGGTGGAACTACATATGAGAGAGAGATGGTTCAACTGCACCATGATGTGAGTTCAAAAGTTCTTGAGTATAACCTAAAGGTTCACTTCCATCAGGTGGAAGTAGATACATGACAAACTCGATGCTAGTATAGTTTATCACCCCTAACTAATGGTTAGTATAATACAGACTAGAGTGTCTGATGAGAGAAGGTGTGCTCATTCAGGGTGATACTTGGAGATAGATCTTGTTCTCCATAAGATGTGATGATCACCTCCATAGACAGTGTCGGGATGTAAAGAAGCTCTGCAAGAGAGGTTGTGTTGGTCACACTACTACAGAAATAGCTTATAACGTCACATTTAGAGGCATCATTTTTTAACAAAAACTGATGCCTAAAACCTACAACGTCGGCTAATTACAGAGACTGACATCTATATTTGAAGACCAGCCAGTCATAGGTATCACTTTTTATTTAGCGTCGGTTTCCTATAATGAACAGATGCCTAAAATAGCCTGCCAAATCCAATTTTTCGAGTGAAAACAATTACCCCCAAAGTTTCACATACGGCGTCAGTTTTTTGACCGAATAACCGACGCTTAACGACGAAAAAAATTTCCTCCAAAGGTCATCAATTTTTCTGTAAAAACTGACGCTGATAAGGTTTTGCGTGCCGCCCCCGTGAAAATTTTTAGGGTTAAGATTATCCAATGGACGTCAGTTTTTTAGATAACTGACGCCTTTGTTAACTTAATAACCCCTGCGAGAAACATACTCTCACTCGATCTTTCTCTGTTACATCGATCGCTAGTTGTTCCCCTTCTCGACACCGCCAGAGTTAGCTCATGTGGTCACTGCCACTGCCGCCACTGAAGACGTTCTCCTCCACCGTTCTCCTCTGATGCCGCACCTGCTCCTCGCGTGCCTTCTCACATGCACCTGCTCGATCCTCAACTACTCTACAACTACTGGTCACCGTCGTCGCTCTCTGGAGCTCCTCGCCTGCTCGCTACTCACTGCTTGCACCTGTTGGTCACCGCCGCCGCTCGAGGTACCCTCTTCCTCCTCTTCTTCCTCCTCTGCTCGCACATGTGGTTGAGGTAGCTGGTCAGGACCTAGTGGTTGTGTTGGCCGACCACGACCGTGCTAGCCAGCATAGTCGTGGTCGTATGCATCCCACAAGTCATGCCTTGCTTTTATCCATTTGGAAAGGAGGGAGCAGGAAGAAGAAGATACATTTGCAATTGAATACTAATGCTTGACCTAATTGTATAAATTTTGATGCATGTTGAATTAAGGTATTAAAACCCAAATACACATTTCACCATAATCTTGAATTAACTATATTGCTGAAATCTTGTGATCAATCTATCTAAGATATTAAAACCCCAATGATAAATCTCTAATTTTTTAGTGATGTGTCTCCCTAACATCTACATGAATCCCTATTTTATGATGTAGATTGATGATAATGCATAAGATCGTTTGAAATTTTGAAATAAATTATGAATCTCTCCATCCCTAGGTCATACTAATTTTATGTGTAATCTTTATTTTGATGATGAACATGCATGGACACTCGAAATGTTGAAATTAATGTTATAGAATGACAACACATGTATTTGTTGGCCTAGAAACCCATCCAAGATTTACTCATTAGGAGTAAATCTTGGATAGTCCCCGGTTTGGGACTGTTCTTGAACACCTAATCTCACTTAGGATGTAAGTGTATAATGTGTATTGGGTTTTCAAGAAAATTTTGGTAGAATTTCCCCGTTTGTTCTCTAAGTATATATGTACTTAGAGAACAGTGGGGAAATACTGCCGAAATTTTCTTAAAAACCCAATACACATTATACACTTACTAGTGAGATTAGGTGTTCAAGAATGGGATAGGTGGTACACATTTATTATACATAAGAATGATAGCTCATTTATTTGTTGGCCTAGAAACCCATCCAAGATTTACTAATTAGGAGTAAATCTTGGATAGTCCCCAGATTGGGACTGTTCTTGAACACCTAATCTCACTTAGGATGTTTTAACCATTATTAAGACCTTAAACCCTAAAGTTTTAACCATAAACCCTAATCTTTTAACCCTAGACCCTAATCTTGTTCTAATATATACGTGTTTTCTCTTTGATCATAGAATGGATAGATCACGGATGTCCATTCCAAATCGCTGAACCCTCAAGTTTATTTCTGGTCTTGGCCAGTTTATTAGATTTGTCGAGGAACATTGGAAACAACCTAGAGATAGATTCTACTGTCCATGTAGGCATTGCGGTAACAACTTGAAAGTCATCACTGGTGATGAAATCAAAAGTCATGTCATGTGCAATGATATTGTACAAGGTTGTATAAAATGGCACTGGCATGGAGGGATTCCAAACCTGAAATCAGTGGATGTCGATAGCAGTGCTTGTGTGGAAGAAGAAATTGCCTTCGATGAAGTAGATGTGAACAAACTAGTTCCAGTAGACATCGTTGATGCGATGTTGGATAGTTATGGGGTAGAGCACACTAATCCACCTGCCATGTTTAGAAACATTGTGTATGATGCTGAGACACTATTATACATGGGTTGTAACTTTACGAAGCTTAGCGCTGTGTTGAGATTGCATAAACTGAAAGCTAACAATAGATGGAGTGACAAAAGTTTCACGTCATTGTTGTTTTTGTTGAAAGAAATTCTTCCTGAAGGAAATGAGATGCCAATTTCAACATACCGGTTAAAGAAATTGTTGTGCCCAATGGGAATGGAGGCCAAGAAGATACACGCATGCCCGAATGATTGTATATTATTTCAAAACAACTATGTGGATTTGAAAGATTATCTGAAATGTGGTACGTCAAGGTATAAATTGATGACTTCGGGGGAGTCCAAAACTGGTTCTCCTGCCAAGGTGATGTGGTATCTACCTATAATACCATGATTTCAACACTTGTTTACTAATCCTATAGATGTGAAGAATTTGAGGTGGCATGCAGATGTTAAGAAAAATAATAATGGGATCCTACGACATGCGTCTGATTCCCCACAGTGGAAGAAGATTGATTTATTGTACCTTGAATTTGGTGAAGAAGATAGGAATCTAAGACTTGGGCTTTGTACAGATGGGATGAATCCATACAGGACATTGAGCACCCAACATAGCACTTGGCCATTCATTCTTGTTATAGACAATCTTCCTCCCTGGTTGTGTATGAAAAATAAGTATGTTATGTTATCGTCTTTGATATCGTGCCCTAAACAACCTGGAAATGATATCGACATTTATCTTGAACCTATCATTGATGAATTAAAGAAACTCTGGGGTGAAGGCGTGATGACCTATGATGCTTCACGAAGAGAGACATTTCATTTGCACACTATGTTGTTTTGCACTATGAATGACTTTCCAGCGTATGGGAATTTGTTTGGGTATAGTGTCAAAGGATCTAAAGTGTGTCCTATATGTGAAGAGAACATTGATTCAATACAACTAAAACATGGCGCAAGACTGTATATCTGGGTCATCGAAGGTTTCTTCCAAAATTTCAACAGTATCGTAGGTTGCACAAAGCATTCAATGGACGGAATGAGGAATAGAGTGCACCTAAACCAATATCAGGGGAGGATGTTTATGAAAGAGTAAAAGACATCGCCAATGAATTTGGTAAGAGATCACAATCTATGATGGCCACACGGACTAACAAGTCTTTATTCAAGATGAAGTCTATATTTTGGGATCTTCCTTTTTGGAGTTCTTTGACAGTTAGGCATTGTATCGATGTCATGCACGTTGAGAAAAATGTATGTGATAGCGTCATCGGTACTTTGTTGAATATACTAGGTAAGACTAAAGATGGGAAAAAATCCAGAATGGACCTACGTGAAATGAGACTAAGGACAGAATTAATAGAAGTAGTTAGTAGCGATCGGAGAACATACTTACCTCCCGCTTGTTACATGTTGTCTAGAAAGGAGAAGAAAGCTTTTTGTGAATGCTTGGTATTTGTTAATGTGCCACAGGGTTACTCATCCAACATATGTACATTGGTATCAATGAAAGATCCAAAGTTGATAGGTCTTAAATCTCATGATTGTCACACTCTAATGCAACAAATATTGTCTGTGGCAATTCGATCTATATTGTCGATGCATGTACGGTTTGCAATCACCAGACTTTGTTTCTTTTTCAACAGTTTGTGCAGCAAAGTTATTGACCCTTATACTCTCAATAAATTACAAAGAGAAGTGGTTGTTACCCTATGTCAACTTGAGATGTATTTTCCTCCTTCGTTCTTTCATATCATGGTACATCTTATTGTCCACTTGACTAGGGAAGTGAAAATGTTGAGACCAGTTTTCTTTCATTAGATGTATCCCTTTGAACGATACATGAGCATTTTTAAAGGTGATGTTCAAAACCGTTATCGGCCTAAAGGGAGTATTATTGAGGGTTATGTGGTGAGAGAGGTTATGGATTTTTGCAATGACTTTATGAGTGCTAATGATGCTCCTGTGAATGACAAGAATATTAAGGACCATTTTGGCAAAGGAATTTTGGGATCACGAGTGAAAGCAATCAGCCGTGAGCAGTTGGAGCAAGGTCACTTGTATATTTTACACAACATCGATGAAGTGAGTGTTTATATCGAGGAACATACCAATTTCACCAACATATAATATCCTCGATCCAATTCAATGTGGCTTGCTATAGAGTATAACACGACATTTATTAAGTGGTTTGAAGATAAAGTCTTACATCAACTATCTCAAACACTAGATAATCTTACTGAAACCATCAAATGCCTCTCCTTTAAACCAATATTGAATGTTATGTCTTATGAAGGGTTTGACATAAATGGATTCTCATATTACACAAAGTGTCAAGATGATAAGAGTTTCATCCAAAACAGTGGGGTAACCCTTCAAGCGTCTTCATTGTTTTTTGAAGTGCAAAGGATAAGTGTCCACGTGAAGCTAAAATGTCATATTACGGTGTCATTTAAGACATATGGGAGTTTGACTATGTAGATTTTAGAATTCCGCTCCTTAAATGTAATTGGGTTGACAACAACAAAGGAGTTATAGTGGAGGAATTGGGTTTCATGTTAGTGAACTTTGAAAAGATTGGCAAGAAGGGTGAACCATTCATATTGGCATCACAGGAAACAAGTATTTTATATCGATTATCCTGTAAATGATAAATGGTCAGTTGTTCTTCATGGTAAAAGGTAGTTCATTGAAGATCCTATAGATGAAGAAGAGTACTATGATAAGTATGATGACTCCAGTCCATTCTCAGTTGGGTTTCCAACACCACCAAACATTGAAGTTGGGGATCACAATGACTTGTATGTTCGCGAGGATCACAATGAAGGATTGTTAATTGAAAAAAGATAATAATATTAGAGGCATGAATGTTTACATTTTTTATATGTTTTATTTTTCTGAATGTGAACTTTACAATGTGAATGTGGACTTTACAATGTGAATTACTTTACAATGTGAATGTGAACTTTACAATATGGGTTACTTTACAATGTGAATGTGTACTTGACAATGTGAACTTTACAATTAGTGTTATTTTACAATGTGAAATTTATAATTTGAATGTGAACTTTTAGATGGCAGAGCATTCCCATGATGACCATGCTGATGATCACCGTGAGGGTGAGGATGTTCTTGCGCCACCTGACAATGTAAGTTTTAAGAATATATCCCTGTGGTTTCTATCTATATGTTCATTTATAATTATATCATGTAAGTGTGTTTTTTATTAAATTATAGGTTGTTGATGTACCCCCTGAAGAAATTACAACACTTGATGAGAAGCAAAAGAAAATTGAGAAAGTGAGGTGCATCACAATGATGAACAAGTTAATACAGCAAAGGGGCAATGGACCCAAATTGGTTGTGGATTTTGATCATGTAGGAAATCCATATGGAGTGAACCGCAACTCATTTGTTTCATATCTTGGGGTTCTTACACGCAGACATTGAAAAACTATCCTATAATCTTGGCATAAAGTTCCTAAGCGGAAGAAAGACCACATATGGAAGGAACTATGTGTGAGTTATTATTATTTGTAATTCTATTTGTGTAGATTACTAATTTTTAGGATACTAGTTAATAGCAATTCAATTTAATTTGCAAAGCATATTTGATCTGGATGAAAAGTTACATCGTAAATGTGTGATGCAACTCTTTGGGAGGGTCCTAAGGAACTATAGGACCAATCTCACCCGAGATTACATACGCGATGCTGATAAGAGATTCTTGATTGATTTCCAATTCTAGACATTGATCACTATTTAACTAACTCTACACTAATAATTTTTGTTTGTATTCTCTTTAAAAAATAAATTGAGGCAGAAGGAAGCAACAAAGAAATGGAACTACCTAGACCCCAAAGACTGGGAGGCATTTGTTACCCAAAGAAAAATAGATGAATTTAAGGTATTAAGTGCCACTCCCAATTTACTTAATACACATTTTTATGTATTCACCTATTCAAGATTAACCTTAATTAGTGTTTATAACCAAATCAATGTGCTAACTAACTAAGCCCTCAGTGAGGCACAAAGAGCACGGCACACACTGAATGTGCACGACCACACAATGGGTCCAAGAGGATATGCAGGCGTTCGCCAAAGACTACAGGCTAAGTCTGCTCAGCCTACTGCTACTCAGTAAACTACAAATGTAACATCCCTGACCTGGGTTATGAATTAACCCTAGGTGTTTTTCTTAATAAAAGTGATTATATGCATGCTCTTATCTTTTGAAAAGTAATTAAGGCTCAAGAGGAACTTATATTACAATTTTAGTCCTTTTTGAATATTGTTGAAATCAATATTTTGCCTATTTTGGACTAAAGTGCAAATTACTCAAGTTGAGGGGTCTATTTGCAAATTATGAATGATAATATGTTCCTCATGTGTTAATGTATCATGAGAGTGAAGATGAAGTAGAGGTATGGCTTGTGATAGCCTGAATTCCAAGAAAGAGCTGATAAAGCAATGTTTGTGCATGAAAACCTAGTTTTGGTGTAATGTGCAATTTACCAAAAACCTAGGGGGAAATATGTAAATTACCACTTCAATAAGGTCCCTAATGTTTCTTGGCATCATGTGGAGCAAAGAAAATGAGAGGGCGCCTCATTTGATTTAAGTTGGAGGAGAGAGAATCTTGATATTAAAATAATCAAGATTTAAGCATAATGGAAACATTAATGCAAAAATAACTAAAATAATTGAAGGACCTTCAACCAAAATTAAAATGGTGGAATTCAGATGTGTGTGGACGTCCATGAGATTTGCAAGGATCACAAAATATCCTAAGGAGGTGAAATTCCACTCACCTTATTATAAGGAAAAGAGTTCCCACTCAAAAATATATATTAATATTATAATGGATTAAGGTGCTTAATTTCTTTTCCCTTAATCCATGGATAATGGAAAGGAGCTTGGTGGGATTGAGTTGCCTTTGCATGTAAGAAACCAAGGAGGAAGAGTTGGCAACAATTTTGGAACTAAATGATTTTTATAAAACAATTTCTCTCTCATTGATTTTTCTTATAAAAGAGCCTTTTTCAACCCAGCTAAGGATCTTTTCAGATTCCTTTCTTCTCCTTGCTTACAAAATCGACCAAGAGAGCCAAGAACAGCAGGAAGGACGCCCCCAACCTGTTCGTAAGTCTTTGACCTTCGTTCTTCTTGATTTCTTGGTGAAAATCATAAAACAATTTATGATTCCTTCATTTCTTCACTCCATCTTCAACCCTAGCCGATCCTTTTACTCGAAAGGCTTGAGAAACGACCTTGGGAGGTTTCTAGAGCTTCAATCACCATTGGAGCCATGAAGCTTGGAGCTTGGGATCAGATTTGAAGGCGGGTTATATAACTTTTTTTTAAGAAAAAATTACTTCAATTAATCAGAGACTGACTACAAAGCGGAGATGAAAGACATGTCCAAAGGACCATTACACGCAAGCCATGGGGGCCATTGTGTGAACTCTACTCTTTGGTTGTTTTTGGGTACAAGTTTGGCATTTGTGTCAGCAATTATGGTGAAATCCCGAGGACTGTGTACGATATAGTACGAGGGATTGCTGAGGGTGAGTTTCTTCCATTGACAGTGGTGAGCCTGGAGGCGGGCCTGAGCACACTTCTTGGAAGACAATGTTTGTATGGCCAAAGTAGAGTCAGAGATGATAAGCACATTGGACCAGCCTTGGGAATTGGCAAGAGCGGCAACTTGTGTGATTGCTAGGATTTCAGCTTCTGTCACAGAGCCGGCCTTGGTCAGGGAACCTCTTCCCAGGAGGATGTTCCCATTGGGGCGTAAGGCCACATAGCCATAGCTGGATCTCGTCAGAGATGGAGTGTAGGCAGCGTCAGTGACGATGATGTATTCATAAAGTAGTAGTCGTGAGTGTCTTCGGACTGAAGTGGGGGTTGCCCCAAAAGTAGGGTGTCGCAGGAGTGGAAGCTTCTGCACCGTCTCTGACTGTAGTTGAATGAAGTGTACCACAGGTGAAGTGGGAGTGATACTACCCCCATGAACCTCCATGTTCTGAATGGTCCATAGATGCCAAGACGCGACATGCTATGTGGTTGGGTGAAGATTGTGATGCTCGCCCTTGACAATTTTGTCCTGCCATAGATCTTCATCTTCAAGGAAAAAGTTGGAGGCAGGTTGGAGTGCCTTCCAGATGGTAGCTCTCCTCAGACAATCTCTAAGGCAATGGATTATGGTTTCATCTCTAGCTTGGCATCTTGGACAGACACTGGCGACCATAATGTGGCGGCGGCATTTTTTGATGTTCGTGAGCAAGGCTCGGTGTTGGAGGAGCCATAGGAAGGTCTTGATCCTTTTGGGAAGTTGCGCCATCCAGATAGAGGCCCAGGCCCCAGGGACACTCAGCTCTTTGTTCCTGCATAACCACTGGTACGCTGACCTAGCAGTCAGGTTCCCACTTCATTCGTGGGGCCATATGAAGGTGTCAACTCCAGCTGCATTGTCCGGTGGAGGGAGCATGCAGAGGATGTCCCAAGTGCTTGCAGGTAGGTGGACCTGGATGAAATCCCAATCCCACTCGCCGTTGTCAAGGCACATCAAAGAGACCTGGAGATCAGCGATATCAGTCAAAACAATATGGTTGGGTGCTAGGGTAAGGACGTCCTCACCTGCTAACCATTTGTCATGCCAAACTCTCGTGTCAACTACATTGGCAATTGACTTGGGGCATATGCTTTGGAGCAAAGGTAGGTTGAGGGTGATGAAAAACCAAATAGCAGAACGAGAGTTTTTGGCCGCAGAACCTCTCCCCTTGTATTTTTCCTTCAGAATCTTGACCCAAAGTTTGTTTGGCTCATTTAGATATGACCAAACATTTTAAAGAAGCAAGGTTGCGTTGTGATCACAGGCGTCTTTGATCCTGAGGCTACCATGATCTTTGTTCGATGAAAATTTCTTCCAGGAAACTAGGGACATCTTCTTCTGGTCACCCGAGCCTTGCCATATGAACCGATGAATGTGTCTGTTTATGTCGTCATAGAGGGCAGGCGAGAGCATTGTCATCTGCATTGTGTACATTGGAATGGATTGCAAGGTTGCTTTAGCTAAGCAGACACGACCGGTGAGCGAGATATGTCGGATAGTCCAGCTGTTGATCCTGCCCCGGATTGCATCAAGGATGCTTGAGTGTGTGGACTTGTTGGTCCTCTTGTGGAGAACCGAAACTCCTAGGTATTTGCCTAGGTCATTAGTCACTTGGAAGCCCAACTTCCTACTGATGCAATGTTTGTCTGGCTGATTGACATTTGCAGAGAAGAAGCAGCATGATTTTGCCCTTGACACCACCTGCCCGGAAGCTAGGGAGAAGGATTTCAGGATTGTCTTAATATTGTTGGCTTGTGCAGACAATGCTTCAGTCAGGAGAATGATATCATCCGCAAAGCATACGTGCGTGAGAGGCGAGCCTCCTCTGGTAAGGACCACTGGTTTCCAAGTGCCGCTATCGGAGTTGTGGTGGATCATCTGACTGAGACATTCTAGGCAAAGAAAAAAGAGGTGGGGACTCAACGGGTCTCCTTGCCTTACCCCTTGCACCATTTTGAAGGGTTCCATGTGAACGCCTTCCCAAAGTATTGATGAATCCCCCAATTGGATGATGGACATGATGAGCTGAATCAGACGTACAGGAAGGCCCACCTTAGATAGAGTGCTCTGAATAAATGACCAATTCATCATGTCGAAGGCTTTGGATAGGTCGAGTTTAATGGACATCCAACCTTTCACTCCTTTTTTAATCTTCATAGATTGGATAACCTCCTGTACCAACAAGATGTTTTCGATGATCTTACGTCCTGGAATAAAACTCGATTGGCACAGTGAAATCCAATCATCTAACAAGGGCTTGATAGGTTCGATGATGATTTTAGAAATGACCTTGAACACCATGTTATTGAGAGATATCGGTTTGAGGACTCCACAAGTCTGTGGTGACTTGGTCTTTGGCAGCAACACCTTGTGGGAGTTCGCCAGTGCAGGGTCCACCATTGTAGTTCTGAAGGCATGCTGGACAGTGCGCACGACTGAAGGCCCAACAAGGGACCATCTATGATGTAGAAAGTCTGTTGTGATTCCATCAGGTCCAGGCGCCTTCGAGGGTGCCATTGAGAAAATGATGTCGCGAACCTCATTCGCAGTGGGAACATCTTCTAGGGTCTGGAGCGTGGCTTCTGGTATCAACGGAAAGACACCTGCATAACTGTTAGCGTGTGCAGTAGATACATATGAAGGCGTAGTAAGAAAATTGATGCAAAAGGATTGGATATGAGCCCGCAGTAAGGTTGGGTCTATAATCCACTATCCCTCATCATTCTTGAGGCAAGAAATCTTGTTATGGTGTATTCTGGCCCAGACAAAGGACTGGAAGAAGCTCGTGTTCCGGTCGTTGTGTCATAGCCAATTGATGTGTGCCTTTTGCTGCCAATTTTCTTCTTCAGTGAGCAAGATGCGGTGGTATCTCTCCTGGAGGTCCACAACACGGGTGGTGATGTGTTTGTGAGCATTATGATCAGGCCTACTTTGTAGTTGGTCTAGCTCACGGAGCGTCGTAGAATTCTCTTTGTGCTTGGTTCTTATGGTGTTACGGTGCCATCTAGATGCGGCCTTTTGGAAAGCTAGACGGGCTTCAGAGAAGGAGATTGTAGAGTCCCAACATGACTTAACACAAGCCGTGAAGTCCTCGTCCATGAACCATCTAGCTCTGGTTTTGAAACCAGCAGTAGTGATCGTTCTATTGGTGCCATTGGTGCCGCTTGGCCCAGTTGTAATAAGGATAGGGTTGGGATCTGAGGTGAGTCGGGGGAGCACCTGGATCCTAGTGTTCGGGATTTGGGAAATCCATGCCTCATTGGCAATGGCTATGTCGATCCTTTTGCAGATCATGCCTCTCCGGAAAGTGAAGAATTGTCTTACTGCGCCCAAGTCTGTGAGTCCAGTGATGTGGAGGCACTCATGGACCAAAGAGGATGAGGAAGAATCGAAGAAGTTGCTACCTGTCTTCTCTGTACGACTGAGCATCGTGTTAAAATCGACTGCGGCCAGCCATGGCGCACCTTGGGGTGGGAGGATGGAGACAAGACGTTGACATAGCCATTTCCTCATCGTTGGTTGAGGGCTGCCGTAAATTGCAGTGAAAAAGAGGTTGCCATTCAGCCGACAGTGGATGAATTGGTGGTGGTTCAGGAGAATCTCGACATTGCATCTTGCGTCGTCCCACAGGAGCGAGATGCCTCCTGAGAAACCCCTTGCTTCGACGCAGTGAGAGGAAGGAAAGCCCAGCTTTTTGATGATGTTGTCAGCGACCACACCACTACAGCGGGTCTCGATGATAACCATAAGATGGAGTCTATGTGTTCTTATGAGTTCTCTGACGTAGCAGACTTTATCATCGGAGCGTGCTCCTTGGATATTAAAAGTGATAATGTTCATTGAGACGGGAAGAGGGTGAGAGGGTTAGGCGATTGCCGCCCACAATCCGATTTCCTCTTCTTGGACTGCCAGGTCTGGTGAACCAATCTCCCCTCCCGGGTTGTTGAAGTCTATAGCTTTTTTTTCTATCGAGGACGAGCTAGCCAACTACTGGGCAAGCCTTCCTTTCTTGTGGATTCTTTCAGACGTCCTAGTTGGGGCCTGAACGATGATCTATTTGTTACGAAGAGTTACAATGTGACCTCCCATCGACTTGGAACTGAGGTGGAGCAGCGGCAAGGAGCTCGGGTCACCCACCCCAAACTAGAAGGGTTCAGTTGGATTGATGGTGAGGGGTCTTCCTTGGTCCACTTCATCGTCTACTAGATTGATGAAGGTGTTCTGTGGCCCGACGTTCTTAGGTGTTTGGGCGTCTTGCTTCTTCTTCTCCGCTCTTTTTCATTGGTGTCGGCTACCCCCAGGTAACACTCAACCTCGTCATCCTAGGAAATCTCCTTACTGACTTCCACCGGCGACTTCACCTAGGCTTGGTTTCATGTGGTAGTGGCACCGTCTTTCCGTGGCGGGGCTACCTTCCGCTCTGGTTTCTTTGCATGAATCGAAGGTGAGTAGGATGGGGTTTGTTCTCCTGATGATACACCCACCTCAGTGGTAACGCACTCCGCCTCCACATGGCCTAGCCTGCCGCAACGCATGCACAACTGGGGCAGGTTTTCATATTCAAGGCGCATATGCTCTCCGTTGAGCATGAATCCTGGTAGAAGCGGACGTGATGTGTCGACTTCGACAGCCATCCTCGTGAACTTCCCCATGTTCCCCTGGATAGTATTTTCATCAATCCTGATAGTCCTCCCAATGGTGTTGCCGATGCCCTCTAGCAGTCTGTTCTGATATAGGTGAATCGGTAGATCTGGGATCCTTGCCCACACCACGATCTTCCCTAGAATTTGGTTCGACGGGCGGAAATCGGGATACCAGGATTGGATCGATAGGTAATTGCCGAAGATAGTGTAAGGCCCTCCGGTCATGACCTTGATGCACTCAGATTCACTCACAAGTTGGACTATGTAGTAACCGTATTCAAGATCAATGACTCTGTAGCATTCCAATAACCCCCAGAGGCTTTAGATCCGGTTTACCAGAGCATGGTACCGTATGTTCAAGCTGAGGGCCTTGACGATCATTGTGTTCCACCACGGTTCGAGTAATGGGGGGAGGATGTCTGGCCTGACAGTGAAGGAGGGCTGAGTATCGTCACGATCTATCAATATATCTTCAGTTTTCAGAGTATCTGGCGATATCGGGTTCGAAAGGTGCGGTCCCAGACCTCTGCTCGCCGCTTCCTTAAAGGAAGGCCGAGGGGGTGGCGATCGCTGCATCTCCACATTTGTGTCAGGTTGTAGGGTTTCCGTGCCTTCAGTCAAAGGAGCATCACTTCCATCTACTGCGATTGGGTCATCATCCGGAGGACGGGCAAGCCTTCCTTGCCCTCGCCCACCGATGCCTCCTCTTCCCCATCTTCCACCGCCTCTCCCAAAACCTAGAGGCATCACCATCCAAGTCTTTGGAAGAGGTTATAGGCGTGTTATATAACTTAAACCCTTAATCTTTGTCATTGAATCCGATTTCCCCATACAATTGATATAATTGTTATTATTGCAATAGCCTTACTTGATTAATGGAGTTGCCATGGAAATGGCAGTAGCTTTCGTAAGTCTAAAGGTTGAAGATAATAACCTATTCATAAGCACACACCTCAATCAATAACATGAGAAAACGGTCTTGGACCTTTGGTCCAAACTGTTTCACCAAACCATTTGAGACCAAACGGTTTGCAAACTGTTTGGTGTTTTGGATTCAAAACTGAATGAAGGGGTTGACCGTTTGGTTTAGTTGACCGTTTGAGGTCTAAACTTAATTACTTGTTGGATGATGATCCAATGGACTCAATTGGTTGATTCAATGTGTTTACCATCCTTCAATTGGAAACCCTAATCAAGTTGATTGAAGAATCCTTGATTGGTCCTAACGATTTCAAGACGACTCAGGTCAAACGGTCTTGAGAGGGTTTGAGTCCAAACAGTCTTGAAACTGTTTGGGACCAAATGGTTTCAAAACCATTTGGTGGGTTAGTGGTTGATCCTTGACCCATGGATGATGCTCTAATGGTTTTGATTGATGAATCCTTCAATTGAATAACCAATAGTCAATTCAATGGTGCAATTTGAAATTGATTGGATTGATGAATGACCTAGTGAGCCCTTATGGTTTTGGGACTAATTTGGCCCAAATGGTCATGAGACCGTTTGAGACCAAATGGTCTTGAAACCGTTTGGGGGAAAACAGTTTCAAAACCGTTTGGGGTCAAATGGTTTCAAAACTGTTTGGTGACAAAAAGTTTAAAAACAATGTGGTGGTGAAACCTTAAAAATCGAATGGAGTTCAATGTGGTTCAATCACTTGGATATCGAAGGTAATGATAGTTCCAATGATCCAATGATTGTTAGTAATAGTAATCAATGAAGGTACAAAGGTTGAAACCCTAATAATACCTAAGTGATTAGTGCTAATTAAGGGATGAACCCTAATTGCTTATAAGATCAATGACTTGGTACACTATGTCAATCATAGTCGTATGAACTTGACTAAATGGTTGGTGTAACCTAATAAAGTTGAGAGGGTGATAATATGCAATTGATACATGAGTATCGTTCATGTGGTGATTTAGGGTATGATCCTTGAGTAAAGAGATCATGAAACCCTAATCATGAACATAAACCCTAATTGGCAAGGTTATTGAACCTTAACCCTAATTTAGAGAAATTTTAATTGAAACCCTAATCCAGGGTATGGTTGTAACCCTAATCTAGGGTGATGATATATGTGAGTCTAATTTAGGGTAATGTAATGCAAAACCCTAATTGGGATGAATAGTAAACCCTGATTATGGATAACGAAACATGAAACCCTAATTGGGATGAATAGTAAACCCTAATTGTGAATTATTAAATATAGTTCCTATCATAGGGTGAATTTGATGTGAAACCCTAACTAAGGATGCTTTCTAAGAAACCCTGATGTTTAATATGTTGTGAATCTCAAATCTAGGGTAATTCTAGGTAATGCTTAACAAACCCTAATCTTGGGAAATATGGTGATAAATCATATCTTTGATGTGATAATGGGATGATTATCCTCATATGACATGAAATGGGAAAACCTAACCTTGGTAAGGGAATAGTGGTGTTACCCATGAATAGTGAATTCATATTTGTTGTACATGGTTCTGATAAGCAATTGATATCACTGTTATCATCTGTGTTAACCATGCAGGTATGTTGAAATGATGATCATGGCCTGGTATGAGCTATGATGTTTAATTCACTATTGTGATGGTGCCTTGAGTGCCATAATATACCTTGTTGCCTGGTAAGAGGTAACAAGAGAGTTAATGGGCCTCAAGTATGATGTGTGATGCTTGAAATAGCAAGTATCATGTTTGCCTTGGTCAATTAACCTGAAGGTGATGGTTACGTGGAAAAGTGGTAACAATGATTAATGATGAATCAAGGGTTTAATTACCCAGGGCCATATGATTACGGTGATGAAATTGTGAAGGGATGAGAATTCCCAGTTTTGAAATAAGGGACTGAGTTCCTAATATCATTTAAAGACAGTTGAGTATTTGATGAAAATAGTACATGATTCTTTATAACATTGTCATAATAAGTTTTGTTTGAGAACTTACCTGATGCTAAAAGAATATGAAAATATACTTAATTAATCAAGTGAAATCTATTCATGTAGTGCTCTGACCATAGATCCATCATCGTGAAAAGCTGGTGATGGTGAAATAGGTTTTCCTATAGAATTCCTAGAGTTCACATATTCTGAATATGTGGGGGTAAATGGGAAAAAATATCCTTACGTCCTTGTAAAGAGATTGAGGGAAGGTAAACATCAAACCTCTCAATCCTTCATGTGTCGGGATAGATGTATCATAAATCTCCCGATGGTTGGGATGGATGTATCATTAATCTCCCAATGATATTTTATGTCAAGTTGCTGGAGATAAGCCTTAATGCTCTCGATTGCCGATGAGAGTGCAGTTGACGCTGTAACTCTATAACGAAGTTCCAGTATACCGTGGAAAGCTATTTGAGCAGTCGACATAGTCCTGCTTGTGGTCCTATATTGACCGGGATGTGGGAGGTCATGGGAATCTGGCTGTTCCATTGACCTAATTATGGTACCGATTTTGATTCTAGAAATGGTCGGTTGGAGTATGAGCAGTATACCTCATCTCCTCAAAGCTTAAATATGTTTGCAAAATATAATCAGCATGTAGTGTATTTGCATAGGATTGAAATCCGAGAACCATTGGTTGATGCTATACTGCTTAGCATGTCCTTTCCACATAAATGTTACTTATGTTCCTTCAATTCATATTGAATATGAGACATGCTACTTTATCAGGTTTTAGCTGAAATACTTGCATAAGAATGTTGCTCTAATCTGCATAGATGTTGATTCATCTACTTCTGATTTATACTATCTCACTACTCAGTTTATTTCTATTAAATTGCAATGATAATGTTTTGGTGGAGAGTTATATCTCCCGCTAGAGCAATTTTTATAATTGTCTCACCCCCATGGAATTCAACGTTTTTAGGTAGACGCAGACGACAAGGAAGAAACTCTTATGTAGGAGAAGAGTAGCAGCAGCAGCCACAGGGACAATAGTGATCCATCAGGTGGAGGCATTGGCTGTCTGGTTTTGTATAGTTAGTCCTATGAGTTGTCTTTGTAGTCTTGGGTCCTAGGAGTTAGTTCTTTGACAATTTGATCTGAGATTTTGGCTTGATGCCTCGATATTTTTATACTGTTGATGTACAGTTTAACAGGGCAGTTAATGTTGTAACTCTTAAGAGGAAATAAGTACAAGAGATGTACTAGTGAACTAGTATGTACTTGAAATACTCTGGTACGGAATGAAAGAGTTCTCCTATGAATGGATCTCTTGATAAATGGTTTTAATTTTTAGTGATTTTCAATAATTTTGCTGCTAATAAAATTCTTCTGCATTAGTTAATCTAGTTTTTATGAGTTGTATGCCACAAATTAAGTGGTATTAGAGCTTGGGGTTTGCTGAGTCTACTGAGACATAGGATTAATGTTGTTGAGTCTGTTCTAGTGTCTTCCAATTATCTGATATTGCCTTCTACTCATATAGGAGGAGGAGAAGAACTAAAGATGCCTGGATCACACGATGAACACGCTGCTGAGAGCAGTGTTGCTGTACCGGGAGGAGGTGCAAGAGACCAGGACAGGGAGGAACTTGTACCTGAGCAGCCCCAGTTCAATCAAGCTGATATGGGGAACCCAGCCATCTAGGCTATGTTCGGGCAGTTTATGGCACCTATGACCCACATGACAGATAGAATGTCGATACCTACACCTAGGGCACCAGCCCATGATGAAAGACATGGTGCCGGCAAGACTTTTGAAAGGTTGAATAGGGTAGGAGCCTTAGAGTATGTTGGTACGGCTGATCCGGTAGATGCTGACCTATGGTTGATTGAACTGGAGAAAACCTTTAGAATCCTCATGATTCCTGATGATGAGAGGGTCAGGCACGCTGTATATCTCTTAAAAGGGAGTGTTGGCCACTGGTGGACCATCGAGGAAGGCAAAAGACCTGGAGTTATGATTGGATGGGATGAATTCAGGCGTGAATTCATCACTAGATACTTTCCCAAGACGTATCTAGATGAGAAGATCTCTCAGTTTGAGAGGATTAAACAAGGACCAATGAACATTAGCGAATATGAGGCTAGGTTCATGGAGTTGTTGTGGTTCTGTCTACACATGGCATCTAATGATGAGGAGAGAATTCAGTAGTTTGAGAAGGGGTTGAACGCTGAACTAACCACTCTGATGTCTGCTTTGGAGAACTGGGAGAGGTTTGCCACTTTTATGGAGTCTGTAAGATGCATAGAGAGGTATGTAGTTGAGAAGCGATAGACCAAGGGTAAGAAGGAATACCCATAGTTTCAAGGATAGAGTGATGGAAGTTTCAAGAAACCAAGGTATTATGTGCCTACCCCACCACCAAGGTTCAATACCCAGAAGTAGTGGACGTCAAGTAAGGGTAGAGACCATAGTATACCACTGAAGGGAGCTCACAACTCAGCCTCTATGTCAATAATAGGACCACCTAGACCACCGAGGGGGAATGTAACCTGTTATAGATGCGGGAGAGAAGGCCATGTGGTGAGGGACTATCCTGAGAAAGTCAGGAATGTGACCCAGCAACCGAGGCTGAGCCAGTAGGGCTCTCAGAAGCAACAGCCTGGTAGTGGTGCTAGAGGATGTGGACAAGCGTCCCAAGCCAGTTCTTCAACATCCAATAATTGAGCACATGGTCAACAACAAGCAACATCTAGGTTCTATGCTATGAACCCACCTAAAGCAGTAGTCAACCCTCAGGTTGTGACAGGTCAGATGGAACTGCTTTATTTGGATATGTCTTTATCCTGCTTCATATCTGTGTTAATAGATCTGGGTGCTACACACTCTTTCATCACTCGAGAAGTGATTGATGACTGCAATATGATTGTCAGTCATAGAGCAGATAGCTTGCTATTAGAGACACCTTTAATGGGATCTGTAATGTTGTGGGAAGTGTGTTCTCCCTGCAATCTTTTCTTTTCTGATCACCGCATTCAAGTGGATCTTATACCACTTGAGATGTAGGATTTTGATATAATCCTTGGAATGGACACCTTAGAGAAGTATAAGGTTGTTTTGGATTGTAGTTCCAAGCAAGCTGTGTTCAGAGATGGTGGTGACACATGGATCTTTCAGGGAAATAGAATGGTTTTATCCGAGAAGGGTTTTATCCGACCGAGTACTTCACCATGGCGTGCTCCGGTCCTTTTTGTTAAGAAAAAGGATGGGTCTATGCGTTTATGCATTGACTATAGACAGTTAAACAAGGTAACTATAAATAACAAGTATCCTCTACCAAGGATTGATGACTTGTTTGACCAGTTGTGTGGTGCGATTGTCTTTTCTAAGATAGATCTGAGGTCGGGATACCATTAGTTACATATCAAGGAGGATGACATACCTAAGTCTGCCTTTAGGACAAGGTATGATCACTATGAGTTCACAGTTATGTCGTTTGGACTAACTAATGCACCAGCTGCATTTATGGAACTCATGAATAGAATCTTTCGACCTTTTCTGGATCAGTATGTTGTCGTCTTTATAGATGACATCCTGATATATAACAGAGATGCTCAACAACATGAGCAACATCTATTCCAAGCTCTGACTATGCTAAGAGAGCATAAGTTATATCCTAAATTTAGCAAATGTGAGTTCTGGTTGCCAGAAGTTTCCTTTCTTGGACATGTAATATCTGCCTCAGGTATTCGTGTTGATCCTAAGAAAGTAGAATTTGTCCTACAATGGGAACAGCCGAAGACACTGACAGAAATAAGAAGTTTCCTAGGATTGGCAGGCTATTACAGGAGGTTCATTAAGAACTTCAGTTCAATAGCCTTACCTCTGACCAAGTTGACAAGGAAGGAGATTCCTTTTGTCTGGAATGACAAGTGTCAACAATCTTTCCAGTCGTTGAAGGAAAGGTTAACAAGTGCACTTGTGTTGGTGCTACCTGAGCAAGGAAAGGGGTACATAGTCTTTTGTGATGCATCTAAGAATGGCTTAGGATGTGTGTTGATGCAGGATAAGCAAGTGATTTCTTTTGCTTCTCGACAGCTTAAGAAACACGAGGAGAATTATCCGACACACGATCTGGAGTTAGCTGTTGTGGTCCATGCCTTGAAGATCTGGAGACATTATCTCTATGGAGAAACATTCCAGATTTTCACAGACCATAAAAACCTAAAGTATATCTTTTCTTAGCATGAGCTTAATATGAGGCAATGGCGCTGGATGGAGTTAATCAAGGACTATGATTGTACAATTGATTATGATCTACGGAAAGTCAATGTGGTTGCTGATGCACTAAGTAAAAAATCAGCAACACCAGCCCTAGATAAAGCACAACTAAACTTCTTAGTGTGCTCTAAGAGAGATATGTTTATCTCCTTGAGGCAAGATAATGTACAGCTTAAAGTGTCATTGTTAGCCGGGTTATTAGCTGAGATGCACATAAAATCAACTCTGAGACACCAGATTAAAGAAGCACAGCAGACTGATTCTATGATTCAGTAGATCAGGTCAGAATATGGCACTGAAAAATAGGATGGATTCCATGATTTTGATGATCAGGTAGCCTGTTACCATGGTAGGATGGTAGTACCTGATGTTGACAACTTAAGAAAGTTAGTCCTGGAGGAAGCTCGTTCTTCAATGTATGCTATGCATCCAGGGAGCTCCAAGATGTATCATAACTTAAAGGATATGTATTGGTGGCCTGGTTTGAAGAAGGATGTTGCTGAGTTTGTTATGCGGTGTCTGGTGTGTCAGCAGGTTAAAGCTGAACATCAGAAGCCCATAGGAACAATGCAACCCCTGCCTATACCACAGTGGAAGTGGGATCATGTAACTATGGACTTTGTGGTTGGTTTGCCTAGAATAGCCAAAAGTCATGATTCCATTTGGGTAATAGTTGATAGGTTGACAAAGACAACACATTTCTTACCTGTCAAGACAACCTATATAGCTGAGAAGCTTGCAAAAATCTACATAGATGAGATAGTGTGGTTGCATGGGGTACCAGTTACCATAGTTTCTGATAGAGGTCCTCTGTTTATGAGTCATTTTTGGGAATGACTTCATAAATCTTTGGGCATTCAACGGAGGTTTAGTACAACTTTTCATCCTCAGACAGATGGATAGTTTGAGATGATGATACAAACCTTGGAGGACTTGCTTAGGGCATGTGTCCCTCAGTTCGTGGGGAGTTGGGATCTATATCTGAGCTTGATAGAGTTTGAATATAATAACAGCTATCAACACAGTATTGGGATGGCACCATAGGAGGCTTTGTATGGTAGACGTTTTAGATCTCCCCTATGTTGGTATGAAACTGGTGAATATCAACTTTTGGGTCCTGAGTTGGTTCAACAAACAACTGAGAAGATAAAGATCATACAACAACAGTTGAAAACAGCCCAGGATAGACATAAACCATATGCTGACAAGCGTCATAGACCCTTAGAATTCCAAGTCGGAGATAGGGTATACCTTAAGGTTTCACCTTGGAAAGGTGTTACAACCCCAATTTTTGGGTTCCTTTGGTGAGAAATGTAATTTCTCATATTAAAGATATTTGAACAAATAATGATATAATTTGCTTCAAATAAATAGATTTCGTTTACAATAGCCTTGATGATTGTTTTGTGGGCTTTATTGGCTATTGGGCCCGAATAACAAGAAAATTCAATGAATAAATGGATAATTGAAGAAATGAAACATGTAGAAACCTTTAGAGGGCAAATCCAAAGAGGATTTCGTGCCTCTTGGGTTCCTTGGGTGCCAAGGAGTCCAAGGTTGCAAAAGAAAGCAATAAGAAAAGAAAAGATTAATTAAGTTTTTCTTTATGAAGAAAGAAATTGGAAGATAATGAGAAAATGTGGAAAATGAGTGGAAAGAGGCATAAATGAGATATCTTGGGGAAATTTCGTATCCATGAGATTTCTAATGATAAAAGGAATGCCAATAAGGGAAATAAAAGAGAAATAAAGAGAAATCATCAAAAAGGAAATATTTTATTTAGAAATAAACATGATAATGCAAAATAATGCATATAGGTGCATTAAGAAGGATAATGAGTATTCCAATAAAATGAATTTCGAAATATAGAGTTCCTTGGGATCCAAGGAGTCCCAATAAAAAGGAAAGAAAGAGAAAATACTAGAATTGCCAAATAAGAGGATAATATGATACATATTAATAAATTTTGTGAAAAGGAAAGTATTTTCTTTTAAAAGCAAAAAACATGTTTTCATGACAAATAATTGGAAGGCAAGTATAAATGAGGATAAGGGTGAAGATTTTCGTATTTCTAAATATTCAAGAAATAAGGTACATCAAAGAGATGTTTAGGAGAGAGAGAAAGAGGAAACTTGCTTAGTAGTGAAGTAAGCACTTTCCCATTAGAAGAGGGTGTGGTTGCTTGAGGGCAAGCCTACTAGGGCATGGATATTCCCTCTATAAAAGAGGGTAGAGCCCTGGTCGAGATCCAGAGAAGTTCTACGAAATACCACCCCTTCTCCTCCTTATTTTGTCTGAAACCCTAATGATGGGGGTATAACTGTATTCCAAGAGCTTAAGGGCCGTGGAGGAGCTTCTTTGGGGTCGTGCTATTTTCACAACCTCAGGCAAGACACTTGGTAGCCGTTCCCGCTCCCAAGCCATGTGCAACGGTAGTAGCACGGCTGTAAGAGCAGCCACGCTTTGTTGCCTTTACGCGCAGATAGGCGGCTAGATGGGCCACGGTTCAGAGGTTCCTTGAATGCGCATGGGCATGGCGGAGGTAGGCGTGGTGTTTCCGGTGAAGATGGGGGTCGGAGATGGGCGCAAGGGTCGCGCCAAGGCTGCAAGGCGGCACCTAGGGCAGTCGCAGACCAGCTGCTCGAGGAAGAAAAAGAGCAAAGGGTGCTTGGACCGTTTTGCCCCTCCGGGGTGTGAAGGAACTTTCACTTAAGTGATGGAAATAATGACATTTCGAAATGTTTCCCAAACAAGTCGCGCATGGCTGAGATGACGTGGCGCAATCTCATTGGCTGTGGTAAGTGTTTTATTGCAAAAATCATATCTCATGACTTGTAACTCGGATTAAAATAAGTCCTATATGAAAATTGATCCTCAGAACGAGAGGAACACAAAGAAATTATGTTTGAAGCCTAATTTTGAATGATGTTCAGAAAGTAGTGTAAATTATCATCTTTGATTAATTAAAGATTAAGAAACCATATTTTGATATGATTAATGTGTTTAATAGGGTTTAATGGATCTTTAGGGTTGATGTTAACCTGTTAAATGTAAAAAGGTACATAATGTTCAAAAAGGGACAACTTTGCACATGAGTAGTCTAATTTAGAGTTTATGTGCTTAAATATGCATGAAATTTAAAAAGGGCATAAAGTTATCGTCTTTAACGATTTAATTAAGGAAAAACTTTAGATTTGATGATAAATAGACTTAATGATGTAATTCAAGTTGATATTAACCTGTTGTTAATAAAAGTGAGAATAGGATCTAAAAAGATGATCTTTTTATATAATTTGTTTAATTTAGGGTTTTGTGCATGATTATGCACTAATGAGCTTGAAAAACCCTAATTTAGATGAATATGTCTTTTAATTGTTATAACGGTTCAAATCCATGAACAAATAAGGATATGATGATCCTAAGTCAATTTGAGTATAAACGACTATTAAAATGAATAGTTGAGCAATTAAGGTTCATATAAATGGAAAAGAGTATTTTAGGGTTTGCTGACCTAAAATGGGTAAAGTTTGAGAAATTGATCTAAGAAACCCTAATGCATCCTAATGAGACTTAGAAACTTTAGAAAGGTGTCCCAAGTCAATAAGGAGTTGTTTGGGATATGCTTGTGACAATTAGACATTATACATGTTTTCAGGATCAATGTTTGCTTGATTGATTGATTGGCTTGCTTGATTGGACATCTAGTTGGATTTGGATAAATTGTTGCTTGAGATCTCCAAGACAGGTATGTGGTTACTTATGAATAACCACTTAGTTTTCCGATGGTTTCTAGGACGTTTAATCGCATTGAATGCAACTAAACTGTTTGGATCTTCATATTGCAAATATAAAGTGACT
Organism: Alisma plantago-aquatica; assembly: GCA_963693085.1. Classification (NCBI taxonomy): domain Eukaryota; kingdom Viridiplantae; phylum Streptophyta; class Magnoliopsida; order Alismatales; family Alismataceae; genus Alisma; species Alisma plantago-aquatica. The sequence continues at coordinate 819,905,554 of OY856411.1, read as the reverse complement.
ATGACTATCACTTAATGTATATGCCTATAAACTCAGATCATGGTTCTCTTTATGGCATAATAACTAACCTAGTACATGGCTGCCTATGGGTAGGTCCATCAGGTTAGAGAAAGGCCTAGTACATGGCTACCTATTGGGTAGGTTGATCAGGTCTATGGATGACCTAGTACATGGCTACCTATTGGGTAGGTCCATTAGGTCTATGGTTGACTTAGTACATGGCTACCATGGAGGTAGGACCATCAAGTCATAATGAATTAGATATTGGGCTATCTTCGGATAGTGTTATGCAACTCTATTACCTAAAAGAGAGGTGATATTCATGTCCACTGTAGGGACAACCCAGAGTTCGATAAAATGTATGGATTGAGTTGTATGGCTTAAAATGCAATCTTGATTGTTAAATGATTAATTGAATGATTATATTGTTACCATAGTTGAACATTATCTGTTTCCTCCACATACCAGCTTCGGTTGACCACGTTTTGTTTGTCGGCGTTTTAGGTACAATGAAAAGTACAAACAGTAAAGCGACACCTTGTGAATTCAAGAATTAAAGAACAAGGAGGAATTAGATAGAATAGTTCAGATGAGGTTAGAAGTTAGTTTGTTCCCAACTTTTCAAGGTATGAAAAGAAAAAATTTATTACCATTTTTAGTATAGTCTGTTAGAATTTAATAATTGTTTATGGTTATATGTCGAACCTTTGATCCGGGATTAATGGGTGCGGCTTCAACCTCTTGGTCTCCCTTAATTGGGGGTTACTGAAAGGTAAGGTCGTAACATTTGGTATCAGAGCTTGGGTTCCTCATTTAACCATTAATAATTATTAAATTTTACAAACTCCATAGAACCCAAGGGAGTTATTAGAGGATTATCTGAAAGACAGAGGTGTCTAGAAAAGGATCACGACCGGGGGCTGGCAATATTTTCCTCTGCACCGCTAGTCGGAATACGAGGACTCCCGGATCCGTGTGACTGCCTGGCCAAAGTCTTAGGGTATGAGTCGAAATAAGATACCTTTAGGACCTTCTCATCTTATTCATCCCTTCTCATCACAAAATTCTGTTAAGGACCTGAAGGATTAGGTTTTTCTTTCTTGCGGTATGGGTAAGGTTAATAAGGTTTAAGGAATCCTCCAACAAATTAATGAAAAACATGTAAATAAGATGTCATGGACATAAGCTTAATAGATTAAGCACAAATTAAAGAATAGATACATGCTTAGGTCGTATGACATAAGTTGTCATGTCCTCAGAAGAGACCTGAGGCTAGACCTTATTGTCAGGAGGATAAGTTAGTCTTGGGGATAAAGATCTTCATTGCAAATAGAGACCTGGCACATCCTCTAAGGATGATGCTAACCCTAACCCTAAGTGAAGGTTAGAGAGAGATGAGTTCGACCAGGTGTTTGAAAGGACATGCCTTTGGGATGCCATATGATCCATGGGTGACCTAGCACCTTTGGCAACCCAACCCTTGGAAGGGTCGTGCATGTTAGGGTAAAGGATAGCTCCTTAGATGATGAGGTTAGTGAAGGACCTTAGAAACCCTATGGGCTTGTGCAAGTAGGGTATAGCTGGCACCTAGGGCACGTCATAGTGCTGACAGTAGGATGAAACCCTGGATAAGGAATCATGAGGAAGCATAAAAGGTTATCTTGAGCAACCATAAGTTCGAACCTAGGCTTCACCCATGTAGAGCATGCCTTAGAGGTTGATCTGTCATGAAGAAAGGACCTCTAATGGTGAGGTTGAATGTGGGGTTAGCTCTAGAAAGAGCAGGAAACCCAGCAAGAAGGTTGGAAGCCTAAAACCCTGAACAATGGATGATAGTGGTTGCCTCATGATCGGTCCCTAAAAGTTGATGATACCTTGGTTGTCTTTAGAGGGACCAAATCCTTGAGAAAAGATGAAGCTTCTGGTACATATATTCCTACGGTATAGGTGTTTACCTTCTTAGGTAGGAAGAAGAGTTCCTTAGACCTAGAAACGTTTAGTGAACAGGTTCCGAGGCCTTGTACCTTGTTGGTTGTCCTTAAGGAGGACCCAACTCTAAGTGTTGCTCGAGTTGAAGGATGACAAGAAGTGCATGTCATGCCTTTTGGCATGCTTGGTTCGAGCATGCAGTTGGACACCTACAAGTGAACCTAGGGTTCCTAGGCCTAAGAGCGGAAGTGGTGTATCTAATGCTCATGATGAGAAGTTGAGTTCCTATAGAAGCGAGCATGGTACTCCTCATGTATAGAAGAAAAAGGGGGAAGCCCCTTAAGTTTAAGGTGTGTTTGATGAACCCCTCACAACTAGGTTGATGATAAAGGAAGGTGTGATCTTGATCCAGCATTGAGGAAAAAGGACAAGTATGATTTAGCATGGTTCTGTAGGTGATCTGCTCATGCCTTAATAGCTTACTAGGGTTAAGTAGGCTCATGTGGATGTAAATCCTAGGCCTAAGAGCTATTGTGACCTTGTTGTCAAGAGATAGTTTTCCTCCCATCCTGGGAGAGGGACCCCTTTGGTAGGGTGTCTATCAGTTTGTTGGTTTGAGGTAACCTAAAGAGGTCACATAGGATCGTGAGAAGCTAAGTGAAAAGTACATGGTATGAGAATGAACCTGTAGACCCATAGATATCCATCTCTATTGCATATGAATGTGTTACCATGGAGGTAATCGGTATGGGGCTTTGCCAAGGTAGGTAGGTTTCCATGATCCCTATGAAAGGATGAAAGCCAGCCCATGAATGCAGAAAGAGAGATGAGGAAGACTTGGGTAAGTTTCTAAGTGAACATGTACTATAATAAATAATCCTAAGTCTATCCTAGGGTCAGGTAGGGATAAGACCGATGAAAGTAGGAGTTGCCTAATTCCCCAGTTGCACATGACCATAGGGTCGGGAGGTAACAACTATCATTGTCTGAGGGCCATGGTTTAGGAGATTGATCACCTTCATGAACTCATGGGACCCAAAGGGCAGATGAGTAGGGCACTCTCTTGATGCATGAGGGAAGAGGGATGACCCCAAAAGTGTCGGCACCCTATAGACCTAGAGGAGATGACCACGGGATGTGTGTAAACCTTAGTAGGTTCAAGACTAGTTTGATATCATGAGGTCTGTGATGTAGAGACATATGTGGCACGTTGCAACTTAGATGTAAAGGTGTATTGGCAAGGTGGGATGTACCATCTCTACTCTTGGAATAGGAAGAACTCTGTATTTGGACTGCAGCCAAATGCTTATTTCCTCTTGTTATGGGAGTGGGAGATAGGACATTACACATGCCATACACCAAGGATAAGAGATGATGTAGGTTGGAACGTTGCCACAAGGAATGGGGATAGAGAAGATAACCTACCCTGGTAAAGTGAATGATACATGGATGGTTTGTAAACACTAAGAGGAATGAGGTAGTCACCTTATGAGGATGTTTCTAGCATGAGCTAAGTGGAGCTTACAAGTTATACGAGGTTGAGTTTGGTCACCATGATGATGAAAGCAGAGAGTGTTCTTAATGAAGATAGACATAGAGTTTGAGGTGAGACAATAAATGAAATACATGGAAACGTATGTCTTCAATACCTAAGAAGGTGAAGCAGTAATGGATGCTCTGATTGAAATATATCTGCCTTGTTTGACTAGAAGCTAGAAGAGGCTGTTTGGATAACCCTAAGTTTGAAAAATGAGAGGTGTTTGGATAACACTCAGATGTAACAAGATACGTTGAAAAGTTAAAGTTTGTTTGGTTATCCAGTCTAGTCCTTGATGCAATGAAAGGATGGTAGTAGAACCTCAAGTGCACTTCTTTGGAAAAGAAGGTGATAAAACCCCGACTAGAGTGGTTTAGGGTTTCGGAGGAATCATGACTTATAGGAAATCATGATTGAAGATCACCATACACTGTGGAAAACGGCAATAGCACTTTAGATGCTTAAGATGAAGTTGCATGTGGTTTATGGCCATGCAAGCCAGGAGGTAAAGGACGAACCCCAGTAACCCAGAGTATCGATATAAAGGACAAAAGAGTCCCTGAGAGGGAATGGGAGCTCAACACTATGGATGTTGGGATAGGTCTTCCCTGGGCCAAGGAAGGTCGAAATGCAATATGGGTTATGGTAGGTCGCCTTACCTAGATAACATGAGAAAGGAAGAGTTCTGTTAAGGGACATATCTAGTTGAACTACCCATGAGAGAGATGGTTCAACTACACCATGAAGCGAGTTCAAAGGTTCTTGAGTTTGACCTAAAATTCACTTCCATAAAGTGGAAGTAGGTACATGAAGAACTCAATGTTAGTATAGTTTATCACCCCTAACTATGGTTAGTATGATCCAGACTAAAGGGTCTGATGCGGGCATGTGTGCTTGTTCAAGGTGATATCTAGAGACAGTTCTTGTCCTATGAAAGATGTGACAATGACCACCCTAGCCAGTATCGGGTTTTATAAGCAGCTCTGTAAGGGAGGTTGTGTCGGTCACCACTTCAGTAAGGTGATGTTGGTGAGAGGACCATGTGATGGTTAGAAAAGGGCCACATGATGGTTAGAAAAGGACCACATGATGGTTAGAAAAGGGACCACAATGCGTGTAGATGAAGTCACTTTGATTGTGCAAGGGCTGAAAGAAGCCTAGAGACGATGAGAGTCGTGAGCAGATGCAAAGTAGACTGACATACAAGTTACTGTGGGAGAATATAATGAGGATTCGACCCCTCTGAGCTGCAGCTGAGGAAGCTGAGTCCCCGATACATGGGTCCATTAGAGATGGATGGGTGGAGATGGTTAGGTTTGACCCTACCCCTCAGGATAGAGTAATGGGAGATGTTTTCCATGTGTCCAATTTAGAGCACTACGTGAGGCACCCCGACCATGTGCTGAGCAATGAACCTAGTGAGCCCCAAGGGAGGCTGAAATGGCCTGAGTCACCTGTGTAGTTTATAGACGCCAGGATGAAAGAACTCAGAGAAAAGAATATGTGATGATAATGGTTCTTTGGAAACGCCATGAGTACGGCAAAGCCACATAGGGGCCAATGATGGACATGGAAAGTCTTATCCTGAATTGATTGTTTGTTTGCTTGTTTGAATTGTGAGGACAAAATTCCTATAAGAGGGGAAGGATGTTACAACCCCAATTTTTGGGTTCTTTTGGTGAGAAATGTAATTTCTCATATTAAAGATATTTGAACAAATAATGATATAATTTTCTTCAAATAAATAGATTTCATTTACAATAGCCTTGATGATTGTTTTGTGGGCTTTATTGGCTATTGGGCCCGAATAACAAGAAAATTCAATAAATAAAAGGATAATTGAAGAAAAGAAACATGTAGAAACCTTTAGAGGGCAAATCCAAAAAGGATTTCATGACTCTTGGGTTCCTTGGGTGCCAAGAAGTCCAAGGTTGCAAAAGAAAGCAATAAGAAAAGAAAAGATTAATTAAGTTTTTCTTTATGAAGAAAGAAATTGGAAGATAATGAGAAAATGTGGAAAATGAGTGGAAAGAGGCATAAATGAGATATCTTGGGGAAATTTCGTATCCATGAGATTTCTAATGATAAAAGGAATGCCAATAAGGGAAATAAAAGAGAAATAAAGAGAAATCCTCAAAAAGGAAATATTTTATTTAGAAATAAACATGATAATGCAAAATAATGCATATAGGTGCATTAAGAAGGATAATGAGTATTCCAATAAAATGAATTTCGAAATATAGAGTGCCTTGGGATCCAAGGAGTCCCATTAAAAAGGAAAGAAAGAGAAAATACTAAAATTGCCAAATAAGAGGATAATATGATACATATTAATAAATTTTGTGAAAAGGAAAGTATTTTCTTTTAAAAGCAAAAAACATGTTTTCATGACAAATAATTGAAAGGCAAGTATAAATGAGGATAAGGGTGAAGATTTTTGTATTTCTAAATATTCAAGAAATAAGGTATATCAAAGAGATGTTTAGGAGAGAGAGAAAGAGGAAACTTGCTTAGTAGTGAAGTAAGCACTTTCCCATTAGAAGAGGGCATGGTTGCTTGAGGGCAAGCCTACTAGGGCATGGATATTCACTCTATAAAAGAGGATAGAGCCCTGGTCGAGATCCAGAGAAGTTCTACGAAATACCACCCCTTCTCCTCCTTATTTTGTCTGGAACCCTAATGATGGGGGTATAAACATATTCCAGGAGCATAAGGGCCGTGGAGGAGCTTCTTTGGGGCCGTACTGTTTCCACAACCTCAGGTGAGAAACTTGCTAGTCGTTCCCCCTCCCAAGCCATGTGCAACGGTAGTAGCACGGCTGTAAGAGCAATCGCGCTTTGTTGCCTTTACGTGCGGATAGGCAGCCAGCTGGGCCACGGTTCAGAGGTGCCTTGAGTGCGCATGGGCGCGGCGGAGGTAGGCGTGGCGTTTCCGGTGAAGATGGGGGTCGGAGCTGGGCGCAAGGGTCGCGCCAAGGCTGTAAGGTGGCAGATAGGGCAGTCGCAGACCAGCTGCTCGAGGAAGAAGAAGAGGAAAGGGTGCATGGACCGTTTTGGCCCTCCGGGGTGTGAAGGAACTTTCTCTTACACGATGGCAATAATGACATTTCGAAATGTTTTCCAAACAAGTCGCGCATGGCAGAGATGATGTGGCGCAATCTCATTGGTTGTGGTAAGTGTTTTATTGCAAAAATCATATCTCATGATTTCTAACTCGGATTAAAATAAGTCCTATATGAAAATTGATCCTCAGAAGAGAGGAACACAAAGAAATTATGTTTGAAGCCTAATTTTGCATTCTGTTCAGAAAGTAGTGTAAATTATCATCTTTGATTAATTAAAGACTAGGAAACCATATTTTGATATGATTAATGTGTTTAATAGGGTTTAATGGATCTTTAGGGTTGATATTAACCTGTTAAATGTAAAATGGTACATAAAGTTCAAAAAGGGATAACTTTGCACATGAGTAGTCTAATTTAGAGTTTATGTGCTTAAATATGCATGAAATTTAAAAAGGGCATAAAGTTATCATCTTTAATGATTTAATTAAGGAAAAACTTTAGATTTGATGATAAATAGACTTAATGATGTAATTCAAGTTGATATTAACCTGTTGTTAATAAAAGTGAGAATAGGGTCTAAAAAGATGATCTTTTTATATAATTGGTTTAATTTAGGGTTTTGTGCATGATTATGCACTAATGAGCTTGAAAACCCCTAATTTAGATGAATATGTCTTTTAATTGTTTTAACGGTTCAAATCCATGAACAAATAAGGATATGATGATCCTAAGTCAATTTGAGTATAAACGACTATTAAAATGAATAGTTGAGCAATTAAGGTTCATATAAATGGAAAAGAGTATTTTAGGGTTTGTTGACCTAAAACGGGTAAAGTTTGAGAAATTGATCTAAGATACCCTAATGCATCCTAATGAGACTTAGAAACTTTAGAAAGGTGTCCCAAGTCAATAAGGAGTTGTTTGGGATATGCTTGTGACAATTAGACATTATACATGTTTTCAGGATCAATGTTTGCTTGATTGATTGATTGGCTTGCTTGATTGGACATCTAGTTGGATTTGGATAAATTGTTGCTTGAGATCTCCAAGACATGTATGTGGTTACTTATGAATAACCGCTTAGTTTTCTGATGGTTTCTAGGTCGTTAAATCGCATTGAATGCAACTAAACTGTTTGGATGTTCATATTGCAAATATAAAGTGACTATGACTATCACTTAATGTATATGCCTATAAACTCAGATCCTGGTTCTCTATGTGGCATAATAGCTAACCTAGTACACGGCTGCCTATGGGTAGGTCCATCAGGTTAGAGAAAGGCCTCGTACATGGCTACCTATTGGGAAGGTCCATCAGGTCTATGGATGACCTAGTACATGGATACCTATTGGGTAGGTCCATGAGGTCTATGGTTGACTTAGTACATGGCTACCATGGAGGTAGGACCATCAAGTCATAATGAGTTAGATATTGGGCTATCTTCGGATAGTGCTATGCGACTCTATTACCTAAAAGAGAGGTGATATTCATGTCCACTGCAGGGACAACCCAGAGTTCGAGAAAATGTATGGATTGAGTTGTATGGCTTAAAATGTAATCTTGATTTTTAAATGATTATTTGAATGATTATATTGTTACCATAGTTGAACATTATCTGTTTCCTCCACATACCAGCTTCGGCTGACCGACGTTTTGTTTGTCGGCGTTTTAGGTACAATGCAAAGTACAAACAGTAAAGCGACACCTTGTGAATTCAAGCATTAAAGAACAAGGAGGAATTAGATAGAATAGTTGAGCTGAGGTTAGAAGTTAGTTTGTTCCCAACTTTTCTAGGTATGCAAAGAAAATTTTTATTACCATTTTCAGTATAGTCTGTTAGAATTTAATAATTGTTTATGGTTATATGTCGAACCTTTGATCCGAGATTAATGGGTGCGGCTTCAACCTCTTGGTCTCCCTTAATTGGGGTTTACTGATAGGTGAGGTCGTAACAAAAGGTATCCTGAGATTTGGAAAGAAAGGGAAGTTAGCTCCTAGATTTATGGGGCCCTATCTGATCATTGAAAGGATGGGAAAGGTAGACTATAAGCTAGAGTTACCACCTGAGTTGCATTGATTGCACCTAGTGTTTCGTATCTCTATATTAAGGAAGTGTCATCCTGACACTGAGTTAGTTCTACAACCTGTATAGGTAGATCTAAATGATGACATATCTTATGTTGAAGGGCCAGTGTTGATTCTTGACAGAGGAATCAAGAAGTTGAAAAAGAAAGACATTCGTCTTGTAAAAGTTCTCTGGAATCACCGTGGCATTGAAGAAGCTATGTGGGAACTAGATTATGAGATGAGGAGGAAATATCCTACTCTTTTCTCTTAATGTCTTGTTGATGATTTTGGGGACGAAATCATTGTAAGGGGTGGATAAACTTGTAACATCCCTGACCTGGGTTATGAATTAACCCTAGGTGTTTTACTTAATAAAAGTGATTATATGCATTCTCTTATCTTTTGAAAAGTAATTAAGGCTCAAGAGGAACTTATATTACAATTTTAGTCCTTTTTGAATATTGTTGAAATAAATATTTTGCCTGTTTTGGACTAAAGTGCAAATTACCCCAGTTGAGGGGTCTATTTGCAAATTGTGAATTATGATATGTTCCTCATGTGTTAAATTATCATGATAGTGAAGATGATGCAGAGGTATGGTTTGTGATTGCATGAATTCCAAGAAAGAGCAGATAAAGCAATGTGTGTGCATGAAAACCTAGTTTTAGTGTAATGTGCAATTTACCCAAAACCTAGGGTGCAATATGTAAATTACCACTTCAATAAGGTCCCTAATGTTTCTTGGCATCATGTGGAGCAAAGAAAATGAGAGGGGCGCCTCATTTAATTTAAATTGGAGGAGAGAGAATCTTGATATTAAAATAATCAAGATTTAAGCATAATGGAAACATTAATGCAAAACTAAATAAAATAATTGAAGGGCCTTCAACCAAAATTAAAATGGTGGAATTAAGATGTGTGTGGACATCCTTGAGCTTTTCAAGGACCACAAAATATCCTAAGCAGGTGAAATTCCACTCACCTTATTATAAGGAAAAGAATTCCCACTCAAAAATATATATTAATATTATAATGGATTAAGGTGCTTAATTTCTTTTCCCTTAATCCATGGATAATGGAAGGGATCTCGGTGGGATTGAGTTGCCTTTGCATGTAAGAAACCAAGTAGGAAGAGGTGGCAACAATTTTGGAACTAAATGATTTTTATAAAACAATTTCTCTCTCATTGATTTTTCTTATAAAAGAGCCTTTTTCAACCCACCTAAGGATCTTTTCAGATTCCTTTCTTCTCCTTGCTTGCAAAATCGACCAAGAGAGCTAATAACAGCAGGAAGAAGCCCCCAACCTGTTGGTAAGTCTTTGACCTTCGTTCTTCTTGATTTCATGGTGAAAATCATAAAACAATGTATGATTCCTTCATTTCTTCACTCCATCTTCAACCCTAGCCGATCCTTTCACTACAAAGGCTTGAGAAATGACCTCAGGAGGTTGCTAGAGCTTCAATCACCATTTTATCCATGAATCTTGGAGCTTTGGATCAGATTTGAAGGCGGGTTATATAACTTAAACCCTTAATAATTGTCATTGAATTCGATTTCTCCATACAATTGATTTAATTGTTATTATTGCAATAGCCTTGCTTGATTAATGGAGTTGCCATGGAAATGGCAGTAGCTTTTGTAAGTCTAAAGTTTGAAGATAATAACATTTTCATAAGCACACACCTCGAACAAGAACATGAGCAAACGGTCTTGGACCTTTGGTCCAAACGGTTTCACCAAACTGTTTGATACCAAATGGTTTGCAAACCGTTTGGTGTTTTGGATTCAAAACCGAATGAAGGGGTTGACCATTTGGTTTAGTTGACCGTTTGAGGTCTGAACTTAATTACTTGTTGGATGATGATCCAATGGACTCAATTGGTTGATTTAATGTGTGTACCATCCTTCAATTGGAAACCCTAATAAAGTTGATTGAAGAATCCTTGATTGGTCCTAACGATTTCAAGACAACTCGGGTCAAACGGTTTCAATACCGTTTGGTGGGTTAGTGGTTGATCCTTGACCCATGGATGATGATCTAATGGTTTATATTGATGAATCCTTCAATTGAATAACCAATAGTCAATTCAATGGTGCAATTGGAAATCAATTGGATTGATGAATGACCTAGTGAGCCCTTGCGGTTTTGGGACTGATTCTGCCCAATCGATCTTGAGATCGTTTGAGACCAAATGGTCTTGAAACCATTTGGGGGAAAACGGATTCAAAACTATTTGGGTTCAAATGGTTTCAAAACCGTTTGGGGTCAAATGGTTTCAAAACCGTTTGGGGTCAAATGGTTTCAAAACCGTTTGGGGTCAAATGGTTTCAAAACCGTTTGGTGGCAAACGGTTTCAAAACCGTTCGGTAGTGAAACCTTTAAAACCGAATGGAGTTCAATGTGGTTCAATCACTTGGATATTGAAGGTAATGATAGTTCCAATGATCCAATGATTGTTAGTAATAGTAATTAATGAAGGTACAAAGGTTGAAACCCTAATAATACATAAGTGATTACTGTGAATTAAGGGATGAACCCTAATTGCTTGTAAGATCAATGACTTGGTACACTATGTCAATCATAGTCGTACGAACTTGACTAAAGGGTTGATGTAACCTAATCAAGTTGAGAGGGTGATAATATGCAATTGATACATGAGCATGGTTCATGTGGTGATTAAGGGTATGATCCTTGAGTAAAGAGATCATGAAACCGTAATCATGAACATAAATCCTAATTGACAAGGTTATTGAACCTTAACCCTAATTTTGAGCAATTTTAATTGAAACTCTAATCAAGGGTATGATTGTAACCCTAATCTAGGGTGATGATATATGTGAGTCTAATTTAGGGTAATGTAATGCAAAACCCTAATTGGGATGAATAGTAAACCCTAATTGTGGATTATTGAATATAGTTCCTATCATAGGGTAAATTTGATGTGAAACCCTAACTAAGGATGGTTTCATAAGAAACCCTGATGTTTAATGTGTTGTGAAGCTCAAATCCAGGGTAATTTTAGGTAATTCTTAACAAACCCTAATATTGGGCAATATGATGATAAATCATATCTTTGATGTGATAATGGGATGATTATCATCATATGACATGAAATGGGAAACCCTAACCCTGGTAAGGGAATAGTGGTGTTACCCATGAATCGTGAATTCATATTTGTTGTACATGGTTCTGATAAGAAATTGATATCACTGTTATCATCTGTGTTGACCATGCAGGGATGTGGAAATGATGATCATAGCCAGGTATGAGATATGATGTTTAATTCACTATTGTGATGGTGCCTTCAGTGCCATAATATACCTTGTTGCCTGGTAAGAAGTAACAAGAGAGTTAATGGGACTCAAGTACCATGTGTGATGCTTGTAATAGCAAGTATCATGTTTGCCTTGGTCAATTGACCTGAAGGTGATGGTTACCTGGAAAAGTGGTAACAATGATTAATGATGAATCAAGGGTTTAATTACCCAGGGACATATGATTATGATGATGAAATTGTGAAGGAATGAGAATTCCCAGTTTTGAAATAAGGGACTGGGTTCCCAATATCTTTTAAAGATAGTTGAGTATTTGATGAAAATAGTAGATGATTCTTTATAGCATTTTCATAATAAGTTTTGTTTGAGAACTTGCCTGATGCTAAAAGAATATGAAAATATACTTAACTAATCAAGTGAAATCTATTCATGTAGTGCTCTGACCATAGATCCATCATTGTCAGAAGCTGGTGATGGTGAAATAGGTTTTCCTATAGAATTCCTGGAGTTCACATATTCTGAATATGTGGGGGTAAATGGGCTAAAATATACTTACATCCTTGTGAAGAGATTGAGGGAAGGTAAACGTCAAACCTCTCAATCCTTCATGTGTCAGGATAGATGTATCATAAATCTCCCGATGGTTGGGATGGATGTATCATTAATATCCCAATGATATTTTATGTCGGGTCGATGGATATAAGCCTTAATGCTCTCGATTACCAATGAGAGTGCAGTTGACATTGTAACTCTATAGCGAAGTTCTAGTATACCCTGGAAAGCTATTTGAGCAGTCGAAATAGTCCTGCTTGTGGTCCCGTACTGACCGGGATGTGGGAGGTCATGGGAATCTGACTCTTCCATTGACCTAATTATGGTACCGATTTCAATTCTAGAAATGGTCAGTTGGAGTATGAGCGGTATACCTCATCTCCTCAGAGCTTAAATATGTTTGCAAAATATAATCAGCCATGTAGCTTATTTGCATAGGATTGAAATATGAGAACCATTGGTTGATGCTATACTGCTTAGCATGTGCTTTCCACATAAATGTTACTTATGTTCCTTCAATTCATATTGAATATGAGACATGCTACTTTATCAGGTTTTAGCTGAAATACTTGCATAAGAATGTTGCTCTAATCTGCATAGATGTTGATTCATCTACTTCTGATTTATACTATCTCACTGCTCAATTTATTTATATTAAACTGTAATGATAATGTTTTGGCGGAGAGTTATATCTCCCGCTGGGGCAATTTTTATAATTGTCTCACCCCCGTGGAATTCAACGTTTTTACATAGACGCAAACGGCAAGGCAGAAACTCTTCTATAGGAGAAGAGCAGCAGCAGCAGCCACAAGAACATTAGTGATCCATGAGGTGGAGACATTGGATGTCTGGTTTTGTATAGTTAGTCCTATGAGTCATCTATGTACTCTCGGGTCTTAGGAGTTAGTGCTTTGACAATTCAATCGAAGATTTCTGCTTGATGCCTCCAGATTTTTATACTGTTGATGTACATTTTAACAAGGCAGTTAATGTTGTAACTCTCGAGAGGAAATAAGCACGAGAGATATGCTAGTGAACCAGTATGTACTTGAAATACTTTGGTACGGAATGAAAGAGTTCTCCTGTGAATGAATCTCTTGATAAATAGTTTTAATTTTTAGTGATTTTCAGTAATTCCCTTCTAATAAAACACTTTCGCATTAGTTAATCTAGTTTTTATGGGTTGTATGCCACATCAGAGTCCTCTACTACTGCTCCCGCACCTCTACCTCACCATGCTATGTGGATAGCTGGGAGGCAAAACAAGAAGGGAGACATACCGAAGCGCGCAACTGTTGAGGCGGAGACAAAAATGGTAAAAATCAACTCTTAGAGCAGTCGATCGATATTGATTATTGTTATGTTTTGTTACTAATTTTTGTTGATGGTGATTAGTGGGAGATGCACGAGCAGAGGAAGGAAGGCAATTTCATCCCTTAGGGCACAATGGATGAAGTAACAGTTGTTCTAGGTAACCCAGAGCATCATGGACATGTTCGGGGTGCAGGCGCTGGTGTGGGCATCAAACTGTTCTTTGGGCCATCCCGACACAAACTTGTACCAAAGGTGGGACTTTCACAAGCTGAGGTAACCTATTCTTATTTTAGAATGTTATTGCAAAAGGGAATTCAATAATCATAAGGTAGCATTTCTTTTATCCATGTATAGGTAGATTCCTTAATTGAGAAGAGAATCTAAGAAGCAATGGTGAAGTGACAGGCATCTCAGCCTGCCACTCAGACAGTACCTATGGTGGGCCGCTCTTCTCCTACTGTAGAAGAGGTTGGGAGTAATTGTGTAGACCCACCAACTAGCATGTCCTATGTAAGTATTTTTATGACATAATAGCTAGTCTATTCAAGATGATATGTTTGTGTATATATGCATATAACATTTTTTACGTAAATTTTTAGGGGTTGAATCCATGCCGATTAAAAAGTCAAGAATATATTGTTGCAGAGGTGTTGTCTTACCCACCCCTTAAAGGGTGCATGTTTCATGGGTATCCAGTACCATATGGTGTGGTACGTGTGAGCCTGATACATGTATTCCCCAACGGGACAGATCTTGCACTGCCTCATGCACACCCATATGTTTAAACACTTTGTGAAGCAGTAGGCAGAGTGATACTGTGGCCCGAAGCGGATATCCTCTATACTGATATTGTATGATAAATTTCCATTACTTTAATTTGTTAGTGTGTATATATGAGTCAATTGATCTGAAATTATATATATAGGTCAAAAAGACGAGACCCGCTACATCTCGGCCTCCACCTCCTCGACTACCAAGTTGGCTTCCAAGGGACCTACACACCTCGATAGGTCCTAATTGTAGGGGTGTGGCAGTATGGATCGGAGAACATGATACAAATTTCCTTATAATTGTTAATATTCCAGACGATGCTATAGGTAAATCATACGATAACAATCTATTTATACAAGTTTGTCATACATATTAATGCATACATAATACAAGTTCTGCATATGTATGTATTAATGCATAGGTATTAATACAAGTCAATCATACAAAAACAAGATATTTATATAAGATATTGTGGAGTTGTTTAGTTATGAATGGCTAAACACATCTATGATAGATCTGTGGATATGGTGAGATCTTATTTATGCATCCATATACCTTGTTTTATATACGGTGATTTGGTTTCTTATATATTAATGCATACATAATACATGTTTTGCAGCCACTTACACAAGATATGTAGAGATTTTGGGTTTTCCCATGTTGGATTTTTAGTTCCATCTTTGATTAGTCTTGTAGATACAGACCCTTCTTCAGTTACTTCATACTGTTGTGATGCTTTTAAATATTTTTGTAAAAATAAGAAGACGATGATAATAGCTCCATTCAATGTCGAGTAAGTTTACTTTGCTTATAATTTGGACTTAAGAAAATTACATTTTTATTATGGATTTTGAGTTATTAATTTTTAATGTTCTTACCTGTAGTGGTAGGCATTGGGAGTTACTAGTTATTATCCCCAAGACGTTCACTATCTATAATCTAGATCCTGCGGGGAATGAGTTGGAATTATATGGACATGCAATTAAAAGGCCATTATTCTCGTGAGAAATATTTCATGTTTTTATATCTTTTAACATCTATTATTACATTACTATTTAATTATGCAATTTAATGGGTTACATTAACATATGTAGGGCTTTACAAGAGTACCAAAAAGCTGGAGGAAAGGTCCCCAGGAAAAAGGATCTGCCACTAATTTGGGAGAATGTGAAAGTAATTTCTTGACTCCAATGTATATATTATTTATGTGAACTATGTTTATTTGTATTTTTGAATATTTTGTATGTTTCAATTTATAGTGTGCTACACAAGACAATGGTTGGACATGTTCCTACTATGTGATGTTATTTATAGACCTTATCATCAAACATGTTGTAATGGAAATCGATAAGATACAACAGGTATTATACATAGTCTCATTAGATAATATGAAATATATCAATCTTATTATATATTATTAATTATATGTATACGTCATTCTCTTTGCAGGTCTTTAAAACTGTTGACTTTAGCACAGGTGGAAATCATTTTGATGTACATGTTCCCTATAAGAGAGATGAATTAGATGTTATAAGAGAAGAATGGGAAAAATCCCTACAAAGAGTGGGAATTTTTAGATTTCATTTTATTGACAATGATGACAAGGATGACAATGATGAATAAAGAATAACTTTGTTCTCATAATTATTTTTGTGTGAATATGAATGAATTTTTATGAATTGTCATATGTGTGTGAAGATGATCAATAGATAAATGTTTCTACATGTGTCTGAATGTGAAAAGAGATGAAATGAATGGAACTATAGGTTGCTATTGGTTTCTACATGTGTGTGATGAAAAAATAATATGAATTAAATGTGCTTATACATGTGTGTGAATCACATATATATAATATTGTCCATCTTTTTAATTTTGCAGGTTTGTGGCTTGTTGTTGGCTGATATCAATGGATGTCGTAAACCTATAGTTCAGAACTAAACTGTAGGTTCTCATCCTGCTGACCAGCCTTACAGCAGGCCTGCAAACTGATTAAAAAAAATCTTAACATTCGCGTTGGTTATTTGATCAAAACTGACACCAAAGACATACAATGGTAGTTTTTGACAAAAAATCAACGTCTATGTATCCAGGAACCATGGTCGTGCTGAGAAGCACGGCCATGGTGGCAGGCAGGGGATATGGCGTCGGTTATTAGCACAAAAATGATGTCAGTTCAGCTAATATGGGCAGGAAACACGGTCATTCTGAGAAACGCGGTCGTGCTGGGATGCACAGCCGTGGTGGCAGGGGAGATGACATCGGTTATCTTACAAAACCGAAGCCTATAGGCCCTTTGCTGGCGTGTTTTCGGTGACAGGAAGCGTTGTGACGTCGGTTCTTTTAATAACTGACGTCTGTAACAATTCTATAGTGTCAGTGTTCTTAAAAAATTGATGCCTATAGTCCCTTTGCTGGTGCATTTTCGGTGGTGGGAAGTTTTTTGGTGTCGGTTGGGAAGCGACGTTGAAGGGGTCCACCTTTAGCGGCGCCCACTTGGGTGTCATTTGGAAACTGACACTAAAGCCCATAATTAACTGATGCTAAAGGCATGTTCTGTAGTAGTGTCACCACTTCATTAAGATGATGTTGGTGAAGAGACCTCGCAAAGGTCAAGAAAGGACCACAGTGTGTGCAGATAAAGTCGCTTTGATCTAGCAATGGCTAAAAGAGAGCCTAGGGGCGACATGAGTCATGAGATGATGCAAAGCAGACTGACATGTAGTTCGCTATGGGAGAGTATGTGATGTGAAAATCCGACCCCTCTAAGCTACAACTGAGGAAGCCGAGTCCCTGATATATGGGTCTATTTGAGATGGATTGGTGGAGGTGGTTGTGTTTAACCTTACCCCTCATGATAACATGATGTATAATGTGTTCCATGAGTCTGATCTAGAGAACTATGTGAGGTACCCAAGCCATGTGCTGAGCCCTGAACCTATTCAGCTTTTGAGAGGCTGAAATGTCCTGAGTCACCTATGAGGGTACGATATACCAAGGTATGAAAGAACTCAGATGAAATAATATGATATGATAAAGGTTCTTTCAAAGCACCATTGATAGGGAAAAGCCACATAGGGGTCAATGATGGACATGGAAAAGTCTTATCCTGAATTGTTTGTTTGCTTGATGGAATTTTGAGGATAAAATTCTTATAAGAGGGGAAGGATGTTACAACCCCAATTTTTTTGGGTTCTTTTGTGAGGAATGTAATTTCTCCTATTAAAGATATTTGAAAAAATAAGGATATAATTTGTTTTGAATAAATGGTTTTCGTCTACAATAGACTTGTTGAGTGTTTTGTGGGCTTTATTGGCTATTGGGCCTAATAACAAGGAAAAGACAAAAGAAACTCCATTATTTGAGTAAATAAGAAAATGGAGAAAAGAAAGATGTAAAAACCTCTAGAAGGCAAAAGAATATAATCCAAAGTTGGATTTTATGCCTCTTGGGTTCCTTGGATTCCAAGGAGTCCAAAGTTGTAAAGATAATGCAACAAGAAAAAATAGATCAATTAAATATTTCCTTATTAAGAAAGAAATTGAATACAATGATAAAATGTGAAAATAAGTGGAAAGAGGTATAATTGAGTTATCTTTGATGGATTTTCGTATCCATGAGGTTTCTAATGTTAAAAGGAATTCCAATAAGGAAAATTAAAAGAGAGATAAAGAGAAATCCTCAAAAAGAGATATTTCGGTAAGAAATAAACAAGATAATGAGAAATAATGGATATAGATGCATCTCGAAGGATAATGAGTATCCATTAAAAAGGATTTTGAAAAATTAGAGTTTCTTGGGGTCCAACGAGCCCCAATGGAGAAAAAGAAAGAGAATAGGCAAATAATAACAAAATAAGAAGATATATCATTAATGACTTTTTGATAATATCAAAAAGAGATGTTATGTGCTTTTAGAAAATAGATTTTCTTGTCCAATAGATTAAAAGGCAAGGCTAGAGATAATGAAAGAGATAATTTTGGTATTTCTAAGTATCCATGAAATAGGGAATATTAAGAAGATAAACAGGAGAGAGAGGATTACTTCTCCTTGAAGGAATATGACTCCTATTGGTAGCGGGCCTTATTAGTTCGTGAATAGCCAACCTAGGGCTTCGTTACCCACCCCTATATAAAGGGTAGAGCCCTGGTTCGAGTTCCAGAGAGATCCCACACAACTCTCTCTCTCTTTGTCTCACTCTCTCTCTTCTTCGTCTTCTACGTCCAAACCCTAGCCATGTGGTTGGTGCTTTCCCTAGAGCAACAGAGAGTCGTGGAGTCATCACGATGGATGAGTGATGTTCTACATTTCCAATTATGGCTCTGCCATCGTCACCATGGCAATGGCCACCGGGAAATGCTTGCAGAAGGTCGGAGTCGTGGCTGAAGGTCGCCCGACTGCCATGCCCAAACCAACCACCTAGGTCACGAGCTGGGTGGCACCCAGATGCGGCGGAGGGCGTCAGAGCAAGGGTGGTAGGTGGCGATGAGTTTCAAGCCTGGAAAGGGGGGGACCCCCGAAGTGTAGTAGGTCCACGCTCAAATAGAGCTTCACGAGGTAGAAGATGAACCAAGAGCATTTGACGTTTCTGCCCCTCTACGTGCTAAAGAGTCAGTCTTTTAGTAAAGGGAAATATCATAATTTCATTATATTTCCAAACTAGCCAAGCAACATTGCATTGAGCAGGAGGACGTGGCAGCATGCCATTGGTCCAAGTAAGTTATTCTTGCAAAAATCATATTTAAATATTGGTAGCTTGGATGGATGCGCATGAAATATGAAAGTTGCTCAGAAAAATGAGGGGAATCCATTAAAAATAGTTTTAGAAGCTAAGTCATCTTGAAATACGAAAAGTAATGGAAGTTATCAACTTTAATGCATTAATGATTAAGAAACCCTATTTTGAGATGATTAATGATTTGAGAAGGGTTATATGGATGATTAAAGTTGATATTAACCTATTTATTATAAAAAGACACATCAAGATCTAAAAGGATGAACTTTACATGTAATTGGATTAATTCAACGATCCATGTGTATAAATGAGTATTAATGGGCCTTGAAACCCTATTGTTAGTAATTGTGACTCTTAATGGTTTTAATTGTTCAAATTCATGATTAAAGTTGAGATATGGTGGCTCTAAGATATTTCAAGTATAAAAGTTACTAATTGTGGATAAATACCCTTAATATGGTTTTCTATTAGATAAAAATGGAATTAATGATAAATAGGGTTCATATGTGATTTATATGAACTATGAGTTGTTAATCTAGAAGGAACCAAAGATGATAATTAGGACTAATGATCTTGTTATAAATTAAAAGGATAAAATGGTAGTTTTAATGTCAAAAAGGCATAATGGACTTAATTGATGGCTAACTGTGCCTTTAATCTGAAATTAAGGTAACCTTAATAACTTTCGTGAAGAATAGATGAGATAGTCAGGGTTTGTAAGTAATTGCATAAAATGAGGGTTTAAAAAAGTAAAAATGAAGTGATACCGTAATTGCAATAGAAACCCTAAAAGTGGACAAGAAACCTTAGGAACTGAGCTAGGTATAATAGACCTTGATCGCCTGATCAATGATAGGAAAATTGTATGCAAGTTTCAGGATCATCTTGTGTGCTTGCTAGTTTACTGGATTTCTTGCTTAGTTGGATTATTTCTGCACTCAAGTCAACCTGATAGGTATGTGGTTAACTATGGTTAATCGCATTAGTTTCCTGAAGAGTTTCTCTAATGATTCATCACATTGAATGCGACTTATCCGTTTGGATGATTCATACTTACAAATCATAAAGTCACTATGATTATCACAATAATATTAGAAGTGTGTATTCTCGCACCTACATGCCACCCTGATGGATGATGCCAAAGGTCAAGCCCAGGAGGGAAGACCAATGGGCACCATGAGTGGTGACCCCAGGCACCAAGCTCGGGATTGAGAAGGTGACCTATGATATTGCATGACTAAAGGTCACCATGAATGGTGACCCCAGGCACCAAGCTCGAGATTGAGAAGGTGGCCTTAAGTCAAGGGCAAAAGAGAAACCCAAAAGGGGGTATGCCAGGGTTAGGGTAAAAGCGGTGGAGAATGTCACATTGAAAGCGTAATTTGGCTTGTTAATTAATTTGATTGTGATATTTAGATTGTTTGCCATATTTGTGAAATTTTGATTGTCCCCACATATCGGTATATTTCGATATGCTGACCGACATTTTGTTTGTCGCCGTTTTAGGTACAAGATTGAAAAGGACAAACAATAAAGTGGCACATGTGGAATTAAATAAGAATTAAAGTCCAAAGGAGGATTATTTAGAATAGACTCCAGATGTGGATAGTAGTAGATATTCAAGTTTTTGAAAAAAAAGGTATGCAAAGTTTTATTTTATACCAGATTCCAATTGAGTTTGGTAGAATTTCATAATTATTATTGATTAATTGTTGAACCTTTGATCTTGTTAATTGGGATAATGGCTTTGACCCCTTGGTCTCCCTTAATTGGGGGTTACTGGGAGGCGGGGTCGTTATAGTAGGTTATCCAACCAGCCGAATTTTTGCAATTCAGAATGAGTATGTTTTTTCTCAGTACTAACACATGGTATAGGATAAACCACAATGTATTTTTCTATTAGAAACTTTAGAAAATTCTTTGAGGTTTTTCACTCTCTTGGGGAACTAAATAAGATTGAAATATGATTAAAATCTCCTCATTCTATCATCAATATAATATACCTATTGATTACAAACATAGAACGAGTAAAGATAGCAATGAAGTGGGAAATTTATCATGAATAGAGACAAATTGAGATATAAAATTGATTGAAAGTGCATGCAAAAGTAGGCAAAAAGACTGTATAAATCATGTAAATCACCTATGTATAGGACTACCATGTGGACACCTAAAGGACACTTGAGAATTTCTTATGCATGATATCTTTGTATATCTTAGAATAATAGTTTGCTATCACCAACTGCTTCTAAGAAAGTCCAAGCTAAATCCTTGTTATAGTGTCCTACTCCACCAAATATAGCCTCGGCTAGACCATGTATGTAGATCATAAGTTGTTCAATAATGCTACATATTGTACTTCTTTTGATATTGAGGTGTACATACTTTCTTCTATCTTGTTCAAGGTTTTGATCCATTTCAACAGACTAATTCTTTTGAGAAGGTTGCATCCAAATGTAAATGTGGTGGTCGTATACTTACATATAATATAGAAGATGTCAGATATATTGTTCATAATAAAACATTTGTTCTTGATCCAAAAATACTCATCTACTTATAATTAGTATTAGTATAGAAAAGGTAGTAAAATACATGTTAATAAATCTTTAAGGGAAACATCTAGGTAGTGAAGGTACATCTTTTCAATCCAAAACTACTATACATCATTGTGCCTTCTAATTTCTTCACTTGCCAATTATATGATATACTTTAAACTGCATTATTCTTGAAGGAAGTTACAATCGATCACCCTTGTGTTATTAAGTTACATGAAATAACTTTATCACCACTCAAACCCTCTAGATATTCATATAAGACCACTCAAGATATTTTTTCCAGATCATGGGGACATGTCTCATGCTATGTAGAGATACAACAATTCCTAAAAGTAACTTAAAATTTCATATGACCTTCAAGATTGACTGTTGTGGCATAGTGATTTCAAAAGATCAATTGTCAATCACTTACAACTTGGTAAGATATAACAAAGTATTTCATTAAAAATATGTACATATCACTAGCATCGGTAATTGATGAAATTGACTTAAATATAGTAAGAGATTTTGCTTAGTTGGCATGTACTCACCATTTTTGGAATAAGTGTTGTTCAAAATGTAAATCATAGATTCATTAGCTATCTCAGGTTTTTGGGACTTCTAGAAGACACTTCTAAGGTCTGGTATGGACACCAACCAAAACATTTTGGGTTTAATTTTATTCTAAATCATAGTGTTAAGTTTCTTCTTAACTTACTATTCTCCTTTATAATCTTGGAACTCCTTTTTTCTCAAATTAAAATTTTGACTAGAGGATTGTATTCCACTTGTGTGGATTTTACGAACTCCATGTTCATCCCCTATTTCTATAACTATCATTAAATCATTGTAAAAATGTTTCAACTTATACTTGCAATCTGGATTGAAGGTCTCCCAGATCTAGAGAATTTTTCATTGACAAACAAACCATAAAGATATCAAGCAATTCATTTAGATCCCATAAATCATGAATAAGAAGAAAAACCTCATGCACTTGTTCTACTACTATATTCCCCTCGACCATATAGACTTACACATTTAGGCAACAAAGTATCTTTTTCAGACTAGGGGCTATGGTATACTACTTTAGGTCCAAAATGTCTGAAAAAATTACTAATGGGGGACGAAGATAAATGGTATATGTTACATGGTATGTGAGTTTTTGTGGACATTATGCAACATTAACATAGTTGGTTCCATGTTGTCACTCTTCTATCTTCTTTGAACTTTGAGAAACGTAATGTTTATTTTTGAGAAAACTTAAATTTATAAATTTTGAATTCTGTCATATAAGACAAATAATTTGATTTTCTTTCCAACGGTTGAAGTGAGAATCGGAAAACTTTCCAAACATACTAGATCATAGGTTAGATGAAAGAAGAAAACATGTTATGTAATATTAAGATTGTTAAAAATGTAAATTGTATAACGTGAAAAAATGATATTTTGATGCACAATAATTAACATGATATTTTGGTATTATTATAGTCTACCAAAAATTATAATTAATAAATAGGGAAGGCATGGAAAGGGGTTGTTGCAAGCCAAAACATATAGTAGAATAACCTACAGGTGTTGACTAGGTACGCAACATCTTATTTGTATAACACAGTGCAACAACATAAATAAGTAGGATATGTATGCAAGTACAAATAAAATAAGCTACATACAATATATAAAAACCTCACTTTTCAATGTCCATAAATTAAGAAAGGACCATAAAGTTCAGCACTATTACCTAAAATTCCCAAGATCAAAATTTATCAAATTATAAATAATAGGAAATAATATCCAATAAATTCACAAATGTTGTTTACAAGATCTATAATGAAGCTCCTCTAAGGAGTAACATGAATTTTCAACATGGAACTATTACATATGGAAGGAAGTATGTAACTAATCCTCCTTGACTTAGCTTAAATATCTTCGATTGATATCATCTGATTAAGCATGTCTTGATATCTTCATATATTACATTCACCAAGGTCACCGTCAATCAAAACACGAATCAATATATTGCTAGACTGTGTACATGGGGTGCATGTAGAAGTTTGGAAGTAATATAACAACATACTTATAAACAATAATTGGTAGATACATTACATATTATAACCCATACTAGATATGTTATCTTGGGGGTAATCATTATATTTTCAAGGGCTCATGTGCATCACCCCTTGATACATGTCATTATAGGGTTTAGAATATGATATATTACTTTATGTGATACTCATAGTGGCATTATAATAAAATATAATGTAAATAAATAACCAATAGTCTATTTCAAAAATTTCAAGAGATCATTGTCAAAACTCAGTAATCAATATTGCAGGTATTCATAATCATAACCACATACCTCAATATAGAACCATTAATACCTTGAAATCATACTTCAAGTACTTTAAGCATATCATTCAATGAAGTAAATGAGGATGGATCCAAGAAATCAACATTGAATATGCACGTATATATATCCCGAAGTGTCACCATCACATTACTCAGATTAAACCCTACTCGGTTCCTAATATAGGGTTTAAGGTTGTCTCAGTTTTAGGTAAGGAATAAGCGTACAAACTCTAATTCCAATGGAGCTTATTTTATCAGAACCATATTGTCAAATCTATCATATCATTGGGTTATTAACACTTACATTAGATTATGAGCATAAATAACATGGTATGTTATGATCTTCGGTTTTAGAACCCTAATTACACATGTTGATGATTATTCACTTTAGAAACCCTAATTATGAATCATTATTATCATCATCATCATATATATTCATTATATTCATCAATATCAGATTATAGCATGAACTAAGAGCATTTGATGTATTCAACATGTGAATATGCAAATCTAGTGTTTTCATGTATATTAACCATATTTCCACTATTGTAACAACCTCACTTTCTATTTCCCCCAATTAAGGAAAGACCATCATGTTGAGAGTCATTACCAATATTCCCAAGGAACTAGATTAGTCAAATAACAAATAATAGAAAACAATTTCAATTAAATTTCAAATATCATTTACAAATGGTAAAATGATATACCTCATGGAACTAATACCTATTGAGAATAAGTACCATCTATCTAATCATCCTTCATAGCTTGAGTACCTTCCCTAGATTTCATTTTTATCTTCATATTTGTATCTTGTGTATCAAATACCTTGACCGTGAGCCATGCAGATCATGCAATTATTCTATAAGCATTTTATCCAAGCAAACATGTAAATCAAGCAATCCACACTACATGAATATAAATCTTGAAGTGTCACCATCACATTAAATCATACTCGACTGTAATCTAGAGTTTAGTTTTCCATGGTATCGAGTTACCATTAGGGTTATGTCTCAAAACCCTAATTCCCATGATTTTCACTTTAATAACTTAAAAACCATAATACATATTAGGTGTTTCCATGATTGTCAAATCTATTTCATCCTTGCATTATGAGTAATTATATTCTATTATGTATATTATCAACATGGCATGCTGGTTTCAAAACCCTAATTATAATGTGTAGGACTATTCACAAAAGAAACTCTTACTACTCATATTTACTCTCATCACCATATTGATTTATCATTTTATTCAACAATATCAAATATTATCACAAAAGAAAGGCTTTTTATGTTTTCAGTATTTTAATACCCTAAACTATGGTTTCCATGTGCTAATCACCACTTTATCATGCATCACCATGTTTTTAGAATAGTAGGCATAATTAGACTCTTAAACTATTTTATTTATATTTCTCTCATTTTTCTAATAATTTTGATATATACTTTTGCTATTTTTTGAGTTACCAATTAATTGTTAAGATTTTTCAAAGATAACCATGAGTTATCAAATGAAATGCTGCCATGTATGCAACTTACATATTAAATATCCACGCTGGCTGGATATCAATCAACATGTAAACCCCCGAGTTGGCCCCCAGACCGGCCGGTTTGAGACTGACCCATTGTTTTGGGCCAACGTCTTCTTCCTCTCTCATGATTTGTGGTGTGGGATCCTGCAGCTTGCGCATAGTGCCATCAAAGGCATCGTGAGAGGTGTTCTTCTTCCACTGCCTCACACCTTCACCACCCGAATTCTTCTTCCTCCTCCACTGTGGTAGCAGCACATACCTTCTCTGCTCGATCACATCCTCAACTTACAAACTTCCATTCATCCATCTTCGTCATCATCTTCACATGGGGAGGGCCTATGCGACACACGCAACCGCCTGACGTCTTCCACAGAGTAGTTGATGGAACCCACCATTAGTCTGATTCCCTCCAGCTTCTCTTCCTTCCAGTTTCACCAGTGCCTAGACTATTCAAGTCCATGGTGGCACCGTGTTGGTGTGGCACAGGTAGAGGAGATGGTCATGTCACTGCTTAGCATCTCTATCGGTCCTCATTGGACTTCAGCTAGACCCTTCTTTAAGAGAACTACTCTAAGATGAAGGAAACAAAACAGTATGGTGGAGATAAGGAATCTTCATAGGGGATCACCCTAGGGTACCGAGGCTTGGGCTGAATTCTCTGGGTGGTGAGGGATTCCTCCTCATCTGCTATATATACACACCTTAAGGGAACCCTAATGCTTTCCACAAGGAGAAAGAGAGAGAGAGACGGTGACAGACCATGATCTATCCCCTCTCCAGGGCACAAGATGGGAAAGACCTTGCGGAAAGTACAAGTCCCCCTTTTCTAATAGTTGTGAGTGAGAGGGAGAGAATCGTGGCAATGATCTATGGATATGGAAGCTTTTTAATTACCAACAATTTATGTCATAGGCTCATGTTGTGGTTGGATATTCCTATTAAGGAAAATCATTAATGAACAATATGCTTTCTTTCCTTCATGAATTTTTCTAACCCCTTTGATACTAAGAAATTTGGTTGCCAAAGCAAAAATATCAAGGAAGTATGTACAACCATATGGCATACTTTGGGATAACATGATCATTAATCCACTTCATGACTTCTCTCTCCTTGATATATCGTTTAACTTATTTATATCTTTCCTATCTCGCAACTGGCTTGTGGGATTTTATTCCTATACAAAACTTGCTCATTATACTATACCATTGTCCCATGGTTTATCATTTTCCTTCCAACTTCTCAAGTTCTCTTCTTTCCTTTATTATTTTCAAGTCTACAAAAGATAAATGGAAATAATTTTACTTGTTGCCTTAACATTGTGTTGCCACTCATGGCTAGATAATTACTCCTTTAACTATCTAAACACCATGCATTTTATTTTTCCTTGGAAACTTGATAATTATTTCATTTACCATAACCAAAGCCATGATTATTTATACATTTATGAATTCCTTCGATTTATTTTTCTTGTTCTACAAGCACCCACACCACAAAAGGTGATCAAAGTTATTATTCCACCAATAATACCATTGTCGATGGTTATTTATTAAAACATGCTTTATACTCAATTTATCAAAATTGAGGATATAAAATTCACCCCTCCTTCAAAGGAATTTTGTCCCCAAAATTGAAACATACTAAGCGTAAGGTGAAAGATAACTAATTGTTGGTTCACAAGTTAGGGTTAGCAACCCTACTTAGGTAACTTCAACATCTTTTATTGATATGCAAATCCTCACATCATTACTAGGATTGCTACTTGAATTCAATTCAAGGTATATCCACATCCTTATCATTTACATTATATCATCCCTTAGTGATTACATTTTCATTTATGACTTCAATTTCAATTGTTAATTACCTTTTGACCTAGGTTTCCAGCCTATTATTCATTTATTATCACATTAGGGTGAGGAAACACCTCTAACCCTAGGTCATGTTATTAAGTTCAGCTTAAGGTATTCATCCTCATATGTCATATTTAAGCATAACATGTGTCTACCCAGTCTCTCTCACTCATACTAAGATGTCACATTTAAGTATGTGGGGGAACACAATGTTTGCATCTAGTTGTAACAACCTATTGCAACAAAATTATTGTTTCACAAATTAAACTTTACATCTCAAACATAACTACTCTATCCTTGTCTATCCAAGCCTCTGTGCTATCCCTGCAGTGGACATGGATACTACCTCTCTCATATGGTAGATTATCAATAGCCCCTTTTTTATCCTACCCCATATGTAGACCAATACCTAGAGTTGTATAGTCGTATGATCCTATCCAAATGTATACCAAACCTCAAGCTATGTAGTCGTATGATCCTACCCAAAGGTAGACCAAACGTCAACCCACGATAATTTTTTGATCCTACACCAAGGTAGACCAATACCTAGATCATCCATTTCTCACATATACACAAAGCTATAGAGGAGGTTTAGGATCTAAGCTAATCATGCACATATATGTGGTGATAGTGATAATCACTTTACAGTTTGCAAGAATTAAAGTTCATCCCATTTCAAGAGCAGAGATGGTATTCCCACACATTATCATACAACACACTTAAGGTTGAATCATTGTCAACATGAATCTAAACCACACATGCCTTTAATCCCACAATTTTTTTATATTTTATGAAGTCAATTTTTTTCACCCTTGAGTTTGTATACAACTCTTTTCATGATTATTAAATGAATTATTTGTACCTTTTACATTTACACCTCAGATATGGTCAGCCTTAGCCACTTCCTTGAGGTCTCTAGGGGTATAGGTATTTTTGGAGTGATCTCACTCTTCATCATCTAGCGAGTGCCCTCACATTCTCCAATTGGCCACATGAACATCATGAAGATAGCTAATCTCCTAATACATTGGTCTTGGGAAAATATAACTATTACCTCCTGACCAGATGGTCTTGTGCATTCTGGGATCAATCAACTCCTAATCCCATCAGTCCATGTACCTTTAATACATCGTACCTGACCTTAGGATTGACTTTGGGCTCTATCCTTCCCAAGGGTTCATTTATATCACATTAGATTTTTGTATGTAATTCTTTAAAATGGATTCCTCCATCTCTTATAATGCTCATTATTCAATTTATGTCCCCTTATTGGACACATGGCAACACTTCACGATAACATTTCTTTTCCAGGCTCGATCTCATACCGCTAGTCACATCCATAGTGACTTTTCTTCATGTCTGTCAGAGATGGTATACTTGGGTTCAAAGAATCATACTCAATATATGTGTTTACATCTTTTATATTCGGTGACATTCGTAGTTACCTCAATCTTTAAATTGATTTAGTGAACTTACCTTTGTAGGGGAGTCCCTAACCTTGGGTGCTTTCATGGACCATAGGAGGAAGTTAGGCTCTCTATCCACAACATGCCCCTATGTTATAAGGTTTTACTTCACCCATAGGTCATCTTCACACTCTTGGGTTGACCCACCCCAGGTTGGCACACTATCCCTAAAGGTTTCATATTTTCATTTTTATGCATTGTTTAAATTATAACTTCTCAACCCTTATTTGATCAATCTCGGGGATACCCTCTCATGGGGTTTGTCCACGCAGTGGACTCGAGCCACCTACTTAATCTGGAGCTTGGTGTCATGTTGGTCTTCCCTATCTGGGGCTTGACCTCTCTTTGACCTTCCCTATCTAGGGCTTGGTCAGTCATCTACACAGTGGACTTGGTACACATTCATTTTTAGAATGACCAAACTTCTAGAGATAGAATGAGGGGTTTAAGGAAGTTACATTCATAATTCAACTTTCATCTATGACCATGTGTTTCTTACTTTTCTTAAAACCTTTTGTATGAATGTCATGCTCCACATGAACACATGAATGGGATAATGGGTCATTTAACCTCATTTATATTTGTATTCGTTCTCATGCATCCTTCATGCATGGGTTACCAAAACATTTATATTCTCTCTTTCCTCTTACCCTAATTTGGTCCACATGGGTAGGGTTTCTATTTCTCCCACACAGTTCACATTTCTCATGATTAGGTTTTTAGGTTAGGGTTAGGGACTACTCAATCAACACCCTACATCTTAGAGTTTTCCATGTCCCTTGACCCTCTAGATTTTTCATAACTCAACCCTAGTTCCAACTAGAGTTTGCCCTTACAACTCATTAAATCATTATTTTCACATTTCATACACATTATTATTTCCACATTACATGTAATAATTATTTCCTCATTACATGTACATTTTATGTTCACATGTACTTTATTATTCTCACATTATATGTACATTATTAATTCCACATTTTCATGTGCATTAATTGGTGGAGGATGCCTTAATCCTAATTCTTCTCAAAAACCCTAACTTTAGATGAGGAGAGAAGTTCCTATTACGGTTTATTGAGAAAGAGTATGAGAGAGAAGAAAACCTAATAGTATTTTATTTCGGGAAAAATCTTTCGACTTTGGTCAGGCAGGACGCACGGGTCCAAAAGTCCTCATAAGGTGACTAGCGATTGCACAGGAAAATTTTGCCATCCCTCAGTCATAGTCCCTTCTAGACACCATCGTCTTTAGAAAATGCCCTAAAAATTCCCTCATATTTGTACAGATTACTTGAAATTATAAACTATTAAGTATTATTTGAAACTTTTAGTGCTCTGATAGAAAATGTAAGCACCCTCACTTTCTGCATTCCCCAATTTAGGAAAGACCATCAAGTTGAGATTGATTACCTATATTCCCAAGGATCCAGATTAGTCAAATAATAATTCATAGAAAATAATTTCAATTAAATTTCAAATATCTTTTATAAAGGGTAAAAAAATGATATACCTCATGAAAATAATGCCTATTGAGAATAAGTATCATCTATCTAATCCTCCTTCATAGCTTTGATACCTTCCATGGGTTTCATCTTTATCTTCATATTTGTATCTTGTATATCAACTACCTTTATGGTGTGCCATGCAGATCATGCAATTATTCTTTAAGCATTTTATCCAAGCAAGCATGTAAATCAAGGAATCCACACTGCATGAATATAAATCTTGAAGTGTCATCATATCCTACTAGCACTACTACAGAAATAGCCTTTGGCGTAGGTTGTTTAACCCCCATTGGCATCGGTTTCTGAGCGACGCCTACGTGGGCGCCGCTAAAGGTCGAACACTTCGGCGTCGGTTTTTTAACCGACGCCTATTTAACATATAGGCGTCGGTCTTTTAGTAGATAACCGACGCCAAAAGGGTTCGCGCCATAGAAAACGGCGTCATCTAGGACACATTCGGCATCGGTTATCTACTAAAAGACCGACGCAGAAAGTGTCCTAGATGACGCCGTTTTCTGTGGCGCGAACCCTTTTGGCATCGGTTTGACACGAACAGCCGACGCCATTTCCAGTACGGCTGTGGCCACATTAGGCGTCGGTGTTTTGCAAAAACCCGACGTTGTATGTCTTTGCTGACGGTTTTCTGTAAATAACCGACGCCTATATCTATTTTTTTTTATATCAGTTTCCAGGCCTGCTGTGGCTGGTCAGCAGGATGAGAACCTGCAGTTCAGTTTTCTGAACTGCAGGTTTACGACATCCATTGATATCAGCCTACAAACAGGCCACAAACCTGCAAAATTCACAAAAAATAATTCACACAAGTAGATACATTCAGACATCAATTCAATTCTCACATTCACACATATAGAAACATTCAAATACATGTATTAACATTCATAAATATTCATTTACAAAGTATCATTCATTATCGCTATCAACATCCCAATTATATCTTACAGTTGCCACTGCTTGTATGGCTTTTGCCCATTCTTCTCTTAGTTCATTTAATGCTTCCATTGTATATGGAGCATGTATATTTTTTAAGCGTTTACCTGTAGTGTTGTCAGTTTTAAACACCTGCAAAGAGAATGATGTATATATATAAGTAATAATATAAAAATAAGATTGATATATTTCATACTAACTAATGAGACTATATATAATACCTCATGTATGGTATCGATGTCCAATGCGGCATATCGGATAATCATCTGCATAAATCGTATCACATACTATGCGCATGCCCAGCCATTGTCTTGTGTAGCGCACTATAAATTGAAACATACAAAATAATACAACTAAGCACAATTCACATCAATAATATATACATTGGAGTCGGGAACTTACTTGTACGTTCTGCCAATTTATTGGCTGGTTCTTTTTCCTTGGGACCGTTCCTCCAGCCTTTTTGAATGCATCTAAACCCCTACATGTTAATATAACACAGTAAATTGCATAAGTAAATAGTAATGTAATAAGAGATGTTAACATATACAAAAATAAAATATTTCTCACCAGAATAATGGCATTCTCATTACGTGTCCAATTTTAGTGTTTAATGTACTTCCCGCGGGATCTAGATAATAAACAGTGAACGTCCCGGGGACAATAACTAGTAACTCCCAATGTTTACCGCTAGAGGTAAAAAGTTAACAATTAATAACTCAAAATGCACAATAAAAATGGAATTTTCTTAAGTCCAAATTATAAATAAAGTAAACTTACTTGACATTGAATGGAGCTATTATTATCGTCTTCTTTTGCTGACCAAAAATTGTAAAAGCATCTATACAGTATTGTTGAACAGTATCAGTGTCTTTAGCTACCATACTAATCAATGATGGAATCAAAATCCCACATGATCAAATGCAAATTGTTTGCAATGATCTTCGACTAAGTAGCTGCAAAACATGTATTACGTATGCATTAATATATAAGAAACCAGATCACCAGATCTTACACAAGGTATATGGATGTATAAACAAGATCTCACCTTATCCATGTCTCTATCACTGATGTATTCAGCCAATCATACATAAATAGCTCAATAATATCTTGTATAAATAAAGAGCTATCGTATGATTGACCTGCATAATCTGCATCTAAAGAAACAATTATCGGGCAATGTATATTATGTGCCCGTAGCCAACATGCCATTCCCCTACAAGCAGGACCTAACGGGTATGTTAGGTCAGTTGGAACCCAAATTGGTAATGCAGGAAGTGGAGGTGGAGGCCTAGGTGCTCCTGGTGTCTTCTTTTTAACCTGTATATATAATTTCAGATTAGTTGACATCATATATACACATTAACAGTCTAAATCAATGTAAATTTATCTTACAATTTCAGTAGTGTAGACGACATCTGCTTTGGGCCACAATATGACCCCGCCTTCTGCATCAACAAGTGTATCAATATCCGGGTGGGGATATGGCAATGTAGCTTCTCTCCAATGGGGTAACACATGTATCGGGCTCACACGAACGTAGCCCTGTGGCATTGGAGTCCCGTGAAACATTGCCCCAGGAAGGGACGGGTAAGCCTACGCCTCTGCAATAATGTAGTCTTGCATTCTTAAGCGGCATGGCTTCAATGCCTACAAATTTATGTAAAGAATATTATACATATATACATATCATGTTGAAAACATAACAACTTGAAAAGACTAACTACAATGTCATAAAAAATACTTACAGCAGACGTGTTAGGCGGTGGGTCTACAGGATTACTTGTAGTCTGTACATCAGGAGAAGAGTGGGTCGCCATAGGCTGATTGGAAGCCTGAGATGCCTGCCACCACAGCAATTCTTCCTTGACCTTCTCAGCGACTACATCGTTGACCTTCTTAGCAACTATATCCTCGACTCTCTTATTCTCCTATAAATGGATAAAAGAAACATTAGCTTCTTATTATTGAATTTCCTTTTGCAGCAACATTCTAAAAAAAGTATAGGTTACCTCTTCTTGTGAAAGTCCCGCTCTGGGTTTGCACTGGGATGGTCCAAAGAATGCTTTGATGCCCACACCAGCGCATGCACCCCTAACACGTCCAGGATGCTCTCGGTTACCCAGAGCAACTGTCAATTCATCCTGTGTGCCCTAAGGGATGAACGTGCCTTGTTTCCTCTGCTCGTGCAGCTCCCGCTAATCACCATCAAGAGAAACTGGTAAGTTAACAAATAATCAATATTCAAACGATTGCTCTAAGAGTTGTATTTTACCATTTTCGCAGCCGCCTCAGCAGTTACGGGCTTCTTTATTTCACCCTTCTTGTTTTTCCTCCCAGCTATCCAGATATCATGGCGAGGCATGGGTGTGGCAGACTCCTCAGTAGCAATAGACTCCCGAGTAGCCGCAGACTCCGCCTGTAGTCTTTGGCGAATGCTTGCATAGCCTTTTGGACCCATAGTGTGGTCATGCGCATTCAGTGCACGCCTTGCTTTTTGTGCGTCACTGAGGGCCTAGTTAGTATGCACATTAATGATTTGGTTAGTAGCACTAAATGTTAATCTTGAATAGGTGAATACAATGTATATTAATTAAATTGGGAGTGACGCCTAATACCTTGAATTCTTCAAATTTTCTTGAAGCAACAAAATTGTCCCAATCTTCTTTGTCCAAGAAGTTCCATTGTTCAAGGGCTGACTTCTTCTTCTTATCACCCTCTTTTATGTATTCTCTGTTCAGATTTGTCCTATAATTCCTAAGCATCTTTCCAGCGCGTTGCATCACACTTTTACGATGCAACTTCTCATCCAATGCAAACAGATTCTGTAAAATAGAAATGTTATTAACTAGTATCCAAAATAGAATTGCAAATAATAGAATTTGTAATCTACAAAATAGAATTGCAAATAATAATAACTCACGCATAAATCCTTCCATATCAAGTCTTTTTTCCCCTGAGGAACTTTATGCCAATTATCATACTTAACACCACAATGGCTCCGAGTGGTACACCCAAGATAGTTTACAAAATTATTGTGGTTCACTCCAATTGCATTTCCTCCATTATCAAACTCCACAACCAATTTGGATCCACTGCCACTTAGCGCTATTGACTTCTTCAACAGAGTGATGCCCCTTTTCTTGTTAAGTGTTTGGTGCTGCGCATCAAGTTGCTCCAGTGCTTCAGTGGGTACATGTGCATCATCAACCTAAATTTTGACAAAAATAAACACATTGAATTAGCCCAGTATAGAAATATAGGATATATGACATAACTAGAAGATAATGAATTTTATAGAAATATAGGATATGTTTTTAGAACTTACATTGGTATCCTCGCCATGCTCGTCATGGACAGCATGCTCATCATGGACTTCATGCTCATCATGTACATCATGCTCATCATGGTCAGCCATATGAAAATGTCATTAAAAAGGCAAACATTTAGCATTTGTATTAACTAGAAAAAGGCAAACATTTAGCATTTGTATTAACTAGAAAAAGGCAAACATTTAGCATTTGTATAAATATACATGTCTCTAAAATTGTGATCTTTTATCAATTAACAATCCTTCATTGTGATCTCTGCGCACATATAAGTCATCATTAGCTTCAATATTTTGTGGAGTTGGCAACCCAACTGAGAATGGACTGGAGTCATCATACTTATCATAGTACTCTTCTTCATCTATAGGATCTTCAATTAATTGTCTTTTACCATGAAGAACAACCGACCATTTATCATTCGCAGGATCATTGATATAGAATATTTGTTTCGCCTATGATTCCAATATGAATGGTTCACCCTTCTCGCCAATCTTTTCAAAGTTCACCAAAGTGAAACCCAATTCATCCACTATAACTCCTTTGGTGTTATCAACCCAATTACATTTAAAGAGAGGAATTTTGAAGTCTATGTAGTCAAACTCCCAATTGTCCTCAATGACACCGTAATATGACATTTTAGCTTCACGTGGACTCTTATCCTTTGCACTTGCAAAGTACATAGTGGATGCTTGAAGAGTGACCCACTATTTTGGACGACACTCTTATCATCTTGGCGCTTTTTGTAATATGTGAATCCATTAATGTCAAACCCTTCATAAGACATTACATTCGGTTTTGGTTTAAAGGCGAGGCATTTGATAGTTTCTGTAATATCATTTGGTGTTTGAGATAGTTGATGTAAGACTTTATCTTCAAACCACTTAGTAAAAGTCTTATTATGCTCTCTAGCAAACCACATTGAACTTGCTCGAGGATGTTGTCTTTTTATGAAATTGGTATGTTCCTCGATATATACACTCACTTCGTCCATATTGTGTAAAATATACAAGTGAGCTTGTTCCAACTGCTCACGGCTGATTACTTTCACCCGTGATCCCAAAATTCCTTTGCCCTCCTCAATATTCTTGTCATTATCAGGAGTGTCATTACCACTGAGAAAGTCATTGCAAATATCCATAACCTCTCTCGCCACATAACCTTCAATAATACTCCCTTCAGGCCGATAACGGTTTCGAACATCACCTTTAAAAACGCTCATGTATCGTTCAAAGGGATACATCCAATGCAAGAAAACTGGTCCCAACATTTTCACTTCCCTAGTCAAGTGGACAACAAGATGTACCATGATTTCAAAGAACGAAGGAGGGAAATACATGTCAAGCTGACATAGGGTAACAACCACTTCTCTTTGCAAATTAGAGAACAAACGGGGAAATGCTACCGAAATTTTCTCGAAAACCCAATAC
Source organism: Alisma plantago-aquatica (assembly GCA_963693085.1). Lineage (NCBI taxonomy): Eukaryota > Viridiplantae > Streptophyta > Magnoliopsida > Alismatales > Alismataceae > Alisma > Alisma plantago-aquatica. Next base: position 819,869,378 of record OY856411.1, on the reverse strand, counting down.
ACATTATACACTTACATCCTAAGTGAGATTAGGTGTTCAAGAACAGTCCCAAATTGGGGACTATCCAAGATTTACTCCTAATGAGTAAATCTTGGACGGGTTTCTAGGCCAACAAATACATGTGTTGTCATTCTTATATATAATAAATGTCTATAAACTACAGGCAACATGGTTAATCCTAATCAACAGAGCATTATTAAATAATAAATCAAGAAATCAATAGTTTCAAACAAAAGGTCTAGGAATCTTTACTAGACATTATATGTTATAACCATTGGTTTAATAACCCTATTTACGCATGTACATGTTTATCAACTTTAAAACCCTATAATTCATGAAATCATTCTAATTCAATTTAATATGTTGGGATCACATAATTATATATTGACATCAGAATATATAGAAGAAACATAATTAACATGATTAACAACATGCTCATCAAACTAGGGTTTTCTTGAATATCATATAATATTTGTGTACTAGACATTATATGTATCCCTAATCATCATATTTAACATACTACATTATTATTAAAATCTAGATCAGATTAAGATCATACTATGTTATAACCAATATTGGTTTAATAACCCTATTTCGGCATGTACATGTTTATCAACTTTAAAACCCTATACAATATGTGCATAATACAACAAACAATCTTTTGACATTTCAGCCCTATGTTGGTCATTATCTTCTTACACTCATGGCAATTTTTCGGAAGGGTGTTGTTAGGAGGAAGAATTTTATGAGAAAAGTCCAAAACATCACAAACACCTTTCTTAGACAATTTGTTGTCACACTTCATAACTACAATAAATAAGGAAAATGCTAAACAAGAAAAATGGACAAAGAAGAGGGCATACCGGTCTGGAGAGGAGTTGTGGTCTGTAGACGGCGGCACAGAGTGGGCGACGGCGGTGGAGAGGAGCTGTGGTCGATCCGGCGGTGCGACGGAGAAGCAGCTAGCAACCCTAAACCCTGGCGGCGGCGCGACGGCGGTGGAAAAGCAGCTTCTGTCAGCCTGGCGGCGGCGGCTTGGAGGCACTGGCGGCGGCGTGGAGGCATCGGAGGAGAAGGCGGCGTGGAGGCACCAGAGGAGAAGGCGGCGCCAAAGAAGGAGGCGCGACGGCACTGTCGTGGAGAGGTGCGGCGGAGTGGAGGGTCGGGCGATAGAAGAGGGGTGGTTGTGGCGGGAGAAGTTTAGGCGATGAAACAGAAGAAAGGGGAAGAGTCGGGTGATCGCAGGATATAAAGTTCACCAATAGCATCGGTTGTTTGTCCCAACTGATGCCTAAACCACTTTAGCGTCGGTTGTGACAAACAACCGACGCTAAAGTGGATGATATTTTCAAAAAATTGTTTGGCGGGAACCACTTTCAGCGTCGGTTATCAACAGATAACCGACGCTGAAAGTGACACTTTTCGCGCAAAGTTTCATCCCACATAGGCGTCGGTGGCTATTTAAATAACTGACGATGTATGTGACACTTTTTCTTTTCGCTCAAAAATTAGATTTCGCGGGAGCTTTTAGGCGTCGGTTTGTTATAGTCAACCGACGCTGAATACAAAGCGGTACCCGTGTCTGGCTGGTCTTCGAATATAGACGTCGGTTTGCTTAAACAACCGATGCCTTATATGATAGGCGTCGGTTTTCCTTAATAACCGACGCCCAGAAAATCGACACTGAATGCTATTTCTGTAGTAGTGTAGGCTTTAATCTAGAGTTTCGGTTTCCACGGTATCAAGTTATCATTTGGGTTATGTCTCAAAACTCTAGTTCCCATGATTCTCACTTTAATCACTTAAGAACGCTAATACATATTATATGTTACCATGATTGTAAAATCTATTTCATCCTAGAATTATGAGTACTTATATTCCATTATGTGTATTAACAACATTGCATGTGGGTTTCAAACCCTAATTATCATGTGTATGACAATTCACATAAGAAACCCTAACTACTCATCTTTACTCTCATCACCGTCTTGATTTATCATTTTATTCAACAATATCAAATATTATCACAAAAGAAAGGCTTTTTAATGTTTTCAATATTTTAATACCCAAAACTAGGGTTTCCATTTTCTAATCACCACTTCATCATATATTACCCTATTTTTAGAATATGAATCATAATTAGACTCTAAAACTATTTTATTTAGATTGCTCCATTGTTATGATCATTTCGTTATATGCTTTGTTATTTTTTGAGTTACCAATTAATTGTTATGATTTTTCCAATATAACCATGAGTAACCAATGAAATGTTGCCAAGTAAGAAACCTACTTATTAAATGTCCATGCTAGCTGGGTATCGATCAACCTGTGAACCCGTGAGTTGGCCCCAGACCGGCTGATCAGGCACTGAACCATTGGTCTCTACCAGCGTTCTCTTCCTCTCTCGCGATTTGTTGTGCGAGACCCAACAACTTGTGCACGATGCCATCGAAGGTGTTGTGAGGGGAGTTCTGCTTCTGTCGCCTCACACCTTCACCACTCAACTTCTTCTTCCTCCTCCACTTTGGTAGAAGTAATGACCTTCTCCGCTCGATCACAACCACCAGCTGCAGACTTCCGTTCATCCGTGTTCATTATTGTCTTCATGTGGGGAGGGCCTATGCGATGCATGCAACCACCTGATGGTTGCCGCAGAACGTTTGATGGAACCCACCATTAGCTCAATTCCTTCCGGCTTCTCTTCCTTCCAGTGTCACCACTGTTTGGACTTCTTAGGTCCATGGTGGTGTAGTGTCACTGCTACATAGGTCAAGGAGATGATCCTATCATCTCTTAGCATCTCTGTCGATCTTCCCTAGACTTCAACCAGACACTACTTCATATGATCCCTATCACCCCTACCTCTGTCCTCCTTGTCTAGCTCTATAAGAAGTCCAATCATCTAGATCCCTATCTACACAACGATGTTCCTGCCACTTTGCACACCATTAGAGAGATCTGTCTGAGAACTACTCTAAGATGAAGGAAATAATAAAGTATGGGGGAGATAAGGGATCTTCACAGGGGATCACCCTGGGGTACTGAGGCTTGGGCTGAATTCTCTGGGTGGTGAGGGATTCATCCACATCTACTATATATATACACCTTAAGGGATTCCTATTTCTTTCCACTAGGAGAAAGAGAGAGAGAGGGAAGATGGAGGAAGACCATGATCTATCCCCTCTCTAGGTCACATGATGGGGAAGACCTTGCGAAAAGTACAAGTCCCCCTTTTCTTATAACTGTGAGTGAGAGGGAGAGAATCGTAGCAATGGTCCATGGATATGGAAACTTTTTAATTACCAACAATCTATATCTTAGGCTCATGTTGTGGTTGTATATTCATATTAAGGAAAATCATTTATGAACAATGTCCTTTCTTTCCTTCATGAATTCGGCTAAATCCTTCGATACTAAGAAATTTGGTTGCCAAAGTAAAACTATCACAGAAGTATGTACAACCATATGGCATACATTGGGATAACTTGATCATTAATCTACTTCATCACTTCTCTCTCCTTAATATATTCTTTAACTTTTTTTATATATTTCCCATCTCGCATCTAACTTGTGGGGTTTAATTAATATATAAAACTTGCTCATTATACTATACCATTGTCACATGGTTTTTCCTTTTCCTTCCAACTTCTCGAATTCTCTCCTTTCCATTATCATTTTCAAGTCTACAAAGGATAAATTGAAATAGTGTTACTTATTACCTCAACATTGTGTTGCACTCTTATATAGATAATTAATCCTTTAATTATCTAAAAACCATGCGTTTTCTTTTCCCATAGAAACTTGACAATTATTTCATTTATCATAACAATAGCCATGATTATTTATTCATGTATGAAATCCTTCTATTTATTTAGCTTGTACTACAAGAACCCACGCCACAAAAGGCAATCAAAGTTATTATTCCCCCAATAATACCATTGTGGAAGGTTATTTATTAAAACAAATATTTTATTTAATTTTATCAAAATTGAGGATATAACAACTATACTCTTTAAAATACAATGAGAATCAAGCTCAATTATACATTATTTGTATTCTTCTCATTTTCCTAATTGACTTGATATATAATATCACTATATTCTAATCTACTAGTATTAATTATAATTTATACAAAATAAAAACGTATACCTCAAACATATGGCCACATGGAGAATCCTCATTGGTATGCGCTAAAGAATCCTGTGCCAGATGGTTAATTTGGGATGGGGTTCAAGAACTTGGTTTTTCTATGGACTGACCATAAGTAGTTGGTCCATTATGAGACCCATACCTACCTTTATAATTTTTGAGATTTATTGGGATAAGTTTAGTAGAAGAAACTTGCCTTTCAAGCATTAATTTAAGTCAGTTACCCACATAACTTGGAGAGTCTTTTTTATCTCAAATTCTATAACTCTCTTAGTTTTGTTATTATCTTCAAGTATACTAAAAGTGACGCTCAAATATTCTTGTTTGATGCCTCAAAACTTGTGTTTCCATTCACGATTTGATTATTACTCCATTATTTATCTAAATTACACATTATCTTAGAATCTCTTGGGAACTTTCCCATTATTTCATATTTTTGTTATATAACAACTCATAAAGGCATTATTATTCATTTATTCACGAATTCCTTTTATTTCTAAAACTTTTGCAATGATTAAATGTTTGCAAAGAAAATAATCTTATGGGCCTCACTTGGGCCATGGGTTGAACCCATGACACAAAGTGGACAACTTTATTACAATTAGGGAATTAGCTTATCAAATAAAGTCTGATTTATATGCTTTAAAAGGAATTGTGTCCTCAAAATTCAGCCTAGTAAGGTAAGGATGAATGATGACTCATCTTAGCTTCACACCATAGGATTGACAACTCTTCTTGGATCATAATTAGTCACTTTTATTGATATGGAAAAGTCTAATATTACTAAGCTTGGGACCCCAAAATCAATTTCGGGGTATATCCACATCCTTATTCATGACATGCATTATTACTTAGTGATGACATTTTCACTTGAGCTTTCAATTTCACTTGGAGACTATCTTTTCACCTATATTTCCAAGATATTGTTCATTTTTCCATATAAGGGTGAGGTAACACCTCAAACCCCAGATTATATCATTAAATAAAACTTAGGTTATTGATTCTTATGTGTCAATTTTAAGCATAACATGTGTTTATGTAATCATTCACACCAATTATGAGATGAAATAAGTGTTTGACTGCATAACAAATACAAAGTTAATTCCATTCTAAGAGCAAAGATGGTGTATCCACACATTATCTTAAGATTCCATATTATGGTGGAATTATCCTCAAAATGACTCCAAACCATGAATAATTTTAATTCCAAAATAGTCTTTTATTTCATGAACTCAGTTATCTTTCTTACTCTTTAGTTTGACCACTCCCTTTAAGATTTTATTCAATCATTATTATTCCTTGTTTTCCTTATATTTGCATCTCTTGTCTCATTATCCTTAGTCATTTTTTTATGGTTTGTAGGGGTACAAGTACCATTGGATAAATCTCTTCTTGGACTCCTAGACCTAATGCACTTATGGAGTGCCTCTCACATTTACCCCATTGGCCTCATGGACTCATGAAGGTGGCCAATCTTCTGACCCATGGGCCTCAAGCAAATATAGATGGCTATCTCTTGATCCCATGGTCCTATGCACTTAGGAAATGATCTCCTCCTAACCTCATAGCTATTAAGTACCTTTAGTCCTCCCTACATGACCTAAGTATTGACTTAAGGATCTACCCTACCTAGGGTTCATTGAGATTTTCTAAACTTATTATACATGTTTATAGAGGTTTTCTAACCATTTGGAGAACATTATTTTCTAATGTAATTCTTTAACCCAGATTTCCTTCATCTCTTGGGGTACATGATATTTACTTTATGTCCCTACATTCGCTCATAGCAATGAATTGTTTTATATTTGCCTTCCTTTCCCATTTTTGCTTGTAAGTGGCCTTGCTTTCGCTACTTGAACACTAGTCATTGTAATGACTTCTTTTTATATCAGCCTTCCTTTCCCATTTTGGCCAATTAGTGATCTTCCTTTCTTATCTTGATCACATACTTTCATCCACTTCCTCAATGGATTTTCCTTATGTCCCTCAAAGATGGCATACCTGGATTCAAATAACTTATGTATCTTCATGCTTTGTAAACTTGAAAATTTTCAAGCTTTGGGTGACATTCAAGGTTTCCTCAATTCTTAAACTGACTTGAAAACTCACCATTCTTGGGAAGGTCATAACTTAGGATGACTTCATCAGTCACAAGAGGAGGTTAGGGTCTGTAGCCACAACCTGACCCCATGGGTTTAGGTTTTTGCCTCCCTCACATGTCCTTTTCCCATTCTCGGTCTGATCCACCCTAGGTCAGGACACCAACCCTAAAAGTTCAATGGAGTGTCTCATATTTTCATTTTTTATGTAACCATTGGTTTCCTATGTGTCATATGTATATTCAAAACCTTCACATGCAGCATACTTGAATTTCTCCATGTACATGCATGCATGGAAGACTGTGTCACTAAACTCATTTGGATTTTTCTTAGTCCTTATACCCTAATTAGGATTCATATGGTTAGGCTTACTATTTCACCAAAACTACTCCCATATCCCAAAATGAGGATTTAGGGTTTATGTTAGGGACTACCCCTGCACCTTAGGGTTTTATGGCTCCTTTGACCCACTAAGAGTTTCTTAAACCAAACCTAGCTCCATCTAGGGTTTACCCTTGCAACGTAAACTCCATACAAAATTTTCCTTTCAAGAGGATAAGAAGTGGATGAAATTAGAGATGAGGAGACTTATAGGAAACATTAATTCATGCAAACCCTATGTTCTGGCTAGGAAGGAATCACTTTGGTTAAGCGAGTCCTCATATACCAACTTACTAACGTGGATGAAAATATTTCCAATCCCCAAAACCGTGATCCTCTCTAGACACCATTACCATTAGTTTATGCTCAAATAATTGCTCCTTATATTTGTAAAGATAACATGAAATTATCAACTATGAGATATTATTCCAAACATTTGGGGCTCTGATACCAAATGTAATGACCTTGCTTTTCATCATCCTCCAATTAAGAAAGGACCTTAAAATTAAGAGCCATTACCTAAAATTTCTAAGATCCAAATTTATTAGATAACAAATAATCACAAATTATTTCCATTAAATACACCAATATTATTTAAACTATCTGTAATGATGCTCCTCTAAGGAGTTACATTAATTTCCAACATGGGACTATATCATATGAGAAGAAGTATCTAACTAATCCTCCTTGACTTAGCTTTAATATCTTCAGTTGATTTCATCTGATTGATCATCTCGTGATATCTTCATATATTGCATTTAACTAAATCTCTAACAATCAAAATGGAAATCAATATATGCTATATTGAGTACACAGAGTGCATGCAAAAGTACACAAGTAACATTACAACATATAATCAATCAATTACTTGCAAACAAAAACTAGAAATTTCATTACATATTCTAACCAACACTTGATATGCTATCTTGGGCATAGTCATTGTCCCTTCCAAGGCTTATGTGCATCACCCCTCCATACATGTCATTAGAGGGTTGAGAATAAAATAGCTTACTCTATGTGATACTCATAATGACATTATAATTGAACAAAATTTAAACAAACAACCAAAAGCTTATTTCAAAAATCTTCATGAAACACTTGACAAACCCGACAATCAACATTGTGAGTATTCATAATTGTAACCCCATATCTCAATGTAGAACCATGCATACCATGCAATATACATCAAGTACTTTAAGCATATCAATTAATCAAGCTAACATGGATTGTTCCAAGCAATCAACATTTAACTTGCATGTATGTATGTCCTAAAGTGTCACCATAACATTATTATGATTAAACCCTACTTACATCCTAATTTAGTGTTCAAGGTTGTCTCATATTTGGGTAAGGAATAAGGGTCAAAACTCTAATTCCAATTGACGATATTTTATTAGAGTTATTAACCCATATTGTTAGACCTATATGTCAAGAAATAATGTTTAACCTAATCCCAGTCCCAATCCCATTTCTTGGGTAGCCAGTGCCAAGGGGATTAGAGCGCCCATCTCCGAGTTGACCAAAAATCACACACACATGATATGCAAAAAGAAATAACATTTAATAATATTGAAAAATAACTATGAAGTTTATTATACTAGGGCTCGTAGGCAACACGAAATGAAAAGTTTACAAGATAAGAAGATTACAAACTAGATACCATATCCCTTTACATATAATCCCATGTGATGAGCAATATTTATTCTGGAAGATAATGGCAAAAGTATAGTAGATCATCATGTATCAAGTCTTCAAATATTCATTCATAAAATTGGGTAAATCAAAATGCAATCAATGCAAATGCATCCGTACACTTTGAAAAGAATAATATTGAACGATTAAAAACATTTATAGAAAAATATTGTACTTGGTAGGACGTATAAGGAAACTATACAATGCGATATTCAAACTCAAGTTTAATTGGAGAATTTCAATTTTTATCATGAATTTCCCCAATTATTTTGAATCAAAATGCATGCATACATGCATGGATCCATCACCCCAACTAGATGGAGGATGTAGCCATGTTATACAAATTCCACCATCTAATAAGAGGTGGTCGCTTGTACCCAATATCAGCAACATTATTATAGGCAGTCATAAGTGGAATTATCTTTCATTTTCTAATTTTTTCAAGAGTATATATATACAGATCAAAGAAATAAATAGCTAGGAATTTCAACAAGAGTACATACAAGTATCATTCAATACCACTATTATGTTCAAGGAGGATTAAATATAAAAGTGTACATCTTGGAGTCAAACAAGAGTATTATCAACATCTAGACAAGAGTATTATATCCCATTGTTCATATCAGATCCTAGATTGCAAGATATAAAGCATTTTTCAAAATGGTGGAAAAATACAAGTAATGGGGTAATTTTATCATGACAAGGGTTCTTAACTCCTCAATATTCCCTTAGGTGACCATTCATAATCTTATCTCAAAAAACCATCATCAATACGAGTATCTTGTATTATAAGCATGAATGAGTCACCTAGGTATTCTAGGAGCTTCAAGGTATGCATGATTTATTCATTTTCATGTACAAAAATTCCAATAGTTGATTTGACTATCATGTAGTCAAGTCATTAGTGTAACATCAGAGAAAACAAAGGTCGTGATGTAATCATATATCATGTCAATCATGGTTTTCAGCAATATTAGGGATTAAAATATTAATAGTAAATTGTAAATAAGATGTATGAAAGACTCATTGCATATCATCATCAAATCCACAATATCTGGTAAAAGTAATGCTTCCATGTTAAACTAGGAATTTTTATGAGAAGAACCACATTTTTGTGGGGATTTTTTTGATAATCGAGCTACTTCTAATAGATTTAGCAATGATGAACAATAGGAAAAAGGAAAGAGTAATAAAAAAATGGACATCCAGTTTCACAGATCAAGGGAGGGAACTTGCTCTATGGATTCTCTTTCCTGACCCATTAGCTAGGTTGGCCTCAAGGGGGGCAGTGCAAGGGATAAAAGGGCATAAATACCCATGTCTAAAAGATTCAAAGCATAAATAACCTAGGGCATTTAGTGATATCACAACCTTCATTATTCCGATCAACTCATCATTTATGTCATGGTTGTATATGTGAGAAGAGTCAGGTATACATGAGGGTGAAGAGGACACACTACCTCGCCAAGAGATTGTGCTTGAACCAGGGTAGAATACAGACCCTTCTGTGACTTCATTGCAAGGAAAATGTCTATTGTTGGTGAAAAGCCAGAAAATGGAGCATGAGAGAATGCAACAAGCTATAGGTTTCAAGATAAAAGTAGAGTCTAGTAGATACCTCGAAGGGACTTTAGGTTGGAAGATTTTCATTGACCTCCTGATAGTGATACACAAACTTCAAGCACTTTAGCCGCATAGGACGGAAGTCTGTGCAGCTCATAGAGACATCATAGGTGGCGCAGGGGGGAGCTTTGTTGATGGGGATCTTTAGGTTTCCGCACCTCTTGGAAGGCATTGAGGAAGTTTGTATTGACACACCAAGATGGTGTGGGTGTGAGCAATTTGTTGTAGGAGATCAATGGATGGGGCGAGAAGCCCTAGGTCAGCCGGCGAAGGTCGAGCTCGGTGGACGAGAAGAGAGGATGTTGACGATCAATTGATGGTTCATTGCGAGTAAAAAGGATGTGGCTACGATGATGATATGGTTAAATAGAATAGATGAGGCCTAGGGTTGCCTTTGTCTTCCTCTCTCTTGACCTAAGGTTGCCCCAATTTGGGCCTTTTGAAGATGAGATGATGAGGGAGATATTTTGGGTTCGTTAGATAGAGGAGCTGAACTCAGATTCGAAGAGAAGATTTTTATTTGGAAATGAGGTGGGAGAAGGGTGATTCTCAGATTTTAAAATTGGTGTAACTATGTGCTACTCCCTCCACAAGTGACAAGAATGGAATATGACCATGTCACTGTAGTCCTTCCTGGATCTGGGTCCGGTTGGCTGGGCCCAATTATATTAGAAAATTAGGGTTTAGGGTATTTCCTCCCTAAATTTGTATATTCAAATTTCAACATCCAAAAATTATGAAATTTAAACCAATTATTAATCAAGATCTAACCTAGCTATAGAAAAAATTTTCAAGTGAATAAGATAATGTTTGATCCACCAATAAATATAATTGAGTAAAGTCACAAATTAAGTCTCATAAGGTACAAATTTGGAAATTGGGAATTCATATTTAATTTTGAGATTCTTAATTACTCAAAGATCAAATGTCTGATGAAGTAGAGTGAACCAAGTAATTTTGAATTATAGGAGAGCATAATTTTAAATTTATCATAAATGTGAAAAAATCCACTTCATAACATTCTTCCATCCTTAAAATATTTTTTCCCTCAAAATTTAAGTGTAATTCTTTAAATTAGGATTTCATGTCTATTTTGTAATTGAGCTTGAAGGTCATAGAATTTTCACATTGATAATTAATTAGGAAAGATCATCATATGAGTCACAAATTGTGAGAGATCATTCTACAGATCAAAAATTTGGAGAGATTGTGTTTTATGTCAAACAAATAGAGATCTTGAATCAAGAGTGTAACATTACTTTTAGTCCCAATATTTTACGGTCCTAGCTTCTAGATTAGTCTAGGTGGGGTTAAACATCCATGATCTATATTTCATATTTCAACAATTCAAGACAACGTCATAATTTCAATAGCATGCTTTCGAGTTCAAAATCAATGGAAGGTCACACCCTAATCCACATGGGATATAAACCTTAAGTCATAAATTGAAAGAGTCAACATATTAATCATTTCAAAATTTTCAAATTTTGGATCAGAAAAGACATTAGTCATATATCGTGGGTGATCTCAAAATCCAAATAGTGTGATTATAGGATTTGTAACATTATTGAGATGGCAATCATGAGTTAAACTTTTATTAATAAATATCAAGAGTCGGGATTTTTTGACATCAAACGCCATAGGTCCAAAATTTTGAATTTAGGGTTTACATTCCTACTTTAGACCTTAGGGGTGATTATTCATCTATATACAACAATCGAGAAATTAATGAGAAACATCCCAAGATATCAATACCAAGTTCATTATTATTTTATTCATTGATTGATGAAATATCTAGACCTAGGCCTTTCTAGGAATTCAACCACAAGCTATAGTCAATATTGTCACAATTCAAGGTCATTATTAAATTAATATTCAAGTTAGCATCAATATCGTCATGGATTTAACCTATTAGAGACTTAGATCAAGCAATCAAAATTGGGAGGAAAGGTTTTATCTATTTAAACTCTAAACAATCAACAAGGTGAAAATTTATAGGTAGTCATAATAGGGATTTGACCTAGATTAAGGGAGTCCTTAGTCAACTAACACCCTAATCTAGCACATTAAGCTACATTAATCATGCATAATTGAGCATATCGAAATAGGGAGACTATTCATGATCAAGTCATATTTTACATGGTCATAAGATCAAAATTAAAGATTATTATAGCGAAACCATGTAAAGATTTTGAAAATTTGGGTCATAATCACATTCTCTTTCTTTCATGTCTAGGTAATGATATAGTTCAGAAATCAAGAAATTGGATTATGTAGTTAAAGAATGAGAGCATAATAGTGCAAGATTAGATTCATATTCATCATATTAAAATTGAAAATACAAAGACATCAATAGTCAACATGGATATTTCCTTTTGTTTATATGTCATACATCATAATTTTAAGAGTTCTAGGTCATAGTCATTTCTTGGCATGATTATGACATAAATCAAATAGAGAAAAGTTTATCTCAACTATATTTGATGTTTAATCATAATAGGGCATCATGGTACTAATCAAATAGGGAACTCATCATCCACAAGGCATAAGTAATAAATCCTCCTTATTTCACCATATCAAGATTATTATGATTTACCTCAAACACAAGAACCATGTAGTCTACTTTAGGTGAAATTAAGTTTACATGATATGAGAGGTATACATGAATTTTTTATTTCAATATTAATTTCATTGATCAAAAATCGAGTTTTCAAATTAATATCGAATCATGGAATAATTATCTTAATCAACTTTCATAATTTCAAGTGAATTTTAGTTTTCCCATGAAAAGATACCCATAATCAAGAAATCATGTGGTAAATAGTCATGAGAAAGAACCACATGAGGATATGAGAAGACTAACTAATCATCATCTAATTGGGTGGCTTAGGGTGGTACTTAAAGAAGAGATGAGATGATAAAAGACTCTCTAGGGTATTAGGAAGTACTTTAGTCCATTTTTGGATCCACGAAGGCCTGATGGAATAGAGAGAACCTCAGCCACCGTGAAGACAGATAGGAGGAATTACTTCCATAACTCCCTTTATGATCTTTCTAGATACTTTAGTTTCCCCATAGTAAACTTTAGGGATACCTTGGTTTAGACCTTAGAAATATTATTTCATTAATGCATAAAATGTGTGTGGTGGCTCTGATACCAACTATGACAAAATAGTTCTTACCCTAATCCCAAACCCATTCCTCAGGTAGGTAGTGTTAAGGGGATTAGAGCGCCCGTCTCTGAGTGGCCCAGAAATCACACACACATTTTTTTTTTTTGGTGAAGTCAGGAGATACTATTATTCAGCCTGCTCTCCTCTTGCAGGGAAGCGCCAATGATTACAACAGATACCTAATTGAAAAGTAAATTTGGTAGGACTCCTACCATTACAGATGAGATAAGGGGGGGATTGACCCACAGGGTCGAGTGGAGGGTCGATGTAAATTCGATCATCCTGGTAAGTTTTGAAGTGGTATTTAGCAAGGCTTTCCACCACATGGAGATTACCTCTGTTGACTTTCTTTATAATGACGTCTTCAGTTTCCTTCAAATTATATCGGATTTTCTTAATCCAACATTTCCACGGTCATCTCACTATCTGTAGCTAGAGTGTACCTTGCATAGTCATTGAGTTTACTTACTTTAGTAGCAAGAAGGACTGCTCGGATTTCAGCTTCGACTACTGAGGATACCTTGATCCTCCTTGCACAGCCACCAATCCACTGCCCATTTCGGTCGATTGCCACTGCCGCAATGGCCGCCCAATTACCGTGAACTGAGGCATCAGTCATCCAAAGCATTCCTTCGTCTTCATTCATCGGCTGTGCACACTCTTGGGACACCTCCTCCTGATGTCTGCGAGCTTTATTACTCCAAGCGGTATGAATAGATCTCTGCAATTTTGTGATCAGGTTAATCTGATGGCTTTTCGGTTGTTTGAGCCTGTTAAACACTTCATCATTCCTGGATTTCCAAATCACCCATCATGTCGTAGCTACCTTGATTTTGGTACTATTGTCTTCTTGTAGTATCTTTGATAGCCAGCTTTTAAAATCCATGCCCGTGTTGGTAATGAGGTCACCTCGTATAGCTATTTGATTCCACACCTCAGCCGCATGCTGGCAATCCCGCAAAGCATGCAGGGTCGACTCTTCTCTATTGATGCATCTAGGACAAATAGCAGAGCTAGTGAACTTGCAGTGTTCTCTTTGAACATTCGTCATAATGGCCTCATGGGCAGCTAACCATAGGAATATACGGATTTTGAACGGAACCTGCGTTTTCTAGATTTTGCCCCATACCGTGTCAGTAGTATCTGCTTCTGTAAAATGTATCATCTCGTATGCCATACTGATCGAGTATCTGCCTGTAATGTCGTGCTTCCAACTCCAAAGATCACTCCCATTATCACTGTGAGGGGTTGGGATGCTTGTGATGTTGTCGACACATTCTGTAGGCAAATAAGTTGACAGGAACTCAGTATCCCAGTTATTATCAAGGCTGATGATACTAGATACTGTCATATCCTTGATATCCTCATTAATAGGTTTGATGCAGATATCTTCCAGCTTACCATAATTGGGAACCCAACAGTCTTACCACACCGAGGTTTCCCGTCCATCTCCAATAATTTTAGAGCAGTTAGATGTAATGAAATCAACCCCTTTACTGACTGATTTCCAAAAAGGTGTGGATCTGCCTCCATTCCGAGCATTGCTCTTCTTATATTTGTTATGTATTCCCTCCTGCCAAAGAGAAGGTCTGGCGTTTATGAAATTCCACGTGTTCTTCCAGAGAAGTGCTTTGTTCCAGTCATTCATAGACTTAATGCCCAGTCCCCCCTGTCTAGGCTCTCGGTAACTTTTCCCCAGGAAATAAGAGATATCGGGTGATCTTTGTGCCCACGTCCCCAAATGAATTGCCTTATTGTTTTATCCAGCTTTTTACACACAGAGACTGGTACATTAGCTGTCTGCATGGAGTACGTAGGAATAGAAGTAAGCACAGATTTCGCAAGGCATATCCTTCCTGCAAGGGAAAGAGTTCTCGCCGCCCACCCATTGACCTTAGAAGAGATGTTCTCAGTGAGATAAGCATAGGTGTCCTTAGTGATTTTATGATGTAGCAGAGGCACTCCAAGGTACCTCCCCAGGTCCTCCGTCTCTGCAATACCACTAGCGGAGCAAATTTGCAAACGTAAACTTCGATTCACAGATTTAGAAAAGAAGATTTTAGACTTGTCAATAGAGATCTTTTGTCCAGAAGTATCTTCAAAACTTTTGAAACATTTATTAATAGTAGCAATCTAGTCCAAAGAAGCCTGTGCAAATAGAACTATATCATCTGCGAACATAACATGAGAGACCTTGGAACCCTGCTGAGACATTTTCACCGGTTTCCAGATTTTCTCGTTCACTAAGTTGTTGATGAGTTGTGTAATTCTTTCCATGCAGAGCACAAAGATGTAAGGGGAAAGGGGATCTCCCTGACGGAGACCCCTGGTAGCTTTGAACTTGCGTAGAGAAGTGTCATTCAGGATAATACTTGTATCACCTTCCTGTAGTGAATTCATGACATATTGATGAATATTACGGGGCCAGTTCAACTTCTCCAGCGTATTGTCAATGAACGCCCAGGATAGCCTATCATAGGCTTTAGAAAGATCCACTTTAATCGCCATGTAGGGTGCACTAGATTTCCTCCTCATATTGTGAATAATTTCCTGGACCACAATAATATTGTCGGTAATGCTTCTTCCTGGAATAAAATTGGTTTGTACTTTAGAGACCCACTTAGGCATGTGGTGCTTCACCCGTTCCACTACTACTTTCGATGCGAGTTTCATGATGGTGTTATTGAGAGATATGGGTCTTAATTGAGTACACTTCGTAGGGCTTTTGCATTTCAGAATGAGAACGATACTCGAATCAGCCACGGTGTCCTCAATAGGTTGGCCATTCAGCATGCTTCGTATAGTCCTTATAACAGAAGATTTAATAATTTTCCACTGCCTTTTAAAGAACAGGTTGTCAGTCCCATCCAGCCCCGCTGCTTTGTAAGGATTTGCATTTTTAATGATTCTCCAGATTTCGTATTCAGTGGGCGCTGATGCAATCTGCCTTACTTGGTTATTTTTAAGCTTCTTGAAATACGCCGACATAGTATTCATATGGTTCCAAGTAGGAGTAGAATGAGCAGTGAACATATCTATAAAATGCTGTTGGACGAGATTTCCCAGATCCGTTTGGTTGGTAATCCAGTCCCCCTCATTATTCTGGAGAGATGAAATTTTGTTCAATCTCCGTCTATTATTGACAGAAGCATGGTAGAACTTACTGTTATTATCGCCATGTTGAAGTCAATTTATGTGGCTGCGTTGTTTCCATTTCTCCTCTTCCTCCATCATAAGATTTTCTAGCTCCATCTCGAGTTGAGTATTGATTCTGTCTGTCTCCACGTTATAATTTACTTCCAATTCTTTTTGGGCAGCAGTAATTCTTTTCGTTAGATCGTACTTCTTATGATGAAATTTCCTGGTGATATTTTTAACCCAGCTGATAAGAGTCTCCTTAATGTTGTTCATAGCAGAATGGAATTGACATTCCTAATTCCAGCCTCTACCAAGTAACCTCTGGAAATATGGATGATTGTGCCACGAAGCTTTAGCTTTGAACCGAGCCTTACAGAAAGGAGACTTTTTATTGAGAATAGCTATCCAATTGTGATCAGACCCTATGTGTGATAGGTTCTCACAGACATAATTGGGGTAATTGCAGATCCATTTTGCATTAGCAACAGCTCGGTCAATACGTTCATGGAGAATTCCCTTCTTGTAAGTAAATTTATATCATGTACTGCCGATATCAGTAAGGCCCGCCTGGATGAGAGAGTTGTTGAACAATGTTGCTTTGCAGAGATTGAATAGATTGTTGCCGATCTTCTCGTCCGGGCTCAGCATACAGTTGAAGTCACCTAAAGTAATCCAGGGTTTGTTGATGGATGTGCTCAGTTGAAAGAGGTGGTTCCAAAGCACAGGGCGGCGAGTAGGAGACGGTGAAGCATACACAAACGTGGTATAGTAGTTTTTGTTAATTAGGTAGTGGATGAAATACCTATTACTTTGGATGATTTCAATATCACAATCCTCTTCATTCCAAAGCACCCATATTCCACCTAAGAAACCTCTTGCTTCCACTCTGTGTGAACTCGATAAACCAATTTCTTTGATCACTTTGTCCTCGTGATCTCCAGAGATGCGGGGCTCGCAAATAGCAACAATTTTAACTGCATACTTCCTGATCATGTGTTTGAGGTAGTGCTGAGCCTTCCTCTTGCCAGCACCCCTAATGTTCCATGACAGTTTATTAATCATTAAACAGATAACAAAGATACACTTACTGGCTGGGAACGGCAGAAGCGCCGTCTGTCTCATCGCCTCCTCTTCCCGATCTTCCTCTAGTATGATAAGGATGTTGTCTGGTTGGATTACCTACAGTCGAAGTACCCTCCTTCTCTTTAGCTTTCCTCCCTGCCATTGATGCTTATTTATTAGCTGTTCTGGCTGAGGTGGATGGATTATCTTCCATCACTGTCGGACTTTCCTGTTCAACTGTAATAACAACCATGTTCATCTCTATTTCTGCTGCAGGTCTGCCCATAATGATTTCATCCCCAACCGGTGTGACAACTGTATGTTTTGGTTGTTCCGTAGGTACTACAATAACTTGTTCTACCTTGTCGTTGCTTGGAGATGTAGCTTCTGTAGTTTTATCTTCTGTGCTAGTAGTGGATACATCAACATCTTTATCCCTGCACTGTTTCTTCCTCCAGATTTTAGGGCTCGTTTCCTAGTGTTGAGTCGTTTCGGTGACCGTATGAGCCTCTTCTCCCCTAGTAGCCTCTTCCTCGTCATCGTTATCCAGGATCTGAAATTTATTGGTGTTATCCTTCTCTTGATTCTTGCCTTTACGTCCCAATTCTTTCTCTTTTTTCCTCAGTGGTCTGCTAGCCAATATTTTCTTCCCATAGTATACTTGCCATTTATCTTCTTCATCCACCCATCTCACCCCAGCCTCCTCCTCCCCAGGACTAGTTTCCAGACTGGTTGGTGCTTCGGATAGGCCGTTGCAGTGTAAATCATCATGACCCAAGCATCCACATCTCGTACAGAATGTTGGTAATGATTCATACTCTAGCTTGTACTCCCTCCCGTTAATGAGAATTGTTGGATGAATAGGTAGGTTGGTATTCAATTCTATTTCCAGTCTGGCAAAATGACTCTGCGTTCTGTTGATAGAATGATTATCCGCTCTGATTAGCCTCCCTATTGCTTGCCCAATCTTTTTGAAGATTTCCAAATTGTAATAATGGATGGGTAGTCCTATCACCCGTACCCAGGTAACAATATGATCTGGTATGCCCTTGGATGGTTCGAAGTATCCATCCCAGGGCCATACCATGAGATAGCCACCGAACAGAGACCATGGGCCTCCCATCAGCACATTATCGTGGTCGTTCTTGTTATAGAATTGAGCCACATAATACTGATCAGATAATTCATACAGTTCGAACCTCCCCGTTAACCTCCAAAGGAGTTTCAGTCATTCAGACATAGTAAGAAACCCTACAGATCTGTCCAGGAGTTTCACGATTACCAAATATTTGAATGGCCTACTGAGGATCTCCTCCGCCTCCGGAGCCACATAAATTTCAGGGTATCCATGTACATTAATTAGTTCTATGTCCTCCGGGTTCAGACTCTCTTCCGGTATGTCGTCAATGAACACTGGATTAGTTACGCCTCCCTGACCTTGCCCTAAACAAGCTTGCTTGAAGTTCAGAGTTTTCCTCTGAGATGAGTCATTCGGTGGAGATAGGTTGCCGTCATCCTTGAGCGGCGCGTCCATGTCCATGCCTGTAACGTTAGAGTCTTCCGCCGGTTTGGTTTCTATTTCTGGTTTTGGAGATGTCCCTCACATATTTCTGTAAGTGAAGTTCAATCCAGTTTCTTTGATCAGGCGTTGTGTCCCTATAGCCTTCCGTAGAGGACTCTTCCTTCCGTCCTTGCCTCCGCCGGCCGATCTACCATCGTCTTTTATGGTTTCCCCTCCATCGCTCGTGCCGCCTTTTCCCATCTCCCCCAGGACTCCCGTCAATTGCTACATGAAATCACACACACATTAAATGCAAAATGAAATAAAATTTCATATTATTGAAAAAGAACTATGACGTTTATTACACCTTGGCCCTTAGGTAACAAGAAAAGAAAACTTTACAGGATAATAAGATTACAAACTATGCACTACATCCCTTTACATATAATCTCATGTGATGAACATTCTTTATTTTGGAAGATATTGGAAAAACTATAGTAGATCATCATGTATCAATTCTTCAATTATTCATGTGTAAAATTAGGTAAACTGAGATGCAATCAATGTAAATGCATCTATACACTTTTAGACGTAATCCTCTTTTAATAGAGTAGTGGTGTTGGATGATACTTGTATGTAATCTTGTTGAAAATCTTGTTTATGTACTTGTTTGAGCTACAACGTTCCCTACTGCATAGTCTTTTGATTTGCATATATATACTCTTTTAAAAACCTTGAACATAAAAGATAATTCCCCTTATAACTTCCTGTAATAATGTTGTTGATATTGGGTACAAGTGACCTCGTCATATTTGAGGGTGAAACTTGTATAACATGGTGAGCTCCCCCATCTCATTGGGTCCATGGAGCAAAACAAATATGCATGCATCTTGATTCAGCATATGTGGGGAAATTTGTGATAAAAATAGAATTGGTTCAATTAAACTTGAATTTGAATATCACATTGAATATTTTTCTTGTAAGTCCTTCCAAGTACAATATTTTTCTATAAATGATTTCTAATGTTCAATGTATGTTCTTTTCAAAGCATAACAATGCATTTGCATTGATTGCATCTCAATGTACCTAATTTTAGGCATGAAGACATGAAGACTTGATACAAGATGATCAAGTATACTTTTGCAATTATCTACCAGAATAAAGAATGTTCATAACAAGGGATTATATGTAAAAGGATGTAGTATATATTTTGTAATATTGTTATCATGTAAAGTATTCTTTTCTTGTTTCCTATGGGCCATGGTGTAATAAACTTCATAGTTTTTTCATTAATCCAATGAAATTTTATTTCTTTTTGCATATCATGTGTGTGTGATTTTCGGTCCACTCAGAGATGGGTGTTCTAATCTCCTAAACACTACCTATCCAGGAAGTGGGATTGGAATTAGGGTAAGCACGGTTCCACGACACAACCATATCATTATGTTATAAATAATTAGATTAGATAATTTGCATTAATAACATAGCAACGTATAATCTTTGGTTTCAAAACCCTAATTACACATGTTGATGATAATTCACTTTAGAAACCCTAATTATACTTCATTATTATCATCATCATCTTAAATTTCCATTGTATTCATCAATATCATATTATAGCATGAATAGAGAGAATTTGATGTATTCAACATGTTAATATTCAACTTTAGGGTTTTCGTGTATTAATCACTTATTAATCATATGTCCACTATATTTTTTGAACTACAATGGGAATCAAGCCTCAATTACATTTTATTTGTATTCCACTCATTTATTTGATCAATTTTATTAATAATATCACTATATTGAAAGTTAACAATAATGAACTACTATTTATACAAAAGAAGAACTTATACCTCAAACATATGGCCACATGGTGACTCCCCATTGGTCAATGCTAAAGAATTCAGCACCATATGGTTTAAGTTGGGGTGTATTTCTAGAACTTGGTTTTTCTTTATATTGACCATAAGTGGTTCGTTCATTATTCGTCACAGACTGGCCTTTCTCTTTCTCATTCTCAACTCTGTAACTACCACCCAATTGTGAGGCATACGACCTCCTCTCAAGCCTGCTCTAGTGAGGCATTGACAAAACCTCTTGTGTCCTAATTTATTCCTCTCCTTAGATTACACTCTCTCCACCCCTACCACAAACAAGAAGACTCCTTATTCCCAGTCATCTTCCTCCTTTTGGCTTGTACTAGCTACAAGACAAGCGGACGGAAGATCAGGTTCATAACGGAAAGGTAGACAATCAAATTCTCATTATAAATTGATCGTGGTCTTCAACACCCCCTCACCCTAATATAATGTTGGCTGGCATAGGAAAGGAAGTCACAAACTTTATTGGCTGCTTCTGGTGGCAAGGGGTTGCTCGCTTCAGAACTGCAACGACTCCATGGCGATGGAGGTAAATACAATTGTCAAGGGATGGGTGGATATTTCTACTCTAGAAAATCCTGACTTGATAGATCCTATGTGAGTTTGACTACATGTTCCTTCTTCTCCATTCACTGGAGTTGTCTCTGATGGCATAAAACATAGTTTGCATGGAGAAGGAGATGAGGGAACATGGTTTTGTACCCCTATGCTCAGTTCACTTTGCTAGAGTATAGGATAGACCATAGTCCTTTCCCAGACTCAATATTTCTCTCAAAAGTAAATGAGGGTGTGTGGGAGTTGGTGCCAGTCCACACACATAGATTGTTCACAAGTCTATAGAAAGTATTCAAGGCTAAAAACTTAAGATTTTCACCCATACAAGGAACTCTATCTTTACATTCCAAGAAAATAGCTAGATGATCAAAATTTGTTTCCCTCTATATTATTTAGTAAACAATAAATCCTCCCAATTATCTTTTATCCCCTATTTGGAAAAGCTTGATGGAACAAAGGGAATCAATTAATATATTTCCTTATTATTTTAAGAAATCATCTAATATAATTGTCTTGATCTAAATTAATCATACTTTCCTTTCAAGTTTTATATTTATCTTTTCCTGACCATGATACCATGTTGTCTCAAGAGGTTGGGTAAAATAAGGGTGGTTGGATACTTTAAACTAAAAATTTTTAAGGAAACCAAAATGTAATACATTAATAGGACATTTAGCAAGAAACTTTATGCAAACCTTATAAAATATGTATCTCTTTCATCTTTGTATTGGTTGGTCCCAAATTAAGATACCTTCATTGTTCTCATATAATCTCATGTTGAGACAATTTTGGTATCAAATGGATACTTTACGATACATTTTTCTCTCTATCTTTAGAAAAGGAAACATAATTTAAAAATTACATGTACATCCCTCTTCCATCTTGATTTTCTATAGGCTACTAGGAGTCTCTTTTTGCAATGAAATATTGAGGGAAACTAAAGTTTTTTTACTAATATCTAATTTTTGGGATTTATTTGGATAAGTTTAATATAAAAACTTGCATTTTAAGCTTTTATTAAGTCACTTACCCATGTCACATGGAAAGTCCTTTTTATTTCAAATTCTAGAATTCTCTTAGTTTTGTTATTATCTTCAAATATACCAAAAGTCAAATCGATGCCTCAAAACTTGATTTAACCATTAATGACATGATAATTACTCCACTATTTATATAAATTACACATTATTTTAGAATCTCTTGGAAACTTGCCCATTATTTCATATTTTTTTAATCTAACAACTCATAAAGACATTATTATTCATTTATTCATAAATTCCTTTTATTCTTGAAACATGTGCCACAAGGACCTATTTGCAAAGAAAATAGTCTCATGGCCTCACTTGGGACTTGGGTTGAACCCATGAAACAAAGTGGATAACATTATTACAACTAGGGGATTAGTTTATCAAATCATGTCTTATTTATTTAATTCAAATTTACAAAATTTGAGGATCTTACATTCATCCCTCCTTATTTTGTCCTCAAATTGAACCTAGTAAGGTTAAGATGAATGATAACTCATATTAACTTTAAACCTTAGGATCAACATCCCATCTTGGTTCATCTTTAACCACTTTTATTAATATGCAAAACTCTCTTATTACTATGGCTGGGAACCAAAAATATAAATTCCAACGTATATCCACATACTTATTCATGTAATTACATTATAACATAGTGATTACATTTTAACTTGATATTTCAATTTCACTAGGTGACTATCTTTTCACCCATATTTCCAAGCTATTTTTCATTTTGTTTCATATACGGGTGAGGTAACACCTCAAAACCTCTATGATATCATTAAATTTGACTTAGGGTATCCATTCTCACCTGTCAATTTTAAGCATAACATAATGCAATCTCTCACACTAAAAATGAGATGAAATAAGCATTTTACTGTAGCCCAAATACAAATTTCATTCCATTCTAAGAGCAGAGATGGTGTGTCACATTATCTTAAGATTTTGCCTTTTTGTTGCATTATCCTCAACATGAATCCAAACCATGAACACTTTTTCATTCTACTATATTCTTATATTTTCATGAACTCAAGTTCCTTTCTCACTCTTGAGTTTGTGCAAAACTCCCTTTATGATTTTATTCAATCATTATGATTACTTGTATTCCTTATATTTACATCTCGGGTCTCATTATCCTTAGTCATTTCCTTAAGGTCTCTAGAGATTTAGGTACTATTGGAGTGATCTCAAATTGGCCTCTTATACCTTATGCACTTATGAAATGCCTCTCACATTCACCTCTTGTGCCTCATGGGCTCAAGAATGTGGCCAATATCCTTACCTATGGGCCTCAGGAAAACATGGATGGCCATCTCCTGACTCCGTGATCCTATGCACTTACGGCATGATCACCTCCTAACTTCGTACTCCTTATGTACCTTTAATCTTCCATACTTGACCTTAGGAATTACTTAAGTTTCTATCCTATCTAAGGTTTATTTATATTTTCTAAACATATTATACATTTTTCTTAAGGTTTTTCTAAAGATTTTCAATAAAAATATTTTCTTATGTCATTCTTTAACCTGAATTCCCTTCATCTATTGGACAACACATTATTTACTTTATGTCCCTACATTGGGCTCATACCGACCTTCCCCTCCCAGATTGGTCTTCATGGAAGCCTTCCTTCCTAGGCTTAGCCTCTTATGATGTTCCTTTCCTATATTGGCCTATTAGTGACCTTCCTTTCCAAGCTCGATCACCATTCATCAAAATGACTTCCTTATATATGTGCCTTCCGTTCCATTGTGGCTTTTCCATGTGTCCCTTAGATATCGCATACATGAGTTCAAGGAACTATGTGCCTTCATGCTTTGTATACTTAATTTTTCAAGCTTTAGGTGATACTCAAGGTTATCCCAATTCTTAAACAGCCTTGCAAACTAACTCTTCTATGCAAGGTCCTAACCTAGGGTTCCTTATTAACTTACATGAGGAGGTTAGGCTCTCTAGACACAACTTGACCCCACATGTTTAACGGTTTTCCTCCCCTACAAGTCTTTTTTCCATTCTTGCATTGACCCACCTCAAATTGGGACATCAACCATAAAATTTGAATTGAGGGTGTCATATTTTTAATTTTTCATGTAACCATCGGTTTCCTATGTTTCATATGTATATTCAAAACCCTTCACATACATCATTCATATATTTCTTGGCGTACATGCATGCATGCATGGAAGACTAGGCCACCTAAACTCATTTGGATTTTTCTTATTCCTTATACCTTAATTAGTGTTCATATGGTTAGGGTTACTATTTCTCCCACACTACTCCCATTTCCTAAGATTAGGGTTTAGGGTTTGTCTAAGTTATTACCCTAGAACCTTAGGGTTTTATGATTCCCTTGACCCACTAAGGGTTTCCTAAACCAACCCTAGCTTCATCTAGCATTTATCCTTGCAAGGAAAAACCCATAAAACATTTTCCTTTAATTTATCATTATTTCCACATTACATGTACATTAATTGGAAGAGGGTACCTTAATCCTACTTCTTATCTAAAACCCTATCTTTAGATGAGGAGGAAAGTATCTTTTTATGGTTTATTATGAGGATACTTAGAGGAAACATTACTTTAGGCAAACCATAGGTATTGGCTAGGCAAGTATCACTTTGTTATGGGAGTTCTCATATACCAATGTAATGATGCTGAGGGAAATATTTGTAGACCTAAACACCATTATCCTTTTTAGATACCATTATCATTAGGTCATGCACTAATAATTTCTCCTTATATTTCTAAAGATTACTTGAAATTATCCATTATTAAATATTATTTGATAAATATGGGGCTCTGATACCAAATGTAATGATCTCACTTTTTCAGCATTCCTTAATTAAGAAAGGACCTTAAAGTTGAGAGTCATTACCTGGAATTTCCAATATCCAGATTTATCAAATAACAAATAATAGGAAATAATGTCCATTAAATTCACATATATTGTTTGCAAGATGTATAATGATGCTACTCTAAGGAGTTACATGAATTTCCAACATGAGACGATTACATATGAGAAGAAGTAGCTAACTAATCTCCTTGATTTAGCTTTAATATCTTCAATTGATTTCATCAGAATCATCATGCCATGATATCTTCATACAGACAATTGAAATATGGATCAGTATATTGCCATACTATGTACAAGGGGTGCATGCAAAAGTGTGCAAGTTATATAACAACACATAATCAATCAATTACTTACAAACAATAATTGACAACTACATAACACATTCTAACCCATTCTTGATATGCTATCTTGGTCATAATCACTGCCCCTTCTAGGGCTCATGTGGTTCACCCCTAGATACATGCCATTCTAGGTTCAAAAAATGATCTTTTACTTCATCTGATACTCATAGTTTCATTATAATTGAAAAGTATGTAAATAAATAACCAATGGTTTATTTGAACAATCTTTGAGAAATCCTCAACAAACCTCAACAATCAGTATTGTGAGTATTCATAATCATTACCATGTCTCTCAATAAACAACCATGAAAACCATGACATCATACTTCAAGTACTTTAAGCATATCATCCAATCAAGCAAGCAAAGATGGATTCAAGAAATCAACATTGAATCTACATGTATGTATATCTTGAAGTGTGACCAACATATTATTGAGATTAAACCCTACTTTAGTAATAATCTAGGATTCAGGGTTGTCTTGGGTTTCCGTAAGGAATAATAGTACAAACTCTAATTCTTGTGGACCGTATTTTATTAGGTATTAGCCCAAATTGTCATATCTATCATATCATTGTGTTATGAACCCTTAGATTGTATTATGTGCATTAATAAAATAGAAAGTTATGATTTTTTGGTTTCAAAACCCGAATTACACATGTTGATGATTATTAACTTTAAAAAGAATAAATATACATCATAATAATCATCATTTATGTGTGTTGTTTACTCCCCAATTACTAGGAAAAGTCTTATAGTATTACCTTATAGTAGTAACATATTGATCCAAGGGATGGCGTAAAACAATGGTACGAATACAAAACTGATTGTGACTATAAGAAGGAAGATCTGATATGTTGAGAGTTTGGTAATGCTAACAACATAACCAAAAGTGCAGAAATAAACTAATCAAGATCAAATGATAGATTAACTCGGGGTCTCAAGTACTTTAAGCATATCATCCAATCAAGCAAGCAAGGATAGATTCAAGAAATCAACATTTAATCTACATGTATGTATATCTTGAAGTGTTCCATCATATTATTGAGTTTAAATCCTACTTGAGTAATAATCTAGGATTCAAGGTTGTCTTGGGTTTCTATAAGAAATAATGGTACAAACTCTAATTCTATCGGGCCGTATTTTATTAGGGTTACTAACCCAAATTGTCTGATCTATCATATCATTGTGTTATGAATACTTAGATTGTATTATGTGCATTAATAAAATAGCAAATTATGATCTTTGGTTTCAAAACCCTAATTACACATGTTGATGATTATTCACTTTAAAAAGCCTAAATATACATCATTATTATCTTCATTTATGGGTGTTGTTTACTCCCCAATCACTAGGAAAACTCTTAGAGTATGACCTTATAGTAGTAACATATTGATCCAAGGGATGGCGTAAAATAATGGTACAAATCCAAAACTGACTGTGACAACAAAAAGGAAGATATGATATGTTGAGAGTTTGGTAATGCTAAGAACATAACCAAAAGTGCATAACTAAACTAATCAAGATAAAATGATAGATTAATTGGGGGTATCAAGTACTTTAAGCATATCATCCAATCAAGAAAGCAAGGATGGATTAAATAAATCAACATTTAATATGCATGTATGTTTATCCTAAAGTGTGACCATCATATTATTGAGATTAAACCCTACTCGAGTAATAATCTAGGATTCAGCATTGTCTTGGGTTTCTGTAAGGAATAATGGTACAAACTTTAATTCTAGAGGATAGTATTTTATTAGATATATTAACCTAAATCGTTAGATCTATCATATCATTGTGTTATGAACACTTAGATTGTATTATGTGCATTAATAAAATAGCAAATTATGATCTTTGGTTTCAAAACCCTAATTAGACATGTTGATGATTATTCACTTTAAAAAGCCTAAATATACATCATTATAATCATCATTTATATGTGTTGTTTACTCCCCAATCACTAGGAAAAGTCTTCAAGTATAACCTTATAGTAGTAACATATTGATCCAAGGGATGGCTTAAAATAATGGTACAAATCCAAAACTGACTGTGACAACAAGAAGGAAGATTCGATATGTTGAGAGTTTGGTAATGCTAAGAACATAACCAAAAGTGCTAAAATAAACTAATCAAGATCAAATGATACATGAACTAGGGGTCTGGGGGATCACCAACAATAACCCTTCTTTTACTCAACAAATCAACTCCCAAGATTTAGTGATCAAATGAGGACAATGTGGATTCATGTCCTTGAAGAGAATGAATCTCACAAGAGTCATACTTCCTAAAAACCCATTGATCCTGACATTTATGGATCCTCATCCAACCGTCCCATATACAACTATTCGGGACTCATCAAGGTATCAATGTTTCCTATCTAACATTTGAACCCATGGATCGGGTGATCACGTCACCATGGATTATAACAAACAAGTCAAAGGGTTAGAAAGATCATAATCTAATATCAAATGATCACATCAAAAAG
Source organism: Alisma plantago-aquatica (assembly GCA_963693085.1). NCBI lineage: Eukaryota > Viridiplantae > Streptophyta > Magnoliopsida > Alismatales > Alismataceae > Alisma > Alisma plantago-aquatica. The sequence continues at coordinate 819,841,416 of OY856411.1, read as the reverse complement.
TTATGGGCTCATACATGAGAGAACCTAAGATCTCAGCATCCTCGCAAGGGTATAATCATACTACTAGAAAACAAGAATGAGATCAGATGGATGATATGATAACAATTGCAGTTAAGGGATTATCGGTTCGTCATTGTGGAAATTTGTGATCACATCACTCCACAAGAGTATAATAATCCAACCAACATTCAATGAAGAAACATGGTGGATACATTCTTTTACGAAATGAAAATATTCAATTGCAATGAATAATTACATTATATGGGGATAGCCCCCATGCCCCAAAAGGGAACTACTCAAACATAATGTAAAGAACAGAAACAAAGACTAGATAATAAGATGTAACAAGTGACGACAAGATGTGCAAAACAAGCGATCACAACATTTATCCAGAGGGGGGGATAGAAAATGTGATGCCCTTAGATTTGGAGTTCCTCCTCATTTTATAGTAAAAAAGGAGGGGAAAAACCTAAAGAGATGAGGCTTTATGGTGGTGGCCGCTGTTGAATCTGGATTGATTGAAGTTTTACTGCAATTATTTCCTTCTTAATTTGAATCTTGATTGGTCATTAAATGCATTATTTCCACCACATTAAAGAATATTAATTGGTTGGCTCCAAACGAAGGTATTTATTGAGTTTCCAACTTTTAATATTTTGACCATGTCTTTGCTGCAAATTTTTGCAATAGATATTTTGAGACGATTTTGCTCCCATCAAAGAGTCCAAATTATTCCAAATAATATGATATTCTTGTAGGAAAGTAAATTTCCCTTCCAATATATATTTTCATACTCAAATAGGATTTTGTACACAAAGGTTACGAGACTTTTGGTGTGGGGAATATATGTATTTTAGGCACTGCGAGAATTTGTGCAAACATCTTCCAAGAGTAATTTTGAGAATTTTCGTGCTTTGAAATAAATTGTCTTTTTTCCTATAAAAGGCATAATAAATCTAGCTAAAACTCTAAGTGACCAAAAAAAAGAAAAACTAATATTATTGACTAAAGTTATTCAATATCCAACAAATTGTTGTCAACTAAGGATTAAAATATAGACAAAAAAGGTGATGAGTTTGCACTCAATAAGTTACCACAAACTTAAAGCTTTGCTTGTTCTCAAGCATCAATAAATTTAAAACACTACCAAAAAATATGTTTGACCCATCATCCCAACTTGCATAACACTACTTGAGTCTTTCCATTTTATATGTCCAAACAACCTTAACTTCCTGGTGATTCACAATAAACAATTTTAATATCCCATACAAAAGATCATTTTATAATTTGGTTATATTTCAAGACCTATAATAAAATAGATTTCATATCCCCTTTACATTTAATACTCCCCATATTCTTATGAGTTATTGCTCAAGAACTAGGCTCAAAGATTTGATGTGCTTATGTAGATTCCTCCGGGCAAGAAAGAAGAGTTAAAGGAGGTATGAAAAGGAGAGATCTATCCTCTATTTGACATGAGACCTTTTTATTTTTTTTTGTTTACAGTTACATTGACCGCATATTTTGGTGTGTTCTTTTGGAATATTTTCTTGATCGTACACCCCTATCGAATTACAAGGGTTATAGAAGAAATGAAATATGGAGGAGAAGGGGTGTGCCACCCTGAACATGTAATTTGGAACATTGGCATTTTTTTTCTTTTGTAGATTGAGAGCTAAGAAGGTGATGGAAGAAGTGTTCAAAATAATGTTCATTGTGCAACTCATTTTCTAAGTTTAAGCACATCTAGATATCATGCATTGGGTAAATTGAATTCTAAGTTATGTAAATCAAGAAAATTTTCAAGTCAAACTATAACTCTAGATAAGGAAATATAGTTTTCTATCATATCAGTCTTCTACATCTTTCCATCTTTTCCAAGGAATGATCTTAACTCAGTTCCTAGGTGACATGATAGTTTCTATCAATGGTCGGTTTTATATTTTATGTTACTGAAGAAGTTTCATCATTCGAGGAGGTATATTGATAAACATGCATATCATTATGGAAAACTAAATAAAGATCTGCCCAACTAGATAATAGACAAAACTAAAAGAAAAACAAGAAGTTTGAAAACTTTAAAGTTAAATTACATAACATAATTAAAATTGCAACATATTGAAGATAGAGTGGGTAGAATGAGTATGTACCACCCACCTCTATGAAGAAATTAAAATTTGGCTCGTCCCGTGCAAAATTTAAATATGAAGTGGAGGGAAGAGAAATCTAGAGATCACTAGGGGGCCTAGTAGCTCGAAAAATGTCCAAATGAATGGATTATTGATGAGGTGTGTAACCTTGCAAAGAGGAGCTTCATAGTATACCCGGTGATTGGGTGATCGTGGAAGGTCCAATGGACATTTATATGACCTTTGGCCTTTTTGTCCCTCCAATAGGATCCACATATCTTCCTTCAGCAGTAAAGGAAGTGGTGGTGATGAATGTGGATTGAGGGAGATAGGTAGGTGCCCGACGGGTGACACATATGGTGTCATCTATGCAATATCGGGTGCAAGATTTGGCTCACGTTTCTTTTCATCACCTATATTTTAACATAGGAGAAGTAGTGATGATATGAAAGGAATAAATTCACAAAAATGAGCATTATAAATATTTTTTTCTCCTGGAAATTCATGCAACCAATATTGGGATTAGTAGGTTTCATTGTTGATAAAGCATGTAACTCAAATTCCTCTATCCAAGAAGTTTCTAAGGGTTCAGGAGGAATCAAAATGGGGATATCATCTTTTAAATCAATGGATGGGGCATGAGGACTTTTCCTAGAGGTAGTGTCTTCCCATTTAGATCACCCATGTGTAAAATAGGAATGTTTGTGATGTAGTATGACGAATTGTTTCATCAATGGAGGGTGGTGGCTTCTTATCCATGATATATTCAACCAAAGTGGAATGGTCATTGATAACACCAAAATTTAGGTTGCCGAAAAGAAGAGTTGTCAGATCTTCAGAATAAGGATGACTTTCTTGCTTCAAACTTTTGTACTCAAGAAATAAAGCCTCTAGGGGAAGGATTTGAATAATAATGTTCTCATCACACACGGACCATTACTCCTTAGTAGAATCTGATATATATGCCATAATAATGGGATTATCATCGTCATCATCCGGAAAAAACATCTTAGGTGATCTAACTTCTATGGGGGTCTTTTTCATTGGGCCTCTAGTATATTAGCTAATAGGGCTTGTCAATTTTCTAATGTTTCCTATGCTCTGCTAATACTTTTTCTAGGGATTTAATCCTCTCCTCCTGTTGCGGTGCATATTAGATTTCACAAATAGGTTCATACCCCCAATTGTTTTTTGGTTATCCACACCATACCACCATAACATTCTTGATCATATCACCCCTCGTACTGCGATGTGTATCATTGTTCCTCATAATACTCTTCAGAAATTTGTGGATTGTAATTTTCATTATATCCACCTTGGATGGAAAAGTTGATATTACAAGGTGCCACTATTAAATGACGGGACACATTGAAACAATAGTATGATGTATGGTTGTAATAACCACATAATTGAAATTGTGAACCATAGTATGTGGACTATCCATTTGAAAAGATCACTTTTTTTGGGAAGAAATAAATTACAAAGGAATCTAAGATAAAAAGAAAAGATTTAAAGTAGAAGACTTTTCCAAATTAAATTTACAAAACTAGAAATTGTAAAGAACTAAAAATTACAAAGATAAGTTGAGATAAAAATTATAAAAATAAACTAAGGAAAGCAATACCACTGAAATGGAAACTCGATAGAAGGAAAGGATACACTACCAGAATGGTCTCATTTTGGTATGTATGCCCATATATCGAATCATATGATGATTGTAATAGTAAAGCTTGTAAATGAATTGATTAATAATAAAGGAAAACTTCAAATTAATTATATACTATTCAGTTATGATATAATGATGTAACATAATAAATGTCTAAAGGATGATATTACTCAATGACAGATGTCTTCAGGTTGAGGACTTAAAGATTGAGATCATATGGATGTCAAGAGTATACATTCCTGTTATGTTCCTAGTCAGTCATTGTAGAGGAAGAAATGTAGACAACAATAATGCATAAGACTAGAATGTGTGTTGGTTGATGATAGAATCTTATTAGTCATGAAATGTGATATCAAACCAAGCACATAGATACATGATAGAGAACAGTGTATCAGACAAACCCACCATGATACTAACACATGGTAACCATTACAAAAATATTCATAGTCAGCTCTAATAGTGTTGGTGGTGTTTGTGGTTCTTAGACCTGAAGTCACTACACTCATCTCATGTCATTTGGTATTCTTTGACATCATCCAACGTAATCCTAAATAACAGTTGCCATTAAGGTGATGATTGGGTGCATTGTGACACATGGGGATGAATGTGAGTGATGTAGATTTGATTTGTCCCTCATATAGGAGTATGATATACTAGGCCTCTTGATAAGTGAGACTGAGAAAGGCATGGCCATACACATGTGAGTCAATATGTGATATTGATCTTACATATATCTTAGAAAGTCTGCTCTTTTTCAAGGAACATAGATTGAATGTTGAAGAGCATGACTACTCCATGCCTCGAGTTTAATATGGATATCAGTGACAAAGGAGCTATTCAAAAACTAAAACACCAAACACATATTGTAGGTAGAATTTATTCTCCAAATTCCATTTACTTGGGTGGAAATGATGTGTGACTAGGCACCACACTTTGCTTGTGATGTCATAACTGGTTATGGACATTCACTTCCAATGTATTATGGGACCTATAGAGCCACCACACACATAGGAACTGACATAGAAGAGGAGGTTCAATATTTAATGATAATAGGATTGATTACTAAAGTGTTTAGGTATTCAATTCAAGCAACAAATCAACTGACTAGACTCCTAGTCGATCGGCTCATGTAATGAAAGAATCGGTTCGAGTATCAGGTTGATTGGGTATTATATTGGCTAAGTTGTGCTTGAATTAGGTTACAAACTGACGATTCAACAAGTGAATCGATCTGTTGGGGGTCATGAGAGGACCAACTCACTTAGCGAGATGCTCGATTCATGGTGCAATTCGATTGCTTAAAGAATTAGTGCTAAAGTGATTTTGTGCATTAATTAGAAATAGAAAATTATATTCCAATTAGGGATTATATGTGGTATTTGATTGGTCATATTTGGGATTACGTGTGGTATTTGATTGGTCACTATTCGATCGAGAAACATGTGAAACAATTAGTTCACTGGGTGAAATGATTGGCTCGCATGCCAATCGACCCGTTCATCATTTGTAGGTCATGAATTATCAAAATTCTAGTCTCTTCACTCCCACATAGACTAGGAACTCTGGCCCTAACCCCACCTATAAATAGAGGGGTACTAGGGGATTCCCAAACACATCAATTGCCTCTAAGAATCATTTGTCTTCCCTTGTTGTGGTAACTATGAGAGTCCAAGCAATTCCTACCTGATAAAGGGAGGGATAGCAAGGAAGAACAATTGTGGGAGAGTAAGTTGGTGACTAGTACACCAACGGGAGGGACAACTCCTTCCTATTCATTCTAGTAGGATGATAGGAGCTTAGGCGGACTGTATGGACTTCCATAGAGGTGTGGAGGTTGTTTCTTTCCACTAGGAGGATGACGATATCCTACTGTATGTGGAGGAGATTCAGCAGACGTTGTCCCAGTGCAACTAGAAGACAACTATGTGACTGGAATAGTGAGGAGATTGACTTTCTCTAGGACCAGGTATATCCTCAAAACTATCCTTTCCATTATGTAGTTATTGACATTATGTGTTGGTTTAATGGAGAATATGGCAATAAAATGTTTGTTTTTGTTTCCTATCGGATACCATATTTTCCTACAGTGGTATCAGAGCCACGTCTGTCTACTATATTTTGGGATAATCGATATGATCAATTTTTTTGTTTTATTGTTTATTTATTTCATACAATGTGAATAATAGTGACCAATCAAATACCACACATAATACCAAATTATATATATGCAATTTACATGTGTTTCCCTAAAAGTGAGATTTTATGGTGGATGTGTAGCGTGGTTATGGCCAATAAACCTAATTAACTATGCATGGTTGTGTGGTTGGTTATTCGTGTTTTATCTCAATTTGCATACTAAGCCTCTACCTTATCTTCCAATTTTAAAAGTATTATTCTCTCCTACCTTTGCTCCTCTCTAATGTAACTCGAGGTTTCTCTATAATCATGTAATAGTAGGATATTTTATTTTCTTATTACGAAAAAGAAGAAAGATGCTTAGACCAGGACAACTGATTGTTTCAAAGGTGAACCACCAAGGAGGACGAGCGAAATTGATCAGCCGGTGGACCCTACGGATTGATTACAGGACCTAAAAGATGGTGGACCACAGACCAGATGACCAATGAGATGAGCAATCGACCAGCCATGAGGCGATCTGATCGGTTCAAGGTTGAACCGATCAACCCAGGTTGGCAAGCGTGAATCCTCATCAATAATAGGTTTCTACATGAGATGTAGATCCTAGGTTGGGGTAATTCTTTGTGAGTCCAAGGAACTACATTAGAATGTCCATATCCGTCACTTTTGTTTTTGCATGTTTTTATTGTGGGATATAGATTGGATAAAACATATTTATTTATAAATACAAATCCCTTGATAAATAAAAAGCATAAGATGCTTTTTATAAGTAACACATATGAAAATGTTGATCGACCAAGCATGGGCACACCCTAGCATGGTGCTCCATCTATCTTGTGGATGAGTGATGGTAGATATGTGGGCCTACCCTAGCAGGGTGCATAGTCTATTGTGTTGGCTTACGTGTGAGGATAACTAGGTGACCTTAATAGGATTCAGTGTCTAGAAGCATAAGATGGGACATGGTAACTAGTTGTGCATACCATCTATCGAATAATTGCATGAGTTGCAATTGGAAAACATTACCTACCTTAATAATTGCTCATGAGTGTTGGCATTGGCTAGGTATTGACTTAATTGTTTTGGATCTTTGATCACTAGAATATTGTATCTATAATATTTCAAATTGGTAGTGAGGGATATCTATTTGAAGAAAATAATGGATACAATATTTAATTAAAGGACTAATTAAAAATCATCAAATATTATTCAAATCAAAAGGTGGTTTGATAAAATGTAAATTTTTTCTCTTGTAGAATCACATGACAATCAAATCATCATAGTGATCAGCCCCTATGAAGGATATTCTGAATGAGATATATTTCCACAACTGGTTTTGGAATTTGAGAAGTGTTCTCTATGCTCCTAAAACACCAGCTCCAGTGGAATTTGATCCATGTATGGCTAAGGCTAAAATGGATGTCTACTTGAAGCATGGCAATGATTCCATGGACATTAAAGACCTTGTATTGAGATATATGGACTGTAAGTTGCATGAGAAGTATGAAAAGTATAATGTCTCTAAGGTGTTATTTGAGTGCTAACTGAAATAGGGAGACCCAATAGAGTCCCATGTTCCCAATATGATTGGGCATATGAAACATCTTGAAGGGCTAGGATTTCCTTTATGTCCAGAGTTGTCCACAGATATGATTTGGCAATCATTTTCTAAATCATATTACCATTTTATCAAGTATTACAACTTGAGGAACATGGCTAGACTACTATTTGAGTTGCTTGACATGTTGGTATATGTCCAAGAACAAATGAAGAAAAACAAATCAGTGATGGAGATCAACGAAACAGAGTCCAAGGACAAAGGCAAGGCCAGGAAGTGTTCTAAGGATAAACTATAGTCCAATATGTCTTCTGCATTCAAACTAAGGAGAGGGGTAAGGAAACCTACGAAGATGAAGAAGGGATAGAAATCGTTACTTCAGGTATATACATAATTAATATTAACTTCACTACTTCTTCATTTTGGGTACTAGATACCAGATGTGGATCACACATTTGCTCAAATGTGAAGGATCTGAAAGTAGACCTTTGGCATAATGTGAGGTTCAACTCTGTGTTGCTAATGCAATAAGAGTTGCTTCCAGCGTAGTTGGAACATATGAGTTATCTCTACCTAGTGGGCTTGTAATTGAGTTGGATAGCTACTATTATGGACCTGTCATTAATAGGAACATCATATTTGTATATTTTTTGGACAAAAATGGATTCAAATTTGTTATAAAAAATGGTCAATATTCTATTAGTAAATATGGGATCTTTTATGCCAGTGCTCCAATGTCTTATGGTCTATACGTGGATCTAGAAACAAGTGTGTATAACGTCAATACCAAAAGACAAAAACTTAATGACTCAAACAAAACATACCTTTGACATTTTCATCTAGGACACATAAATGAGAAACACATCTTGAGACTCCATAAATATGGTAATTTTGACTCTTTTGATTTCGAATCAATAGAGACATGTGAATCTTGTTTGTTGGGCAAGATGACTAAGACCCCTTTCATTGGTAACAATGAGAGGGTTGATGATCTATTAGGACTCATGCAAACTTATGTATGTGGGTCTTTTAAAACAAATGGTAGAGGTGTGTATCAGTACTTCATTACCTTCAATGATGACTTCGATAGGTACAATTATGTTTACTTGATGAAACATAAGTCAAAAACTCTTGACAAGTTCATCAAATTTATGAATGAAGTATAGAACCAAATTGGCATATGTATTAAGCCACTTCATTCTTATTAAGGTGGAGAATACTTAAGCCAAGTGTTTGAGGACCTTCTTTGAGCCCATGGGATCATATCTCAATTGGCTCCACCTCGAACACCTCAACATAATGGTGTATCAGAAAGAAGGAATCACACATTACTATATATGGTGGGATCAATGATGAGTTTTGCCGATCTTTTGAATTCCTTCTAGGGTTATGCTCTTGAAACCAGCACATTTACAATTAACCTTGTACCATCTACATCAGTTCAAAAGACACCATATGAGATACGGTATAGGAAATTTCCCAATGTGTCTTTTATGGAGATATGGGGATGTGAAGCTTATGTCAAGAAAATGTGTCGTGATAAGCTTGGAACAAAATCTACTAAACATTATTTTGTTGGATATCCCAAGGAAACAAGGGGATACTACTTTTATACTCCATTTGACAATGAAGTGTTTGTTGTGAGGACTGGTGTATTCCTTGAAAAGGAATTTATTTCCAAAGGAAATAGTGGGAGGAAAATAGAACTCAAAGAGGTTCAAGACCAACATGAAAACATTGAGCCAGTAGATGTATAAGAGAAACAAGGAGAATCACAAGTAGTTGTGTAATCTCAAATTCCTCAAGTAACACATGAACCTCATTGATCTAGTAGGAACCACCTTGAGCCTGAAAATTTTGGTTATCATGTGACTCAGGAAGGCGGTGATTTGCATAAATAATAGCGAACAACCTATCCAGAAGCTACTGAGGGAACAAAAATTTAGAAATGGCTTGAGACCATGAGATTTGAGATGGAATCGATTTACACCAACAAGGTATGGATTTTGGTGGATCTACCTAAAGGGATTGAACCCAAAGGGTGCAAATGGGTCTTCAAGAAAAAGACTGACATGGATGGAAAAGTATGAACATGAGTATATTTCTACATCAATTGCATCAAAAGAGGTTGTATGGATCAAGAAATTCATCTCAAAACATGGGGTTGTTCCAAGCATCAATGAAGCAATTGATCTATATTGTGACAAAAATGGAGCTATTACACAAGCTAAGGAACCCATATCACATCAGTTTTTCAAGTATATAAAAAGGCAGTTCCATCTCATACAAGAGATTATACAATGAGGACATGTGCAGATTTTCATAGTACAAACTGAGAACAATATTGTTGACCCCGTGACAAAGGCGTGTTCATAGTAGAAGCATGATGGATATGTTAGATCACTTGGAATAAGATTCATGGGTGATTGAATCAAAGTGCAAGTGGGTGTCTATTGGTATCTATGCCACTGATATCCAACCATAAGATGATTGTAATGGAATAGCCTGTAAATGATTTGATAAATAATAAAGGTAAACTTCCAATTTATTATTTACCATTCAGTTATGAGATAATGATGTAACATAATAAATGTCTAAAGGATGATATTACTCAATGATGTATGTCTTTAGGCTGAGGATCTAAACAATGAGATCATATAGATTTCAAGAGTATACATTCTTGTTATGACCCTTTCCAATTATTACTATGGAAGAAATGTAGACAACAATAATGCATAAGACTAGAATGTTTTTCAGTTAATGACAAAATCTCATCAGTCATGATATGATATGGAATATCAAATCAAGGACACAGATACATGTTAGAGAATAGTGTATTAGACAAACCTACCATCAAATTGGCACATGGAAACCATTACAATCGTTGTCAGAGTCATCTCATAGTATTGTTGATAATTGTGTTTATTAGACCTGAAGTCACTACGCTCATCACATGTTGTTCAATATGCTTTGACATCATGAAACATAATCCTGAAAAAGGGTTTCCATAAAGGTGATGATTGGGTGTTCCGTGACACATGGGGATTATTGTTAATGATGTAGATAGGATTTATCACTCCTGTAGGAGTTTGATATCCTAGGACTCTTGATAAGAGAGATTGAGAAATGCATGACCATGCACATGTGAGTCAATATGTGATATTGCACTTACATACATCTCAGATAGACTGCTCTTGTTCAAGGAACATAGATTGATGTTGAAGAGGATGACTACTCTATGCATCAAGTTCAATCTCGATATTTGTGACAAAGGAACTATACAAACACTATAACACCCAACACAATTGTATGTTGAAGTTGTTCCTCAACTTTCCATTTACTTGGGTAGAAATAATGTATGACTAGACACCGCTCTTTGCTTTTGATGTCATAACTAGTTAAGGAAATTTAATGACAACATAATATGGGACCTATAGGATCACACAAATAGGAACTTGACCTACAAGAGGAGTTTCAATCTTGAATGATAAATGGATTTATTACTAAAGTGTTTAGGTATTTGATTGGAGCATGACTATAAGATGGCTGCATGACTATAATAATGACGAGATTGTCATTGGACTTACTCATGGACCAGATATAACCTTAAAACCATCATTTCCATTATATAGTTATTACTACGATCTGCAGGTTTCATTAGGAATATGGAAATTAAATATTTATCTACCTTTGTGATCTCATACTTCCCTACATCTCTGTAGGAAAAAATAAATTACAAAAATCTACGAAAGAAAATTATGGAAGAAGATTAATTTTTTTGAAGTAAACTAAAGAGATTATAAGAGAACTACAAATATTATAGAAAAATTAAACTTACAAAATAACTAGAAAGAAGGGATAAAATTATAGAACAAGTCTAAAAATTATAAACAAGCTAAAGAATTATGAAACAAGAATAAAATTACAGAACCAACTAGAAATTATAAAACCTAAATAAAATTATGAAAAGAAAGAAGAATCATATATATACAAGAGATCATGTTAATAAAAAATGTGTGTCATCCTTGACGACGATGCCAAATTGATGTGTGTTGTTTGCAGACTAATCACTAAGAAAAGACCTAGAGGTTAACCTTATGGTAGAAATGTATCGATCCAAGGGGTAGTAGAGAAAAAATGGTTGAAATCTAAAACTGATTGTGAGAACAAGAAGGAAGATCTAGTTTGTTGAGAGTTCAGTTATGCTAAGAATAGAACCAAAAGTGCACAAATAAACTAATCAAAATCAAATGATAAAAAAAGGGGTCCACGGAATCACCACCAATGGTGATGCTTCCACTCAATGAATCAACTCCCAAAATTTAGTGATCAAATCAATACCATGTTGATTCTTGTCCATGCGGAGCTTCAATCTCAAAAGAGTCGAACTTTTCGTAAACTCATTGATCCCAACGTTAATAGATCCTCATCCAACCATCCAACATATAACTATCGGGATCTCATTAAGGTATACATGATTCCTATATGACAATGGAACCCATGGATCAGGTGATTGCATCACCATGTATTATAACAAACAAGTCAAATGGGTACAAAGATCATAGTCTAATATCTGGTGATCATGTTAAAAGATAATGGGTTCCTCCTTGATATGACCTAAGATCTCATCATCCTCATAAGGGTATAATCATCCAAACAGAAAAAAAGTATGAGATCAGATGGATGAAAAGATAACAATCACAATTAAGGGATTATGGGCTTATCCTTGTGAATATTTGTGATTGCATCACTCCACAAGAGTATATCAATCCAACCAACAGTCAAAGAAGAAACACAGTAGAAACATTCTTTTACTAAATCAAAGGAGTCGATTACATCGAATAAGAATAGGATATGGGGCAAGCCCCCATGCCCCACAAGGAAACTACTTAGACATAATGTAAAGATCAGAAATAAAAACTAGATAACAAGATGTAACAAGTGATAACAAGATGTGAAAAGAAATTGATCACAACATCAAAACCAGAGGGGGTCTCATGGGAATATACAATGTTATGTCCTTTTCTTTTGATTCCGCCAAAATTTTATAGAGAGAAAGAAAGGGGAAATTCCAAGAGATCAAGCTTTGTGGTGGCGGCAGCTACTGGCTTTGCTTTGATCAAAGTTTGATAGCATTTATGGTCTTCTTAATTTGAATCTTGACTAGTCTTTAAATGAATTCTTTCCACCATGTTAAAGCATATGGAATTCATCAACTTTTTAAGTAAAATATTAAATTTTTACAATATTAATTTCTTTGCTCCAAATAGAGGGATTTATTGAGTTTCTTTCTTTTAATATATTGGCCATCTGATTCTATTTGTTGGGGATTTTTTAATAGAGATTATGAGCAGATTTTTTTCCCATAAAAAGTTCTCGATTAGTAAAAATTATATTATGTTCTTGTAGGAAATTAAATTTCTTTTCAAACATATATCTTCATACTCCATTTGGATTTCATATGAAAACGTTATGACACTTTTCGTGCTAAGTATATATATATATATATATATATATATGTATATGTATATATATATTAGGCATAGTGGAAAATAATACAAACATCTTCCAAGAGTAATTTTAGGAATTTTTATGCTTTGAAATAATTGTATTTTTTGTTGCACAATGCATAATAAATCAAGTAGAAACTCCTATTGACTAGAAAAAAAGCTAAACTAAGATTATTAACTAAAACTATTCATTAGTTGATAAATTATTTTCAACTAAGGATAAAAAATATACAAAAGAATGTGATGAGATTGCACTCATCAATCATCATCTTAGATTCCTAGTGTATTCATCAATATTAGATTATAGAATAAGCAGAGAGCATTTGATGTATTCAACATGTTAATATACAACTCTAGCATTTTCATATATTAATTACTTATTAATCATATTTCTACTGTACTTTTTAGAACTACAGTGAGAATTATGGCTCAATTATATTTTATTCATATTTCTCTCATTTTCTTGATCAGTTTGATATGTAATATCAGTATATATAGAGAGTCACTAGTAATTAGATACATTTTATACAAAATAAGAACTTATACCCCAAACTTAGGGCCATGTGGAGACTCCTCATTGGTGAGTGTTAAATAATCCATCACCACATAGTTAAGTTGGGGCATGGTTTAAGAACTTGGTTTTTCTCTAGACTGGCCATAAGAGGTTGATTCATTATTAGACAAGGACCCACTTTTCTCTTCACTCTACTGTGAAGTAGCACAACTACACTCAAGCTGCTTCAGAACATCACTGATGAAGCCCCTTGTGTCCCTCTTTTTCCTCTCCTTCAACTCAGCTCGTGTTTCCCCTACAACCACCAAGAAGGCTCCTTATTCCAAGTCATTTTCCTCCTATGGGCTTGCACTAGATGCACGACCTAGAGGCATGAAGCTCTAGTTTTTAAGGGAGATGCATACCATCAAATTCTCATTATAGACTTCTCATGGTCTTTAACACCCCCTTAACCTCCCTTTAACCCAGCAGTGTGCTAGCCAACATTAGGTAAGAAGTTAATGACCCCGATAGTTTCTTCTAGCGGCAAGGAGTTGCTCACTTCAGAACTCCAATGTTCCCATGGTAATGGAGGTACATGTAGATGTCAAGGGATGGGAAGATGGTTCTACCCTAGAAAAGCCTGACTAAATGGCTCCTATGTGAGTGTGACTACATGTGCTTGCTTCTCTGATCATTGGAGTTATCTCTGATGGCATAATATAAAGTTTGCATGGAGAAGGAGATGAGGGAAACATGGTTTTTGACCAGAAGGCTCGGTTCACCTCTCTAGAGTATAACAAGGATCTAGTCTTTTCCCAACTTATGATTTCTCTCAAAAGTCCATGACGGTGTGTGGGACTTCGTCTCAGTCCTTATATACATTGTTCACTACTGTAAAGAAAGTATTCAAGGCTAAAAACTCAAGTTTTCCACCCATACAAGGAACCCAATGTTTACATTCCAAGAAAATAGCCAAATAATCAGAATTACTTTCCCTCTATATAATTTAGTAAAAGAAAAATCCTCCCAATGATCTTTTATCCCCAATTTCTCAAGGCTTCGTGGAAGAAAGGAAATCAATTAATATATCTCCATTTTATGTTAATAAAATCATGTAATATAATTGTCTTGATCCAAATTAACCATACTTTCCTTTCAAGTTTTAGTATTATATTTTCCTAACCATGATACCATGTGGGATCAAGAGTTTTGTTCCAATATGGGTGGTTGAATACTTTGAACTTGATGTTTTAAAGAAACCAAAATGCAATACATTAATTGATTAGGACATTTAGCAAGAAACTTTACACAAACCTTAAAAAATCCATCTCTTTCATATTTAAATTGGTTGGTCCCAAATTATTAAAATTCCATATTATCGCATAATCTCATGTTGATCCAAGTTCAGTATCAAAGGGATACTTCTACATACCGTTTTCTCACTCTTTAAATAAGGAAACATAATTTAATTATTACAAGTAGACCGTTCTTCCTTCTCAATTTTCTATAAGCTACTAGGAGCCTTGTTTTACTATGAAATTTTGACAGAAACTGTATTAAAGGCTTTCCCAAAGTATATCAAATTTTGAATATTTTTTGGGACATGTTTAATATATGAAACTTTCCTTTCAATAGTTTATTAAGTCACTTACCCACATCACATGGGAAGTTCTTTTTATCTCAAATTCTATAATTCTCTTAGTTTTGTTATTATATTTAATTTTACCAAACATAATGCCATGACATTCTCATTTGATGCCTCAAATGTGTATTTCCATTCTTGGTTAGATAATTAATCCATTAACTAATTAAATTACACATTATCTTAGTTGAAAGTGGGAGCATTATCAACTATTCATTGGAACATGAAAAACATATTCAAGAATACATGCTTGAGCTTTTTGAAGATTGTTTGGAGGAAGAAAAACATGAAGTGTTGGCACTATAGTGGACTATATGGAGTTTCTAGAACAACAAGATTTTCAAACATGAGCCTCCTTTTCTGAGATCATTTCTACAGTACTCCTGAGCGTTGATTGTTGACTTTCGGCTTGAGAAATGGAGCCATTCTCCAATGATAAAGACACTAGAAGTGATGTGGAGAAAGGAATATATGGGGTCAGAATCAGAGTGCATCTCATCCATACGGATGTTTTCGTAGCCACATATGGACAAAAGGTGTAGATGTGATATTTAGGGGCGTCGATGGGAGCTGGTTGGTGTCTCTTCAATAGTCAAGACAATTGGGGTGGTCGATCATGATGTTGGAAGCATAAGTGGCATGGATGGGACTAGTACAGGCATGATAGTGCAAATGGAGGAACATGATCCTTGTTTTGGACTCACTCTAGCTTATACAAGCATTGGATTCTCCTGACTCGAGAGTAGAATTTCTATGTCTCTTTACACATGATATCCATATCATTGCAGATAGATTTTCTTATTTTTCTTTATATCATGTAAAATGTGACAATAACACCATGACACATTATGTGCCTCATGATGCTATTGGCACGAGAGGGGCATGTTCTTAGATACAAATCTTTACCAAATAGATGGATTCATGTGACCAAACATGATGCATTTTTCTAACCATGATTTTAGTATAGTTGGGAGACTCTTCAAAATAATCTTACAATCTCTTAGTTATTTTCCCATTATTTTATATTTCAATTATCTAACTACTCATAAAGACATTATGATATAGTTATTCATGAATTCCTTTTATTTATAAAACTTGTGCCACAAGGACTTATTTGCGAAGAAAATAATCTCATGGGCCTCAATTGGGCCATCGATTGAGCCCATGTCACAAAGTGGATAACTTTATTATAATAAGGGAATTATCTTATCAAATTAAGTCTTATTTATATAACTCAAATATACAAATCTGAGGACCTTATACAAGGAACCATAGAGAACATCAAGATTTACATGAAAAACCCTCACAATGTGTGAGGAAAAAACCTCGGGGATAAAGCTCGATGGATAAATCCACCAATCAATAGATTAGAGAGTTCATCCCAAGTTTTGATAAAAACAACTTGAGGAAAATCGAGCAAAATAAAGAGATATAGATTATATGAAATTAGTACGCCAGCACACAAAAAAAGGCCTCCCACAAATGCAGCCCCTATTGAGAGTACCTAGGTGAAACAAGAACATAGATTATAGTGGATAAGTTGGTATAGAGACCGGTAAAGAAACCATAACAACACAATCCTTGTACCTTTTCTTCTTCCTTCTGTATTCATATTTTCCTCCTATTCTTTTTGTCACATATAGAATAAAAGGCGGAAACTTTCTTTTCCTTCTGCGGCTATGCTTTTCCTTATGTCTCCCTTGTGTAGATATGTCACAATGAGTATTTATACCCAGTCCTCACAACAAAACTCATTCCCTAAAGGGATGCCCCAAGATCTCCCCCTTCATTCCCAAGGAGAGACTCTCCTCGTGACTTCTCCTTTGGAATAGAATCCAACAAGTTCTGTTCAAGTAGAAATCTTCTTTCTAGGAGTTTCCTTCATAAGTCTTTTAGAGATATCTTCATCGGTGTGGATAGTCTTCAGGTTTTATCTCAGATCAATATGCTTTATCCTAGAGTGATAAGATGAATTCTTTTTCAAGTCCATGGCACTCTAACTATAACGGTAAACAACATACCCATCCTTTGTCCAACCCCGTTCTTGTAAGAAATATCTGATCCAAAATATATCTTTCCCGGCTTCACAAACTATGATATATTTTTCCTCAATCATAGATAAAGCAATGCACCTTTGCAAAATATCTGATCCAAAATATATCTTTCCCAGCTTCATAAAGTGTGATATATTTTTCCTCAATCATAGATAAAGCAACGCACCTTTGCAATTTAGACTTCCAACTAATAGCTCCCCTTATAAAAGTGAACAAAAAACCCGAGGTAGACTTCATGTGATCAAGATCACCTATTGAATCTGCTTCTATATAACCTATAATAATTGATGGTGACCCTTCAAAGAATAAACAAGCACTAGACATACCTCTCAAATATTTGACTATCCATTTAACAACATTCTAATTCTCCTTATTTGGGTCAGATAAAAAACATTTAGTCACACCAACTACATGTGCAAATCAGGCCTAGTGTACACCATAGCATACATCATACTTCCTACTACATAAGAGTAGGGTATGTGAGCCATTTATTACTCTTCCTTCTCAATAGAAGGAGATTTTTTTCTACTCGGTCTGAAGTGACTGGCTAAGGGAGCCTCAACTGGATTCCCCCCTTCATGTTGACATGTCAAGTATCCTCTCAACATATTTCACTTGTGATAATTAAAGTTTCTTTTCTTTAGTGTCACACCTGATGTCCAAACCAAGAATTTGTATGGAAGGTCCCAAGTCTTTCATGTCAAAAGACATAAACAATTCCTTCTTCAATTTGACAATCATTTGAGCATATTTTCCAACAACTAACATATCATCAATGTAAAGCAAGAGAATTATTAAACTATCACCTAAAAATCTCCTAAAGAAAACACAACGCTTTCCTTTGCCATGTGGTAATCTTTATATAGAATAAAAGAATCAAATTTTTTGTATCACTGCCTTAGTGCTTGTTTCATCCCATGGAGACTTTTCTTTAATTGGGAAACCATGTGTTTTGTTCTTTTAATTGCAAGTACTTTAGTTTGTTGCATATAGATCTCTTCCTTTAGCTCACAATGAAGAAGGTTGTCTTCAAATTAAGTTGATCAATATCAAGGTCTAATCTATATGCTAAGCCCAAAGATGTGAGGATAGACCTCATTTTTACCATTGCAGAAAGTATCTCATTAAAATCCATCCCATATTTTTCCAAATCCTTTCACAATGAGTTTGGTTGTCTATCTCACTATGTTGTCATTCCCATGTTTCTTTATCTTGAAGAGCCACTTGTTCTTTAAGTCTTTTCTATCTTTAGGAAGCTTCCATAACTCATAGGTATCATTTTTTTTCAATGAGTTCATCTCATCTTGCATTGCATACATCGACATATCATTTTTGTGATGAAATTTTGCTTCCTCATAGGTTTTTGGATCCCCCTCTTCTATGAGAAATGATCATTGTAAATCAAAATGCCTAGTAGCTTCTCTTTTCTCTCTAGTATACCTTCTCAACTGTGTCTCTACTATATCAACCTATTAGGGTTGCTCCCCTTTCTCAAGAGCCTCCTAGTCTAGGACGTCATGTGCACTAGGATCATCCTTTTCCATATTATGAGGGATCTCATCATCCTCAATCTACTTTGCATCAACATTCCTCTAGATTGGAGAGAGAGCAGGTGTATCAATCATAGAATCATCTACAAACTTATCAGTCTATGTATTCATAGTATCAAATTTAATCTCAACCTTAAAGAAAATCACATCTCTGCTCGTGATCATCTTGTTCTTTTCTAGGTCCCGTAGCTTGTATCCAAACTTCTCATTACCATTACCAAGAAAAATGCAAGGAGTAGATATGTCATCAAGATTTTTCCTTTACTCCTTAGGAACATGTGCAAATGCCTTGCACCCAAATACACTAAGGTGAAAGCAAAAAGTTGGCTTCTGTAACATACCAAATTTTGGCACTAAACCTAATTTTGATCCATAATTTGTAATTATCCCAAACTTGATTTCATTCACTAACCGATCCTTCATTTCAACATCTTATTTCATTATTTTGGTCAAAAATCAAATCTTGTTCCTTCAATTTCATTCTCTTATTTAAATGAGTTGAGCCTCCTTTATAGAGAAATAATTTCAAATAGGTCCTCCCCTTTTGCATAATTCATAATTCCATTACCAATTTGTGCAATTCACTATTGTTGGGCGTACACTTTTTCATTTGACTTACCATGAATCAAATATTCTTGATTTATAAAATAATACCTTTGGAATCTAGAAAAATATTAATCATATCAAAACAAATTTATATTGGAATTAATTATGAGAATAATCAAGTTAGCATGGTGAAATATATAAATCGGGGTGTTAATGCTTTCTATATACTAGTTAATAAGATATAGACACATGGTCAAATTCCCAATAAACTAGGACTTACCATTTTGAAATTAAGAAATATTTGAGTAATTAGCAAGAAGGGAGTAGTTACCACTCCATTTCACTTGATCTATGAGGGGAGAACCGCATCTACCTCAATGTGACACTTGTTTTATAGGGAACGCAACCTCTCTATACCCCTTGCATCATCGCCACTCTTAAAACCCTAAGCACCCTCTTATATATCAATTCACATGGTCAGCCTTCCTCAAGCAACTCAGGAATGAGATCAACCTTCCACCCATGAACAGTCATCAACAATGGTGCTCAATAGTTAGTAAGAGGGTCCTCTGACTCCTCAAGATAGGGCCCTAAACTCAGTTGCCCTCGTTGGAGTCCTTCACCTCCCCACAGTTGTGCTCTCCACTACCTAACCACCATACTATTAGAATGTCACAGAGCTTTCCACTCTGAGTCCCCCTGGTCGCACGAAGGTCTTGGCTCGATCATGAAGTGCAACAAGTCAATCAATAAATTATAGACATGGAAACTTCCTCACCTCAATAACCACTCATCAATCAGTTGTGGTGTATAGCCACCTCCTCCGGCCTTCCCACCACATTACCCACCATCAGAACCTCTTCCTTCTACTCTTCAATCTTTTGGTCATGCTCCAATCAACCACCATCCTCCTACTGTTGACACCCTCACCAGCAAGTCAAGAACATGTTCAACTATGACAGCCACCTTAGACATGCAAGTCACCATCTTGCCTTGGTCATCATGACCATGACAATAAGAAAACCTCGCCAGATCACCAAGGGTGCCAGTCAGGTCCCTAGCCAGTCGGGGGCCTCCCTTCTTCAGATAACACAGATAGTAATTCATATGACATCGCCATTGTCAACTTCATATCTGAGTCACCCCCTTCTCTGCCTTTCCACCTAAAATGTGTTTCTCTAGAAACATCCACCATCAAAGGCATGTTTCATTGATTCAATTGAGAAAACAAAGGAGGGGGCATAATAGGAAGGATGATGAAGATTATTCATCATCATCTTGGTCTGATATTGTAGACTTCCCATCAATGAAGGCCTATAGTAGATTCAATCCATATGATCTTCATAATCTATCCCCAATGGAGTCCCTCCTTCCCTCACTTGTTGATGACCAAAAAGGAGATCAAGAACAACATGATACTGACATATTTGGTGGTTGCAGATTGATGGATTGACAATGTGCCAATTGGGGTCGTCGATTTCTGAAGATGCCCCAGATCATGACCACCTGTAAGTCTGTGATACTCTCAATGGTATGAAACATAGTAATAAAATTATAATTAGGGTACCCAAGGGACTATAATACTATCATTTATTTTACTACATCGTAAAAATAAATGACTTAGATATAAAACATCATAAAAGTCAATATGTATGTATAAGTAAAACACTATAGGTCGATTATTTTAGTAATCTATGGTAGTTCATAATTTGATATACTACGTAATAATAACATTTGAAGATATGTAACATTGATAACATAATACTAATTATGTTAGTCAATCAATCACATGTGGTCCATGTCTATGAATGAACATTCTAGTGCATTAATAAGAACAAGGTCCTTAACACTAGTTTATCCATATTATGATAGACAATCCTACATTCCATGAGTAGGAATAGTTGATTAAATCATACTTTATGTAATAGAGATGCTTGACTTATATGATCAATGGAATAATAAGATATCTGAGAAATAGAATAGAAGACTTAAGCTGGGAGGTACATTTATTATTGGATACATGGGTAACATGGACATATTATAACTATGTGGACAGATATGTGATTAATAGAGATTGTTGATAGAAAATTTACATTGTAAAGGTAATCATAAGTGACTGGAGTAATAATATATGATGTTATTTATGACCTTAATGGAGACAATTATATATATCAACTCGCCTAGGTATCATTAATTGAACAAATGGATGGTCTTATGTTACCAAGTATGACTCAACATTACATGTTGCGACATATACCTATACGAACAATGATAAGTATACCACTATTGATATGTCCCCAAAATAAGTCTAGGAATCCTAAGAAGAAGATAATCATAAAATATTGAGTATGAACCATAAATAGAAAATCTTGATTCCAAGCCAATACTAATAATATTGTTCCAAATTGTAGATGAATTTCTTCATCAACTCATTGAAATGTTTGAATCTTGATCACTTACTTGTTATAAAGGTACTAAATTCTTGATTCTTTATTGAAGAAAATATTTTCCCTCTTTATTTTCTTCTACTTAATTTTGCAAAGGTGATGCACCAATTTTCTTATTAACCTTACCCTCTTGATGAAGGTTACCATGACTAATTTGAATGATGAATATTGTTGAATAATTGAAATATTGTTTGATTTTGATATTGAAACAAAAAATTTAAAAATTGGCTAAGGAGATTTGGCTGATGGGTCATATCCCCCATCTCTACACATGGAATATGGACAACTAGAGGTCCCCTAGTACTAGTTACCCCAACATGTGAAAGTTGCATTCTCTCATATCGGATGGAACACTAGGCATCTAGCCATTGGAAAATTCAAAATAGTAGATGGATTGTGCAAATGGATAAATCGTATCATTTTGAATATTTAATATCTTGATATTAGTTTTAAGAAAATTCAGTTCAATGTGAATTCTTGATATTAGTTTTGAGAATCTCTTTATTGTTTTCTAGTTTCCACTTTGAATTCTTGCACCTTTTTAAAACTAGAATGGTAACTATATTATCTTTTTTTAGTCCAATAGTCCACCAAGCATCCTTCCTAGATTTGATCGCATAACTCTTTATTTATAAAATAGCTAAATAGTTGAATGTAGTACCAGCCTGTCTGACCTTTATTTTCCCTTCAATGAGTCCATGTGTTGTTTTGTTCCCTCTCGGAACTCATGGATAGATGATAAAAGAAAGAACTGAAGAGACATGCAGGAGTTGTCCCCTGTTGAAGACTAGATAGGAATCAATTCTCATTCTAAAATTTGTAATCCTCTATTACTCATATGTAAAAGCATGATTGTAATAAAGATTTGTTTATACTTTTAATACATTCTGTAAATATTTGATCTTAAAGATTAGGTCTTTACAACATGATATTAGAGTCATAAGTAGTCGACACTCATGCATGCCTTGTGGAAGTTAGGGTTAAAAACTATTATACCTAGAACTTAGTTAAGTAGTTTAGAACCAAGCCTAGTCTTGCAAGCATTTCCTAGTTAAAAAGAAATAGTAACTAATGTGAAGTTAATTTATACAAAGTGGTAAGATTCACCAATTAGTGAAGATGAAACATCCCCATATTAGTAGAGATGAGTTGAGGTGTTAGAAAATGTGAACAACCTAGTAATTAGAAGGTGAACAGTGAAACTAGACTCCCAAGTTCGAATTTGTGAAAGTCATTATTATTCAATATATGATAAGTAAATAATTGGATCAAGTAGGTAGTATCGTGAATGTCGGTCAGAGGTGATTGTGACTTGGTCATCACATTGATTTAGGTCATTTTTTGTTTTGCATCTAAAATGTTTTTCCATTGGAAAGGTTATTTTCTTTATAATACTATTTGTATAAGGAAATATGATTGCATGGAGTCTTATTGATGATTTCTCAAGATAAGTCACAATCATTAGGAATGAGAAAGACCTTAAAGGAGAGTCACATGGAATCCTTAAATCCAAGAGCTAGGATTTAAGAGAGTGGAGGATACTAAGTTGTTGTCGGATTGCCTATTTAGAGGTCTAGTTGAATCCTTTTAAGGGTGGAGTATAGTACCTAACTTTACCATAGATAAACGAATTTCCAGTATGAAATCCACTTTAAGGTGTGAAGAGTTGTAACATACCAAATTTGGTACTAAACTTAATTTTGAGCTATAATTTGAAATTCTCCCAAACTTCAATCATTCACAATCGATCCAATACAACATCTCACTTCATTAGTTTGACCAATCGTCAAATTTTGGCCTACAAATGAGTTGACCCACCTTTCTAGACAAATAATTGCAAATAGGTCCTCCCACTTTACTTAATTAGTCATTTCATTACAAATTTGTGCAATTCAATGTGGTTGGGCATACACATTTATATTTGACTTCCCTCAATAAAATACTATTGATTTATAAACTAATGACTTTGGAATCTAGAAAAATTATTAACCATATCAAAAGAATTTATATTGTAATTCATTATGAGAATAATCAAGTGAGCATGGTCACATATATAAATAGGGGTGTTAGTTTTTTTTTTTAAACTAGTTAATAAGAATTAGACACATGGTCAAATTCCCATTAAACTAGGACTTGTCATTTTAAATTAGGAAATAGTTGAGTAATTATCAAAAAAGGAGTAATTACCACTCCATTTGACTTGATTTATAAGGTGAGAACTCCATCTCCCCCAATGTAACACATGTGTTACAAGGAATGTAGTCTCTCTCCCCCGACCCCTTTGCATCATCAACACTCCCAAAACCCTAATAACCCTCTTCTACATAAATTCCCACACTCATCCTTCCATAGGAAACTCAGGAATGAGATCAACTACCACCCAGCCACAATCATCAATGATGGTTCTCAAGCATTTGCAATGAGCACCTCCAACTCCTTAAGACGGGGCCCTAAAACTACCTGCCCTCACTGGATTCCTCCACCTCCCAATGGTTGCACCCTCCACCGCCCAACCACCAGACTTACAGACTTCCGCGACACCTTCCTCTTTAAGTTCCCATGGTTGTACGAAGGTCTTGACTCGATTACAAAGTGCAGCAAGTCGATCAATAGATTACAGACATGGAAAATTCCTCACCCCAACAACCACTCATCGCCATGAAATGGTGTAGATCCACCTCTTACAACCTTGCTTCCACAAGGACCAGTCACTAACACATCTACCTTCTATCCCTCAATACCATATTCATGCTCCAATCAAGCTCCATCATCCTACTATTGACATCCTCACTAGCAAGCCAAAATCAGATTCAACTATGGCTGCCACTTTTAATTTGTAAGTGGCTACCTTTCCTTGGTCATCACGACCACGACAACAAGAAAACCTCACCAGATCACCAAGGGTTCCTCTTAGGTCCCTAGCTAGATGGGCCCCACCCATCTTCAGACAACGCATCCAGTAATTATGACATTGTTGACGCTAACATCTGACCCGAGTCAACCCCTACTCTTCTCTAACACCTAACAGGTGTTTTGGTGACAACCTCCACCATTCAAGGTCAATGTCATGTCGTAAAATGATAAGACTCATAAGGTGGCATAATAGGAATGATGATGTGGAGTATTTATCGTCATCTTGTTCTGATATTCCAGAATATCACAGAACTATTGTGACCCCAATCCCAATCCCACTGCCTAAACAGTGGTAGAAGGATTGAATTGCATGTCCTTAAGTGGTCCAATAGGATCTCACACTAGCATATACAATAAGAAATAAAAACTCATAAAATAGGAAATTTATAGAACAAACTAACTGAAAATAGGAGATATATTGCATATTTATCCTTGACATCAGGGTACATCGAGTGCGGAAGAGATCTAGTCAATGTTCCATTTGTTTTGTCTAAAATTAAGAATATTGAGACATAATCATGCAATTGCATGGTATGCTATCAAAATCAAGTAAAATGGTTATAGAAAAAGAGTATACCTGGCAGGAGTTATATTCACGAAGTACAACAAGCGATTTCTAGAACCAATATTTATTTGACAAGATGTTTATTTTGAGCAATGCAATTTTTATTACGAGTTCCCATTATGCTATAATCGAGAAGCATGCTTATATATTTTGTGTGACTCTGTCGCCCCAACGCGATGGGGGAGGTCACCCGGATCCTTCTCTCCATATGAGGTAGGAGGCCAATGTACAAGTTCCACCTCCAAATGAGGAGGTCGCTTGCACTCAATATCAACAATATCAAAATTATCAACATCATCAGCATCATCAATATACGGGTTGTCATGATGGGCAAGATCATTTATGTTCTCATGTTTTTCTCAAAATATAATATAGGAAAAACAAAAGACTAATCAATATGGAATAGTAGCTCAAACAAGTATTTAGCCAAGTATACAATCAAGAGATATATAAAAGGTATCTGCAATACAAACAAGGAGGAGGTATAATAGCGTAGCTTTCACCGAAGATTTCAAGTACAAATCAACAAGTAATAGGTCAACCCTTTGAGTCAGATCCTAAATCACAATATTTGGATCAAGGGTCAAGATCATGATATTTGAAGATCGTGTTTCAATATTTGAGATTAGTGTTACACTTTCCTATTTCAACCTTAGGGTTAGGTTAGCCACTTATAATCAACAATATTTTCAAATTTTCAATATTATTACAAGTGTCAAGTATATTTCAAATTGTGAATGACTTACCTAGGTTTTCTGGGATCATATGTGTTAACCCTAACTTTATGACTATTATACAATTCATTATCATCAGCATGATGAATTAGCATCATTGGTGTCAAAGATTAGTTTGATAAAACTAGAGTCATGGAAATATGACCAAGAATTTCACAAGATTTCGATCCATTATCATAATATCAAGGTTAATCCTTATTTCAAGGTGCATGATTCACTTTCTATAGTATATGAGTTACAAGATCAGATCTAAACTCATATTTAGTCAAGTTTGGTTTCAAGATGATCATTAGAGTCAGAATTGGGGCTTCTCAAATATTAACATCATTATTGAGCCATTTGACAAAATAATTAAGCAAGAGTTTAATATCTATGAGTATTAATTAAATCCATAACAAATTGGGCTCCAAAAGTATTTTTAATCAGTTCATTGGATTTTTTTGATCAAAATTGACTATTTATTTATATTATTTGGAGTTATGGAACAAGAGATATGGTTTTTGCAAGATTTGTCCATTTACTGGAATTTTGAGAAGAGAGGAGGGATATTTACCAGAAAAGGGAAAGCGAGGAAAAAGGATGGTGGTCAGATCCTTGGTTATCCATGACCAGTGTGAAAATCTTATATCTAGGAGGGCACCACCTCTTGGTCACATGTGCCGAGAAGAATAATAGGGGGCGGGTCGTGATATATTGTGTGCATTGGATCCCAGTCTTTCTTTGACTGTGGACTAGGATCAACGGAAGGGAGGCGTTTCCCTTGCTCGACTACCCATGCACCTGGGAAGGCGGTGCCATGGTGGAGCATTGGTCATAGGAAAGAGGAACATGAGTAGGGGAGTGGGAGAGTGAATGGAAAGGTGTCGCTCAGGCTTGTGAGGTCAAAATGAAGCTAGGGGTAGGGTTTGTATAGTTGTATGGGGACTAGGATAGGGTTTCGTCTAGGCACAACATCCATGGCAGAGACCAAGGGAGAAAGTGCTCATTCAGTCATGGAATAGGTGGATTTGAGGGGGGGAAGGGCCAGTTGAGTTCAGATTGGCGGGGCAAGCATTTTGGTTCGCTTTAATTTTCAAAAAGGGGTCAAAATGAGCCGATTGTATTTTGATTTCGAGCCCTCCCCTCTCCGCAATCAGTGAGAGGTAGGGTATGATCCCATGGATGCTCAATCCCCTCCAATTCATGGGAGCTTTATTCAAGGGTGAGGGTTCTCTCCCCCAGAGGCCATGGATCCCTGACGTGGAAAAGGTCGATTAAAAAGCAAATAAAAAGGAGAATTTTAGCACAAAACTTCAAAAATTCGAAGAAATTAGTAGGGAAGTCCAATTGAAGTAAAATTTGGACCATGGATTCAAAATAAAGTGTATAATAGTACAAAAATTTTGAGGACAAGATAATGAAGTTTTATGGACAAATTTACTTCATTGGGTAAAGTGATGAATGAATCTGTTTAATGGTGTCGCAATGTGTATAAAGTTCACATTGGTCATCATATCTCGTATTTGAGTCTCAACATTGGTTTATAGGCCAAGAAATTATATCGGGGTCAAGAGTGAACATAATGAGGGTAAAATTGGAATGAAATCTTACTTATGCTAAAATTCACTTTGTCACACAGACTTCATATTAGCAATGACTTGTAGCAGATTCAATCCTTTATGATCTTTACAACCAAGCTCCGATGGAGTCCCTCCTTCTCCCCACATGTCCATGACCATAAAAGAGATCAAGAGCCAACAAATTAACATGAATCCAAACAATTTTGGTGATTGTAGATCAATGGATTGACAATGAATGAACTGGGTTCACTGTTGATTTATGAAGATGCCTCAGATCATGACCCCTTATAAGTTTGTGATACACTTTAAATGGTCTAAAACACAATAATGAAATGATAATTAGGGTACCCCTAATACTAATATTTAATATACTACATCATATGTATAGATGGCTTAGATATAAGACTCCATAAAAGTTAGTATAAATGTATAAATAAAACATTATAGGTCGGCAATTTCAATAATTTATGGCAGTTCATAATCCCACATACTACATAACAATAACATACAAAGATATGAAACATTGATATCATAATACTAATCATGTTAGGTGAAAAATCACATATGTTCCATTTTTATGAATGAACATTCTAATGCATTAATAATAACTAGACCCTTAAAACTAGTTTAGCCATATTACCAAAGCAAACCCTATATTGGTTGAGTAGGAATAGTTGACTAAATCATACTTAACGTAATAGAGATGATTCACTTATATGATCAATGGAATAATAAGAAATCTAAGAAATAGAGTAGAAGACTAAAGTTGAAAGGTATATGTATTATTAGATACATGGATAGGATGGACATATTATACCTATATGGCTAGATATGTGATTAAAAGAGAATGTTGATTGTAAAAATAAATTGGAAAGGTAATCATAAGTAATTGGAGAACTAATATATGATGCTATTTATGACCTTAATTGATAAAATTATACATAGTTCATCTATGTATCAATAATTGACCAAATGGATGGTATTATGTTACTTCAATACCTTTATACAGACTGTGATGTTTACCTATATGGATAATACTAAATATATCACTATTTATAAGCCCCCATAATAAGTTTAGGAATCCTAAGAAGATGATTATGGGAAAATATTGAATATGAATCATAAATAGAAAATCTTGATTCCTAGACAATAGTAACCATATTTGTCCAAATTGTAGATGCCTCCCTTCATAAACTTGTGGAAATGTTTGAATATTGACCATGAAAATATTGGACTCTTGCTTGATATAAGGTACTATGTTCTTGATTCTTTATTGAACTATTTATTTCCCTCTTAAGTTTTATAAGGTACTAAGTTCTTGATTCTTTATATAAGTTTTAGACTTACCATCTTGATGTAGGTCGCAATGACTAATTTGAATGTTGAACATTATTGCATAATTGAAATATTGGTTGATTTTGATATTGGCACAAAAAATTGAAATATTGGCTAAAGAACTTTGACTCACTATATTTGGCGGGTCATATCCCCCAACGCTGCATAGTGGATAATGGACACTTATAGGTCCCCCAATACTGGTTACCCCCAAAAATGAAAGTGTCATTATCTCATAGAGGTGAGAAACTAGGAACCTACCCACTAGAAAAGAAAAATACTATATTGATTGTGCTAATGGATAAATCCTTTCATTTTGAATATTTGATATCTTGATATTAGTTTTGAGAAAAATCATTTCATTTTGAGTTAGTTTGGTGAATTTCTTTATCATTTTCTAGTTGACACATTGAATTATTGCACCTTTTTGAAACTATCATAGTAACTAGATTATCTTTTGTTATTCCCATGGTCCAACTAGCAATCTTACCTATATTTGATCTCATAACTCTTTATTTTTTAAATATCTCAATAATTGGATTCAGTTTCGGCCTAGTTGACCATTATTTTCCCTTCATGGAGTCCACGGGTGGTTTCGATCCCTCTGGGAACTCATGGACATGTGATACAAGGAAGGACTAGAAGAGACGTGCGAGAGTTTTCCCCTGTTGAAGACTAGATAGGAATCAATTGTAGTTTAAAATTTGTAATCTTCCACGACATTGATGTAAAGAGAATGATTGTAATAAACATTTGTTTATAATTTTGATTAATTTTGTAGTTATTTGAGTGTAAGATTGGGTCTTTACATCTTCCCTATCGAAACACTGTTTGAAGTATCAAACTCTAAAGAAACGGATTGTGACTTGTTAATCAAGTAGCAAGAAATATTCAATGACTCTTCCCAGACTCCTTAGGTTGTTTGGTGTTCTTCATCATGCATCTTACTCTCTCCATAATGGTTATATCCATTCTGTCAGCTAAACCATTGTGTTGTGGGGTTTCTAGAACTGTCTTCTAATGTTGAATTTCACAATAAGATCTAACTCTCCAGAAGTATATTCACCTCCATTGTCAGAGTGAAAACATTTCAACGTTTTACATGCCTCCCTCTCAACCGTAGTATGGAATTTCCTGAAGGTATCAAAGAAATGATCCTTCCTCTATAGATAGTAGATCCACAGTTTTCAAAGATGCAACATCAATAAATATCATGAAAAATCTATTTCCACCTAAAGAGTTGACTTCCATAGGACCACAAAGATCATAGTAAATATTGTCTAAGATATTAAACTTCTTCTCACACTGAGCACCGAACTGGATCCTTTCTTACTTCCCAAGAAAACAATTTTGACAAGGACTAAGAACTGTAACTTTTGCATAGGGGATCAATTCTTTCTTAGCAAGTACTTGTAGTCCCTTTTCACTCAAGTGCCCAAGCCACATGTGCTATAAATGTGGAGAACTAGAGTTGTCCACAATGTTGACAACACTGTCAGTGCAGACTTTTTTATTCATCTAGTACAAGGTGCAACAAACTTTGACTCTACCCAGACAAACTATCTTTTGGTAATGGCATCATTCAAGTCACCATAATGATAGAAAAATCCATGTATACCTATTCTATAGTTAGAAATGATGTTATAATCAATGACAGGAATATGTCTAATATTCTTTAGCAAGATGGTATAACTCAACTCGGTCTCAATGTGCACATCACCGGTCTCATGAATCTTTTCATTGTTTTTAACTAGCCATCTTTTTCATTCCAAAGTTCCCAGACTTTTAAGAGAAAAATAAATATATATGTGGAGTGATTTGGTAATAAGCACAAGTGTCCAACACTCACTAGTGTTGTCACTGATATGTAGAAAATATCCCATAGAAACTCCACAGGTGAGTACCTCTACAACATCTGCAACGTCTCCAACTCTATTTCTGTCATCATCTATTAGTTTAAGTTTTCCTTCTGTGATTTCTCTTTTACATTGTCTGTATAATTTCTTTAAGTGACTTGGTTTGTTGTAGGGATGACAAACCATCTTGTTGTTGGACCTTGAAATGGGGTTTGACTTTTCACGATCATCACCTTGTCTATGACTTTGACGCCTTCCATTGTCCTCAACAACAAGGGCATGTGAAGCAGATATGTCTATTGAGCTATGACATCTCTTCATTTACCAGGTTATTGGACACTAAATCCAACATTAAGTTCTAATCTGAAGTAGAGTTGCTAACTAAAATAACAAGAGTCTTCCAATTATTTGGCAAAGATCCAAGAAGTAGAAGCACCTGTAACTGGTCATCAAGCGACAAACTCAATATGGTTAACTAATTAACCATACTTATAGAATAATATAAGTACAAAAAAAAATTCCTACCTTCCTTGAATTCTAGATTCACAAATTTCTTGATAAGAAATGTTATTTACCTATTGTCTTCCTCTAGTACAACGAATCAAGACTCTTCCACTGAGAGTGGACACGAGTCTCATTGGTTATGTTATGGAAGAGTGGCTCATCAACCCAATGAAGGATGAGTCTATTGCATTTTCTATCCATATTCTTCCAGTACTCATCATTCATTTTTGCAGACTTGCTAGCATTTCCCTTGATTGGTTCACATAGATCATTGTAATAAAGTAGATCCTCCATCTTAATATTTTTGTTCATCCAATTAGACACCATCGATTTCATGAAATTGTTTGTGTAGTCCATCTAATCCACATAATCCAATAATGCTTTGATATTGCATAAGGAGGTTGTTGTGGGTCGAAAGATATAATGAAATAACCTACATGTATGGAATAGGTACACAATATCAAAGATGTGTACCACAAACAAGATCTGCATGCAAGCATAGATAAAATAAATAGTAGACAAGAAACCATAGAGAGCACCAAGAGTTTCGTAGAAAATCCTCACAATGTGTGAGGAAAAACCACAAAGTCCGACCCATAAATCTACTAATCTACAGATTAGAGAGTTTGTCTCAAGTTCTAATCCAAAATTTGAGGAATATACAACGAAGATATGAGATATATATTATACCACATTCGTACGTCACCATACAAAAATGTCTCCTAAAAATATCCCCTTGTAGAAAATACTGAGGTAGAATAATAATATAAATAATGATGGAGAACTCGGTATAGAGACCGGTGAAGACATCAGCGGTAAGACCCTCTTTTCTTTTTTTTTTCTTCCTTCATTCTTCTTCCTTTTTTATTCTTTGCGTCCCATATTATAAAATAAATGGCGGCAACGACTATGCTTTTCATTGTGGCTCCCTTGTGTGGCTGCGGCATAATTGGTACTTATGCTTCGTTTGACAAAGCGGTGGTGATTGTCGGACAACGATGGACAACCACAGGCAGCAGGTCAATCGCTACCAATCATGTTGCCAAACACACGGTTGTCCACGACTCTTATTTTACATTGTTTTTTCTATCTGGAACAATCAACAAACTCTATTGATCACTCATTTTTTCACCGTGAAATTCTATTGCGATGAGTTATCCATAATGGATTACCGACGATGAATGCAATCGCCTTGCCAAACGCGGCATCATACCCACTCGTCACGACAACTCTCCTGGCTGCCCTCATTGTAGTGGAATAAAAAGGGCCGCAGGCCCAACAGAATCAAATAAAATGATAAGCTATCTAATAATTGATAAGGACTTATGTTATAGAAAATAATATCCCATTATAGTTATGAACAGATGCCACTTTTTTCTAATAAATAAACATCCACACAACGAAGATACAAAAGCTTTGATCGAACTGCAACCAAGTCATCCAGAAAAGATCAACCAGAAAGAAGCAAGTCTCAACAAGAGAGAACGCGGTAGCTAGAAAAGAAAATTCTGTCTCACTCGGAATTTTGCAGCAACCACAATCAATGAGTATCTCCACAGAATCACTAGCAAATCTTAAAGCCACTATAATCGTCTCTTTTGTCAACCAACTAGATGCATTTTGTTTGCGTCAAGTGTTTGCACGTCTTATGTATGTCCAACTACGAGCCTTGTGCATATTTGATATATACGTTTAATGTATTCGACCAAAAAGAGCCCAACTATTCGATTGATAAAAATATTACACGGTCAGATATGGAGTAAATTCTATTTGGTTACTTTGAATTGTGAAAAGAAACGAAGACTACCAATGTTTGCCTGCCAATGTGACGTATCACCAACACATATCTGTCCGAAATCCAATATATGCACCCATATGATTTAATTAGTTCGACGACGTCATTTCATTGATAACGAGAACATATGTTCAAATTGGACTACAATTCCATTTAGTTCGTTTGCTTTGCGAAAAACAACCCGAAGACTGTTTCATATGTGCTGTATGATAGCGTGGTTTCGAGATCTTCCTCGGTATTTCTGAAAAGCATTTGCTAGCGTTCTTATATATAAGGATGTATCTTACATCGAATTTAGGCAATGTGGAACTTAGAGTTCGCAAAGTACGTTACTCCTCACTACAACTATAAGATGAACAACTATTATTAAACTAGAATATGGCCTGAATAAAAATATCCTTTAGAGAATAATATGTAATACGTACATAATCATATTGTTAAGAATGAACAACATCTCCAGCACCGTATCCTGACCCAGAGCCATACCCGCTCCCACCACCGTATCCACCGCCCTGGCCACCTCCGCCACCCGGACCCGTATCCGGAACCCCCACCCCTTCCTCCGCCGTCTCCCCCACCGCCTCCTCCACTTCCACCACCCCTACCATAACCGCCACCAGCGCCATAACCACTTCCTGAGCCGTACTCTCTGCCTCCGCCCTGGCCTCCGCCGCCACCACCACCCTGACCACCACCGCCGCCGTAACCTCCACCTTTTCCCCCACCATATCCCGATCCGTAGCCACTACCACCACCCTGACCTCCGCCGCCTCCGCCTCCTTGTCCTCCACCACCGCCGTACCCTCCAGCGCCTCCACCGTACCCTGAGCCCCAGCCGTATCCACCACCACTGCCATACTGTGTCAGAACTCTAGTAGCGGATGTCATGACAACAGGCAGAAGAACCAGAAACGAAGCCCCGACTACCTTAGATCATAGGGGCGCCTCTACTTGCATCGTTCGACGTCCAACTGATCTAGAGGAAGAAGACGTCAAATTGAGAAACCTTCACCTATATGATTAAGTTTGATGCAAGAAAATGTCAAAGTCCTAAACCTTTACATATATAATTAAGCGTTATAAAAGAAGATGCCAAAGTCCGAAAACTTCACCCATATGATTATCCTTCATTATATTAGAAATAAATTTAGGAGCTTGTTGTTTAACATTCATCATGTTTTATAAGTGGGTCCAGGTCTACGTTAGCCGTCCATGTAGATGTAAGAAATCAACAAGAAGATCTCATTGATTAAAGAAAATAATAGAACTCTGTAACACGTTCTGTGCGCTGTACAATGCAATGCGTCAGCGTCGCCCAGCTGAAAGGGAGTTTTCATAATGTATTACAGAAGAAAAGAGATGCAACTGCTATCTCTTGACGAAGTCATATTGTTTAAAAGACAAGAAGAAAGAAAGTCGCATTCGAACTTTAAAGCTGAGGACCATCCTATTGTCGGGCTGCCATTGCTCTCTATATGGGGATGGATAACCTATCATTTCTCATTCTTCAATAGAAAACATATTTCATTTCCAAATCCCCCCTCGCTTCTATAAATATTCAAACCCCCAACCTCATTTCTAGCAACCCCTCCGACAAATTTGCAGAACATGAAGCATTTTTTCGGTTTACTTTATGTTCTCCTATCTCTTATATTATATATGTGCAAGATCAATTCCAGAATTGCATAATTTCCAATTATGGTAGAAATTTATGAAAGTTATTTTTTTCAGATTTAACAAAGGAACACCTCCTTTATAGCGCTGCTCATGACCACGTGTTCTTAGGGTAACCTCTTACTACAACAATATTAGGTAAAAGTAGGGTTACATGCTTAGTGATATAGCTGCTGACTACTACACATGTTCAGCTTAAATGTTACCCCTTTTGCGTCATCATGCCCTCACTTATGGTGATAGATCTCCAATGCATCATGCCGAATCATTGGTGTTGTGTGATATTGGGAGCACTTTTCTCAAGAATCGAACCTGACTGCCTTTGTTAGGGACTAGAGCTTCTCCACGTGTGCCACTTCACAAGTACAACTGTCACAATTATTTATATGAGTATATTATTCATAAGCATGAGTGAAGTTCGGCTAGCGATCGCATTTAGCTTGGGATTGGCAAGTACTGGTTCTGGATCATTTTGGATCAAAACTAAAATATATGTTATGTTTTTTTACTTCAAACTAATTCAGATTGTAGCCAGTAGACCAAAATCTAAAAATGTTACTTTTGGATTTTAAAAAAAATGATTGTATAACTTCAAACCTGATGGCAATTACAGTTAATAATTGAAGTAATGTTCAGTAGTAATATGAAATCACAAGATAATGTTCTACTTAAACAACTTATTATAATTTCGATTCATCGCATTAGAAGGGTGTTACGTATATATGGACTTAGCTTACTTAACATTAGTAAGCTTATTCATATTTTAGAATAAATTACAGACACATAAAAGTAGTTCCACGTGTTCAACTATATTTTCTACTAAACTGGTAAATAACTCATATGCAACTTGTTGTGTGTTTACTTATATAAGAGAAGCATTATGATTTTTGTTTATCATAATTCTTTTATCCTATAGGGTACTCATGCGGCCTCAATTTGACTTATAAGCCTAACCTAAAAAAATCAATGTTAGGTCTAGGCATGTGTTTCAGTGGTTTAATGAGTTGCTTCTTGGCATCTGGGTCTTGATTTTTTGCTATGACCTATAATTTTATTTATTCAACCCGATACACCTTGTGATCCCTAGTCAAATTGGACCCATATTTTTAAACATCATAAATAAACAAATTATTGAGACTCAATTCAGTGTGCAATAACACAAGTGTTGATGTATCTTGCCATTAAAAAGGGTCTTAGTTTGAATTCTTGGGAAAAGGGTTCCCCTAGATCACACAACCCACTAATTTCGCTTTGTGCATTGGTTAAGAATCGAGAGTTTACCATGTCCAATAGTCGTCCTAATAGGTTCCTTTGCTACTATAAATATTATTTAGAATAAAATTTATATTATAATTATAAATTATGGAATTGACTAGTGTAATTATTTTGTCACCTTTTTTCTTACATCTCAAGTTCATAATGGTTTTAGTTATGGAAACATAAATTGAGATGGAGATATGTTTGCAGTTGCATATAATAAGATTTTGCAAACACCCATTTCAAGAAAACAATTCTCATACAATTATTTTCAAGAGTAGGTGCAATGATAGACAAATTGATTATTTTCTTACAAGGCGGGAGGGTCATAAAATATGCAAGGTTTGTGAAGTCATCCTTGGAGAAGAACTCATCACTGAACATAGGTTTTTTTATATTAATATGAAGATCAACAAAGAAAAGCATACCAAAAACAAAGATAGTAGGATCAAGTGGTAGAATCTTACAGGAGAAAAGAAATTGGATTTTTATGATAAACTTCTCAAAGTGGCCAATTGGAACTTGGAGTATGATGTTAACACTATGCGGCATAATATGAACTCCTGCATAAAAACATTGACAAAAAGGTTTTGGGGGAGTCCAAAGGGTGTGGTCCTTCACAAACAGAGACTTGGTGATTGAATGATGAAGTACAAAAGTCTATTAAACTAAAAGTCTAAAAAGGTTGTGGAAGAGGCAAGGTCAAGATAACTTCAAGTGGTTTATAAGAAAATGGATGCAATAGAAAGAGAAACTGATATACACAAAATTTATCATATAAGAGAAAGGAAATGAAGAGATTTAAGTCAAATAATGCATCAATAATGAAGATGGTTGAGTACTAGTGAAGGATGATGACATCAAGAACTAATGGAAAAATTACTTTTGTAAGTTTTTCAATGGAGAACTGTAAATAATATAAGAGATTCAAGTGACATCATACAAGAGATATCATTTATACATGATAATTTCCAATATTTGAGTTGAAGAATGCTTTGGAAAATATGAAAATGAGAAAGGCATGTGGACCAGCTAGTACTCAAATTTTTGTATGAAAGAGTATGGGAGATGAAGGATCTATATGGTTAATAAACTTCTTAAATTAGATTATGAAGACCAAGAAGATGCCAGACAAGTGGAGAGATAATACTATAATCCCCATATATAAGAATAAAGGAGTTGTTCAAAGCTTCACAAACTTAAGAGGATCAACGAGTCATGCTATGAAGGTTTGTGAGAGAATGATTGAGTAAATGCTAATATATACAACACAAATATCATACAACCA
This sequence comes from Alisma plantago-aquatica, assembly GCA_963693085.1. Taxonomy (NCBI): domain Eukaryota; kingdom Viridiplantae; phylum Streptophyta; class Magnoliopsida; order Alismatales; family Alismataceae; genus Alisma; species Alisma plantago-aquatica. The sequence goes on along the minus strand of OY856411.1, from coordinate 819,804,199 downwards.
ATTGGTTGATGCATGGAATAACCAACATATTCTGATAAGGAGGCTTATGGAGAAGTATAGAGAAAGAAAAAGAGATATTCTTGTGTTTTTCATTGATTTGGAAAAGGCTTATGGTCTAGTACCCAGGAAAGTGTTGTGAGTAATTTTGGTGAAATAGGGTGTGCCAATGTAATGCATTGACTTGATTTAAGACATGTATGACATCTGAACTGAAAGTGTGAAGACTCCTGGAAGAGAGATTCTAGGATTTCTTGTCAAAGTTGTGATACGCAAGGATCAATACTCATCCCATATCTATTTTTTATTATTATGAATGAGTAGACAAATCATGTTTGGGGTTATATTTCTTGGTGCACATTGATGATATTGTATTGGATGATGAAACTCAAGGTGGATTGAATGATAAGGCTGAACTTTGGAGAAATGCATTGGAATTGAATGTATTCACAATTAGTAGGAGAAAAATTGAGTATATGCATTGTCATTTCAGCCAAATTAGAATTGTGAATGGTGGATAAAGTTGGACAAAGTAGATGTACAATAATGTGATAATTTGTGTAACTCGGGTTCTATTATTCAAATATATGGAGATGTCTAAGATGATGTTTGTCACAAGATCATTGTAGGATTGTTGAAATAGAGGAGTACAACTGGAGTATTATGTGACTGGAAGATCCCTTTTAGATTAAAACGCATGTTTTATAGAACAACTTTATGACCAGCCATGAAGTATGGGGGTGAATGTTGGGGGGGTGAAGAAAAAGGTTTAAACAAGATGAATGTGGCCGAAATGCGTATGTTGAGATGGATTTGTAAGAAGATAAGAAAAGATCACTTGAGAAATGACTATATCAAGATCAAAATGGGGTGGAGAGAATTGAGGTTCTATGCAGACAACCTAAATTGCCTATATGAAGCATTGTTATCGATTCATGAAAAATTAAGAATAAGAGGCATGCTTAGAGTAACATCTGGAAAGATCTTGTAAAGAGAGAGTTTGAATCTTTACATCATGACTAGAATATGACCCATCACAAAGATGATTACGAAAGAAGGGTTCATGTAGCCGAACCCAACATGGTTCAGATAGATTATGATGAGGACAACTAATAAAAATATTTTATGTATAGTATGTGAGAGATAAGAGAACATGGTGGAAAAATACCGATCAAGTTTCCTTTGGAAATAGTGATATAATAGTGTGAGAGGGGCCTACCTTGGATTTGGGAAGGAGGGGTCTATAATATTCAAATAAGTGTGGGCTCATTTGGGAAAAAATCTAAAATATTCCTATAGGAGAATATCCTTCTTTAATAATAGATTAGGCATAGAGATGTGTGATGTACAACTTCCTTATTGGAATATAAGGACATACATGTAATTCAAAAAAGAAGAAAACTAAATCAACCCCTCTCACAACCTTTCTGAAATAGTAAGTGTACTAATAAATATGTTGAGTGCACATACTAATTATAAATTAGAAAAATGAAAATTGCATGTAGCTTCTCCCATGTTTTTTTTTCATATTATTGATATATTTACATGTTACATACATTTAATTAAATGAACTTATTATGATAGTAGTTATGTAAAAATTTCTCCAATAGTAATAGAAGACTAAGTGACAACATCTCATTAAATAAATTAGTCAATGAAATTGATTCAATCATATAACTACATTGTTGGAATTATTTTGATTTTTATTTCTTAATGGTAGAAATAGCATTCATAAAATCAAGGCTACTCATTTTATCACTTCCATGTTGGTCCCCCAACCCTAAGGAAGCAAACTGGGAACATGTATTTTCAAATATAATAGTTTAATTGATTATGTGCAAAATCATATGTTGCAAAGATATTGTATCTTTTTAGTTTAGTTATAACATATGTCTATATGTCTATGACAACTACAATTATCAAATGACAATACACTTGATAAAAATCATCCATATTCCAATAAGGGGATATGACAACCTATACAATGAATCAATGAACCAACTTTTATGTATATAAATTTGTTGATTTATGAAGTCTATTATGGTGATAATTTATATCCAGTACCATTCCATTTCTTAATATCTTTATGACATGCTTGAATTCATAATCCAATAACACATGTAATGGTAAAAGGATGAATTCCAAAGTCCCTTTTGTGATATCTCATAGAATATCTTGAAAGCATCTTAGTTTTCACTTTCATCATGCAATATGATCCCATTTATCTTCCTAATGAAAACTGCTACTGGAGAAGGACATGTCTCCTATTGCACCTCAAAAATTCATTCTTATTTAAAATTGACAAAGATTCAATATAATTTGGTCTAGTTTTGCATTGTATTGAATTGTATACTTTTGACTTCTACATTGATAGAAATTTGCAATATCTTGTTTTGTAGTTCCATAGTTCTAAATTCGGGTTGCAAATCTTTATACACTTTCACCATATTATCAATACATTTATTATTCAATATTCTTGCATGTCATGTAGTTTAATGTGGTCTAGCATATAGCATATAAATCTGGTCAAGTAGTTTGAAATTTATTGTCATCTAATGACCTAATCTAATCGGGAACATATACAAAAATATTGGACCATATGTTTAATTAAAGGGAATACAAGTGAACCACTTTCCATTTGGTACATATACTTATGACACAATAACTATATGATGGGAAAGTATGTGTAAATTATGTATTCACTCACATATATACCATTTGTAGAATCAAAATCCCATGTAGATTTTCACTCTGCTAGGGTTTCATGTGGGGCATGGGTTCTAGTAGTTGCGGGGGACATAGTTCCATTAGGGGGATCTTAACCTTCACCCGACCGCTTGATGGGGGAGAAGGAACACACCACTAAGGCAATGCTGACAAGGAGACTACCGCCCATGAAAATTCTGATGTGAACATTGTTGAAGGCATACAAGATCATACCAGTATGCTTGTGGTAGGAAACCGTACTGACCCTCATGTATCTTACCAGGATGTAATAGCATGCTAGTCAAGTAGAAACACATCCCCTATGATGCTTGTCTTTCCAGATGCTCTAAAGGATGAAGGAATCCAAGTTGATCATAGTAGCACCCTTCCTGTCATTCACTATCAATCTAGATGTTATATCACCATTTCTCGAGCATTGAGGCTTGTGGTGTTCATCAAAGTGATTGGTATCAACATTGACTTCACCGCACTTGTTAATCTTATCCACTCCCTATGGAAGCTAACCGACCAAATCATAGTCGTGGATCTGGAGATGGGATATTTCATCATCTAGTTGGGAAACCAAGATGACTTTGTTTGCACCATGTAGAGGGTCACTAGAAAATCTTTGACATATATTTATCAGTTGAATCTTTGTCCCCATCCTTTCGTCCCACATACCATTTCCCATGGAAATTGTGGTATGGGTGAGGGTCCCAAATTTGCGAGTCATCCTTTAGAAAAACCAACTACTGACTAGTATTGGTGACCTTGTGGGGAAGATAATAAAAGTTAATTCCACCATGATGTTAGGACACATAGGGAAATTTCCCCAATTGGAAGTCGGGGTTGAGACCACTAAACCCTTACTACTAGCCATCTATCTCAATGGTGAACACTATAGGTTAGAATATGAAAACTTTCCAATGGTGTGCATGTGTTGTGGGAAAGGTCGTGTAGATAAACAATGCACCTTTATGACTCCATGCACTCCTACTGATCTATCACCCTCTTCCAACCCTATCTTGGCAAACACATCTTATTACACCATGCAAATCCATGCTGAAAAACCCAAGAACCAGCAATATCAAACAAGAAGAATATCAAGGTCTCGTATGGGAAGGAACATGAGAAAGACACTACAAGCAAGAACCACAATAAGCTAGCAGTTGAAGAAACCCAAACAGGCCCTTCGCTTAAGACATGTAAGGATTGGGAATATGTGCAAAATCAAAGGTAGAAGAAAAAGACCCAACGCCATCAACACAATATGGCAATGTAGAATAATAAAGCACTAGTACAACAATATAAAACTCACGAAACTAGAAATAAAGCCCAAGCTTACAATGCTACAGTCACCCTAGTTGATGATGATACTAGCACATGTAGACAATCCATCATGGGACCAGCCCCCCCTTCTAGTTTGAGGGTAATGACGAGCCAGTCAATGACATCTAGCATCACCCCCCTTCTAGTGGGGTGTGGATGGTGGAAGTGGTGGTGTTATTCTCCACAATAGGAAAATCATCTACTAGGAAGTGATTCTAGGTAGAGAAAGAAAGAAAGGTAATTTGGCCAAGTTGTTTGGTGACCCAGCCAGGCGCCCACTGCCAAGTGAGATTTAGACTTCCAAAGTGAAACTAATGCAGTTGCAGATGATAAAATGGTCTGCAATGATCATTCTGTCATCTTGTGAACTTCCATCACATGATGTTCCACACCTAATTCTCTTTATCCAGTGTTTTAATCATCAAGTGCATTTCTTGGAATTTGGAAGGGGCTTGCTTCAAAAAGAAAAATTGTCTTCTGAAAGATTACAAGCATCATTTCAAAATTCACTTGCTCTCCCTTGTCGAGCCTCATGTGAGCGAGTCCAAGGCTACTACATCATTAAACTACTTGGATACTCCTCCTCACACTGGGTGGGAGCCTTGGGCTTCTCCGGTGGTATCTGGTTTCTTTGGGATGAAACCCACTACAACACTGACATCATTGAAACCATTTTTAGTTCATCCATTATAAGGTCAAGGACGCATGGCATTTAAAAAAATTCAATGGGAGTCCTAATCCTTTTAAGAGGGACCTCCTATGGAAATGAATTATTGAGATTTCTTCCAGCATCACCGACACTTGGGTAGTTGTGGGAGACTTCAACATAATGTTAGATAAATCTAACACGCAAGGGGGTGTCACTTTGATAGGAAATCTACCCATAAGTTTAACTCCCTCCTTCTTGCCAGAGGTCCCGTTGATATGAAAGTGGAGGGACACTTCTTCACCTTCAAGTTACAAAACCTTCTAGAGAAAATAGATCGTGCGATTGCAAATGATCACTGGTTATCCATTGTTGATGGGTCCTCAATTTTCATCTTGCCTTGCCTCTAAAGTGATCTCAACCCTATTCCTATCTGCAGTAACAATGCTTAGACAACTCTCTCTGCCCCTTCAAAATGAAGGCCATATGGAGTTAGATCCCCCAATTTCGGGAGGAACTCCTCCCAGCCTAAGACCCCAATAAACACTTTTTTGATGCTTTCTCTAGGTTCCACAATGCAACTACAAAATGGGACACCGTTCAAATGAAGAAGAAGAACCAACGAAAGGTTAAAATTATGCAATTACTAAACAATTGTCAGGTGCATACTAACCCTGTCAATAGCCTATCTAAAAAACTATTATCCATCAACCTACAAGAGAAACATAATACTATTCTCCTACATGAGGAAGAAGATTGGCAACAAAGGGCTAATATCAATCAAATGATATTGGCAGATAGGAACACAAATTTCTTCCATTCTGATGTGAAGGCCAATCATCAACACAACAAGATCACATGTTTGAGGAATGATTCTATATCCTGGATCAACTCCCCTGATGAACTAAAGAGTCTGGTCTACGAATTCTTTTGGAATCTTATGACTGCAACCACATCTAGTAGTACACACTTAGTTGTAGTAACATGTAGGCATCTTTGACGACCCAAACATAGCCACATACAATAACCTCACCCAGATACCAAGCTTAGATGAGATTAGGAACATCATGTTCATGATGGCCCCCGCTAAAGCACCAAGACCTGGTGGAATTTATAACTCTTTTATAAAATCAAAATGGGCTGGAGTTGGTCCTTCAATATGTAGCACAGTGCAACAAGATTTTTCTATAGGAACCATTGGAAAATGCTTGGAAACTCCTATATAATTTTGATCTTGAAGACAAGGCAACCACAACACTGTAATGACTTTCACCTAATTTTCCTTAATAACTCATGTTTCAAACTCATTTCCAACATCCGTGTTGAGAGAATCCATCCCGTACTTAGCAACTAGTTTTCCATACCCAATCTGACCTCATCCCTAGCAAGCATATCACCGATAACATCCTTCTGGTCCTTGAATTCATCCACTCCATGAGAGGTAAAATTACAGGGAATAAAATGTTCTGCATCAAACTCAATCTTGCAAAAACATTTGATTGCATGAGCTGGTCTTTTATCCTTAAAACTCTCTCAAGAACTAGTCTCCTAGAGAAGACCATTTCACTCATCTTGTAGATTATTACTACCATCCAAACCTCCATTCTTTGGGAATGTGTCACAATGGAACCCTTCAAGTCCATCCAGGGTGTTCGTCAAGGGGACCCCATCAGCCTCTACATCTTCATCCTTTGTATGGAGTGGCTGAGCCAGGCTATTGATCAGTCAATCACTATTGGAGATTGGGTACCAACACATCTCTCATAGAATGTCATTCCTCTGTTGCATATAATGTTCACATACAACATCCTCGTTATGGAAAAAGTCTCCAATAAACAAGCTAAAACATTAATAAAGTGCTAAAAGAGTTCGCTCATGTCTCAGGTCAGACAACTTCCTAAGAGAAATCATATTTTTTCATTTCACAAATCACAGTAGGGCTGAAATAGCTTCTGTAACATCCCTGACCTGGGTTATGAATTAACCCTAGGTGTTTGGCCTAAGATATGTAATTAAATCTTTGTGATTATCTTTTGGCATGTAATTAAGTTCCTAAAGAACATACATTTTCATTTCTGTCCTTTTTAAACAATGATTGTAGTATTGTTTGGTAATACAGGGACCTATGTGCAAATTACCCAATTAGAGGGGTTAACTTGCAAATTACACAGGTTAAGATGTTCCTCTAATAAAGAGACATCATATGAATGAATATGATGAGGTATGATGGATTTCCCAAGTTTGGACACCAAGGTGCAGCTTGTGGAGCAATCCTTGTGCTTAAACCCTAATTTTGGTGTAAAGTGCAATTTACCCAAAATGTGGGGTGCAACTTGTGCTATACACTTTCTAGAATATCTTTTATGACTCTTTACATCATTTAGAGAATAAAGGATGAGAGGGGCGCTTCTATTAAATAATTGGATAAGAAGGATGACCTTTGTAGTGAAAACACCTAGTATGAGTAAGAAGACCCTTCATATATGTACCTTAGTATGCATGTTGGTTTTATCTACCCTTAGATCTTGAGTTTTGATGAGATTTGCATAAGATTATCATGCTTGGACGTGCCTTAGAAAGAAGAAGGGACTTAGATGAGAAATCTATGTTTTAGAGGTCCTTATGGTGGAAAATAACCTAAAGTATATAAGCCTAGTTCCTTGTAAAAACAACCAAACGTATTCCATTAACTTCCTCACTTCTCATCTTTCTCAACCGACCAAGTCAAAGCTCTGGAGCTCAGGGGAATGACCAACCTATTCTAAGGTAACAAAGCACCATCTTCTAGCTTGAATTCATGGGGGAAATCCTTGTATAAGGTTGGTTTCATGGTTAATTCACTTAGCTTTCTCTTCCTAGCCGATCCTTCCCAACCTTTCTTGAAGAAACAACCTTGGATGACCTGTGGAGATCAAACCACCATTAAAGTTTCGAAGCTTGGAAGATTGGAGCTCTAGGAACAACGTTTGAAGCGGGTTTATAACTCTACACCTTGCTTTGTTATGAATATTTTTATTCTTGCAAATAATAGTTAGTTCTTCTTCTTCCCTATCTTTCTTTGCACTCTTGCAAGCTTTTTCGTGAAGAACAGACCTTGGTTTCAAGGTTGAAGATGAAGGGCGTTAATACCTATGTTGGTCCTTATCCAACTTTACCAAACGGGTTCACACTCGTTGCACCTCAAATGGGTTCAACTCGTTTCACCTTAAATGGGTTCACACTCGTTTCACCTCAAATCGGTTACACTCGTTTAAGCTCAAGTGGGTCCATACTCGTTTAAGCTCAAATGGGTCCACACTCGTTTAAGCTCAAGTGGGTCCATACTCGTTTAAGCTTAAATGGGTTCAATTAAAGGATACCTTGTTTTATGTAAACCCTAATGACATGATAGTGGTGATTTGGTTTATGTTAATCAATAAGGACTTAATCCAACTCTATCTAGAGTGATGTAATCACCATTCATTAGGAAGGAGAGAGAGAAAGTACCATTTATGGTTAAAACTCAAATAAAGTACCTTCAATGTATATGAATATGCAGGATTAGGGTATGATCCACTTATGAGAGATCATGAAAACCCTAATTAAGATAATTGATGAGTCTTAACCTAATTTGAAAGCATCAATAATGATGATGTTTCTCATTCATGATGATGCTATGAGTAATGTGAATAGTAAACCCTAATTATAGGGTAATCATGAGTAATGTGAATAGTAAACCCTAATTCTAGGGTAATCATGAGTAATGTGAATAGTAAACCCTAATTGTTGGGTAATCATGAGTAAATGTGAATAGTAAACCCTAGTTCATAGTAATATGTTGAAATGAACAATAAACCCTAAACTCATGTTATTCCTTTAATCATGAATTGTATGATCAAGATATGAGATGAGGAATCATTATTCCTAATCATAATAAAAGGGTTGAATGACCCTAAATGATGTAAACAAGGGAATCTTACCCTTTGTAAGGACACATAAGTATACCCTTTGAATTGAAGGATTAATTCTATCTTATTGACTGCTGGTCTGACTATGAATTGTTGATTATTATCAATTGATTTAAACATGCAGGTTCTTATAAGAAAATAATCATATCCAGGTAAGGATCATGACATCATATTCATTCAAAGCATGTCAATAGCTTATGAACAGAAATAATTATGTTACCTAGATGCAAGTGGTATCATATGAAACTGATATGCCTTAAGGACCATGAATGACATCAAGGTCATGCTAATAGATGACTTGACGCTGACATGTCATTTGATAGCAAGTGTTATGATGATATAAGGGTATGAACACCTATGTTCCTGAATTATAGTGATAAGATGATTAAGAATTGATATCCATCTGATAACTGATATGAGTAATACCTGTTACATTTAGTATTCTTCTGTTATAGCAATGTCTAGTACTTGAATGTTTGGAAACATGTATGATGCTAAAAGAATACTGAAATGTACCTAATAACCAAGTTTAATCATATCATGTAGAGCCCTGATCATAGATCCATCATTGTCAGAGTTTAAATGATGGTGAAACAGGTCTTCCTAAGAGAACTCTGGATCACATACTTTAGAGTATGTGGGGGAATATGGATGTGTATATCCTTACATCCTAGTGTATGAGTTGATGTGGATGTATCTTAATCCATCAACCCTTCACTATATGTTTATACCGGGATGATGCAACACTATTCTTCCAAGGGAATCTTTTATACCGCATCGATGAGAGATAAACATGAAATCTTTCAATAGCGAAGAGAGTGCAGAATGCCACTGTGACTCAATAGAGAAGTACCAGAATACCCTGGTGAGCTATATTAGCAGGGACACTAGATGTCCTGCATGTTTATCCTCATTCTGACTGAGGTAGTTGAAGGTCATGAGAATCCAACTCTTTCGATGACCTAGTATGATACCGATGCGACTTACTAGTGATCGGTTGGAGCATGAGCGGTATACCTCATCTTCGCAGGGCATAATGATGTTTGTAAAACATAATCAACCGTGTAGCATAACTACTTAGGTTGAACTACGAGGAACATTGATTGATATTACATTGCTTACTTTTAATATCCTGTTCAAGTATTAGTATACATGTTCTTCATATTCCTTAAATAAAGATGAGTATTTGTTATCAAGCTTGCTGTGAGTAACCTAAGTTACCTGCTCATGATATTCCTTTGATTGCTTTTAACAAAGTTTCTGGCAGAGAGTTATAACTCTCGCTGGGAAAATTATTTAAAATTGTCTCACCCCGTAGATTTCTACCTTTAGGTGGACGTCGAGGTCGAAGGAACCGATCTGCAGGTGGACAGCAGCAACAGCAGCAAATTCAGGAGCAGCAGTGACTTCAGGTGGAAACACTTTGCTGTCTAGTCTTGTAGTCAGAATAGTCTTATGTCGTCTCTGTACACTCAGGTCCTAGGAGTTTGTTGATCTGAGAATTTTGAAATCTTGAGATTTTGTATCATGGCGTATATAATCACTCGAGAAGTGATTTATCAGAGATGTAAACAGTTCATCTTACTTTTATAAAAAGAGTTTCAGGTTTTTGAGATCTCATTTTCGAAAAGTTTTAATTTCTCGTGATTTTCGTATTCCGTTGTTAATCGAATCGCTTCCGCTATGTTTATCTTGTGTTTTGGAGATCAGAGCCCACAATTAGTGGTATCAGATATCTAGGTTCGTTGAGTCTACAGAGACATAGGACTTAGAGTGTCAAGTCTATCCTTAGTACTCCTTTCTTATCTAATAGAGTCTTCTGCTCCTCAGGAGAAGAAGATAATTAAGGATGTCTGGACCACAGGAGGAGTATGAGGCAGAAAGTAGTGTTGCTGCACCTCGAGAAGGTGCAAGGAACCTAGAAATAGAGCAACCTGTGCCGGAGCCACCTTTGGAGCCACCTCAGTTTGACCCAGCTGACATGGGAAACCCAGCGGTTCAGACCATGTTTGGGCAGTTTATGACTGCCATGACACATATCACCGACAAGATGCCCATGCATGCACCTAGGGCACCTGTCCAGTCTGAGGGTCAAGGTATCGGTAAAACGTTCGAGCGACTTCGTCGGGTCGGAGCAACTGAATATTTTGGAACAGCTGACCTTGCTGATGCTGATCTGTGGTTAACTGAGTTGGAGAAAGCTTTCAGAATCCTTAACATCCCCGAAGGTGAGAAGGTTAGACATGCTGTCTATCTTGTCAAAGGTAGTGCTGGTCACTGGTGGACCATGGAAGAGCAGAAGAGGCCTGGAATTGAGATCTCGTGGGAAGACTTTCGTCGGGAATTTGTCCGCAGATATTTTCCAAAGACCTTCCTGGACGAGAAGATCTCTCAGTTTGAGAGACTGAGACAGGGTATGATGAACATTAGCGAGTATGAGGCTAAGTTCATGGAGTTGTTGCAATTTTGTCTGCATATGGCTACCAGAGATGAAGAAAGGATTAGGAGGTTTGAGAAGGGTTTTGAATGCCGACATGACTACTCCCGTGTCTGCACTGGAAAACCGGGAGAGATTCTCTACCTTTGTTGAGTCAGTTCGAAGGATAGAGAGATCTGTAGTCGAGAAAAGACAAACCCAAAAGAGATATCCACAGTTCCAGGGATCTTCATCTAGAGACTTTAAGAAGCCTAGATTCTCTGCACCTACACCTCCACCACCCAGATCGAGTTCTCAGACCCAGTGGTCCCCAAGTAGAGGTAGAGGACGAGGTTTACCGCCATGAGAGACTCACAGTTCAGCATCAATATCGGTCACAGGACCGCCAAGACCACAACAACTGGAAAGAAGTTGCTATAATTGTGGGATGGTGGGACATCTTATGAAGGACTGTAGGTCTAGGCCTGTCAGTGTGACACAGCCTCTGAGGCAGGATCAACAGGGATCACAGAGAAGGCAGTCTCAAGGAGCAGCTAGAGGACGTGGGCAAGCGTCTCAGGCTGGATCGTCAGCACCAACTCAACCTCAGGCGACAGCAAGGTTCTATGCTATGAAACCACCAGAAGCAATGGTCAATCCATGGGTTGTGGCAGGTCAGATGGAACTTTTATATTCTGATATGTCTAAATCCTGTGTGGTATCTGTTTTGATTGACCCGGGTGCTACGTACTCTTTTGTCACTCGAAGAGTGATTCATAACTACAATATGACAGTTAGTCATAGGGCAGATAGCTTGTTGCTTGAAACTCCGTTGAGAGGATCTACTGGTTTGCAAGAGGTATGCTCTCCCTGCATCCTCTTCTTTTCTGATCATCGCATTCAAGTGGATCTTATACCACTTGATATGCAAGGATTTGATATAATCCTAGGGATGGATACCTTGGAAAGGTATAGAGTTGTCTTGGGTTGTGAATCCAAGAAGGCTATGTTTGCTAATGAGAGCAACACATGGATCTTTCAAGGAGAGAGAAAGATTCTACCCACCTGTCTTGTGTCTTCTATGGTTGCTGATAAGCTGATGAGGCAAGGATGTTATGCATTCTTGGCCCATGTGATAGATACCACCATGAAGATTCCTAACCTTGCTGAAGTTCCTATAGTCAGGGAATTTGAAGATGTATTTCCTGAAGAACTTCTAGGTATGCCACCGCCTTGGGAAAATGATTTTGAAATCAATTTGATCCTAGATACCCAACCTATAGCACAAACACCGTATAGGATGGCAGCTGCTGAGATGGCAGAACTCAAGAAACAGCTTTAAGAGTTGCTTGAGAAAGGTTTTATCCAACCAAGTACTTCACCTTGGGGTGCTCCGGTCTTGTTTGTTAAAAAAAAGGATGGATCAATGCGGTTGTGCATCGATTACAGACAACTAAATAAAGTAACGATAAAGAATAAGTACCCTCTGCCAAGAATTGATGATCTTTTTGACCAGTTGTGTGGTGCAACCGTCTTCTCGAAGATAGACTTGAGGTCAGGATATCATCAACTTCGTATTAAGGACAGTGACATACCCAAGTCTGCCTTCAGGACAAGGTATGGTCACTATGAGTTCACAGTTATGTCGTTCGGACTAACTAATGCACCAGCTGCATTTATGGAACTCATGAATAGAATCTTCCGACCTTTCCTCAATCAGTGTGTTGTTGTCTTTATAGATGACATCCTGATCTATAGTAGAGATGCTCAGCAGCATGAACAACATCTTCGTCAGGCTCTACCTTTGCTAAGACAACATAAGGTATATGCTAAGTTTAGCAAGTGTGAGTTCTGGATGCCGGAGGTATCTTTTCTTGGACATGTGGTATCTGCCTCGGGAATTCGTGTTGACCCTAAAAAGGTAGAATCTGTTCTACAGTGGGAACAACCGAAAACACCGACGGAGATTCATAGTTTCTTAGGGTTGGCTGGCTATTATCGAAGGTTCATTAAGAACTTCAGTTCTATAGCCCTACCCTTGACGAAGTTGACCTAGAAAAATGTTCCTTTTGCCTGGAGTGATAAGTGTCAACAGTCTTTTCAGCTGTTGAAGGAGAGGTTGACAAGTGCACCTGTGCTTGTTCTACCTAATCCAGGAAAAGGATATGTAATCTTTTGTGATGCCTCCAAGAATGGACTTGGATGTGTGTTGATGCAGGATAAACAAGTGATTTCTTTTGCTTCTCGACAACTTAAGAAACACGAGGAGAATTATCTGACACATGATTTAGAGTTAGCTGCTGTGGTTCATGCCTTGAAAATCTGGAGACATTATCTTTACGGAGAAACCTTCCAGATTTTCACAGACCATAAGAACCTTAAGTATATCTTCTCTCAGCATGACCTTAACATGAGGCAACGTCGCTAGATGGAGTTAATCAAGGATTATGATTGTACAATAGATTACCATCCAGGAAAGGACAATGTAGTTGCAGATGCCTTGAGTAGGAAATGAGCAACATCATCCTCTGATAGGGCACAATTAAACTCTTTAGTATGCCCTAGGAGAGATATGCTTATCTCCTTAAGGCAAGACAATGTACATATGAAGGTGTCATGGATTGCCGGGTTGTTGGCTGAGATGCATATCAAACCCACCCTAAGAGAGCAGATTAAGGAGGCACAGCAAGTTGATGTTGCAGTTCAACAGATCAGATCTGAGTATGGTGATGAGAAGAGAGAAGGTTTTCATGAATCAGATGATCAAGTGGCATGCTATCATGGGAGGATGATAGTACCAGATGTAGATAACCTGAGGAAGTTAGTCTTGGAGGAAGCTCATTCTTCAATGTATGCTATGCATCCAGGAAGCACCAAAATGTATCAAAACTTGAAAGATATGTATTGGTGGCCTGGGATGAAGAAGGATGTAGCTGAGTTTGTTCTGAGGTGTCCGGTGTGTCAGCAAGTTAAAGCTGAACACCAGAAGCCTGCAGGAACAATGCAACCTTTACCCATACCACAGTGGAAGTGGGATCATGTAACCATGGACTTTGTTGTTGGTCTACCTAGAACAAACAAAGGACATGATTCCATTTGGGTAATTGTTGATAGGTTGACTAAGACAGCACATTTCTTACCTGTCAAAACAACCTATTATGCTAAAAAGTTATCCCAGTTATATGTTCAAGAGATAGTGCGTTTGCACGGAGTTCCTGTCACCATAGTTTCTGACAGAGGTCCTCAGTTCACAAGTCGTTTTTGGGAACAACTACATAGGGCACTAGGCACCCAGTTAAGGTTTAGTACAGCCTTTCATCCACAGACGGATGGACAGTCAGAAAGGACTATACAGACCTTAGAAGATCTGTTGAGAGCATGTGTTCTCCAGTTCACAGGAAGTTGGGATCTACACCTAAGCTTGATAGAGTTTTCCTATAACAATAGCTATCAACATAGTATTGATATGGCACCTTATGAAGCCTTGTATGGCAGACGTTGTAGATCACCCTTATGCTGGTATGAGACTGGTGAACATCAGTTGTTAGGTCCTGATCTTGTGCAGCAGACTACGGAAAAGATTAAAGTAATACAACAACAGATTAAGACTGCACAAGATAGGCAAAAATCTTATGCTGACAAGCGTCGTAGACCGTTGGAATTCCAGGTTGGAGACAGAGTGTATCTTAAGGTCTCGCCTTGGAAAGGAGTCCTTCGTTTTGTAAGGAAAGGGAAGTTACTCCTAGATTTATAGGGCCTTGTCCAATCATTGAACGGGTTGGAAAGGTAGCCTATAGACTAGAGTTACCACCAGAATTACAAAAACTACACCTTGTGTTTCACATTTCTATGTTAAGGAAATGTCATCCCGATACCGAGTCAGTTCTACAACCTATGGAAGTAGAATTGAATGAAGATATAACTTATGAGGAAGGACCGGTGTCAATCCTTGATAACAGAATTAAAAAGCTAAAGAAGAAAGAGATAAGTCTTGTAAAAGTTCTCTGGAATCACCGTGGTGTTGAAGAAGCCACTTGGGAACTAGAGGAAGAGATGAGAAGAAAATATCCTACTCTTTTCTCTTAATATGTTATATCGATTTCGAGGACGAAATCCTTGTAAGGGGTGGATAATTTGTAACATCCCTGACCTGGGTTATGAATTAACCCTAGGTGTTTTGCCTAAGATATGTAATTAAATCCTTGTGATTATCTTTTGGCATGTAATTAAGTTCCTAAAGAACGTATATTTTCATTTCTATCATTTTTAAACAATGATTGTAGTATTGTTTGGTAATACATGGACCTATGTGCAAATTACCCAATTAGAGGGGTTAACTTGCAAATTACACAGGTTAAGATGTTCCTCTAATAAAGAGACATCATATGAAGGAATATGATGAGGTATGATGGATTTCCCAAGTTTGGGCACCAAGGTGCAGCTTGTGGAGCAATCCTTGTGCTTAAACCCTAATTTTGGTGTAAAGTGTAATTTACCCAAAATGTGGGGTGCAACTTGTGCTATACACTTTCTAGAATATCTTTTATGACTCTTGAAATCATTTAGAGAAGAAAGGATGAGAGGGGCGCTTCTATTAAATAATTGGATAAGAAGGATGACCTTTGTAGTGAAAACACCTAGTATGAGTAAGAAGACCCTTCATATATGTACCTTAATATGCATGTTGGTTTTATCTACCCTTAGATCTTGAGTTTTGATGAGCTTTGTATAAGATTATCATGCTTGGACGTGACTTAGAAAGAATAAGGGACTTAGATGAGAAATCTATGTCTTAGAGGTCCTTATGGTGTAAAATAACCTAAAGTATATAAGCCTAGTTCCTTGTAAAAACAACCAAACGTATTCCCTTCACTTCCTCACTTCTCATCTTTCTCAACCGACCAAGGCAAAGCTCTGGAGCTCAGGGGAACGACAAACCTGTTCTAAGGTAAGAAAGCACCATCTTCTAGCTTAAATTCATGGGGGAAATCCTTGTATAAGGTTGGTTTCATGGTTAATTCACTTAGCTTTCTCTTCCTAGCCGATCCTTCCCAACCTTTCTTGAAGAAACAACCTTGGATGACCAGTGGAGCTCAAACCACCATTAAAGTTTTGAAGGTTGGAAGCTTGGAGCTCTAGGAACAACGTTTGAGGCGGGTTTTATAACTCTACACCTTGCTTTGTTATGAATATTTTTATTCTTGCAAATAATAGTTAGTTCTTCTTCTTCCCTATCTTTCTTTGCACTCTTGCAAGCTTTTTCGTGAAGAACAGACCTTGGTTTCAAGGTTGAAGATGAAAGGCGTTAATACCTATGTTGGTCCTTATCCAACTTTACCAAACGGGTTCACACTCATTTCACCTCAAATGGGTTCAACTCGTTTCACCTTAAATGGGTTCACACTCATTTCACCTCAAATGGGTTACACTCGTTTAAGCTCAAGTGGGTCTATACTCGTTTAAGCTCAAATGGGTCCACACTCGTTTAAGCTCAAGTGGGTCCATACTCGTTTAAGCTTAAATGGGTTCAATTAAAGGATACCTTGTTTTATGTAAACCCTAATGACATGATAGTGGTGATTTGGTTTATGTTAATCAATAAGGACTTAATCCAACTCTATCTAGAGTGATGTAATCACCATTCATTAGGAAGGAGAGAGAGAAAGTACCATTTATGGTTAAAACTCAAATAAAGTACCTTCAATGTATATGAATATGCAGGATTAGGGTATGATCCACTTATGAGAGGTCATGAAAACCTAATTAAGATAATTGATGAGTCTTAACCTAATTTGAAAGCATCAATAATGATGATGTTTCTCATTCATGATGATGCTATGAGTAATGTGAATAGTAAACCCTAATTCTAGGGTAATCATGAGTAATGTGAATAGTAAACCCTAATTCTAGGGTAATCATGAGTAATTTGAATAATAAACCCTAATTCTTGGGTAATCATTCGTAAATGTGAATAGTAAACCCTAGTTCATAGTAATATGTTGAAATGAACAATAAACCCTAAACTCATGTTATTCCTTTAAGCATGAATTGTATGATCAAGATATGAGATGAGGAATCATTATTCTTAATTGTAATAAAAGGGTTGAATGACCCTAAATGATGTAAACAAGGGAATCTTACCCTTTGTAAGGACACATAAGTATACCCTTTGAATTGAAGGATTAATTCTATCTTATTGACTGCTGGTCTGACTATGAATTGTTGATTATTATCAATTGATTTAATCATGCAGGTTCTTATAAGAAAATAATCATATCCAGGTAAGGATCATGACATCATATTCATTGAAAGCATGTCAATAGCTTATGAACAGAAATAATTATGTTACTTAGATGCAAGTGGTATCATATGAAACTGATATGCCTTAAGGACCATGAATGACATCAAGGTCATGCTAATAGATGACTTGATGCTGACATGTCATTTGATAGCAAGTGTTATGATGATATAAGGGTACCAACACCTATGTTCCTGAATTATAGTGATAAGATGATTAAGAATTGATATCCATCTGATAACTGATATGAGTAATACCTGTTACATTTAGTATTCTTATGTTATAGCAATGTCTAGTACTTGAATGTTTGGAAACATGTATGATGCTAAAAGAATACTGAAATGTACCTAATAACCAAGTTTAATTGTATCATGTAGAGCCCTGATCATAGATCCATCATTGTCAGAGTTTAAATGATGGTGACATAGGTCTTCCTAAGGGAACTCCTGGATCACATACTTTAGAGTATGTTGGGGAATATGGATGTGTATATCCTTACATCCTAGTGTAGGAGTTGATGTGGATGTATCTTAATCCATCAACCCTTCACTATATGTTTATATAGGGATGATGTAACACTATTCTTGCAAGGGAATCTTTTATACCACATCAATGAGAGATAAACATGAAATCTTTCGATAGCGAAGAGAGTGCAGAATGCCACTGTGACTCTAATAGCTAAGTACCAGAATACCCTGGTGAGCTATATTAGCAGGGACACTAGATGTCCTGCATGTTTATCCTCATTCTGACTAAGGTAGTTGAAGGTCATGAGAATCTGGCTCTTTCGATGACCTAGTATGATACCGATGCGACTTACTAGTGATCGGTTGGAGCATGAGCGGTATACCTCATCTCCGTAGGGCATAATGATGTTTGTAAAACATAATCAACCGCGTAGCATAACTGCTTAGGTTGAACTATGAGGAACATTGATTGATATTACATTGCTTACTTTTAATATCCTGTTCAAGTATTAGTATACATGTTGTTCATATTCCTTAAATAAAGATGAGTATTTGTTATTAAGCCTACTGTGAGTAACCTAAGTTACCTACTCATGATATTCCTTTGATTGCTTTTAACAAAGTTTATGGAGGAGAGTTATAACTCTCACTGGGACAATTATTTAAAATTGTCTCACCCCGTAGATTTCTACCTTTAGGTGGAGGTCGAGGTCGAAGGAACCGATCTGCAGGTGGACAGCAGCAACAGCAGCAAATTCAGGAGCAGCAGTGACTTCAGGTGGAAACACTGTGCTGTCTAGTCTTGTAGTCAGAATAGTCTTATGTCGTCTCTGTACACTCAGGTCCTAGGAGTTTGTTGATCTGAGATTTTTGAAATCTTGAGATTTTGTATCATGACGTATATAATCACTCGAGAAGTGATTTATCAGAGATGTAAACAGTTCATCTTACTTTTATAGAAGGATTTTCAGGTTTTTGAGATCTCGTTTTCGAAAAGTTTTAATTTCTTGTGATTTTCGTATTCCGATGTTAATCGAATCGCTTCCTCTATGTTTATATTTTGTTTTGGAGATTAGAGCCCATAGCTTCCTTCAATAGAAGACTTGAAATCCCAAGCACCAAAGACATATGCTACTACCTAGGCATCCTAATTCTACATAATTGGGGTGAATAAACACACACATGAATCCATAATTCTTGCGATCAAGTATTGCATGTCAAGCTGGTCTTCTCGACATCTATCTCTAGTCAGTTGTACAACCTGGCCAAGTCCACACTTCAAGTAATTCCATCATATACCATGCAATTGGTCCTTCTATTCCCCTATCTCTGTGATGAGATTAATATGTTGACCTATAGGTTATAAATTATCCATATTTTGATAATGACTCAACCATTCCACTCATATGTATCTAATATGTGTATTCAAGATTGATCTCAGGCTTTAGGTACATGAAAAGGATCAATTTACACAAGCCCTAGCTTGTCAATGTTCAAGTCAAATGCAATCCCAGTGTGCTAATAAGGAAATCCCTTCAGAGGACATTAGAAGAATTTTATAATCACTTGTATTGATGACATGACTTATAACTAAGCTGATAAAAATATGTGGGACTCTTAGTACCAAGTTTTAATCACATTTAGCCAAATTTGAAAATTGATCACAGGTTGTTGATCTGACGAGTTTCAATCATGACTGGTCCCATGGATTGATTTTCTGATGATAAGCATCAGTCGAGTTGTGCATTCATAGAACTTGACCGAATGAGTTAATGACAAAATGTAATTTTGGATAATTGATTGAGTTTCCTAGGACAAACTTGAATGATAGTTTGAAAATTGGGTTTGTCTTTTAGCCGATCGGTCGAGTTACCGTTATTGAAACTCGACCGAATGCACTATATTTTTTTTTGGTCGGTAAAATACTCTATTGCTAAAAAAGATGGTGCCAAAACTTTGGGTACAAAAGAACTTGTGCCCCCATTACAACCTGGATGAAAGAACATCCAAAGGACCAAGAAGAAACAAAGCTAAAATTTAGACTAAGCTACTTATAGTAGCCATCAATCTAGATAAAAGAGGAAAAAGACCAACCATGCTAAATCAAAAAATAGAAGATAACCGAAGAGACAAATCAAAGCTACACAGGCTGACACTGGCATTTGACTCAACCTCTGAAAGTGTGATGACATGCGCAGTCGACAAGTAGCATCAGCAATCTAGGTATCGCAAGAGCAGCATAGCTAGAATCAGATCACTAACTGTCATTCAGACCCTAGAGCATCCAGCAGAAAAAAGAAATCACCAAAGGGACCTTCAAAACTGGATCCATTAGATCATATTGCCTCAGCTAACCAATCATTCACACACTAGCATTATCCCCATTCTCTAAAATTGTGTGGAATAACCAGCCCACAGGAAGCAAATAGAGTCCTTTGAATCCAACATCTAGAGCCCAAGAGGTCAAACCATTATGCATACCATAGACCAATCAACAAGATGCGAAGAAAGGAAGTAGATGAAATCAACCCCCTTCCCTTCTCTTCCTTGCTTCTTCTTTTTTCCGAATCCCTATTTGCACAGTGGCATTTCATCGAACACGTTGAGAGTGTTCCTTCACACAACAGCATGGGACAACAAGTAGCCGCCTGGACAGTGCCACATCTCTACTGTGTCGAAGTCTGAAACCCAGGGCAGGGGACAGGACCCGAGCGCAACAACTGGAGAAGGGGGACGACATCAGGACGGACATGGAGGAGCACTCGAGTCCCATCTTGAGGTGAGCCACCCTTCCGCGTCATGGTCGAGGGAGAGACCCTACGGCAGGACGATGCATGAGGAAGTCCAGACATCCGTCGAGGAGCCCATCTCCCCCTTGGACACCTAAGCAGAACCAGATGCAGGCGGCGACACGGCGAGCCACCGTTCCGTCGTGGTCGAGGGAGAGACCCTACGGTAGGAAGACACAAGAAAGAGTCCAGACATCCGTCGAGGATCCCACCTCCACCATCGACACCTAAGCAGAACCAGATGCAGGCGGCCCCACCATGAACTCGGGTAACCAGTTCATACCTTGGGGGGGGGAAGGTGGCACAGGGGCCAGGGTCGAGGAGCAGCAAACGTGAGAGACGACAGGGGAAGTGTAACATCCCTGACCTGGGTTATGAGGTAACCCTATTTGTTTTGGCTAATAAAGTTGCTTATAACTTTAATATAATCATCTAAGGTGCTTGTTATCATGTGACACACTTATGTTTCAATTTTGGTCCCGATTGAATGTTGTTTGAGCAATTTTCCTTTGTTTTGGACCAAAGTGAAATTTACCAAAATAAGAGGCTATAATGAAAAATGTCACATGTTGAACATGACTCATGTGTTTTAGCATCATTATAGAGAGAATGATGCAAGGTGGTGTCTTGTGGAAAGCCTAAATTCCAAGTTTGAACTTGTTTGAACAATGTTGGTACCTTGTGCACCAATTTTGGTACAAATTGTAATTTACCCAAAATGTGGGGTTGATATGCAAATTACAACCTCTAGAGTGTTCCTACTTCCTCTATGTATCATTTATAGGAAAGATAATGAATGAGACACCATATTTGGATCAATTATGAATGATGATGCTCTTGGTGATGATATGACCAAGAAAAAGGGTTGAATTTGGAAGCTTAACTTGAGTTGTATCAAGTTGAAAAGCTTATATATGAGTGCCTATCGGCCATGGAGCCCAAGGAGGTGTCTCATATCGTCTTGTGAGCTCTTGGAAAAGGCCATATCATGCAAAGCACCTCAAGGAGGTGAGGTGTGACGGCCAACAAGTTTCCTTAGAAAAAGTGTATCGGCTTGATATAAAATAGTGATTAAACCTAGATGACTTATCCAAATGGATAAGCAATGGACGAATTTTCATCTCTAGATGATCCTCAACTATTTTTCAAGACAAGATAAATGATGATGCATGCATGGACACGTGTCACCCATGCATGACACGTGGCACCTACTAGCTCAAAATGTTGACACCTCATTTTTGCCTTTCTTCATGATCAACAAGTATATATACCCCTAGTTTCACCCCTTGGTGCAATTTTGCGACCCTTACCACCCTCCTAACTTGTGGTATCGTGCATTGGGCTCTTGTATCATGCAGGAAAGCAAGGGTATCGTGCATAGGCCCTTGGATATTGCCCATAGTAAAAGCATATCGGCCAAGTAGGTGAAATTGGCCATATAAGGTGATATCGGCCGATAGGGTGAAGAGTTGAGTGCCATATCGTGCAAGTGAGTGCCATATCGTGCAAGTGAGTGTCATATCGTGCAAGATGGTTGACATATCTTGAAAGGGCACAAGGGTATCGTGCATAGGCCTTGGGTATCAGCCATAGCAAGTGTATCGACCACACCATGTTGATATTGTCCATAGCAAGTTGATATCGGCCAATTGAAGTGATTTTGGCCACAAGTGAGGGGGTATCAGCCACAAGCAAGGTTGTGTCGGCCAAGAGGAAGTCCATATCGCCCAAGAGTGGTGGGGTGTCGGCCAAGGAGCTAAGGAACTCAAAACCTAACCCTAAGGTGAGGCAATGATCATCTTCAACATTGGATTGAAGACTGAATTTAGGGTTTTGATGTTCCTTTCTTTTCTTCCTCACCAATTGCTTATCCATGGTGATTCTTTGCACATAGAGGAGTTTTCAAGTCCATCTTCAACCTTAGGAATGTGGTGATTTGGAGCTTGGAGCTTTGAAGTCGTTCTTAAGGTGGGTTATATAACTTGAACTCAACCATGTTATTATTCTTCACCTGAATTTCTATAATTAGTGAAATACTTTTAATTCCGAAATTTCCTGAAATAGTTGATGAGATTATGAGTTCTAGTAGTTTCTTAGACCTGTTGACATGAACTATAACAGTTATAACTAAGGTATATAGCTTGAAGATGGTGGTATCACTTTATAAAAGTGATATCGGGTGCAAGCACACAAGAAAGTACCTTTAACCCGATATGATGATGCACCTACTTCACTTGAAATTATGGATATGAATGAATACATTGTTGCACGATATGGGGGTGTAGTATACACCTATTGCACGATAGGGTGTGAAGTATAGACTTCATGCACGATACAAGGTCAATTGTATGCTTGTAAGTTGATGTGAAACCCTAATTTGGGTAACCCGATATGAGTAAAGAATAGCAAATGCTATTGAACGATATGGTAGCCCATTACACAACCCTAGTTGATGTCTAGCCCGACATGGTGATGGATTTATACCTCATGCACGACATGGGTAACACATATAAATAACTCTAGCCCGATATGAATGGTATGTATATACTTCTAGCCCGATATGGTGGTGCTTATACACCTACAACCCGATATGGTGAACATATGCACACCTTTAACCTAAGACACCTTGTAGAGGTGAGGGAAAGATACTCTTCGGAGTGATTATTGAAACCAAGTAATGGTGTGGCTAATACCTTGATAGGTAAAACACCTAGAGTGGTTGATAATGGAGAACCTTATATCAATAATGTCTCAACTTGAGATGAGTCCATATCAATTGATGATGGTTGGACAATTCAAATGTATGACTTATGATCAATACACTATAGAATGAATGTGATGGGCTAGTGCATAAAGTATTAGGATGGGAAATACCCTAAAACAAGATAAGTTTATGAATTTAAGTTTAATACACTTTGATAAGTGTGGGCTAACATACCTTGAGAAAGGGTTAAGCCAAGCTAATAAAATATGATGTAATCATACCCTGGTAAGGATGAGAGACAAACTCATACCTTGTTTTGATGATTCATTTAATGATAAATAATGAGAGGTGACAAGATGTTTAATGGCCTTGTGAGCCATGTGAATAGTTGTTGCCTAGTGAGAGGTGACAAGATGTTTAATGTCCTTGTGAGCCATGGGAATAGTTGTTGCCTAGTGAGAGGTGACAAGATGTTTAATGGGCCTTGTGAGTCATGTGATTAGTTGTTTCCTAATGAGTGGTGACAAGATATTGATCTAAAGATTGATGTAGGAATTGGTAATGTATAAAATAAACCAAGTAAATGGGAACCCTGTAACATAATAATAATAATAAATGGTTACAAAGATAATAATGGAATCTTGGTCATACATGCATTATAGTCATAGCCAAAATAGGGGCTATGGTGCCTTGAATAAGTTAAAATGAGACATGAGGAATACTTGTATTATATATAGAATGTAAATTGATATGATGGCTTGCCCTAAGGTATAATGCCTAGTAAAAGGATCTGATAACCAATGATGAATTTAAGGGATTGATACCCCATAACGAATGTGTAATCAGGAGTGGTTAGAGTCCACTGCCTGGCTATGTAATCAGGATTGGTTGCAGACCAATACCTGGAAGAGGCATGAAGCCTATAATCACAGGATTGGTAATAACCCAATGCCTGGAATAATGTCACAGGATTGACATAGATCAATACCTGGAATGCACATGATTGGTAATAACCCAATACCTGGAATAATTGCATAGGATTGGTAATAACCCAATGCCTGGAATAATATCATAGGATTGACATAGATCAATACTTGGAATGCACAGGATTGGTCATAACCCAATACCTGGAATAATATCACAGGATTGACAAAGTTCAATACCTCGAATGCACATGATTGGTAATAACCCAATGCCTGGAATAATATCACAGGATTGACATAGATCAATACCTGGAATGAACATGATTGGTAATAACCCAATGCCTGGAATAATATCACAGGATTGACATAGATTAATACCTGGAATGCACAGGATTGGTAATAACCCAATTCCTGGAATAATATCACAGGATTGACATAGATCAATACATGGAATGCACAGGATTGGTCATAACCCAATACCTGGAATAATATCACAGGATTGACAAAGTTTAATACTTGGAATGCACAGGATTGGTCATAACCCAATACCTGGAATAATTGCACAGGATTGGTCATAACCCAATACCTAAAATAATTGTCACATGATTGACATAGTTCAATACCTGGAATAGTTGCACAGGATTGATATAGTTCAATACCTAGAATAGTTGCACAGGATTGGCATAGTCCAATGCCTAGACAGAATATGATGATGTATACTCACATGACTGATACAATTCAATATTTGGTTAGCAGATTGGCTGAGGCCAACAGATAGAAATGAGAATGATTCATGGATGACATACCATGATAATAAGCATCAAAGGATAAGCTTGAGATAGTATGATGGGTAAATGATATACATGTTCTCCATATTCCTTATAAAGTGAATAGATGAATTATTCCTCTATCATAGACAACTGCAATGTTTTAAAATATGAGAATGTTCTAAACTGCTTATCCTATGCTCAGTTTAATACTATTTAACTGTGATAATAATATGGTCGACAGAGAGTTATATCTCTCGCTGGGACAATTACAATTGTCTCACCCCTGTGGGATCCAAATTTTTAGGTGGATGTGCATGAGGAGGTGAAGACCTTTCTTTAGAAAAAGAACAACAGCAGCAGGGACAGTAGTGACCGCTCAGGTTGAGTGTACTGTCTATCATGTCTTGTAGATAGAAGTCCTATGTGTCGTCTCTGTACTCTCAGGTCCTTGGTGTTGGTTCATTATGGTTTCATGAACGATCTGAGGTTTTGGCTTGAATGCCTCGAGATTTTATGTTGCTCCAGTATGTGTTTTGATAGAGCAACTATTATATGTTGTCCTCGAGATGAGATGAAACAATGTTATACTATGTAAATCATGATACGTTTGAGTTTTGGATCCTTCTAGTAAAAGTTTTCTATACAAGGATCTCCTTGCAAAATGGTTTTAAATTTTAGTGATTTTTTTAATCCGTTGTTTATGTTTATTCCACTTAATTAGTAACGATTTGTTTGTCAGTTTGGCGACGTCGTTACAAGTTTGGTATCAGAGCTTAAGGTTCGCTGAGTCTACAGAGACATAGGACTAAGGTGTTGAGTCTGTGTTAGTGTCCTCCAGTATACCCTATGGTAACTTCTGCTTGTACAGAAGAAAGGGTGAAGTTTATAAATGACTGGGGAACATGAGGAATACATTGTTGAGGGCAATGTTGTTTCACTAGGAAAGGGTGCAAGGGATCAGGCAAGGGAAGAATGAATGCCTGACAATTCTGATCATGACATGACCAGGATAGAGAATCCTATGTTTATGCTCTTATTGGGTAGGCTAGGACAACAGTGATACATATAGTAGACTGGATACTAGCATTACAACCTAGGTTACCAGTCCTCAATATGGAAACTTTGGGCTTTTGAAAGGGGTCTTGAATGACATAGTCATGTTGAAATAGTGGAAAATGTGGAAAAGATTAACATATGGAGAGAATGTAGACTCTGCCATAAGTTTAGACAGATAGTACACCTGTGATGGTAATTCCCAAGATGGGGAAATAAGTTGAGAAATAAGGGAAGGTCTCTACAATTCTAGAGACATGTGCCTAGTTGTTCTAAAAAGACAAAGTTTTTAATGCCATCAGTGCAATAAATGCCTAGTATACCAGGGCAAGAGCCACTAAGTAAAGGAAAAGGTCCTAACAGTCCACCTGTAAGAACCCATGGATTAGTCTCTACATCGGTAATGAGACCGATAAGACTATGGTATGAGGATAAGACATGTACAAGTTAAGCATACTAAACCCTTTTATTTAAAAAGAAGGGAGTAAATGACCCAACAACCGAGGTAGACTCAGCATGGCTTATGAAAGTTACAACCTAATAGTATATAAAGGCAAAAGAAACAACATGAAACAACTAGACTCTATGTTTGAGTCAACCAAAAGTGGTGAATGACTGTGAGGGATGGCAGTCAGATAGAGCTTTCTCATTCTGATATGTCTTCTCTTGATTTTATCTAATAGGACCCCTAGTTGATATAAAATAGTGATTAAACCTAGATGACTTATCCAAATGGATAAGCAATGGACGAATTTTCATCTCTAGATGATCCTCAACTATTTTTCAAGACAAGATAAATGATGATGCATGCATGGACACGTGTCACCCATGCATGACACGTGGCACCTACTAGCTCAAAATGTTGACACCTCATTTTTGCCTTTCTTCATGATCAACAAGTATATATACCCCTAGTTTCACCCCTTGGTGCAATTTTGCGACCCTTAACACCCTCCTAACTTGTGGTATCGTGCATTGGGCTCTTGTATCATGCAGGAAAGCAAGGGTATCGTGCATAGGCCCTTGGATATTGCCCATAGTAAAAGCATATCGGCCAAGTAGGTGAAATTGGCCATATAAGGTGATATCGGCCAATAGGGTGAAGAGTTGAGTGCCATATCGTGCAAGTGAGTGCCATATCGTGCAAGTGAGTGTCATATCGTGAAATATGGTTGACATATATTGAAAGGGCACAAGGGTATCGTGCATAGGCCTTGGGTATCATCCATAGCAAGTGTATCGGCCACACCATGTTGATATTGTCCATATCAAGTTGATATCGGCCAATTGAAGTGATTTTGGCCACAAGTGAGGGGGTATCAGCCACAAGCAAGGTTGTGTCGGCCAAGAGGAAGTCCATATCACCCAAGAGTGGTGGGGTGTCGGCCAAGGAGCTAAGGAACTCAAAACCTAACCCTAAGGTGAGGCAATGATCATCTTCAACATTGGATTGAAGACTGAATTTAGGGTTTTGATCTTCCTTTCTTTTCTTCCTCACCAATTGCTTATCCATGGTGATTCTTTGCACATAGAGGAGTTTTCAAGTCCATCTTCAACCTTAGGAATGTGGTGATTTGGAGCTTGGAGCTTTGAAGTCGTTCTTAATGTGGGTTATATAACTTGAACTCAACCATGTTATTATTCTTCACCTGAATTTCTATAATTAGTGAAATACTTTTAATTCAAAAATTTCCTGAAATAGTTGATGAGATTATGAGTTCTAGTAGTTTCTTAGACCTGTTTACATGAACTATAATAGTTATAACTAAGGTCTAGATCTTGAAGATGGTGGTATCACTTTATAAAAGTGATATCGCGTGGAATCACACAAGAAAGTACCTTTAACCCAATATGATGATGCACCTACTTCACTTGAACGATATGGATATGAATGAATACATTGTTGCACGATATGGGGGTGTAGTATACACCTATTTCACGATAGGGAGTCAAGTATAGACTCCGTGCATGATACAAGGTCAATTGTATGCTTGTAAGTTGATGTGAAACCCTAATTTGGGTAACCCGATATGAGTAAAGAATAGCAAATGCTATTGAACGATATGGTAGCCCATTACACAACCCTAGTTGATGTCTAGCCCGACATGGTGATATATTTATACCTCATGCACGACATGGGTAACACATATAAACAACTCTAGCCCTATATGAATGGTATGTATATACTTCTATCCCGGTATGGTGGTGCTTATACACCTACAACCCGATATGGTGAACATATGCACACCTTTAACCCAAGACACCTTGTATAGGTGAGGGTAAGATACTCTTAGAAGTGATGAGTGAAACAACAAGTAATGGTGTGGATAATACCTTTATAGGTAAAACACCTAGAGTGGTTGATAATGGAGAACCTTATATCAATAATGTCTCAACTTGAGATGAGTCCATATCAATTGATGATGGTTGGACAATTCAAATGTATGACTTATGATCAATACACTACAGAATGAATGTGATGGGCTAGTGCATAAAGTATTAGGATGGGAAATACCCTAATACAAGATAAGTTGATGAATTTAAGTAAGTTAAAAGTGATGAGGGAAGTGATACATCAAGACATGATAGATATCACATCCAACATTTCAAGGTTGATGTACCTTGATGCACCTTAAATCCAATATACTTGGATGAGTAACACATGAAGTGTGTTATGTCAATTGTTACATTGAGATGTAATAAGTTTAATACACTTTGATAAGTGTGGGCTAACATACCTTGAGAAAGGGTTAAGCCAAGTTAATAAAATACGATGTAATCATACCCTGGTAAGGATGAGAGACAAACTCATACCTTGTTTTGATGATTCATTTAATGATAAATGATGAGAGGTGACAAGATATTTAATGGCCTTGTGAGCCATGTGAATAGTTGATGCCTAGTGAGACGTGACAAGATGTTTAATGGCCTTGTGAGCCATGGAAATAGTTGTTGCCTAGTGAGAGGTGAAAAGATGTTTAATGGGCCTTGTGAGTCATGTGATTAGTTGTTTCCTAATGAGAGGTGACAAGATATTGATCTAAAGATTGATGTAAGAATTGGTAATGTTTAAAATAAACCAAGTTAATGGGAACCCTGTAACATAATAATAATAATAAATGGTTACAAAGATAATAATGGAATCTTGGTCATACATGCATTATAGTCATAGCCAAAATAGGGGCTATGGTGCCTTGAATGAGTCAAAATGAGACATGAGGAATACTTGTATTATATAAAGAATGTAAATTGATATGATGGCTTGACCTAGGGTATAATGCCTAGTAAAAGGATGTGATAACCAATGATGAATTTAAGGGATTGATACCCCATAAGGAATGTGTAATCAGGAGTGGTTAGAGTCCACTACCTGGCAGTGTAATCAGGATTGGTTGTGGACCAATACCTGGAAGAGGCATGAAGCCTATAATCGCATGATTGGTAATAACCCAATGCCTGGAATAATGTTACATGATTGACATAGATGAATACTTGGAATGCACAGGATTGGTAATAACCCAATACCTGGAATAATTGCATAGGATTGGTAATAACCCAATGCCTGGAATAATATCACAGGATTGACATAGATCAATACCTGGAATGCACAGGATTGGTCATAACCCAATACCTGGAATAATATCACAGGATTGACAAAGTTCAATACCTGGAATGCACATGATTGGTAATAACCCAATGCCTGGAATAATATCACAGGATTGACATAGATCAATAGCTGGAATGCACAGGATTGGTAATAACCCAATGCCTGGAATAATATCACATGATTGACATAGATCAATACCTGGAATGCACATGATTGGTAATAACCCAATGCCTGGAATAATATCACATGATTGACATAGATCAATACCTGGAATGCACAAGATTAGTCATAACCCAATACCTGGAATAATATCACAGGATTGACAAAGTTAAATACTTGGAATGCACATGATTGGTCATAACCCAATACCTGGAATAATTGCATAGGATTGGTCATAACCCAATACTTGGAATAATTGCATAGGATTGGTCATAACCCAATACCTGGAATAATTGTCACAAGATTGACATAGTTCAATACCTGGAATAGTTGCACAAGATTGATATAGTTCAATACCTGGAATAGTTGCACATGATTGGCATAGTCCAATGCCTGGACAGAATATGATGATGTATATTCACATGACTGATACAATTCAATATTTGGTTTGTAGATTGGATGAGGCCAACAGATAGAAATGAGAATGATTCATGGATGACATACCATGATAATAAGCATCACAAGATAAGCTTGAGATAGTATGATGGGTAAATGATATACGTGTTCTCCATATTCCTTATAAAGTGAATAGATGAATTACTTCTCTATCATAGACAGCTGCAATGCTTTAAAATATGAGAATGTTCTAAACTGCTTATCCTATGCTCAGTTTAATACTATTTAACTGTGATAATAATATGGTCGGTGGAGAGTTATATCTCTCGCTGGGACAATTACAATTGTCTCACCCCCGTGGGATCCAAATTTTTAGGTGGATGTGCTTGAGGAGGTGAAGACCTTTCTTCAGAAAAAGAACAATAGGAGCAGGGACAGTAGTGACCGCTCAGGTTGAGTGTACTGTCTATCATGTCTTGTAGATAGAAGTCCTATGTGTCGTCTCTGTACTCTCAGGTCCTTGGTGTTGGTTCATTATGGTTTCATGAACGATATGAGGTTTTGGTTTGAATGCCTCGAGATTTTTTGTTGCTCGAGTACGTGTTTTGATAGAGCAACTGTTATATGTTGTCCTCGAGATGAGATGAAACAATGTTATACAATGTAAATCATGATACGTATGAGTTTTGGATCCTTCAGTAACAGTTTTCTGTTCAAGGATCTCCTTACAAAATGGTTTTAAATTTTAGTGATTTTTTTAATCTGTTGTTTATGTTTATTCCAATTAATTAGTAACGATTTGTTTGTCAGTTTGGCGACTGTCGTTATAGTAAGGCTCTTCTCCACTCATCACACTTGAACAAGATGGAGTCGATTAAATCGAAGGTGCCGACCTCGTCAAGCCGCGGCTCACGCAGCGCAACCCATCCCGCATCCTCCAGAACCGAGAGGGGCACCCGTCGGGGCAACTAGACTGCAGCTCGATGCCTATTTCTCTAAGAGTAGATCAACGCTTCAGTCGTCGAGGTAGATGGAAGGTAGGGGGAGGGCGCGCTTGAGATGACACCCCCTCCCCCCAGTACCGCCTCCGAGGTAGAGAGAAGCGAGCGCAACCCTAGAGAGAGAAGCTGCAACACCCGTGTGTCATCTCCACCCCCAACCGAATGCACTATATTAAAAATACAAAGAAAGTGATTATCACCATTGGTGACTTGTTTGGACGAAAATAGATCTATTTCCTTGAGAAAAAATGGCTATATTTTGGCCCTAAGTGTTCCCCAACTCAAGGGAGCACCCTCATCTATAAATAGGACCCTTTAGAGTTCATTCCAAGTTTGCTCATTCATTACATTAAAGGTCCTTGCTATAGTTGAGTGTGCTACTGCTCCTTAAGCCCCTTTCTCTCTCTAGTTTACAC
Organism: Alisma plantago-aquatica; assembly: GCA_963693085.1. Classification (NCBI taxonomy): domain Eukaryota; kingdom Viridiplantae; phylum Streptophyta; class Magnoliopsida; order Alismatales; family Alismataceae; genus Alisma; species Alisma plantago-aquatica. The sequence continues at coordinate 819,772,575 of OY856411.1, read as the reverse complement.
ATCATTTCATGATTTGTGAGTGAGTTAGGATTATTATAAGAGAGATCCACCTTTTTGCATGTAAAGCTGTCAATCTTCCACCACTTCCCTATCCCCTTCTCCCATGAAGAAAAGATGAAGAAAGCTCCATCAAGTGAAGAAAGAGCTATAGCTGGTCCTCTTCAAGGGTGTTGAAGAGGTGGTGAACTTATCCAAGTGAAGGAGAAGGCAAAGGCTGAAAATCCAAGAGGAGAAGCAAAGTCCTTCAAGGCAGAAGACTTGAGCTTGAGTGGGTAAGACCTTGGTGAAGGCTGAAGACTCAAGCTAAGTGGGTAAATTCCTTGTTAAGGTGGAGATCTCCTTGTATTTGGATGGGTAAGTCCTTTGGTGGTTTATTGCTGTAAATATCTGTGGTGATATAATAGAGAAAAGCACTTGCAAAGTCCTAGAGGCTGACCTCTCTAGGTAGTGGACTGACTCACTTCTAGTTTGAGGTGCAAAACCACTCTACATCGCTTTGTCAAGTGCTTGCTATCAATCTCTCTCATACTTTCTATGCTTGTTTATATAAGACTTCAAATTACCATTAAACTATTGCTTAAATTTGGTATAATTTGAAGGTCTAATATGTTTTGTGAGAATTTGTGTAGCTTTTTTCACCCCCCTCCCTCTACAGCCCTTAGATCCAACAAGTGGTATCAGAGCCAAGGATCTTCTCCAACAATCTCCCACGAGACACGAAGATGGGCGACAACCTACTTGGTTCACTCATCATAGAGGGAGGTTTCTCCATGCGTCCCTCGGTCTTTGACGACACCAACTTCCTCTATTGGAAGAGGCGGATGTAATTCTACATTCAAGTGATGAACTTTGATATGTGGAAGGTGATAGGCACACCTTACAAGAGCCAACTGGAGTTGTTGCTACATGGAGTGAAGTTGCTCGTAAGGAGGCTCAACTCAATTCAAAGGCCATTAGCATCCTCTATGCATCCCTCACCCCCACGGAGTTCAACCAGATCTTATCATGGGATACCATCTATGAGATTTGGGACAAGTTGTGCATCACATATGAAGGCACAAAGTAAGTCCAAGAAGCAAAGATCTACATGTCGAATAGCTTCCTAGAGAACTTCAAGATGGGAAAGAAAGAAGGCATTGTGGAGATCTATTCAAGGCTCAATGTCATCATCAACATGCAAGATTCATTGGGCAACACTTTGGATAGAGGCATCATCAACTCAAAGATCTTGAGAACTCTTCCAAAGAGATGGGAGTCAGAGGTCACCTCCGTTGAAGAAGTGAGGAGTCTTGGTGACATCCTAACAAAAGAATCATTGGAAATCTTCAAGCCCATGAGCCTAGACTTGACAAGCAAAAGAAGCAAAGCAAGAAGAGAAGGAAGCTGAGAAGATTAAAGATAGTGCTTTCAAAGAATAAGTGGAGGTTGTCATCCTTCAACAACAACTTGCTTGCCAGACTTCTCCATCCTCCTCTAGTGAAGATTAAGGCCCTAGTGAGCATGAAGCTAACTACATAAAGGGAAAGCACTTCAAGGAAAAGCAAGCTTCCTCATCCTCTACTCTGAGACGCTACAAGTGTGGTCAAAAGGGGCACTACAAGAGTGAATGTCCAAAGTCAAGAAAGGCACACCACAAGAGTATCTCAAGGAAATAAGAGGATTACAAGAAGGAAAGCAAGAATAAGAGGAAGGAGAAGAAGGATAAGAGACATAAGAATGCAACTCAAGTATCTTGGAAAGCTTCATCTTCAAGCAACTCTAGCTCCAAAGAAGATGGAGAGTGCTACCTTGCTCTCATGGCCTATAAAAGTGAAGACATTAGTGAGGTAAGTGAGGTAATCTTGCATGAATTGTCTAAAGAAGCTATTATTTACATGCTTATTACTACCCGTTCTTCTTTTGCAAAATGTAAATCTAAAAGAAAATGGTTAGGAAAAATTATTGATGATCTTTATGCTAAGCTTGAGATTTTGGAATTGAATGAGAAAACCAATCTTGAGAGTATTGATAATTTGCAAGGGAAATACCTTGATCTTGAACTCTACTACAATGGGGTTGAAGTTGAGAATGGTATCTACCTTAAGAACATTGAAAATATTAAGGAAGAGAACCAAAATTGCCTAAAAGAACTTGAATTGCTTAAAACTAAAAATGCTGAATTTAAGTTGCTTATTGATGCTCATAGAGAAGAGAGAGATGTCCATCTCAAAAATATTCAAATGCTAAAATCAAAAAATGCTAGGTTGCATAGTCAAGTAAATGATCTATCTTCTAGACCTTTGTTGCCTAGTATTAATGTTGCTTCTATCTCTCTTAAAAAGGATTCATATTTTACTAAAGCTTTATGTCTTGAGGATGATCTTGTGCATGCTAGGGATGACATATCTAGTTTATCTTGTACTATTATTTATTTGACTGATGATAACCATAGATTGAGAGAATCCCTATAGAAATTCTTCAAAGGGAAGAACTCCCTAAATGAAATCCTTGACCATTCTACTAAACAAAGTGGTACTAGTGGTTTGGGATTTGTTGGAGGATCCTCAAAGGGCAAAAGTAAGGCCAAAGGTAAGAAAAAGAAAAAGGAGATCTCTTTCTTTGTAGGAGAATCTTTGGGCACTAAGAATCCTATAGTTTGTTCTTATTGCAAATGTGATGATCATTATTCCACTTATTGTCCTTACAAGCCTAAGGGGACAAACCCAAAGATGAAATGGGTACCCAATCTAACTCCGGATCCCAAAGTTTGAGTTGGGAACTGACATTCTCATTTCTTGTAGGAAAAAGATAGATGGATTGTTGATAGTGGCTGCACAAAACACATGACCAGTGACATAAGCCATTTTAATAATTTCACAAAGAAGAAAGGAGGATCCATCACCTTTGGGGACAACAAGAAAGGTAAAGTCAAAGGTGAGGGTGATGTAGGTGAATCCTTATGCATCAAGAATGTTCTTTTTTAGGATGGCTTATATCACAATTTAATAAGTGTTTGTCAAATTTGTGATAATGGTTACCTTGTGCTATTTACTTCTCTTGAATGTTTGATTCTAGACTCCCTCACATACCAAGTTATATATATGGGAACTATAAGTGGTAATCTTTATGTAATTGTTCTTAATTCTATTAAGCATGTGGTTGGTAGATTCCTTGTATCCAACTCGAATGATATTTCTCTTTGGCACCACTGGCTTGGTCATTTAATATGCATCAATTAAAGAAGTTGAGCAAAAAGGACTTAGTCAACAGACTTCCTAAATTGGATTTTGAAAAGGATGAAGAATGCCAACCTTGTACATAAGGAAAGCAAATATAGTCCTCCTTCAAATTCAAAGGAATCCTTAGCACTGAGAGAGCTCTTTAGCTTCTTCATATTAATCTATTTGGACCAATGAGAACGCAATCACTTTATGGTTCCAAGTATTGCCTCATTATTGTCAATTATTTCTATAGATATATGTGGACCTTATTTCTCATTTCAAAGAGTGATATTATTGATGTTTTCTCTAGTTTTTGCAAATGAGTTGAGAATGAAGATTCTTGCCGAATTGTTTCCATCCGTAGTGATCATGGGGGAGAATTTGAAAATGAGCTTTTTGAGCATTTTTGTCAAGAACGGGGTTATGCACACAACTTCTCTTCTCCTCAAACACCTCAATAAAATGGGGTTGCAGAGAGGAAGAATAGATCTTTATAGGAGATGGCTAGGACCATGCTTCTTGAGTATGATACTCCTAAGAAGTTTTGGGCTAAAGCTGTCAGTACCTCTTATTTTATGCAAAACCGTGTTTTCACTCATCCTTCACTTAACAAAACCCCCTATGAGCTATGGTGTGGTAGGAAGCCTTATATTTAGTATTTCCATATTTTTGGATGTCCTTGTTTTGTTTTGAATACAAAAGATTCTCTTGACAAGTTTGATCTCAAATCTTACAAGGTTTTCTTTCTTGGCTATAGCACTACTAGAAAGGCATATAGAGTTTATAATGTTGATCTTGCTAAGGTAGAATAATATATTAATATAAAGTTTATTGAGACTAAACCCTCTATTCCCAAAGATATTGTTTCAAATGATGATGTTGCAGATGAAGTAATTCCTATCCTTAAAGAACTCAACATCTCCCAAAAGGGAAAAGAGGTGTCTACTCAAGAAAAAGACAAATGTGATGAAAAGAAGGATCCAACTCCCCGGTTCGCAAAGAATCATCCTAAGGAGATGATTTTAGGTGACCCATTTGAGAGAGTGAAGACGTGGGCTGCATTCAACAAAGAACAAGCCCACAATACCTCCATCTCACAACTAGAGCCTAAAGATATCAAGGAATCTCTTGATGGATAAAGAACGGATCCTAGATATACAAGAGGAGCTAGAATAATTTGAGAAGAACAAATTTTGGACCCTTGTGCCAAGACCAAGTGATAGAAAGATCAATCACACCAAATGGGTCTACCACAACAAGCTAGATGAAAGCGGCAAAGTGGTAAGGAACAAAGAAAGGTTAGTGGCTCAAGGCTACAATTAATAGGAAGGTATTGACTTTGATGAAACATATGCACCTATACCTAGACTTGAGTCCATTAGTATGTTGCTTACTTTTGTTAGTCATAAAATTTTCTTTTGTATCAAATGGATGTTAAAAGTGTGTTTTTGAATGGTACTATTGAGGAGGAAGTGTATGTTGCACAACCTCCGAAATTTGAACATGATAGGCTACCTAACCATGTTTATTTGTTACAAAAAGCTTTATATGGACTCAAACAAGCACCAAGGGCTTGGTATGAGAAATTAAAGAACTTTTTGTTAAATCATGGTTATATCATGGGAAAAGTGGATTCTACCTTGTTTCTAAAACACACTTCTAACAATTTTCTTATCATTCAAATACATGTTGATGATATCATTTTTGGCAGAACTAACCTTGATCTTTGCAAAGAATTTAGTGATCTTATTGTAAGTGAAAAAACACTAGAGGGGGGGTGAATAGAGTTTTAAAACAATTTTAACAATTATTGAACTCAAATAACCAACCACAAAATATTGGACAAGGGGACAAGGATTTAGAGTGGTTCCAACTTTAGCAAATACTAAAGTTGTCAGTCCACTACCCGATTGCTTACCCAACCAGGATTTGGAAAGAATTTAATTTTATTACCTCGCAAGGACTTTACATAAAATTACAATTCTCTCCCTAAACCCTTCAAGCAGCCTTCACCTAGAAGTAATCGCACCAACCTTGAAGCAGCCTTCACCTAGAAGTAATTGCACCAACCTTGAAGCAGCCTTCCTCCTGAAGTAGCTTCCCGTTGCAATAGCCTTCTTGAAGTAGCTTCCCGTTGCGATAGCCTTCTTGAAGTAGCTTGAAGTCCACCTTCTCCTCCAAGAAGAGCCTTCTCCAATCCACAGCCTCCAACCCTAGGAGTATCAAGGAGAATACAAAGAATAAAAGGAACAAGAAGGAAAACAGAAATTACAACTTATCCTTTTAAGCACAAGGCTTGATTTGCCTATATCAAGCGTATTGATCTCCTAACCAATGAGTGTAGAAGTGTAAGTGCTGTGGAAAGGAGATGCTAGCCTATAGGACACGAAAATGGAGCAATGGGAATGAATAGCCAATGTTGGAATTGCTCTATTGCTCAAAACAGATTGCCAATGAGTATTCAAGCTCAAGTATAGCACAAGTGTAGCTTAGATGTATTTAGGTGTCCTAAGGCATGTCCTATTTATAGGAATGACCTACAAATGCTTAAGGATGTTCTAAACACTTTCTAGGGGGTTCTAAGTGCTTAACTAGCCGTTAGGTATAAGTTAGGTGCATTAGTAACGGCTAGTTGCTTTATTCTGCAGTTGCTGTCAGAGTCCATCTCGGTCGACAAATTGTCGACCGAGACACCTACTCGGTCGAAGTTTTGTCGACCGACAGGCACTCTGGATCAAGTGTTAGCAACGTTCATGTCCAACTGCCAACTACTTGCTCAGCTGTGTCTAACGGCTACTTGGGTCATTCTCGGTCGAGAAGTTTGTCGACCGAGAGTGTCTCGGTCGAGGAGTTTGTCGACCGAGATTGACCCTATTTCAATCTTTCACTTAAGGCACTAAGTGTGTGTATGAGTGTGCATATGTGACACTATTGAAGGGGATGACCTAACTAAGTGTGGTGTTTAGCTAGGGAAGATCTAACGCTTGATTTACATGAAGTCTAAGTACTTGTACATTATATATTTGTACAAGTTTACAATTGATTACATTTCATGACTTTTACAATCATTCAAGCATATAGATTCCATAGAGCTTTGTCATCCACCTTATTCCTGCAACACTCAATTAGCACGTTAGATCAACAAGAATGAAATGTTCGTCATCATCGAAACAAAGGGATTTATCATAATGTCCAATTTATCCAACAATCTCCCCCTTTTGAAGATGACAAACATTTCCTAAATATGAAATAAGGAAATATAAAGCATGTGAGTTTCATACCTGAAAATTACCTTTTGTAGCCATTCTTGTTTTGCAAGTGAGTGCTGGCCAAGATGTTATGAAACTCATTTATATTTTTGATTTTATATTCTTTCTCCCCCTTTGTCATTTCAAAAAGATATCCAAGTTGAATATTTTATATTTCTTCTCCTCCTTAATTTTATATTATGCTCCCCCTTAGATAGATATTCTATTAAGAACATGGATTTAATATCATTTTTGTCTAATTTAGCCACAATTTGTTTCTCAATCATTTACAAAGGATGTTAAGTCTTGAAATGATATGAGATTCCCTTAAGCTTATATATTGATTTCTCATCTATCAAGGGATGTTAAGCCCTAAAAGTCAAATGAGAATCCTTTAATAAAAATGTCTCCATCCAAATGCAAGGGATGTTAATCCCGATTTGTTTAGAGAGTTCCTTTAAGATATATCATTTTTATGAAATTCATAGATGTCTTCATAACCAAGAGTAAAAGTACTAAGGTCGTAACAAGCTTCAAAATCTTTTTAATCAAATAATCAAATTTGTTTGTATGAGCTCCCCCTTAATCTTACCATTAAAGCAATTTAAAGCTTCTAAGGTCACAGATGATTTTAAATTTTTGATTTTGACCTTTATCAAAAGTATACTAAGATTAAGTATAATAAAATGATGTCCAAATAAGCATTTTGTCAAAGCTTATTTTAGGTCGTCCTTGACTACGACCATAGCGCCCCTTGGCTAAATTTTATTTCAACCAAGAGGCAAAATCTGCAGATTTCACATGTGAAGTATAAATTTTGCAGATAACTTAAAGAGATATCAATTAAATTACTTTGAATAAAACCTATTATGAATGATGTCCTTTTTACTATGAGTGCATAAATCAAGTCCTATTTATGTTCATATTAATCATGTGATTCTTCAAGAAAAGACATATATCCTTGAAGGCATGAATGATATCTCAATTTCTTATAGATACCAATTGAGAAATTCTTTATTTTATGTTTTGCAAACCTTAAAGTTCTTTTTCTAAGCAACAAATCACCAATGAATCATTTTTCTTGCCTATGTATCATCAAGGATCCACACATACAATTATCTATTTGTTCTATGTAACATAGCATCATCTTTATGAGCTGAATGATAAAATAGTGAAAGCATATCCATGATGTAATGATAGAACAATAAAATGATAATTCCATGAAATACAATGATTGTGATCATTTAAACTAAATGTCATAACACATGATTTATATATAGATAGACCAGGAGATGTTTTTAAAAAATCATGTAAAACATTATAAAATAGTGATTTCTAAACATGATTTTCAGTTTTTCCTTATTTAGAGGATCAATCGAAATGATATCATTTATATTAAAAAATGATCTTCAACTTGTTTTGCATGTAAAATAGTCATTAACATCAAATAGATAGCCAATTGATCAATCAAATTAGTCAGCAATTTTACTGCAGACTGAAATCAGTGACCTGTTCGGTCGAAGATTTCTCGACCGACTGACTGCTCGGTCAAAGATTTCTCGACCGACAAGGTTTCTGTATTATCTTCAGAACTATTTATTGATTCCAAGTAAAATATAGACTATATTTAATTCAATTATGCAATTTAAAAATCAGTTTTAGTTGAGATAAAACATATGAATATCAAAGTAACATTTAGATCAAATCTCAACTAATCATATTCAAATCTTTAAGTTTTGAGGACCTTAATTGAGATAAATTTTCAAGTTAGAAATTTTAGTTACTTGAATCATTTTGTGTCTCTTTATGTTAAGTTGAGATAGACATAAAGATATGCAATTTAAAGTCTTCGGTCATATCTCAACTTAGTCTAATCAATTCAATTTGGGGGTTTTGGAACCCATACCAACTCAACATCCTTTTTCTTGTATGGGCATGAAAAAGAGTAGTGTCCAAGACGTAAGCAATAATGGCAACATATAGAATCAACCTCAAGTCTTTTTCTATGGTTTTGTTCTAGGTTGTTCTTTGGTACAAATGTATTTGTTCCTTTAGGTACATATATAGATTGATGTGCTCGTGTCTTTCTCCAACTAGGTTGTTGATAAGATTTCCCCTTAGGCTTGTAACCTAGTCCTCTTCTCCCAATTTGATGATAGGGATTATCTAAGATTTGATCAAGAATGCCATTATTATTTAAACTACTAACTTTTTGTTGTAACTTGGCAATCTCATCCATTCTCTTCTTGATATCTAGTTTTGCTTGATCTAGGTTAGATGACAACGAATTTCTTTCTTTGACAATAGAATCATAATCTAGATGGGTGCATAAGATGGGTTGTTTTTGAAGATCATTCACTTGAGTTTGCAAATTGATCTTTTCTAAAGAAAGTAGATTGCAATTTGCCTCTATAGATTTTATCTTAATATCATGATCTTCAATGATCTTTTTAAGATCTTCATTTTCAGATGTAATAGCAAGAAGCTTAGCATGTAATTCATCATTTCCTTTATTAGATTTCTTTAGTTTCTTCTTGCACTCAACATATTTATTATGTGTCTCTTCAAGACTAGCAACTAGTTCTTCTTTAGATAAATCAAAAAGACTTACCTCTTCTTCTTCTTCACTAGTTGTAGCAATAAGACAATCCTTGTGTTCATCTTCCTTCTTTGATCTCCTTGGGCAGCTAGTTGTTGTGTGGCTTGTTCCTAAGCACCAATTGCAACATGTTGCAGATTTGTCCAAGCTGCACCTTTTATTGCGATTGTAATCACCATTACCCTCCATTCTTCAAGACCTGGTTAGGGTTCCTTGAAGCCTGCTCTGATACCAATTGAAAAAACACTAGAGGGGGGGTGAATAGAGTTTTAAAACAATTTTAACAATTATTGAACTCAAATAACCAACCACAAAATATTGGACAAGGGAACAAGGATTTAGAGTGGTTCCAACTTTAGCAAATACTAAAGTTGTCAGTCCACTACCCGGTTGCTTACCCAACCAGGATTTGGAAAGAATTTAATTTTATTACCTCGCAAGGACTTTACATAAAATTACAATTCTCTCCCTAAACCCTTCAAGCAGCCTTCACCTAGAAGTAATCGCACCAACCTTGAAGCAGCCTTCACCTAGAAGTAATTGCACCAACCTTGAAGCAGCCTTCCTCCAGAAGTAGCTTCCCGTTGCAATAGCCTTCTTGAAGTAGCTTCCCGTTGCGATAGCCTTCTTGAAGTAGCTTGAAGTCCACCTTCTCCTCCGAGAAGAGCCTTCTCCAATCCGCAGCCTCCAACCCTAGGAGTATCAAGGAGAATACAAAGAATAAAAGGAACAAGAAGGAAAACAGAAATTACAACTTATCCTTTTAAGCACAAGGCTTGATTTGCCTATATCAAGTGTATTGATCTCCTAACCAATGAGTGTAGAAGTGTAAGTGATGTGGAAAGGATATGCTAGCCTATAGGACACGAAAATGGAGCAATGGGAATGAATAGCCAATGTTGGAATTGCTCTATTGCTCAAAACAGATTGCCAATGAGTATTCAAGCTCAAGTATAGCACAAGTGTAGCTTAGATGTATTTAGGTGTCCTAAGGCATGTCCTGTTTATAGGAATGACCTACAAATGCTTAAGGATGTTCTAGACACTTTCTAGGGGGTTCTAAGTGCTTAACTAGCCGTTAGGTATAAGTTAGGTGCATTAGTAACGGCTAGTTGCTTTATTCTGCAGTTGCTGTCAGAGTCCATCTCGGTCGACAAATTGTCGACCGAGACACCTACTCGGTCGAAGTTTTGTCGACCGACAGGCACTCTGGATCAAGTGTTAGCAACGTTCATCTCCAACTGCCAACTACTTGCTCAGCTGTGTCTAACGGCTACTTGGGTCATTCTCGGTCGAGAAGTTTGTCGACCGAGAGTGTCTCGGTCGAGGAGTTTGTCGACCGAGATTGACCCTGTTTCAATCTTTCAATTAAGGCACTAAGTGTGTGTATGAGTGTGCATATGTGACACTATTGAAGGGGATGACCTAACTAAGTGTGGTGTTTAGCTAGGGAAGATCTAACGCTTGATTTACATGAAGTCTAAGTACTTGTACATTATATATTTGTACAAGTTTACAATTGATTACATTTCATGACATTTACAATCATTCAAGCATATAGATTCCCTAGAGCTTTGTCATCCACCTTATTCCTGCAACACTCAAGTAGCACATTAGATCAACAAGAATGAAATGTTTGTCATCATCGAAACAAAGGGATTTATCATAATGTCCAATTTATCCAACAGTAAGACCCCTGACCTCTGTTTAGGGCTTATCCTGTTTGCTTTGCTTAACCCTGATGCTTGGTTGCTTGCTAATCACCTTTGGTTGTGATTAGGGTTTGTTGGTGCTTTGTTGAGAGTTGGAGGTACTACTGGCAATTAACCCAAGTCTAGGCTTTGTGGGCAAGTTTTCCACCTTGTGAGGTGTTCCTCCCTCTCCTTGCTTCCTCTAGTGATGAGAGGAAGGGTTGGGCTCGTTGCTTGAGTTCCTTTGGGCTTGGTGGTGCCTTTTCTTTGTTTCTTTGGACCTTATGTCAGGCAAGAGTGCCCTGTGGTGGCCTAGGTGTGTCGGCCTGTGCTTATATTGGCCAGTGGTGTGTCTCCCAGGGTCTGTGTTGGCCATGGTGTGGGTGTGTCATCCATGGCATGGAGGTGTGTCACCCATGGACCCTTTGACCTTCTTTAACCTCATTTGTATCACCACTAGTGGACACTTGGTGCTTGATTCTTGCATGTGGCAATGGCCTTGGACTTGTGTTGAGGGCATGTTAGAGTGGTGGCTTTGCACATGGACAAGTGTCCCTAGGTGGGTGACACCTTCCTTTGCTCTACCTTGGTTTCTCCTCCATTCTCTTCTATATATGTATTTCCTTTCCCTTAATAAGGATCCCTTTAGTTCCTTAGTTTCCTTCTCCCTTGGTGCACGACACCCCTCTTCTTTTGCAAGCTTGGTGGTCGATCCTTGCCTTGGAGTCTCCTTCTTCCTCTAGTGGTGGACAAACCCTAGAGTGCCTTGCACTTCTCCCTTGGTGGTGCTTGGGGCTAGGAGCTTGGAGATTGCTTAAGGCGGGTTACATAACTCCTAACCCTAACTACATTACCATCTTCTATGTTCTTGTTTCTTATGATCGACTATGTATGTTATTAGTTTAGTTTCTTGCTTAGTTGCTTCTTGTTGGCCGAACCATGTGTTCTACGGTTTCTTGGTGAAAAATACCCATTTCCCTCCTTGGTCTAGAGGAGTGAGCTTGAGTTATAGTAATATGGGCAATACCCCTCTCTCGTTTAAATTGAGATGTGAGCTTGTGCTCTAGTTGCTTGAGAAACACCCTCCTCTCACCATGGACTTGAAAGGTGAGCTTTTTGGTGGGTGTAAACCTTGTTAGGGTTGTTCCTTGTGTTTCCCGATTGGTGATAAGAGATGTGCAAGACCCCTCTCTCTTAGTTGTTGAGAGGTGACCCATTTTCTTGATCCATTAGGGTTTTGGTGCCCTTGTGCTTGAGGTTGATGACGACCTTGTGTAGTTTCACCTTGACCGTTATGATCTTGGGGGAGGTGCTTCCCAATATCCCTCTTGATCTTGAGCCTTGGACGACACATGTTGTGGCTGTGTCGGGTGTTGTGCTTGGTCCCTACTTTGTGTGTGTCGAGCATCACACCTTGATAAGTAACATGCCCGATACACTTAGCCTATGTGATGGGTTGATGTCATTGTGCGTTGAGGTGTGGAGCTTATTAGCTAGTTGTGGTGTTGTGTCGGGCATCATGCTCCTGGTTGTTGACCTTTGTGTGTCGGGCGTCACACAACAGGTCCTTGCAGCCCGATACACCTGACCTGAGGAGGTAGTTTAGTGGTCGTCTTACCTTGGTCGATATGGAGCTATGTGGCTAGCTTGGTGTTGGGCGTCACAGCATAGTGATCATGCCCGATATAGTAACCTGTAGTAATCCTAGCCGTTGCATGACACAGAGGTGAACAACACACCGTTACACTGCATGTCTTGTAGAGTAAGTTGCACGCTAGACCTTATGGATGTTGTTCCTGATGCACAACGCACTGTTGCATGTAGAAACCAAGCTACATGTTAAATATGTACGCCCGATACCCTATGTTGCACGACGCTACATTGCCCAACACTGAGGTGCACGATGCAATGTTGCACGATACAGATTGGGAAGGTATCCCGACATCATTTGTGATTTGCTTGACCGTTATAAGGCTGAAGTGGTTGGACAATATGAGGAGTACCCTGCCTGATATCACCTCTAGTGAGGGTGCCCTACCCGTCACACTTCTTGTGAGGGTAGTGGGCACTTATAGTGAGGGTCTTATTCCTTCCGTAAAGCATCTATGCTAGATCTTGTGTTTGTATCACATTTGACTTATAAAGGTGACCCCTTGGTATGCTTGATAGTAATTGGAGGTAGTAGATTATATCTATATAACTTGGCATGAACTTACATGTGTTTATGACCATCTGGAATGATATGTATAATGCTGAATAAATGATGAGCATATAAGCTGCTTTGTTTAATGTTATGATCTATGTCTATGGTCACAGGATGAGGCATGGATGTTAAGCATATAATCATCAATGTTGCCCTATGTTTTTTTTTGGTCGGCAAAAAGTCATGTTGTTATTAATTGAAACCAAACTTTAGGTACAAAGATTTGTGCCCCTACAAAATAGGGATGATAAACATCTGAAACAAACCTAGAGAGTCCAGAAATGGACCTCCAAGACCAAGAAAAAAGAGAAAATACAGAGAACCAGCAACCAACTGACTCCAGCCGACAACTGAAGAGGTCAGCAACCATGCCACCAACACTGATCACTAGCATTATGCACACCTTCAAAGAGTGACATCTTTGGTTTCTGGAGGTTGAGTCAAGAGTTGTAGAAGAATATCAACAGTGCTAGTTGCTAAGGCTCAGTTGCTTCTCAATCAAACCTAATATATACATCACAAGGCAGTGAAAGTCACACAAGAATCCATCAAAATGCTGCACTGCACACTGGGATCATGCGATTAGTCCACCTACTATGCCTTCACTGGCAATAATGAGCACCCACAAATGTTGCCCTATGTTGATAATATAATTCTTCTGATAATCCATGATGATTGTGCATACTAACCATGCAGGTATAGATGCATAGCCAGGTAAAAGTCTATGAGGTATATATATATGCTTATGTAACACTACATTGATGGTTACTCATGATAATGAGATAACATACATGATGTGTTTTGGTCTGAGGATCTAAGTTTGGCTAAAGTGCCTACGTTGATAAGAATGCCTTGAGAGGCAGAAACACTATGTGATGAGGGATTGCGATCCCATGGCAATGTGATCATCCTTGAGATGGATCTAGATGATTGGCAAGAGGCCAAGTGGTAACATGTAATGTTGGATCCTTGTGATGGATCATGATGATGTTGATTACAATTGAGTTTACTGTTGTTTATTCTTGTTGTAGTTTGCATGTTATACAACTTGGTTGAATCTTGCAATCCACATAAAAGATACTAACTAATCCCAGTGGAATATATCATGTAGTTTGCCCAGGCCATAGATCCATCATCCTCAGGAGCTGGTGATGGTGAAACATGTTCTCCTGTGCGTTAACCTCGAAACGCATATTATTGAATATGTGTGGTTTCTCCTAGCCTAAAATAGAGAGGGAATCGAGTGCAGCTGCGGTTGCAGACCCGGGATATGTATATGAGCATGGTGAATAGGCCCATGGCTCAAGATATGTGATATGGGAGAATGAATGCGTTCATGGCTCAGAGCACGGTGAACAGGCCCGTGGCTCAGATATTCTAGCCCCGAGACCTGTATCAAGGCGGGTTTGAGGAAGGATAGCCTATGGAGCTGACCCTGTGGATGAGGCCACTCAAGCACGAGACGGTGGTCCTGCTTTGGTTCTCGTGCACTGACCACGAGGTGGGAGGTCGTGGAGTCCGACTCTTCCATTGACCTTGTATGACACTGGCTTGGGTTTCATAACCGAAGGTTGGATTTGAGCGGTACGACTCACTTCCTCAGGGCATAATAACACGTAATTCAACCGTATAGTATTTACTGCTTTAGGAAAAATATGGAACATTGGTAGAGGCCTTGCTTGTGTAGTTAATCCTGTTATACTTGTAGTTGCTTATATGTTCCTCATGTTATGTGGTAAGCTTGATAGTATGTATAGCTTTGCTCTATAGATTGCTCTTGTTATACCTCTTATCAGTTATTTGCTGTTGTTGCTTTATCTTTCTGAGGTTTTGTAGTTTCGGCGGGGAGTTATGTTTCTCACTGGGACTGTGTGTCTCACCCCGCTGGTTTATAACCTTTTTAGGTGTTCGAGCTAGACGGTTGGTGGTCGTGGAGTTGCATTCGAGCAGCAAGACGAGCAGTAGAAGGAAAGCTATGGATATGCTGCTGTTTTGGTTGTTTGTAGTAGAGTCTTAGAGTCATTCTTGTACTCTCAGGTCCTTGGAGGTGTTTTGATGTCGTTTTACGATGTATAGTCGTTGATGTTCTTGTATATCCTATTGATGACGTTCTGTATCTCCTATTGCTGGCCGGATGAGGGCCGTTCTGTATGTATGAATAGGTGATGAACTCATGTGATAGCTAGATAGCTGATCTCCTAAGCTGTGGACATGTATCAAGCCTTGTAAATGTTTACATAACCTGTTTCCTTGCAAGATGAGGACCTAAATGTAATAGTTCCTCAGTTTATCTGCTTTCTGCAATTAGTTTTAATTAACCCGTGTTTTTGGTAATAGGTGGTTTATGGTGTTTTCCGCACGTTTTCACGTAACATCTCACTGTCTGTGTGATAGTGGGATGTGTTGCCACAAATTTGGTATCAGAGCTCTAGGTTCGCTGAGTATATAGGGATTTAGGACTAGGTTGTGTTTGTTCTTGTGAGTTTTCTAGGTTTTCTTACAATCATCTTCTGCCCTCAGTGGAAGAAAAGCCAAGATGTCTGGAAACCATGAAGAACATGCTGCTGAGAACATCGATGTTGCATCAGTTGATGGAGCTATAGGGCAGGCACAGGAAGATCGGGTGCCTGAGGTCCCCCAACCTAACCCAGCCATTCTTGAACACCCTGCCTACCAACAACTTATGGGGAAGATGATGGCTACGATGAATCTCATGGTAGAAAGACTGCCAGTGCCTCCACCGAGAGCACATGCTCCCCATGGTGAAACATCGGGTATTGGGAAGACCTTTGAGCGGCTTCGTCGAGTCGGAGCTTTGGATTATACTGGAACGGCTGATCCAGCTGATGCATATCTGTGGCTGACAAGTCTTGAGAAGGCTTTCCAGATCCTCGACATCCCCAAAGCAGACAAAGTAAAGCACGCTATCTACCTTTTGAAGGGTAGTGCTGGGCACTGGTGGACCATCGAGGAGGAGAAGTGACATGGTGAGGTGATCGGTTGGGAGGTTTACTGGAGCGAGTTTGTCAGTAGATACTTTCCAAAGACGTATCTGGATGAGAAGATCAGTCAGTTTGAGATCCTGTGCCAAGGGATGATGAACATCACCGAGTATGAAGCCAAGTTCATGGATTTGTTGAGGTTTCGTCCTCAAATGGAAGCAATGGATGAAGAGTGGATTAGACGCTTTGAGAAAGGTCTGAGTGCTGATCTGACAACACCTGTTTCCACGTTAGAGAATAGAGAGCGGTTTGCTATGTTTGTGGAATCCGCTTGGAGAATCAAACGGTCTGTTAGGGAGAAAAGAGAATCCATGTCTCAGAAGAGGCCTGCTAAGTTCCAGGGACAGAGGTTTGGTGGCTTCCATAAGCCAAGGTTTTCAGCACCTTCAGTGATGAGAGGTTCCAGTATACCATCGTAGTGGTCCCAGAGTAAGGGAAGAGGTTATGTTTCTTCACTATCAAAGGCACACAATACAACTTCAGTGGAAGTGACGGGGCCATCTAGGACATGGTTTGAAGTTAAGACATGCTATATCTGTGGTCAAACGGGGCATTTCAAGTCAAATTGCCCAAGCAGAGATGTCGAAGTGACACAGCAGCTGAGGCAGAACCAATGAGGGTCAGATAGACAATAGCCCAGTGGTAGCAGAGGGTGAGGAGGCGGTCACGCGTCGCAAGCGGGATCATCTGCTCAAGGAAACAGAGGACGTGGACAACAAGCAACGGCTCGATTCTATGCTATGAGTCAACTGAAGGCGATAGTCAACCCACGAGTGGTGACAGGTCAGATGGAGTTATTTCATTCTGATATGTCTTCTTCTTGTTTTATATATGTTCTGGTTGACCCGGGTGCTACACACTCTTTTATCGCCTATAGTATGCTTGAGAACTATCGTTTACCTATTAGCTGTAAGAAAGATAACTTGTTGTTAGAAACCCCTCTTGATGGTTCCTTGACGCTTCATGAAG
Source organism: Alisma plantago-aquatica (assembly GCA_963693085.1). Classification (NCBI taxonomy): domain Eukaryota; kingdom Viridiplantae; phylum Streptophyta; class Magnoliopsida; order Alismatales; family Alismataceae; genus Alisma; species Alisma plantago-aquatica. The sequence goes on along the minus strand of OY856411.1, from coordinate 819,755,663 downwards.
AGTGTCCATCTTTTGTCTTGTCTTTTTCGGGACACAATATACAAGTGGATCTTATACCACTTGATATGCATGGTTTTGATGTTATCCTTGGGATGGATACCTTAGAGAAGTATAGGGTTGTTTTGGACTATGGTTCCAAGCAAGCTGTGTTTGATGATGGCGGTAGGAAGTGGATCTTCCAAGGAAATAGGAAGATTCTTATAACGTATTTAGTATCAGCTATGGTGGCATAGAAGTTGCTACGACAAGGATGTGAGGCATTCTTAGCTCACGTTGTGGATACCGTTGTAGATACCAAGGCGAAAGGTCCTAGCCTTGAAGATGTGTCGGTTGTTCGAGAGTTTGCAGATGTGTTTCCTGATGAGTTTCCTGGTGTCCCTCCACCCTGAGAGATTGATTTTGAGATCAATCTGGTTCCAGGAACACAACCAGTTGTACAGACACCGTATAGGATGGCTCCAGTAGAGATGGCAGAGCTTAAGAAGCAGTTACAAGAGTTGTTGGAGAAATGTTTCATCTGACCGAGTACGTCGCATTGGGGTGCTCCAGTGTTGTTCGTGAAGAAGAAGGATAGATCGATTCGGTTATGTATAGATTATCGGCAGTTGAACAAGGTCACGATAAAAAACAAGTACTCGTTACCGAGGATAGATGATCTGTTTGATCAGTTGCGTGGTGCTACAGTGTTTTCAAAGATTGATCTACGGTCCGGATATCATCAGTTGAGGATTAAGATAGATGACATACCAAAGTTAGCTTTTAGGACGAGGTATGGTCACTTTGAGTTTGTGGTTATGTCGTTCGGGCTAACCAATGCACCTGTTGCTTTCATGGATCTGATGAATAGAGTGTTCCGTCCATTCCTTGATTAGTTTGTTGTAGTCTTTATAGATGACATCTTGATCTATAGTCAGTACAAGCAAGAGCATGAGCGACATCTTCGATTAGCGTTGACTCTTCTTCGCCAACATCAGTTGTATGCCAAGTTCAGTAAGTGTGAGTTCTGGTTGGAAGAAGTAACTTTCTTGGGTCATGTGATATCGGCAGAAGGAGTAAAAGTGGACCCGAAGAAGGTGGAGTCCGTTACAGAGTGGGAACAGCCGAAGACGCCGATAGAAGTTCGTAGTTTCCTGGGTTTAGCAGGATATTACCGGTGGTTTATCAAGGACTTCAGTGTGATTGCATTGTCGATGACGAAGTTGACTAGGAAGGATGTACCTTTTGTCTGGGATGACCGTTGTCAACAAGCTTTCCAAAGTTTGATGGAGAAGCTAACCAGTGCTCCAGTGTTAATCCTGCCATAGCCTGGAAAGGGCTATGTTGTTTTCTGTGATGCTTCCAAGAAAGGTTTAGGTTGTGTGCTGATGCAGGAAGATCATGTGGTTTCTTTTGCTTCGCGACAGCTTAAGAAACACGAGGAGAACTATATGACTCATGATTTGGAGTTGGCGGCAGTGGTTCATGCGTTAAAGATTTAGAGACACTATCTTTATGGGGAAGTGTGTCAGATCTTTACAGATCATAAGAATCTGAAGTACATCTTTTCGCAGCATGAGTTAAACATGCGACAACGTCAATGGATGGAGTTAATCAATGATTATGACTGCACTATCGAGTACCATCCTGGTAAGGAGAATGTGGTAGTTGACGCGCTTGGCCGAAAGTCTTCTTCTCTTTCTTCAAAGAAGGCATAGTTGAGTTCCCTGATATGCCATAGACGGGACATGCTTGTTTCCTTGCGATAGATGAATGTGCAGATGGAAGTTTCCTTGTTTGCTAGACTTTTTGCACAGATACAAGTCAAGCCTATGCTGAGACAACAGATCAAAGATGCACAACAAACATATGATATAGTACAGTGAATCAGATCAGAGTTTGACAGTGAAAAGCGTGATGGGTTCCATGAGTCCGAAGATGGACTAGTTTTCTATTGTGATAGGATGGTGATCCCCGATGCTGATGATCTAAGGAAGTTAGTGCTCGAGGAAGCACACACGTTGATGTATGCTATGCATCAAGGAGTCACCAAGATGTATCATAGTCTGGAGGACTTGTATTGGTGGCCCGGCTTGAAAAAAGATGTAGTTGAGTTTGTGACTAGATGTTCGGTATGTCAGCAAGTCAAGGCTGAGCATCAAAAGCCAGTAGGTACGTTGTAGCCCCTGCCGATACCGTAATGGAAATGGGATCATATAACCACGGATTTTGTAGTTGGTCTACGCAGGACAACTAGGAATCATGATTGTATTTGGGTAGTAGTGGACAAATTAACAAAGTATGCCCATTTCATACCAGTAAAGACAATGTATACAGCCGAGAAGCTCGCTCGGGTATATGTGGATGAGATTGTACATTTGCACGGTGTGCTAGGGATGATAGTTTCTGACAGAGGTCCTCAGTTCATGAGCTATTTCTAGGAACAGTTGCACAAAGCGTTGGGAACACAGTTGAGGTTCAGTATTGCCTTTCACCCACAAATAGATGGACAGTCTGAGAGGACTATTTAGACTTTAGAGGATCTCCTTCGAGCTTGAGTTTTGTAGTTCTTAGGCAGTTGGGACATACATCTCAGTTTGATAGAGTTTGCTTACAACAACAGTTATGAGCGGAGCATTGACATGGCTCCTTATGAGGCCTTATATGGCAGGAAGTGCATATCTCCTCTGTGCTGGTATGAGTCTGGTGAATATCATCTTTTGGGTCCTGAGTTAGTACAACAGACAACAGAAAAGATCAAGGTGATAAAAGAACAATTCAAAGCGGCACATGACAGGCAAAAGTCTTACGCATACAATCACATACGACCTTTGGAGTTCCAGGTAGGATACAAAGTGTATCTTAAAGTATCTCCATGGAAAGGTGTGCTAAGGTTTGGCCGGAAGGGTAAGCTAGCACCCAGATATATGGGGCCTTACCCAGTCATAGCACGTATGGGCAAGGTAGCTTACGAGTTAGAGCTGCCTCCATAGTTGCACAGGTTACATCCAGTGTTCCATGTCAGTATGCTGAAGAAAAGTCATCCAGATTCGGGAACAGTGATACAGCCAGTTGAAGTTGAGCTTGATGAAGATGTGACCTATGAGGAAGGTCCTATAATGATCCTTGATAGGAGAGTTAAGAAGCTGAAGAGAAAGGACCTGGTTCTTGTGAAGGTTCTTTGGCATCATCGTGGCGTTGAGGAAGCCACGTGGGAGCTTGAGGAAGAGATGAGAAGGAAGTATCCCTCACTTTTCTCTTCGGATTTCGGGGACAAAATCCCTTTGTAGGGGGTTAGCTTGTAAGGACCCTAACCTCGGTTTAGGGCTTATCCTGTTTGCTTTGCTTAACCCTGATGCTTTGTTGCTTGCTAATCACCTTTGGTGGTGATTAGGGTTTGTTGGTGCTTTGTTTAGAGTTGGAGGTGCTACTTGCAATTAACCCAAGTCTAGGGTTTGTGGGCAAGTTTGCCACCTTGTGAGGTGTTCCTCCCTCTCCTTGCTTCCTCTAGTGATGAGAGGAAGGGTTGGGCTCGTTGCTTGAGTTCCTTTGGGCTTGGTTGAGCTTGTTGGGCTTGGTGGTGCCTTGTCTTTGTTTCTTTGGACCTTATGTCGGGCAAGAGTGCCCTGTGTCGGCCTAGGTGTATCGGCCTATGCTTGTATCGTCCAGTGGTGTGTCGCCCAGAGTCTGTTTCGGCCATGGTGTGGGTGTGTTGGCCATGGCATGGAGGTGTGTCGCCCATGGACCCTTTGACCTTCTTTGACCTCATTTGTGTCACCACTAGTGGACACTTGGTGCTTGACGCTTGCATGTGGCAATGCCCTTGGACATGTGTTGAGGGCATGTTAGAGTGGTGGCTTTACACATGGACAAGTGTCCCTAGGTGGGTGACACCTTGCTTTGCTCTACCTTGGTTTCTCCTCCATTCTCATCTATATATGTGTTTCCTTTCCCTTGCTAAGGATCCCTTTAGTGCCTTAGTTTCCTTCTCCCTTGTTGCATGACACCCCTCTTCTTTTGTGAGCTTGGTGGCCGATCCTTGCCTTGGAGTCTCCTTCTTCCTCTAGTGGTGGCCGAACCCTAGAGTGCCTTGCTCTTCTTCCTTGGTGGTTCTTGGAGCTTGCTTAAGGCGGGTTACATAACTCCTAACCCTAACTACATTACCATCTTTTATGTTCTTGTTTCTTATGATCGGCTATGAATGTTGTTAGTTTAGTTTCTTGCTTAGTTGCTTCTTGTTGGCCGAACCATGTGTTCTAGGGTTTCTTGGTGAGAAAACCCCTTTACCTCCTTGGTCTAGAGGAGTGAGCTAGAGTTCTAGTAATATGGGAAATACCCCTCTCTCGTTTAAGTTGAGAGGTGAGCTTGTGTTCTAGTTGCTTGAGCAACACCCTCCTCTCACCATGGACTTGTAAGGTGAGCTTTGTGGTGGGTGTAAACCTTGTTAGGGTTGTTCCTTGTGTTTCCCGATTGGTGATAAGAGATGTGCAAGACCCCTCTCTCTTATTTGTTGAGAGGTGAGCCATCTTCTTGATCCATTAGGGTTTTGGTGCCCTTTTGCTTGAGGTTGATGACGACCTTGTGGAGTTGCACCTTGACCGTTATGATCTTGGGGGAGGTACTGCCCGATATCCCTCTTGATCTTGAACCTTGGACGACACATGTTGTGGCTGTGTTGAGCGTTGTGCTTGGTCTCTGCTTTGTGTGTGTCGGGCATCACACCTTGATAAGTAACCTGCCCGATACACTTAGCCTATGTGATGGTTTGATGTCGTTGTACGTTGAGGTGTGGAGCTTGTTAGCTAGTTGTGGTGTTGTGTTGGGTGTCATGCTCCTGGTTGTTGACCTTTGTGTGTCGGCGTCACACAACAGGTCCTTGCTGCCCGATACACCTGACATGAGGAGGTAGTTTAGTGGCTGTCTTACCTTGGTCGATATGGAGCTATGTGGTTAGCTTGGTGTTGGGAGTCATGGCATAGTTACGATGCCCGATATAGTATCCTGTAGTAATCCTAGCCGTTGCATGACACAGAGGTGCACAACACACTGTTACACGGCATGTCTTGCAGAGTAAGTTGCACGCTAGACCTTATGGCCGTTGTTCCTGATGCACGACACACCATTGCATGTAGAAACCGAGCTGCACGTTACATATGTATGCCCGATACCCTGTGTTGCACGACGCTGCGTTGCCCAACACCGAGGTGCACGACGCAACGTTGCATGATACAACTTGGGAAGGTAGCCCGACATCCTTGGTGGTTTCCTTGACCGTTATAAGGCTGAAGTGGTTGGACGATATGAGGAGTACCCTGCCCGATATCACCTCTAGTGAGGGTGCCCTACCTGTCACTTCTTGTGAGGGTAGTGGGCACTTATAATGAGGGTCTTGTTCCTTCCATAAAGCATCTATGCTAGATCTTGTGTATGTATCACGTTTGACTTATAAAGGTGACCCCTTGATATGCTTGATAGTAATTGGAGGTAGTAGATTATATCTATATAACTTGGCATGACCTTACATGTGTTTATGATCATCTGGAATGATATGTATAATGCTAAATAAATGATGAGCATATAAGCTGCTTTGTTTAACGTTATGACCTATGTCTATGGTCACAGGTTGAGGCATAAATGTTAAGCATATAATCATCAATGTTGCCCCATGTTGATAATATAATTCTTCTGATAATCCATGATGATTGTGCATACTAACCATGCAGGTACAGATGTATAGCCAGGTAAAAGGCTATGAGGTATATATATATGCTTATGTAACACTACATTGATGGTTACTCATGATAATGAGATAACATACATGATGTGTTTTGGTCTGAGGATCTAAGTTTTGCTAAAGTGCCTAAGTTGATAAGAATGCCTTGAGAGGCAGTAACACTATGTGATGAGGGATTGAGATCCCATGGCAATGTGATCATCCTTGAGATGGATCTAGATGATTGGCAAGAGGCCAAGTGGTAACATGTAATGTTGGATCCTTGTGATGGATCAGGATGATGTTGATTACAATTGAGTTTCATGTTGTTTATTCTTATTGTAGTTTGCATGTTATACAACTTGGATGAATCTTGCAATCCACATAAAAGATACTAACTAATCACAGTGGAATATATCATGTAGTTTGCCCTGGCCATAGATCCATCATCGTCAGGAGCTGGTGATGGTGAAACAGGTTCTCCTATGGGTTAACCTGGAAGCGCATATTATTGAATATGTGTGGTTTCTCCTAGCCTAAAATAGAGAGGGAATCAAGTGCAGCTGCGGTTGCAGACTCAGGATATGTATATGATAATGGTGAACAGGCCCATGTCTTAGAATATGTGATATGGGAGCATGAATGCGTTCATGGCTCAGAGCACGGTGAACAGGCCAGTGGCTCAGATATTCTAGCGCTGAGACTTGTACCAAGGCGGGCTAGAGGAAGGGTAGCCTATGGAGTTGACCCTATGGATGAGGCCACTCAAGCACAAGACTGTGGTCCTTCTTTGGTTCTCATGCTCTGACCAAAAGGTGGGAGGTCGTGGAGTCCGATTCTTCCATTGACCTTGTATGGCATCGACTTGGGTTTCGCAACCGAAGGTTGGATTTGAGCGGTACGACCCACTTCCTCAGGGCATAATAACACGTAATTCAGCCGCATAGTATTTACTGCTTTAGGCAAAATACGGAACATTGGTTGAGGCCTTGGTTGTGTAGTTAATCTTTTTATACTTGCAGTTGCTTATATGTTCCTCATGTTATGTGGTAAGCTTGATAGTATGTATAGCTTTGCTCTATAGACTGCTCTTATTATACCTCTTATCAGTTATTTGTTGTTGTTGCTTTATCTTTTTGAGGTTTTGTAGTTTCTGCGGGGAGTTATGTTTCTCGCTGGGACTGTGTGTCTCACCCTGCTAGTTTATAACCTTTTTAGGTGTTCGATCTAGACGTGGTGGTGGTCGCGGAGATGCGGCCGAGCAGTAAGACGAGCAATAGAAGGCAAGCTATGGATATGTTACTGTTTTGGTTGTTTGTAGTAGAGTCTTAGAGTCATCCATGTACTCTCAGGTCCTTGGAGGTGTTTTGACATTGTTTCTCGATGTATAGTCATTGATGTTCTTGTATATTCTATTGATGACGTTCTGTATATCCTGCTGCTGGTCGGATGTGGGTCGTTCTGTATGTATAAATAGGTGATGAAATCATGTGATAGCTAGATAGCTGATCTCCTAAGCTGTGGACACGTATCAAGCCTTGTAAATGTTTATATAACCTGTTTCCTTGTAGGATGAGGATCTAAATGTAATAGTTCCTCAGTTTATCCGCTTTCTGCAATCAATTTTAATTAACCCGTGTTTTGGTAATAGGTAGTTTATGGTGTTTTCCGCACATTTTCGCGTAACACCTCGTTGTCTGTGTGATAGTGGGATGTGTTGCCACACTTATGTAGAGTGAATTCGAAATGAGTATGATGGGTGAACTCACATTCTTCCTCAACTTTTAAATCAAACAAACAAAAGATGGGAACTTCATCAACCAAGGCAAGTACACCAATGAACTACTCAAGCACTTTGGGATGGAGAATACCAAGCCGATGGACACACCCATGTCAAATACCGCCAAACTTGATAATGATGATGAAGGTGAAAAGGTAGATGAGAAGCTCTATAGAGGTATGATTTGAAGTTTACTTTACTTAACTGCCTCTAGACCTAACATAATGTTTAGTGTTGGCTTGTATGCTATATTTCAATCAAATCCTAAGAAATACCATCTTATAGTTGTTAAGAGGATTCTAAGGTACTTAACCAAAACCCAAAATTTTGGACTATTGTATCCCAAGTCAAGGGACTTTACTCTTACTGCCTATAGTGATGCTGATTATGTAGGCTACTTAATTGATAGAAAGTGCACAACTGGAACATGCTTCCTCCTAGGACAATTCTTGGTGTCTTGGTTCCCTAAGAAATAGAGTGCAGTTGCATTATCAACCACCGAGGCTGAGTATATTACAGCCGGGAGTTGTTGTGCCCAGGTCCTATGGATGAAGCAAATGCTCCAAGACTATAAAATTCATTTTGACGCTTCTCCCATCTATTGTGATAATACTAGTGCAATTAACTTGTCTTACAATCCTATATTGAATAGTAGAGCTAAACATATAGAGGTTCTCCATCACTTTTTTCGTGATCACATTTCCAAGAAGGATATTTATTTCACGCATGTGGACATACAAAATCAGTTGGCGGACATTTTCACTAAACATCTAGATAGAGAGTAATTTAGCTTTATTAGATCAAAATTTCTTATAAATAATTTGAATTAATCTGATATGCCTTATAGTTAGTAATCATATATCTTATATGTTTTGCATCTATCTTGATCATCTTTTCTTGCTAATAAGTTTAAAATTGGTTTTTCATGTTCATATTGCCTTGTTTTTCTCTAGTTTTTGGGTATTTTTGCAAACACTTGGTTTATCATAAAATAGTATCCAATGTTGAGTGATATGGGCCTAAGTGTGTTCAATATACATAATGGACTTGAAAAGTAAATTTAATTAGCATTCATATTGTTAGAACATAAGTTTTATGGTTTTAGGTTAGGTTGACTATTGGTCGAGTTTCCCCAGGACAAGATCAACTGATCCATGGCTGAGAGCTTTTTTAAAAAGGACCAATGAATCCAGTTTCCACCTCATAGAACTTGACAGATCGGCGGGTTGAAGCCAACTTAAGTTGGATTTGGCTGACTGTTCTCCCTCTCAACCAGAGAATAGTTGACCAATTCCACTCCTCCTAGCCCTAAGCTCTCAACCCCTGGTCTTCCCTTCCCTAACCTAGGACTTATCTGACCTAGGGAGACCATCCCCTTAGCTTAACCTAGGTGTGTGAACATTTTTGGTGGAGTGGTTTGTGTGTTTGATCTCTTCTTCCTCTCCATTTGACCTCCATGGATTCAAATAGAAGGAAGAGAGCCGCCCCTAGCAATGCACCATCCTCCTCCTCATCTTCCCGCTTGATTCTCTTTGATGAGACCCTTTCTGTCTCAATTGAGGCTATAAATTGGTATAAGGAACTTCTTCCTAGGAGTCCTTTTCCTTTTAGAGCCCTTTTTAAGCCTAGCCCTAGGCATCAATCCATCATCAATCAAGTGGTGAGGTTGCTCCAAGTTTACCACCTATCTTCCCTAGCTGTCGAGTGTGATTGCTTTTTCAATTCCATTACAAGTACGAAAGCAGTTCATGAATTCTAAGCAAATTTGTAGTGGAATTACGAATCCCTTGTACCCCCTCCAAATACTCAAGTATTCCTTACAAATCTCATAGGATATCCTAAATATCTTCTTTTCAGGAGCTGATGAGAATGATACATGGTGTAAGGATTATGGTGAATATTTCAACCTGTTGGATCCTAAATGCTTCTACAAGAAAAATGAGATCACTCTTCCTGATATCCATCATTACTTAAAGAAACCTGACGTTACCTATAAGAATAAGAGAACCCTACCCTCCTCCTCCTTAGATCTCAAGAAGTGTATATTAGCCCTAGTGGTCAACTACAACATCCAATCAAAGAAAAATCAAACGAATATAGCAGAGAACACTACGGTGATAATGCACTGCATCTTAGAGAATGTCAGAGTCAAGTGGTCTAGATATATCATCCACCACATGACTTGCTTTGACTCTAGCAAGAAAACCCGTGAAACCCATCCTCCTTATCCTGCCCTGATATGTGGTCTTTTCCAGTTTGCCACTGAGAAATCACTCTTCTCTAACTTCCACTATAGACCTACCAGGAAGGGAGTGTGTATCAGTGAGACCACTATCCATAAATTCATGCCTATCTTTTCCTCCACCACACCCGGTGCTCACTCTCTACCTCTGCCTGAGCTGCACTTACCTCTACCTCAACCCAAGCTCCTCCACCTCCTCAACCCACTCGACCTAGTTGTCCCTCGATTCATGTGTCCAATGAAGCCCTCATGGGTTATATGATACACTAATAGGCATACAACCTCCAAGTCTAGGAGCATCTGCACCATGATTTATGTTCAATCATGTCAAACATGAACTTATCATGTGCTCACCCATACCCCACCTACCATCCATACCCCGGTAGTTATTATGCATCCTATGCATACAATCACTTATACCCTACCCCTCCACCTACACCTGAGCCTTCTTCTAATGCTCCCACACCTTCTGCTATTGGTGGACTTGCTCCAGTCATCCTGCCACTACCTACTGGCCCCTTGGCCACTCTGCTTGCTAGTCTTGGTGATTCTGCTCCTTCCTTCCCTCAGGCCAATGAGCTCTATGCTCTTGGTATGACTTGGGCTGAGCAGAATGCTCGTTGGCCCAATCGTTGCTTCAGACCTTCTGTGGATGAAGAGATGCCAGAGCAGGCTGATGAGAGATTGATGATGCTGATGAGGATGCTGGTGATGGTAAGGATGATGGTGATGGTTCTGATAACTTCACTGGTGACTCCTGTGATGAAGGATTTGTTGTTGCACCTTCAGATAGAGACGATAACTACAAGCCTGATGTCGAGGATGATGATGATATTGTGTATGATGTCGATATTGATGACCTACATGTCTAGATGTTCTTAGTTTTTGGTCTAGTTTGCTAATCATATATATCTTTCTATGCTATTTTGTATTAGAAACCTCTTGGCACATGATCTGAGGTGTACTATTTTATCTTTAGCTTTCATCGCTTCTCACTTGTAGTTGTTTTTATGTGAACATGCATCATGAGTTTTAAACGATCTTATGTGCACTCTTACTCTTTGATCAGTTATATCCTATGAGTTGGTGCCATGCTTTTTACCATATTTTGATTATGACCTAGTTTGTGTGTTTCTCTCGTCTCTGTTTGATATATGTTATGAGATTGCATGTTTGGATATCTACTGGATTGTGTTTGGATAAGACCTACTTATATGCTCTTCTACCCCCTTCCTTTTTTATAATGAAAAAAGGGGGAGAGAGAATTTCAATGTCTTGAAGCTCAATCATATTTCTATTCATTATCACATTGCTATTATAGCGTATGTGATCCTTTTCTTGTTCAGTATATGTTTTATCATGTGACTTGCTAAGTGACCATATAGTACATGCATGTTATATTTCTTTGTGTAGATAAACTAACTATGTAGGTTAAAGTAAGCATAGATTGAGGGGGAGCAATTCACATTGCTCAAATCTTGAATCCCCCTAATTCACAAGACAAAGGTATAATTTCAATATTCTTTTCAATATGTTTGAGGAATGATTTGTCATTGTCAAAAAGGGGGAGAATGTTGAACTAGAGGTTATACATTGTCCATATTTTGATAGATTCAACCATTCCATTCATATGTAACTAATATGTGTTTTCAAGATTGATCTCAGGATTTAGCTACATAAAAAGGATCAATTTACACAAGCCCTAGCTTATCAAAGTTTAAGTCAAATGCAATGCAAGTGTGCTAATAAGGAAATCCCTTCAAATGACCTTAGAAGAATTTGTGATCACTTATATTGATGATATGACTTGTAACTAAGATGAGAAAAATATGTGGGACACTTAGCACCAAAGTTTAATCACTTTTTAACCAAATTAGAATATTGAGCATAGGCTATTGATCGGTTGAGTTTCAATCTCGACCGATCCCATGGATTGACTTTCTGATAATATACATCGGTTGAGTTGTGGATTCACAGAACTCGACCGAACGGGTTACTGACCAAATGGAATTTTTGCTTATCGATCGAGTTTCCCAGGACAAACTCGACCGATAGTTTGAAAATTGGGTTTGTCTTTTATCTGATCAGTCGAGTTATCTTTATTGAAACCCGACCGAATGCACTATACAGAAAATGCAGAAAAAGTGATTATAACCATTGGTGACTTGTTTGGACGAAATAGATCTGTTGCCTTGAGCAAAAATGGCTATATTTCGGCCCTAAGTGTTCCCCAACTCAAGGGAGCAACCCCATCTATAAATAGGACCCCTTGGAGTTCATTTTAAGTTTGCTCATTCACTACATTCAAGGTTCTTTCTATAGTTGAGTATGCTACTACTCCTTGAGCCCCTTTCTCTCACTACGAGAAAAAGATATTTTATAAAATGCCTACATATATGTTATATGTATCTAAAATGATCGTTTCACTACAAGTTTTATATTTGTAAATAAAACTAGTGCAGCTAATTGCAAGTTTTTAAATAAATACAAATTTGACTATATTTTTTAAATGAAAAAAGAACTATTTTCACTGGCGCTAAACTTTTATTTTATCCCGCCCACTTTTCACCTTTCACAGTCAATCTTCCATTTGATTTTTTTATCAAAGTTTCCATGTTCTCCTACTCTGGATTATCACCCACCCCCATTCAACACCCTCGACGAATTATGCATCATCAGGACTCCGTATTTTGCTTCCAAACACCAAACCGTGATGTTGCCCCCTTTCTTATCCTCTCCGCTTTGTTCCCAACTCCGCTTGTCCATGGCGATGCCAATTTAGGGGTTCAGACATAGAGTCGGACATCCAGTGGTAGTATGACCACGATAAGCGCTCGAGTACCAATGTAAAGAGGAGACATCTTGGTACCGCTGGGATCAATCACGATTTTGTATTCGGCACAAGAATAGTGAAGATGCGCATCAGACGTCAGCACGTTGCATATTTGATCTAGACGGACTTTGTGGATTTACAAATGTGTAAGTTTTTTTTCTGGTTAACTTCTATGTATAATTGGTTGGGTGATTGTTCATTGCTTGATATTGTTGCCAATTTCCGCAATGTGATTGTGTGTGAGCGTGTCAAAATATTCCTATTTGGGGAAAAACCATAGTATTATTTTGATTTTTTTATTACCATGAATCTCAAATATGAAAACACAATTATATTGTTATTCTCCTATTTCCAAACATCTTTTGTTTCTAAACATCCAACACAATATGTTACAAGTGGCATGATGCATAAGACCCACTTTTTATAACCCCTGCCGAAATCGGTGTTTCATACTGTCAGGCAACATCAAACACGACGTTAAATAAAATCCAATTCAATGACTTTTTTATTCCTTAAAGTTGTCGCTTCTTTATTAAGACTTTTCACAGTCATATATTCCAGGCTGTCACTTGTAGCTAAGTTTGTTTCATAATTAGCATTCTCGTGCACTTAGAATGTGACATTATTATTTTCAAAATTTTGTTACTCAATTGAAAAATGTATGATAGATAAGCATCATAATTTATATTCGGACACAAATGCTATTCACGTCACATGTTTTCATACTATTAGAAAATCAGAAATTAAATATCATTTATTTGTTGCATGCTTATATTGATGATTTCTTCTTTGTTCATAGTATAAAAAAATATAGGTGACATGATTGCTACGTTTGGAGTAAAAACAAAGTTAATGTGTTCTTGCTCGGTTAAACCTTTTGGTTACTATTTTAATACATAATCTCTCAACTAAATATCTAGCTTGGAAACAGACTACAACCCAAGACTGTGAACTCCAATGACTCACCCTTACGGCAACCAATATGGAGTTTTTCAAAATTGTTTGGATCGGTCTGACTTGACATTACTAATTGTAATTCTTGAACAATGACGAATTAGATAATAATTAAGTTATTACCAAGAAAAGTTGAGCATACCAACATTTTGGTATAAAAGCATCTAGCAAAATATATGTATTGTCCTATAGTCAATAACATATTCAGTAGGAGTGAATCATTTGAAGAAATAACAAAAGCGTTGTTATAGACTCAGACATGTTATGTAGCCTTGAGTTTTGCCCATGTCTACTTCATCTAGGTGTTTATTAGTACTTTTTTATCTTTTTACTTCTATGAGCTTACTATAAGCTTTAAGTAACCCCTTTCGTATTTGATTGTTATGATTCATCTGAGAAAAGTTGCATCAATATTTCTCTAGATAAGTTATGCAAGTACGAATTTTGCAGACGCATCATTAACGTAGTGATAAAGAGATATATATATCAATGTTTTCTTTATGAGACCACAGTAAAGGAGGTTGGGGTGGGTCCAACGTGAGAGCTCTAGTAAGTAGTGGGTTTTCAAATACTATCCGGCATGTAAGTGGCATTAGTCAATTCCAGTGCGTAAACCATTGCTAAATCCACAAGAATGACAACTTCAAGAACAATGAAGGTTTATTAAGACCGTGAAACCAAATAACGAACTAAAATGCTTCGGCCCCTGCTTTTAGAATCACGATATGTGTAGATGAAATTTGAAAATGTTTAAAAAGGGAGATAGAAAATCTAGATGCCTTCTAGACTATAAAGTATAAGAACAATCTCCATCTATATATATTTAATGTGAGTCGGAACTTGGCTAATTTTGAAAACATGACAGCAGTTTGACGACTTGTATAAACAATGAGAGGCAAAGTGCTAAATCAATCTTTAACATATTCTCAAGGAGAACTGCATATTGAAAGTGTTCTACCATGTACTTGGATGATCAGAGATACACAAGGAACAAATATTAATTATGACAGCACATCATTATCACATGCTTATCAGAGTAATTGTTAACTTCTTCTCTAAAAAAATTATTCTCGGTTAAACAGATCACTATGCAGTTCAGCTACAGAGTTGCAAGCATCAAATATATATATGTAACAATTGTTCTATGCATACGCTTTCAAATACATGTGACAAGGCTCTCACAAATAGAAATATAGTTTTAAACTAATGACATATGAAGCAACGGAAGACTATAAACCTTAAATTCTAAAAAAAAAAACAATTCATAGTCAACATGGGACTGAATTACAGTATTCAATATGAAGATTTAATAGTAGAATGAAATATCTAAAGCCTAATTCCGATTACAAGAATATCATCATAGTCATAAATCCACTATGGTTGTAGTATCACATAAAAAAAAATGGACAGAAAAAAATACAAATTATAGTAGGGTTACAGACACACTAACAACTGATCCTTGCAACATTGTGAAAAGGCACACAAATTACAGTATAGTTACAGTTACATTAGTTGAACCTCACACCCCGTTATCTTGTTTTTCATTTATAGGAGACTAATGGGTATAACAAAAAAACTACAGCCTGAAACCATTTGTGCCAAGGCGATAAGAGCTAGCTTCTTGTTATCAAGCTATGCAATTTGTACAACCATTGTCATCTATAAATTTCTCCCTGTGTTCGATTGTGTTTTCCCACGGGCTGATAAATTAGTTGGTGCATTGCCTGACAGTGACGTTCTTCTTCTCCATAATGTGAGGTTCTATGAACAGGAAGAGAAAATGACCCTGAAATTTTCCAAATGTTTGCTTCATAGGAGGATCTAATGGATTAATTATGCGTTTGGCACTACATACATGGTTCGTTCCTCAATTGAGGGGGTCATTAAATTTCAAAATCATGTTGTTTTATTCCTTTTAGATAATGTTTTGCTAACACACTATTATGTGAAAGAAAATTCTTTCATTGTTGGTTTGTTCTTTCATGGTCCAAATAGAAGTTCACTAAAGCACATCCATTAATTATGATTTTGACTACAAACTGTTAGTTGGGGTAGGGTTGTAAGAATTCTAAGGATTTCTTTGACTAAATAGCATGATCGGTATTGTGGGAACTTATGATACAAAAATGTACCTCAAATTGTAACAAGTTGTAGTATAGCTGGATAAATAAATACCCTTCAACATTAAACATTTTAATTAAGACCATGAACACAAAAGAACATATTCGTTAAGCTAAGATCCTGATGCAAATAGCAATGTCTATTTTTACTAATTTAATTAAATTATTTTCATCAATACTCTTGTGATAAAATTTTATAATAATTTAGAATTGCTATTCATGTGTGATTCCTTTTGAAAAGGTATCTAAGATTGACTAAGTAAAACCAATCAGGTTAGTACGAGGGTCTCTTTGTCGGACTACTTAACGTTATCGTATGCACTCTTCTTGGTCATTGCCTAGTTTTTATGGTTTGGCCACCAAATATAATTGTTTAATTATACATGAAACTGTCTAAATATAAATATGACATGATTGACTAGTATACTTGAATAGCCATCAGATTGCTATATATGCCAAGTGACACATGAAAACCAACTGTACTTATTATGCAATCTCAACACCATAGATAGCTAACAAAATATGATTTTTGGGTTGGATTCGGTAATAGCTACAAGCATGTACATGCATTACTCTACAATGGGCAAATTTAATCTAATGGCCTTTAGTCCTACATGCATTGACATATACTGCTTTGTATAAATCTCTATTTGTGAAAATAATGCTTCTTATTTTTCTGGCATCTGATTTATAGACATAAGCAATGTCTGTTTGTGAAAATAAATTCTTCTTATACTATGTGAATGTGCAGTTGTCATTACATGTACTACCTACTTCTGGTTATTAACATATGAAAATGCAGCAAGTAGAAATTTTTAATGCCTTCCAGATCAACAACAAGCATCTAATTGCCTAAGTTATTCCAACAACGATGGGGTTATATCAATGTCTGTCTAGAGACATTTGGATCGTACAATGACTGAATCACTCTGAAGTCCTATGTAAAATAATATGCTTTATTATTTGGTTTTTATCCTATATTTTTGTTTCATGTCGTCTATATAGATGATCAAATTCTTATCATGTTCAAATTTTAGGATTATTCTCTACCTGAATGATGTCTGGTTTGGAAGATATTTTCAAGTCATTGTTTTTGTAAGATAAAATGTCTTCTTGCATAATGTCATAGGTCCACTCTGAGGTTGTCTAAATGGGAAGACACCATGATGTGGAGAATCCATTAATGTTAACACTAGCTACAGTTCAGAAATTGAGAACCATCGGACATGACATGAACACTGCCTCCCTCCCTCAATTAGGTATGATTCTGTCTTTACACATATGGTCTTGTCTAAATGTTCAAATCAGCACTTTGTAAGCAACATTTTGACAGAGATTTAATAACCAGAGTTAATCCTTTGCTCATTTTTTATTCCTCCTTCATTAGCGGAATGTTGATTGTATAAATTTCCTTTTATCATCTGTATTCATGTACATGCATTTTAATGTCAAGCAATCATTTTTTTAGCAGAATGCAAACGATCTCATATACATGGTGAGCCATAATTTTGTTAAAGTTTCTCAACTTCTGTTACAAGTTCTCACCTGGTTGCACCCTTGAGCTTTTCTGGCTATTTTGAAGTAAGAAGTACTAAAAGTATTTTTTATCTTGTGAGCTATTTCATATCACTCACGTGACTCAGATGAGTTTCTATTAGGCATTTATTTTGAAGTAATGTTTAATTGCATACATATCCGGTGGCTGGAGCTTGGTCAAGTGCTTCATGCTTTCAAACATCATTCTTTTGGGGTAGTAATGTACAATATGATATGTTGTTCTGATGTTCTATCACATATTTCAGCCTATATGGATCATATCTTTTATGATTCTTGGATCTACAACCATCTCATCTTGACTTTTGTTCTAATGACTTTTTGTTAGATGGAGTTTTTTACTGAGTTTGAGTTGTAAATTACTTCTAATTTTTTTACCATGTTCTATTGGTTTTTTGTTTGCTAATCTATCGACCATTGAAGTGATATTGTCAACGGATAGAGCTATTGAAAATCAAGAGTTGACTTTCTTTCCACAGAGCTCACAAGTCATGCATGGGTTTTAATCCTTTAATCAAGGAGTTTTTGTACATGCATGGAAAATATAGTGACCAACCGTTCCTGTTACACCCCGATCTCACAATTTCCTCAAATCATGAGATTAGGGCATAAGATAGGATTATTAATTAACACAAAGATCACTCTTAACTTTTTCTTTTCTTAAAAACTCTTGTTTCTTCGCATTGAACCACATAAAACATCTTAACAAGGGAATCTGAACATTTCCTTTACTAATCAAACTTCAATAGTAAAGATACATGTATAAGCATTCACGATGTCTTTCACACATTATGCACATGAAACTTACTAATTAGCATACATATCAAGGAGGAACAATATTACACATTGTAATTACAACTCTCTCTCTTATCTCTTACTGAGGACCTAGAGTGACAAGGACCGACTGACTCAACTAATCTCATACTTGACTCCCTGTGGCAGATCTACACTGAAGCTCTGATCATCTTCAAGTCCACGCGGTTAACCCTAAAATGTTTGAGTAGAGGGGTGAGCCTACTCGCTCAGTGAATGAATACTTCATGGAAACAGACTAATGCACTAATGTGATCAAAGATATAATTTGATTAAAAAATATGAAATTTATCAACAATAAATACTACACTGAGCAGTTCTAAAACAATATAACTGAGATAGCACATTTCTAAGCATCATCAGACATTTCAAGTAGAAAGCAGTTATATAAATTTACTGTGATCCTATATGATTTCTCATTCATTTTATTATTATGCCCTAAATATATGCAGTGTACTCTGCATATAAGGATCCGTAACAAATTCATGCTACGGCCCCACCGTACAAGACTCAGCGACACACCCGGGGGATGCTGAATCTGACGCCAGCCCTGTTCTGCCACAGGACCACAGGCTCTCTGGCCTCAATGCACTACTCTGAGTGCTCTCTCTCGACCCCTCCTTCAACCTGAGCACACAGGCGGAGTGTCACAGGGTTACCTTCGCGACTCCGCACGAATGGTGTTAGATAACCGTGTTTTCTGGTGAAACCGCAGTGCCATTGTGACACAAGCACAATTGTTGTTAGACACTGCCCTCTTTTCTCTTTCCTCGTTTGTCCGCGACACACGCACGGATGATGTTGCAACACGAGTTTCACCCCTAAATCGCAGACACATGTTAGGGGTTCTACGGTGTTAGGGCATCTAAGTCTATACTTGATTAATAATAAACAATTTAACAGAAATATCACATAGCAACGTCAAAACTCATGTATTCAACATATATCATATCTCAGTAACATCCCTTTCTAGGGCATGTCATATCTCATTACCTGCAATTTACGAGATATATATTGAAATATAAGAAGTCCTGCAGTATGTAGATATCATTTCAGAGAGAACAAGCATATAAAGTTAAATGCACTAGAAACATACAATTCAACAGTTAAGCATCACCACATCTCATATCGAGACCTTTCATATTACCATAGCATGATTCATTGAACACCCTATCCTTAGGGTTTCATTCGCCTTATTCATTCATCACATGCCAACACCCTACTCTTAGGGTTTCATTTTCCTCATTCACTTGTCACATGGCTCTTATCATGATCTCATAAGATATAAGCATTCACTAAATAAAGACTGTTTCCAACAAATCGTATGCAATCAATATAGACATGAAATCATGGAAATTTAACTAAATTTCTCAATTAGGTTAAACCCTAATTACATCATTTGATATAAATCCGTAAGGAAATCTCACTAGGAAGGGTTGCATACGTTTCTGATATGAATCTACCATTTAGGAGTCATTCAAACAGAGAAGGAATCCATATCATATCAATTTACAATAACTTAAATCAAATAGACATTTCAGGATTTAGAAATCGCATGCTAAACATTTAGGGGTTTGGTTGTTATAATCAAATTCGTCCATTAGAATGTTTGAAGGAAGAACCCACTCACCCTAAGGTGAGAAAACACCTTAAACCTGCAGCTCCACTCAGGGAAATCTCGAATTCCCATCAAAACCCTAGCAAATCTCCCAATTCCTCTTTCATTCAACTCGGAAACCTAGAAAAAGAGGAATTATGAAGAAAGGGTGAGAAAAGAGGGAATTTCGACATCCTCTTGGATCAAATCAGAGCATGGACGGAATCTTGACATAAGAGAGAAGATCCACCATAAAAGTATATGCAAAGAATCCGAACTTACTTGATTTCACCCTTCCTGGAATCGCAAAACCCTAATTCAGCAATTCCCCCACTTTCTTCACTCAAGCCCTAATTCTCCCTCTCTCTCTAGGAGCTCGTTTCTCTGGAATGGATGACGAGAAATGAGAGCTGCTTGAGTGTGTGGTCGTCCATATAAGTCAATTGAGCTGCTTGGGTCAATTGCATATTGACCCAACACTTAACTTTAATTATATTAGCTGAATATTCAGTTATACAAAAGTTACTGTAATTCGCTTATTTCAGAGATCAAACATTCTCCAAAAATTATGGGAATTTAGCACATTGTTTATAATTGATCTATAGATCTTCTGTTAAAATTTGGGATCATTTGGAGTTACCAATAATTAATTAAAAATCGAACAGTGCACTGCTATATTGCAGTCAGCAATATATTCGGCCGAGTTTGTCCTGCACAAACTCGACCGACACCCTTACTGTAGGGATTCAAAAGTCATCCAAAAATTATGCCAATTTAACAGAGTGTCTAAAATTGTATTTATCAAATACTGTTAAAATTTGAGATCAATTGGATATACCAATAAAAAGATAAAATTCAATTACCACACTGCTGTAAATTCTGAAATTGTGATCGGTCGAGTTTAAAACTCGGCCGACAAACAGGTCAGGGCATTTTTCAAAAATTCTGATATTTTCCAATATTGTTCAAATTTTATATATCTAAATCATATCCAAATTTGAAGCAAATCAGAGTTACACATAAAATACTAAAAATCATTTAGTGAGACATTCCACTTATCAAATTCTGTATTCAAGCATTATCAAAACCCTAATTTTGGGCCGATTAGGGTTTATGCTTCTCAAACCCTAATTCTCAAGACAAAAGAACATTAGACTTCTTATCATAGTTAAAACATCCTAATTGTGTTATCGTCATTAATTAGATTTCGAGAATGATTATTCTAATTAATCTTTGCAATTGTCTAGGTAAACCCTAGTTTACCAGTTAAGCTCAGATGGGGTCGTAACAGTTCCAATCTCCCAAGGATGAGAAATAAAAATTGATTTGTGATCTTCCAAGGAAGAGAAATCAAAATTGTTTTGTGATGTTTGAGAAAATATATGATCAGAGTTGGTAATTCGCAGGTTTAGTATTCTCTAACTCCCTTCCTCTCTTCCTTTTGTTATAGCTCATGAGAAGATGTAGAGAGTGATCAAATCCATCCATGGCATTTGCAATATGTTTGTGCTTAATGTGTCATGTTTGTGCACTAAGAAAATATTGGCAAATACACCAATGTAAACCATAGCCATATCTTCCTTTCAGTTACTACACACGTGACAGAGGGCCTTTTATTTTCCATTGAGTCAAGGTTTCTTCAGCATTACTAGAACCTTATAAAATGATGATAAATAAGTTTATGATACTTGTATATGGACTTGACATAGAGTATGGAGCTTTAACATGAATTGAACTTTGTGTTCCTCCTGTCGTCCATGCATCTTGCACTTTGGATACCGTCATCCCCTATTGTGTTGTCGCCATACACCATGGTGTCATTGCTGGTCTTCCGCCATGGCTACTGTACACCTCCGTTCCTCCTCCACGGTGTTATGTGCCTACGGTCCTCCTCTGCGACACCATCGCTGGTAATCCATCCCTTCACGTAGGCCGCTGCCACCACCGAGGCTCCAGATTTCATCCCCTGCTACACAGTCGCCATCGAGGGTCATTATTGGAGCACATCTATGCAGACCTAAAAACCACTATAAGTGCATACCTCATAGTGTTGGTTCCATCTTCAAAAATTGGATGGGAAGGTCAGTTGGACAGAGGGGGTAGGCCTAGGAAGGCATGACATCAAGAATTAGGAGCTATTGTCAGTTGTTATGTTCCATTGTGGTATTGTATCATCCACTTTGTCTAATAGACATTGGAATGAGCTACCGCCAAGCCAGTAGATCAGGTTTACATATTCCTTTGGATAGATCAAGTAACATGTTATTATTTTGAGCATGTACCTACCCTTTGTGTATTGCAAATTAACCCAGTTGGATCATCGGTAGTATGCAGGATTCATGTCTTTTTGGACTTATTTCCTTAATTTGACTTGTGAAGAGTTTTCTTTTCACAAATTTCTCACCAATGCATTCATTTGAACTTGTCACATCCTCAAAACATGGATGAAGTGTATTTTTTTCATATATCTATTGCTTCTAAACCAAATTATATTCCAAACAAATTGGAACTATTTATGAAAAGTTATTTTTTAATTAGTAATTGCTTTGTGGCTCTTTTTCCATCACTTGTTGTTGGTTTTACTACTTTTCATACTACATTTTCAATATCACTTAGGATGCCAGAGAAAATGCCCCGTTGGCATGAGAAACTTGCTAATGTAATCTTCAGATGGCTCAACGATCACAATTATTCTCTAATAGTTGCTAAATTTAGATGATGTGGGAAGGACTATCTCATCAAGAAGCCATTATCCATCATATAGTAAACTGATATTCTTTCTTGTTATTGTACCTTATAATTAAGTTAGATGAAGTGGAGCCTACTAGAGAGATAGTTAGATGATTCTATAGTGGAGCAATGAGCTATGGTTCACTTTCTTTAGAATCCCATGGGACATTAGCCATTTCTAAGCAAGGGAGGTTAGTGCACTAGCCTTATAAGTGATTGTTGAATACAAAGAGGAGTGTATCTTATCATTACATAACTACATTTTCCTCCATATATTCCTCTTGTATGTAACTTCATGTTATCTACTTCTGATCCATATTCTTATTCCCTTTGGGTTGTGCCTTCTCAAATATTGAAGTAAGACTTTTTTGACACTGTCTAATGAAACTAATAGTACATCCCACATATATGAATGGAGTAGTGTTATGATTTCATATACATTTAAAATGAGATGTATTTTTTTATTTTATAAGTGCTTGAATATGTGACGAATTAGTAGCCTTGCCAATGGCTTCTATTGCATCCACAACACAGTCAATTGGCTTGTCATATAGATCAAGAAGGGTCAATGTTAGAATTGGTTATAGGATGATGACTACTTCCACATGGTTAACAACATGATATGGACTAATACTGAGAACGCAATCAATACAACTTGAATGAAAAACACATGAAGATAGCCAACTGGATTTCTCAAGCTTGTCTTTATTTTTGTTATGATCCAGTAATAGTCAACCTGAGCTTAATTAAAATTTTCCTTTCAATCTACAGGGTCCAACCATTCTAATTTATTCAAGGAAAATCAAGACGACCATTAATATCAATTTGTTATTTATATTCTTCTACTGCCCATGGTGTGTTTCCAAGTTGTATTGGTGGATTCCTCTCCATCCATCCATAGGTTAGTAAGAAACTCTTGGGGTTCTTATCTTTTTATCAATTGTTTTCTTTCTTCCTCACACTTTCGTACGCTTTCAATGCATCAGACCTGATGGCAGAACATGATATCATATTTAGCCTTGGCGTTTGCAAGAAGATTGAACCTAGTTGTCTCATGAGACATGCCAATGAACTTGGACGAAAGTGAACTTGGGATGAGAGTTTCATTTCTCCTTCTTTGCATATGAACTTGGTTAGTAATGCAAGCTTGTGCATGTTCTTTATATTTTCTTTACTTGCCTACCACTATGTCTGTAACACCCCTCCCTAGGGTTACATACATAACCAGTGAAAGCACAGCCTAATCCCCAACATTATCCATAATGTGGGGTACTTAGCATATCAGGGATGGATTGTCACATGCATGATCTCATGTCAAGAAATAAACAACACTTGGCATTCATGGAAACATAGATTCATACATGAGTTCATGGAAAGAAAGCTACATCATGCTTCTAAAGGTACACTAAAAATAAACTAGATAATCATGAAAAAGATAGGATCTCCATAGATGGACGTTCCACCAGGAAACAACTTCTAAGGTCTTTGGATTCGTGGAACTCCTTAAGTTGTCTCCTTCCCTTTAGCTCCAACTTCTGCAGACATCTTGTCCCCAGCCATGCAAAACAAACAACACATCAGTAAGCAGTATTTGGCATCTTATATGACATAAAAGTAAATGTAACTTGACATGATAAAAATTGACTTGACATAACTTAACATAAACCTTTTCATGGATTTTTCTTAAGCATTCATGATTCATAATTTGCATGCTGAATTGAATAGTAAATATATGCATCCCTCTATGATGCCCCTTAAGGAGCACATGATTTCTAGGAAAGCCCTTGATGCTAGGAAAGCCCTTGACGACCCCTTGAGGTCCATGATTCAGGAGCATATAAAAACTAATTCAATTCCATTTAACTTGATCATTAACATGTCATTAGCATTATCTTAAACATTAACATGATCATTGAACTTTAACATGATGGGATTTCTCCCCCTTGAACCATAATGGGATTACTCCCTGATAAACCGTAATAGGGTTTCCCCTTCTTAAACATGATTCCTTAACCTTAATTTCATAATCATAATCATAATTAGGTTCACAGCATAGACTATAATTAAACAAGGAAGCAATCAATAATAATTATACATAATGCATTCTTGATAGACATTCATGGTTCATAAAATCACAAAATGCACATAATCATAAATAACAATCAATAAACCAAAGTACTTGTGCCAAATATGCATGGCCCACTTACCTATATTAAACCACCTTACTGTCATGTCACTTGACTCTATTGAGCTTTTACACACCTGTAATTTTATTAAAACCATATCATGTACTTAAATCCATATTCATGAAACCCTAATCTCGTTCATGGAATAATTCAAGCTTTTGGATGCAGAAATCAACATTTAAAAACAACACTAATCGACAGTAAATCCAGAGAGCTTTCCAAAACATGTTTATTTATATTTTTCTGAGGTCGTATGCAAAAGTTATGAATTTTGCACTCTGGACCAATCAGAAATCAAGACACCTTAGTATGACATCATTCAAATCGAATATTAATCTGATGTAAATCACAGGCTAAAATTCGGAAAAACCTATGCCGCATGTTACACATGAATACAACATGTGAGGGTAAAACTGTAATTCAGACCCAATTATAAAGTGTGCGTGAGAAATTAAATCAAAGGTGAAATACCTATGTTGCCCTTGCAACATTGATTAGTTGATTAGAATCGTGGGGGGTCCCAGGTTCATTGAACATCTTGGATTCTTCCCCTACGAGCCATGGCTCTCACACGATAGCCTGGAGCTCCATGCTTCGACCAGATCTTGGGGCAAGCTCCACAACTCAACTCGGGGGCTTATCAGAAATGATTCACTGCCCTTTCTAGTCCTCACGACCTTCAAAACAAGTTCGGTGATGGTCTGGAGTGCAAGAGGGCATCTCCTCCATGGCTGGAAATAGGGGAAGGGGCGGCTCCAAAGCCAACGAAGAGGGCTAGAGCAAGGCCAAAAGACGATCGAAAAATATTCTGGGAGACACAGCGAGATCAGATGTGATGGAGTGACTTTTGAGATTGTTTTGGATATACAATCATATAATCTAATTCATAAGTCTGAGAATGGATGATAGTTGATGTGGTGATATTGTCACTTTCCCTTGTGCCGAATTTATGAGATTGACTATAAAGGTAGATGGTCTTATGAGTTATATTATCAAATGATGATCATCCAAGTTTGGCTAATCATACAAGTGCATTTCATGAGTGATGTAGTTTGGAAGTTAGTTGAGTTTGAAATCAGGTGAATTTGTTGGGGAATTATATAAGTTTGACCATGGCATTTGATCTTTTAGCCTAAGTATGAAATTTATTTGGGATGTCACACACCCCTTTAGTTGCTGATGGAAGAGCCATGGATTACCAATAAGTGGCTTGATTCAGCCATCCGGGACGAAAGTATAACAACACTAGTATTATCTCCTACGTCAACTGCTTGGGATCGTGGACTCCCTAGCCATCGCACATTGCAAGAATGGGGTCAAGACATGATCCTAAGTGTGTGGTTGCTCCATTCACAATGTAACGAGGATAAAGAGCCCTCAAGAGAGCAGTTTTAGAAGCCACGAGAGAGAAAGAGAGTTTGACTGCTACTCAATGTCAGTTCTTCCACTACAAGTAGGAAGGAGGAGGATCAGAACATAGATGAAGAAGGCACCAGTGTCGAGCATCTAGAGCGTAGACGGAGGAGACACGTGTGCAAGCAGGCTCATCGTCATGTGAGGCAACGTAGAAGAGAGGCAGTCGTTTAGTGGAGTGAAGCAGAGGTTGAGGAGGAGGATCCCGTGCCAACCGCTCTTTGGAGCAGAAACAGCCACACCGGCACCCGGCCTGGCGTCGACACCTGCAAAAACATCTTGGAGGCATAGGTGGTGCTCCAAGCAGCTGAAGTAGACGATTGGGAGGCACGGAGCTTCCTTGCGGCGGTTGGAGCAGTAGAGTGGATGACCTAGTGGTGCTTGACGGCTCACCGGAGCTCATAGTCGTGACGGCGACGCCTGCTCTTGAAGATATTGCGGAGGACGAGTTTTGGAACTGCTGCTTCACCTTGTCTGAGTTCTGTGCCGAGGTGCGGCGACACCTTGGGCAGATCATAGAAAATCGGAAGGCAGTAGGGTGCAGCGCACGACCAGTCCTTCACGTGGGCGGCACGAGGTGACGGTGGCGACCCTCACGCATCAGAATGGAGTTCCCCCCCCCACCAGGTCTCGGACGAACCCAAGACGAAGGGCCTGAGAACTCGACGACGGCGGCACTCGAACGAGCCCAGGTGGGATCGGGTTCGCGTGATGCTGAGAAAGGTGACCCAGCCGGGTCACCGGATTGCTAGATCAGTGGATCCTAGGTAGGATCTGGACTGAGTGGGCAGAACCAACGAGGGACAACACCCACCCGCTGCCACATGGCGACACCCGATTGGTCGGGGAAGACAAATAGGTCAGTAATATGCAGTTCTTTAATAAATACTAGAAAATAGCTCCAATGTCAGAGAAATACAAACAAGGTACTAAAATGTTCAGAAAAATGTGTAAAACACAATAGAACCATCATATCAGTCTTTTGATGCACTAAAAATAGAGATATCATATAATATGTGTCTTACTTACTTCTTGAGTAATAAATACCAAATGATGGCCTAAAATTATGAGATCATCAAAGTAAGTCCATAATCATGTTTACAATGCATATGATGTCAGATATAGTCATGTTGATGTATGAAATTATGTAATTTGATTAATATGGCTAATTAGGGCTAATAACCCTAAATAAAATGCAATAAATACATGCATGCTCAATAAATCATGGTAATTACATAATACCTTCATATGAGTAATGTGAGGCTAATATGTAACTCGGATATCAGTTAGATGTATGGAATTCATATTATATGAAGATGACCTTTAATATATGAGATGAAATCCTAATTTGTGCAATACATGTAACCTAGGTTTAATATGTACAAAGAATGATACAGAACATGATATTCAGATTATGTATCCTAATCGGGAATATAATATTAGTAACATAATTACAAGAAGATAAGATAAGTAATAATGCGCATATCTTAATGAGCTAAGGTAAACCCTAAAATGGATATAAATAGGGTCAAGATGAGATGTAAGATGATGAGAACCTGATGATAGTATATGGTCTTGTTTTGATCAGGTTTGACCAAGCTTATAGTTGACATCAGTGATATGTATTTAGTATGACCTATCTCTTTGGAAGGTACGCCATTACCTCTTACTTGGCTTATTATATAATATGCTTGCGTTATATGGTAGTACAAACTTGGCATATGATATTGATTGAAATGCTTGTTCCTGTATGATATGTTGCATGATTTCCTATACTTATTGCTATGAACACATGAAACATAAGATATCTGGTCCATTATATGATAGCACTAAATCTCTTTGGTAGAATAGTGCATTGATGAAAGTACTAAATCTCTTTGGCAGAATAGTACATGTGAGCACTAAATCTCTTTGGCAGAATAGTGCATTTGTGAAGTACTAAATCTCTTTGGCAGAATAGTACATGTGAGCACTAAATCTCTTTGGTAGAATAGTGCATGTGGTTAATCAAGTTTACATATAATGGAAATGTGCCTAAAATATGTGTTCTCTTCTGGTAACAAATATCTTTGTGCAACTATACGCCTTTTCTTATATTTTGTTTAATGTTGCCAAGTATTAGTTTTATCTTATTGCCAAGATATGATGAGAGGTATATAAAAATACACGTAGGCGTACTCAGTACAATATTCTTGAATATTGTGCTGACGTGTACCGCATGTAATCTTTTGTTTAGGTTGTGGATTTTGCTCTTGAAGATCTAGGATAGTTGAGAGTTGTGTGGCAAGCTGATGTTCAGGTGGACCTGTTGTCTTAAGATCCTGTAGTTTAGATGTAGTACATGTATATGTTAAGTTTGTTGTTCAATATGTAATATCAAATGTTGTAATAATTCATGTTGTAAATATATGTTGAATGGTGAACATGTGTGTATGGTTTTATTATTGTTCATGTACATGTGCTGCTGACTGTGTTTCCTTTTGACTTCCTCTGATTTTCTTCTTCTTAGCCTTATGTGGGATGTTTAAATTGGGATTCTCGCTGAGGTGAGGGTTTCAATTTGGACGTCACACATCAGGTTAAGTTTTAGAAAATCCGGGGACGTCACAGGTGGTATCAGAGCATGAACAATAGCAAAGCCTAACATTTTCTCATTATGCAACTCGAAACTAAAGAACCTTGAACTTAATTATCTTTTAGGGTTAGATTAGCCGTCTTTTAGATACTAGATCTGACCTAGCCTCTAGGTTAGCACCTAGATGTCTGAGAACTAGGCCTAGACTGGTGCTTGTTGAGTAGCAAGTCCTTAGATGTCGTTCTTTCCTTGTATTGCTGCGGTATGGGACATAGCACTATTTGGAAATGACGTGCATCAAGGGAAGAGAAACCCTAGACATATTGTGCACGTTTTCTAGAGTAGCTACACTAGTCTACCCCTTGTTCTCACCCTTTTCACTAGTTTTCATGACACTGTACTCTCTACTATGTGTGGGACACTCGTTTTTAGGATTTGGTTTTGGATTCCAATCGGATCGAACCTCAATAGTTTTCTCTGATGCTTGTTTTATCGGAGAAAAACTATATAATATTTTATTATATATATGTATTACAAAAATGTGTCCCTACACATGTACGAGTAGGAGGTAGTCATGTAACCTAAGTGAAAGTGAATGACATCAGTCTAGAAGAGAGAGTAGTTCTAGATTAGATGTCTAGAGCCTTTTTTTATATAGATGATAGATGGAATAGATGAAATAAGTTTGATGATATGATGTAAGTCTTATATAGATGATATACGATGATTTATGTTTGTCTTTGAGGGCTTAAGTTCAGTTTTGAGGTTTTGAGATAAGTTTTGATGATGCAAGTATGAGTTCCTTTATGAGATAAGATATGTTAAGTTAAGACAAGGTTGTGAGTCAGCATGAGCCTCAAGCTCTTTTACAAAGGAGGACCTCTAGTGTTAGGACCAGTTTTGGGGTTAGCTCAAGAGAGAGCGAGACCCATAGGGAGAAGGTCAAAGAACCTAGACTCCATGATACGAAAAATATGAAACATATGAGATATGTTATGTCCTAAACTAGACTACTCCTGAGTGATCGAGTTGAGTTGCTTATTGCACGATTCCTATAGTTTTCTTGAACCCTAGATGTCCTTGGGAGGACCAAACCCTAGAGCCAGAGAGAGGCTGGTTATATATGTGCATATGTGAACATGAATACGAGTGTCTGCCATCTGGGTGAGGGAGAGAGCCCAAGACCCTGGACGAGGTAGCTATGTTAGTTTCTGAGAAGCCTCATGCTCGGGTTGGTGGTTTCCCACATAGGAATCTAGTGGTGTATATAAGAGAGTTTTGGGTAAGCATGTCTCATGGGTAGAAACCTATGGAGAGTATGTCATAGCATGTTTTGGTTTGTGCTTGTGGTTAGATCTTGTGAAGTTGATCACTAGTTCCAATGAGGTAATTTGAGAACCCTAGACCAGGAGAGGGAAGATAAAGTATATGCATATGAGATATTCATAGGGTTGAGTTAGCTCGGAGAGACTGAGCACGACACTCCCTTCGTGGTATGGGTCAGGAGAACCTCAGTTGCACTAGATGAAGTTTTGATACATGTTTCATGAGCCACTTGGATAAGTTTGTTAGCACAACCATGATATAATATACGTAAGATGTGATCTAATATCGAGACGTGATATATAAACATGATAAGATGGAAACCTAGAGATGGTTTAATAGATGTCAATGCGTAAATGGTTAACTGTGTACATGAATGATGGTGATAATGTGAAATTGTTGGTTAATCTATTGATGAAATCACTAGTAAATGTTGTAATTGATTATGAGCGGTGAAATAAGATCATATGAATGAAACATGTTACACGAGGTGTTAATCTAAGTGCTTAATAAAGATGAAAAATATAGTTTGATAGTTAGCATAACATAATGATTATGACACCTTGATATGATCTAGATGGATAAAGTGGGTTAACTTTAGTTAATACCCTCCTAAAAGGCATATGTTGATGTTGAACATGTTCTAACAATGAGCTAAATAAAATGTTGAAGATACCTTGATGCATGAGTTAATCTTAGTTAACTCATTTAGAACATGGTAATATAATGTGAGAAACCCTAACGTATGGGTAAAGATAAAGCTGCAACCTTAATGCATGAGATATGTAATAAAATAACCAAAGTGTTTGTGCACCCAAGATGGTTGTAAAACATCCTTATAGTGCATACATGTGGATGAAGTCATGGTAGTTTTCCTTGGAGTACGAGGATGGTTTACTTTCGAGGACGAAAGTTCCCTTAAGATGTATATGATGTGACAAATTGGTTTTTCTGGCTTAATTCCGAGGACAGAATTTGTTTTAAGGTGTGTAGGATGTGATGGAGTGACTTTTGAGATTGTTTTGGATATACAATCATATAATCTAATTCATAAGTCTGAGAATGGATGATAGTTGATGTGGTGATAATGTCACTTTCCCTTGTGCCGAATTTACGATATTGACTATAAAGGTAGATGGTCTTATGAGTTATATTATCAAATGATGATCATCCAAGTTTGGCTAATCATACAAGTGCATTTCATGTGTGATGTAGTTTGGAAGTTAGTTGAGTTTGAAATCAGGTGAATTTGTTGGGGAATTATATAAGTTTGACCATGGCATTTGATCTTTTAGCCTAAGTATGACATTTATTTGGGATGTCACACACCCCTTTAGTTGCTGATGGAAGAGCCATGGATTACCAATAAGTGGCTTGATTCAGCCATCCGGGACGAAAGTATGACAACACTAGTATTATCTCCTACGTCAACTGTTTGGGATCGTGGACTCCCTAGCCATCGCACGTCGCAAGAAAGGGGTCAAGACACGATCCTAAGTGTGCGGTTGCTTCATTCACAATGTAACGAGGATAAAGAGCCCTCACGAGAGCAGTTTTAGAAGCCACGAGAGAGAAAGAGAGTTTGACTGCTACTCAATGTCAGTTCTTCCACTACAAGTAGGAAGGAGGAGGATCAGAACACAGATGAAGAAGGCACCAGTGTCGAGCATCCAGAGCGTAGACGGAGGAGACGCGTGCGCAAGCAGGCTCATCGTCATGTGAGGCAACGTAGAAGAGAGGCAGTCGTTTAGTGGAGTGAAGCAGAGGTTGAGGAGGAGCATCCCGTGCCAACCGCTCTTTGGAGTAGAAACAGCCACACTGGCACCCGGCCTGGCGGCGACACCTGCACAAACATCTTGGAGGCATAGGTGGTGCTCCAAGCAACTGAAGTAGACGATCGGGAGGCGCGGAGCTTCCTTGCGGTGGTTGGAGCAGTAGAGTGGATGACCTAGCGGTGCTTGACGGCTCACCGGAGCTCATAGTCGTGACGACCACGCCTGCTCTTGAAGATCTTGCGGAGGACGAGTTTTGGAACTGCTGCTTCACCTTGTCTGAGTTTTGTGCCGAGGTGCGGCGGCACCTTGGGAAGATCATAGAAAATCGGAAGGCAGTAGGGTGCAGCGCACGACCAGTCCTTCGCGTGGGCGGCACGAGGTGAAGGTGGCGACCCTCACGCATCAGAATGGAGTTCCCCCCCAGGTCTCAGACGAACCCAAGACGAAGGGCCTGAGAACTCGACGGCGGCGGCGCTCGAACGAGCCCAGGTGGGATCGGGTTCGCGTGATGCTGAGAAAGGTGACCCAGCCGGGTCACCGGATTGCTAGATCAGTGGATCCTAGGTAGGATCTAGACTGAGTGGGCAGAACCAACGAGGGACAAAACCCACCCGCTGCCACATGGCGACACCCGATTGGTCTGGGAAGACAAATAGGTCAGTAATATGCAGCTCTTCAATAAATACTAGAAAATAGCTCCAATGTCAGAAAAATACAAACAAGGTACTAAAACGTTCAAAAAAATGTGTAAAACACAATAGAACCATCATATCAGTCTTTTGATGCACTATAAATAGAGATATCATATAATATGTGTCATACTTACTTCTTGAGTAATAAATACCAAATGATGGCCTAAAATTATGAGATCATGTAAGTAAGTCCATAATCATGTTTACAATGCATATGATGTCAGATATGGTCATGTTGATGTACGAAATTACGTAATTTGATTAATATGGCTAATTAGGGCTAATAACCCTAAATAAAATGCAATAAATACATGCATGCTCAATAAATCATGGTAATTACATAATACCTTCATATCAGTAATGTGAGGCTAATATGTAACTCGGATATTAGTTAGATGTATGGAATTCATATTATATGAAGATGACCTTTAATATATGAGATGAAATCCTAATTTGTGCAATACATATAACCTAGCTTTAATATGTACAAAGAATGATACAGAATATGATATTCAGATTATGTATCCTAATCGGGAATATAATATTAGTAACATAATTACAAGAAGATAAGATAAGTAATAATGCACATATCTTAATGAGCTAAGGTAAACTCTAAAATGGATATAAATATGGTCAAGATGAGATGTAAGATGATGAGAACCTGATGATAGTATATGGTCTTGTTTTGATCAGGTTTGACCAAGCTTATAGTTGACATCAGTGATATGTATTTAGAATGACCTATCTCTTTGGAAGGTACGCCATTACCTCTTACTTGGCTTATTATATAATATGCTTGCGTTATATGGTAGTACAAACTTGGCATATGATATTGATTGAAATGCTTGTTCTTGTATGATATGTTGCATGATTTCCTATAATTATTGCTATGAACACATGAAACATAAGATATCTGGTCCATTATATGATAGCACTAAATCTCTTTGGTAGAATAGTGCATTGATGAAAGTACTAAATCTCTTTGGCAGAATAGTACATGTGAGCACTAAATCTCTTTGGCAGAATAGTGCATTTGTGAAGTACTAAATCTCTTTGGCAGAATAGTACATGTGAGCACTAAATCTCTTTGGTAGAATAGTGCATGTGGTTAATCAAGTTTACATATAATGGAAATGTACCTAAATTATGTGTTCTCTTTTGGTAACAAATATCTTTGTGCAACTATACGCCTTTTCTTATATTTTGTTTAATGTTGCAAAGTATTAGTTTTATCTTATTGCCAAGATATGATGAGAGGTATATAAAAAGACATGTAGGCGTACTCAGTACAATATTCTTGAATATTGTGCTGACGTGTACTGCATGTAATCTTTTGTTTAGGTTGTGGCTTTTGCTCTTGAAGATCCAGGATAGTTGAGAGTTGTGTGGCGAGCTGATGTTCAGGTGGATCTGTTGTCTTAAGATCCTGTAGTTTAGATGTAGTACATGTATATGTTAAGTTTGCTTTTCAATATGTAATATCAAATGTTGTAATAATTCATGTTGTAATTATATGTTGAATGGTGAACATATGTGTATGGTTTTATTATTGTTCATGTACATGTGCTGCTGACTGTGTTTCCTTTTGACTTCCTCTAATTTTCTTCTTCTTAACCTTATGTGGGATGTTTAAATTGGGATTCTCACTGAGGTGAGGGTTTCAATTTGGACGTCACACATCAGATTAAGTTTTAGAAAATCCAGGGATGTCACATCAGAGGTACCACTTCTGTGGTTGGAGTACCACTGAAATGCCACGGCGACTAGCTCCAGCATGACCCCGCAAAGTGGGTCTAAAGGGTACACCGACTGAGACGAATGCACGACAAAATAAATATGCGAGGACGGAGAAGGGTCGTTGGTGATGCTCATCGGGTGGCCAATTGAACCCATGGAGCCGGAGAGGCCTGGGGTGAGGTGAAGGTCATCAGAAAACCACCACGAGTAGGATGAGGAGTTTGGAGGCATACACGGTCCAATTGACTGAGGTAGAGGAAGTGAAATGGTGCGGATGTTCTTTTGGCACCCATAGATAGGTGTGGGGTTGGCTATAAGGGTTGCTACGAATTCATGGCAGGGAGAAATGTTGAGCCCTAAATGGGCGCTTCCATTCTAGAGCGAGAGAACAGGCGAGTAATGCCTCTTTAGAACCGGATCGGTGAAATGGAACTGAAGGCGAAGAAATTTTGTGAAACGGCCTCGTAATGAGGGAGAGAGGGACCGACGAAGAAAATAATGTGAAACGTCTTCATTCGTGAGAAGAAACAGAGGTAGAAGAGAAGGTGAGCGCTGTTGGATCCTGATCCAATGGCTACTGTCATGCACGTGAGAATTAAACAAAATGTAACGCGTGACAGTTTCAAATAAAATGAACTATAGCTTAAATCGGCTGCATAAATGAGATTTCATTCAAATCTTGGTCATAGTAAACTCAAAACCTCTCTCAAATTAATTGGAGGGTCAAACATGGTCATAATGGGTTCAAATTTGAACCATAGGTAGATTAGAGTGTCTAGAATATTTCTATTCCATTAGATTTCATGCTTGTACCCATTTAGGCCTAAAAAATAGCAAAACCCTCATGTATACTTCAATGACCATGATGTATGCAAATAAAGCCATTAATTCTTCAAATAAGAATTGCAAAACATAAAAATGTGCCCTAAATATTATTTCTTTTCAATTAACAAGATGGGGACCATTAAGCAAATAATTTAACATGTAAATGACTAATTATCATATGAGAGAGAAAATTTGACATAAAAGCATTTATTCTCATTTTATAAACAAAAGAGCATAGATATGTATGAAAACATTTTATTTAAATAAAACAAGGATAAGAGAGAAATAATAAAATGATTATGCAAAATTAACATGGGAAAATTGCATTTAAGTCCTCAACAATTATCTAATTAGGAATAAAATGATTTGAAAATTTGCATAAAAGAGTGGGATGTTACAATTCTACCCACCTTAAACAAATTTTGTCCTCGAAATTTCCTAGGGTTTCTACCCACCTTAAGGGTTTCACATAAACTTGCAAATTTTCCATACAAATTTTATTATGAAAGAAGCATACATAAACAAAACATTATGATTCAACATAAATTACTTAACTACCCTTCCTAAGTCGCATACTTACTCCTTAACATTACACCTAACTCATTACACTTAAGGAATCTATATCTCACTTACAATGACTACATCTTCATAGTTGTCTAACCTTAGGTCATATATCCTTCATCTCTTTATATGTGGTGATCAAGCACATATTTAGAAATGATGGATCTTTTCATGCTACATCTCACCAACTTATTTGCACATGTGTCCCATACCACACACAATTAAGAAGGTAAGACACATAAAAAGTCACATTAAATGACATTTTCCTCAAATCTCAATTGGGTGGCCCTCACCATTGAGACAAGGAGAAACATGCCATCATCTAGGGTTTGGTTTCAACTACCTGAGCATGCTAACATGTACTTCTCTAATGATGTGAGACATCTAGTCATCTTTAGGGTTCTCTAGACATACTAGAATACATAATCATGTTCTCTATTTCTATTGCTTCATCCTAGGGTGACTTGCATGAATCCTTATTGTTGCCTTAGTGGCCATCTATTTCTTGCTCTGATACCATTAATGTAACACCCCTCCCTATGGTTACATACATAACCAGCGGAAGCACAGCCTAATCCCCAACATTATCCATAATGTGGGGTACTTGGCATATCAGGGAGGGATTTTCACATGCATGATCTCATGTCAAGAAATAAACAACACTTGGCATTCATAGAAACATAGATTCATACATGATTTCATGGAAAGAAAGTTACATCATGCTTCTAAAGGTACACTAAACATAAACTAGATAATCATGAAAAAGATAGGATCTCCATAGATGGACGTCCCACCAGGAAACAACTTCTAAGGTCTTTGGATTCATGGAACTCCTTAAGCTGTCTCATTCCCTTTAGCTCCAACTTTTGCGGACATCTCGTCCCCAGCCATGCAAAATAAACAACACATCAGTAAGCGGTATTTGGCATCTTATATGACAAAAAAGTAAATATAACTTGACATGATAAAAATTGACTTGACATAACTTAACATAAACCTTAACATGGATTTTTCTTAAGCATTCATGATTCATAATTTGCATGCTGAATTGAATAGTAAATATATGCATCCCTCTATGACGCCCCTTAAGGAGCACATGATTGCTAGGAAAGCCCTTGATGCTAGGAAAACCCTTGACGACCCCTTGAGGTCCATGATTCGAGAGCATATAAAAACTAATTCAATTCCATTTAACTTGATCATTAACATGGCATTAGCATTATCTTAAACATAAACATGATCATTGAACTTTAACATGATGGGATTTCTCCCCCTTGAACCATAATGGGATTACTCCCTGATAAACCATAACAGGGTTTCCCATTCTTGAACATGATTCCTTAACCTGAACTTCATAATCATAATCATAATTAGGTTCACAACATAGACTATAATTAAACAAGCAAGCAATCAATGGTAATTATACATAATGCATTCTTGATAGACATTCATGGTTCATGAAATCACAAAATGTGCATAATCATAAATAACAATCAATAAACCAAATTACTTGTGCCAAATATGCAAGGCCCGCTTACCTATATTAAACCACCTTAGTTTCATGTCACTTGACTTTATTGAGCTTTTACACACCTATAATTTTATTAAAACCATATCATGTACTTAAATCCATTTTCATGAAACCCTAATCTCGTTCATGGAATAATTCAAGCTTTTGGATGCGGAAATCAGCATTTAAAAACAACACCAATCGATAGTAAATCCAGAGAGCTTTCCAAAACATGTTTATTTATATTTTTCTGAGGTCGTATGCAAAAGTTATGAATTTTGCACTCTGTACCAATCAAAAAACAAGAAACCTTAGTGTGACATCATTCAAATCAAATATTAATCTGATGTAAATCATAGGCTAAAAGTCGGAAAAACCTAAGCAGCATGTTACACATGAATACAACATGTGAGGGTAAAATTGTCATTCATACCCAATTATAAAGTGTGCATGAGAAATTAAATCAAAGGTGAAATACCTATGTTTCCCTTGCAATATTGATTAGTTGATCAGAATCGTGGGGGGTCCCGGGGTCATTGAACATCTTGGATTCTTCCCCTGCAAGCAATGGCTCTCACACAATAGCCTGGAGCTCCATGCTTCGACCAGATCTTGGGGCAAGCTCCACAACTTAACTCGGTGGATTATCAGAAACGATTCACTACCCTTTCTAGTCCTAATGGCCTTCAAAACAAGTTCAGTGATGGTCTGGAGTGCAAGAGTGCATCTCCTCCATGGCCAGAAATAGGGGAAGGGGTGGTATATCCAAAGCCAACGAAGAGGGCTAGAGCAAGGCCAAAAGACGATCAAAAAACATTCTGGGAGACACAACGAGATCAGAGGTACCACTTATGTGGTTGGAGCACCACTAAAATGCCATGGCGACTAGCACCGGCATGACCCCACAAAGTGGGTCTAAAGGGTACACCGACTGAGACGAATGCACGACAAAATAAAGATGTGAGGAAGGAGAAGGGTCGTTGGTGATGCTCATCGGGTGTCCAATTGAACCCATGGAGCCGGAGAGGCATGGGGTGAGGTGAAGGTCACCGAAAAACCACCACGAGTAGGATGAGGAGTTTGGAGGCATACACAGTCCAATTGACTGAGGCGGAGGAAGTGAAATGGTGCAGATATGCTTTTCGCACCCATAGATAGGTGTGGGGTTGGCTATAAGGTTTGCTATGAATTCATGGCAGGGAGAAATGTTGTACCCTAAATGGGCACTTCCACTCTAGAGTGAGAGAACATGCGACTAATGCCTCTTTAGATCTAGATCAGCGAAATGGAACTGAAGGCGAAGAAATTTTGTGAAACAGCCTCGTAATGAGGCAGAGAGGGACCGACAAAGAAACTATTGTGAAACGTCTTCATCCGCGAGAAGAAACATAGGTAGAAGAGAAGGTGAGCGTCGTGGGATCCTGATCCAATGGCTACTGTCATGCGCGTGAGAATTAAACAAAATGTAAAGCGTGATAGTTTCAAATAAAATGAACTATAGCTTAAATCGGCTGTATAAATGAGATTTCATTCAAATCTTGGTCATAGTAAACTCAAAACCTCTCTCAAATTAATCGGAGGGTCAAACATGGTCATAATGGGTTCAAATTTGAACCATAGGTAGATTAGAGTGTCTAGAATATTCCTATGCCATTAGATTTCGTGCTTGTACCCATTTAGGCCTAAAAATAGCAAAACCCTCATGTATACTTAAATGACCATGATGTATGCAAATAAAGCCATTAATTCGTCAAATAAGAATTGCAAAACATAAAAACGTGCCCTAAATATTATTTCTTTTCAATTAACAAGATGGGGGCCATTAAGGAAATAATTTAACATGTAAATCACTAATTATCATATGAGAGAGAAAATTTGACATAAAAGCATTTATTCTCATATTATTAAACAAAAGAGCATAGATATGTATGAAAACATTTTATTTAAATAAAACAAGGATAAGAGAGCAATAATAAAATGATTATGCAAAATTAACATGGGCAAATTTCATTTAAGTCCTCAACAATTATCTAATTAGGAAAAAAACATGTAAGGAATAAAATAATTTGAAAATTTGGATAAAAGAGTGGGATGTTACAATGTCTGTTTAGTGTAATCATACCAAAAAAATGTGGCTTGAATGGAGGGAGGAGTTCAGTGCTGAGACCATTTTAGAGGTATATATGAATATCTCTATTAACATGTTCAATTGTGTTTTATTTTTGCAATGCAAAAAATTGATCAATATTTTGGTATAGATGTCCAATTCTGGGAAATGAAACATTACAAATTGGGGTTCTAGGCTAATATGTTTACTGCATAAATATTTTGGTGGAGAATTCAATTTCAAGGGAGTTAGTGAACCAAAAGATGGGCAACAATGACTTGTACATTAATAAATATCATATACCAACAATATAAAAAATTTATCCCCAACACAATCATATTTATTTCACATAATATCTACATAGAGTTGCTTAATTTTTTCATTTATATTATCTACATTTACCTTTTCATTATAACACCATCCACTTGCATTTTCATCTTACAATTTTTAAAGTTGATCTGAGTTTCAACTATTAGTGTACTCAATCTAAAATGGGCCAGCACAAAGCACACGAAGATGATGTTGTTAAGAAAATCTAAACCTTTATATCAATGCTTCTACTTCTAAACCATTTCATATTTATTCAGTACCAAAGGAGGTGAAAAATCGACCTCTTGCTGAGAAAAAAGCCACTGGTAAAAAGCAAACTGGCTTGGGGACCACACCTGCTCCGACATCAACTATTATTTCAAACTCTATAAAGTTTTGTTCTGATCTGGCTACCACATTGACACAACAGTTGTTGGTAAACAATGATGCCATTATAACTCATATATAGCTATGTTTTGTATAAATTATGATATGTATAACTTTTCACAATGCAACTTGATCATTCTCTATGACCTTTCTGGTAGGTTAGGTTATTTGATGCCAAGAATGATTGTAGAGAAGGCATTCACATCACATCTTCATGCTAGACAATATAACCCATTGCATAACCTTGATTGGAGTATCATAAACTGGTGTTCATGTACATGTGAAAGGTAAACTATGCAATAATTTCATTGGTTTATTCCTGTACATGTCATTTTCTCAAATACTCTCTTACTTTCACCCCCATAACACAAATTATTTTACTGAATTTTAAGTTATAACTGGCTTCCATATCTCTTGTACAGGAACAACTGCCACAACAAAAGGAAGAGAGGACAAAGGAATTATCCAATATATAGTCTCAAATTCACAAAATATGTGTTGAGATATCTGAAACCTCAAACTTGGGGACCGGGTGGAACTTCTAGTTGTTGATGAGAATGATTTGTCTTTCAAGAATCTCCATGAATATCAATATCAACTACATGGGCTTCCTATGGTCAATCAGAAGCAGAGCACAGAGAAGTTCTCTATTTTCAATCAAGAAGTGCAATACCTTAGCAGTCTTTTTCTTCTTATGAGTTTATCAATGTTATCATATTCGTTGACGATACAAGTGGCAGACTTAATACAAAAGAAAAATCAAGATAGAAGAAGATATACATGATCATGTGGCATATAGAGTCTGCAGTGGATAGAGGTAGTGAGAAGAAGATATTATATACATGTATATTTTTTCCATGCATATTGTAAGACAGGGGCCAGGTTAATGTCCTCCCCATATGTACTCATTCTTCAAATATAAATAGAAGTATCATTGTTGACATTGTAAGTACAACTCAATCTTAATTAACATTCATCATTTTTCTTTTT
Organism: Alisma plantago-aquatica; assembly: GCA_963693085.1. NCBI lineage: Eukaryota > Viridiplantae > Streptophyta > Magnoliopsida > Alismatales > Alismataceae > Alisma > Alisma plantago-aquatica. The sequence continues at coordinate 819,714,961 of OY856411.1, read as the reverse complement.
GAAAACCCCTCTATATTGGCAAGCGACTGTCTGGATACATAATGTCTCTTACTACATATGTATGTGTAGTACATGGTGTCTTTCACTACACACTAGCTATAATTACATGTGTAGTAAGTGCTAATTTTTTCTATACATGAACTACATCTACAAATTGTATCCAATGTCATCTCTCCCTACATATCATAGCTAAAAATTGAATTGTAGTCATATATTTAGCTATACTGGAAACTACATTTTTATGTGTAAGGACATTGTTTATCTACAATTAGGGTTACATGTGAATTTGTAGCCAGATGAATAACTAACTACAACTTTGAAAAATGTAGCCTAAACAATTAGCTACATGGGTATTAGCTTCATATTCTAAATGTAAGGATAAATCTAGCCAAAGCTTTTAGCTACAAATTATGGGTTTTTTGCTACAATTATTTTTTGTAGTTAAAGACCATATTTTTCGTAGTGTCTCTCTAGTTTACACATCATTTCATGATTTGTGAGTGAGTTAGGATTATTGTAAGAGATCTCCACCTTTATGCATGTAAAGCTCTCAATCTTCCACCACTTCCCTATCCCCTTCTCCCATGAAGAAAAGATGAAGCAAGCTTCATCGAGTGAAGAAGGAGCTGTAGTTGGTCCTCTTCAAGGGTGTTGAAGAGGTGGTGATCTTGTCCAAGTGAAGAAGAAGGGAAAGGCTGAAAATTCAAGAGGAGAAGCAAAGTCCTTCAAGGCAGAAGACTTGAGCTGGAGTGGGTAAGACCTTAGTGAAGATTGAAGACTCAAGCTAAGTAGGTAAGTTCCTTGTTAAAGTGGAGGTCTCCTTGTGGTTAGATGGGTAAGTCCTTTTGTGGTCTATCGTTGTAAATCTCTATGATGATATAATAGAGAAAAACACTTGCAATGTCCTAGAGGTTGACCTCCCTTGGTAGTGGACTGAATCACTTCTAGTTTGAAGTGTGGAACCACTCTACATCCCTTTGTCAAGTTCTTACTATCAATCTCTCTCATCCTTTCTATGCTTGTTCAGATAGGACTCCAAATTACCATTAAGATATTGCTCTAGTCTGATATAATTTGAAGGTCTAATCTATTTTGTGAGAATTTTGGTAGATCTATTCACCCCCTAGAGCCCTTAGATCCAAAATAATAAACATGTGAAAGACTTTGTCTGGGCAAGCAGTCGTGAGCACAAGAAACTATCCATGGTGACATGGAAGAAAGTTACTCTAGACAAGGACATTGGCGGACTCAATATCATGGATTTCATGGACCAAAATTTAGATCTTATGCTTAAGATCATCTGGCACTTCTTGAACAATCTGAACTCTCTCTAGGTGCGGGTTATGTGTAGCAAATATCTACTCAATGGAGTAACCAACAAGATGCCTTGTTTTATGCATGGTGTTTCAGCAAAAAGCACACTGATAGCACCAAAGTGGTTTCAAAAATCACTATCCATTCAAGAGATTCATCTAGTACATGGATAGGTAAATGGTTGTAGGGTCGTTCTATTTTTGAGTTCAAACCATCCTTTACATGCCCTTCTGAAATTGTGGACCTCCGTGTGACTTCTACGGTTACTAAAAATGGTTATTGAGATTGACCCTTTATCTATGCCTATGTTCCTCTAGTTGCATGGTCTAGAATCAAATAAATAAATCATGCATAACCTTTAGTCGGCTCGGCACTTTGTCTAGGCCCTTAATCCATGGTGGTGAATTCACAGCCAACACAACATAATTGCATAGTCAAATCAACATCCTTATTGAGGATGCTTGGAAAGACATTTGAAAGCCTTATTGGTATGTATACCTAGAGAGACAATCATATGATTATTGTAATGACATGCCATATAAAAGATTTTATTAATAATAACGACAATCTTCCAATTCATTCTGTTTCACTCAGTTATGAGATAATGAGTAAACATAATGGATGTCTAGAGAATGGAAATTAATCAATGATGTATGATTTCAAGTATGTGACTTGAACAATGAGATCATACATATGTTAACAGTATGCACATTCTTATTATGTCCCTATTCGGAAGTTACCATGGAAGGCAGATAGATAGTAGTCACACTAAAGACTAGTGTGTTGGTTGATGACAGAATCACATTAATTGTGATATATGTAATATCAAAACAAGCACATAGATACTTGTTAGGGAATAGTGTAATAGACATAACCACCTTGAGAGTGATACATGTAAACCATAATTAGTGGTTGTAGTCATATCTTATAGTGAAGGTGGTGATTGTGGTTCTTACACCTAAAGTCACTACATTCATCACATGTCGTTCGGTGTGCTTTGGCATCATCCACTGTGATCCTGAATAAGAGTTGCCATAAATGTGATGATTGGATGCACTATGATACATGGGGATGAGTGTGAGTGATGTAGATGGGATTTGTCCCTCCAACTAAAGTATGATATTTAGGGCATTTGATAAGTGAGACAACTCCTTCCTATCTATTCTACTAGAATGACAAGAGTCTCAGGAAGTCTGTGTGGACTTCCATATTAGCGAGAAGGCTATTGTCTGCCACAAAGAGGACAACATCATCCAACTGTTTGTGGTGAATACTAGGAGATATTGTAGACGTCATCCCAGTGCAACCAAGAGAGTTGCACTACTACAATGAGGAATAGCCATTGGACTTGCTCCAGGACTAGGTATGATCTTGTTAAAACATCCTTCTCTTTACATAGTTGTTGATGCGATCTTGTTGTTCTGGGGAATGTGGATAGATAAATTTTTATTTCTGCTTCTGATTATGTGCCCATATTTCCTTACAGTGGTATCAGAGCCACGTCAATCTACTATGTTTTAGGATAATTGTAATGAACAGATTTTTGGTTTTCATGATTTATTTATTGCATACGATGTGAATACTTAAACTAGTTAATGTGAAATTTTGATCAAAGACCACATATAATCCCAAACTAATATATATATATATATATATATATATATAATTTACACGCATCACCCTAAAAGCGAGTTTTGATGGTAGATGTGTAGTATGGTTATGGCCAATAATACAAATCTTTGTGTGTGGTTGGATGGTGTCTTTTATGCGTGTGTTATCTCAATTTTGCATATTGATCCTCTACCTTATTCTTCCCAATGTAAAAGTATTATTCTTTCCTACATGTTCTCCCATCGAATATAACTTGAGGTTTCTCATTACCATGTGATATGTTTAATAGGAATAGGACACTTTTCTTTTCATGTTTAATAGGAATAAGATGATGACCAGCATCAGACGAGCTGACCATTCACGTGATGAGACAACCAACTAAAGAACCGAGGAGGACAGAACAATGAGAGTGAACTGACCAATTAGTGGACCCAACTGAGCATTTGGAAGTGTCCAAACATCAGTTGGAGAGGAGGCCAAACGACTGTTTCAGACAAACAATTGACTGACCAAGAGGCGAGGTGGCCAGTTTAAGGATTGAACTGATCAACTCAGATTGACAAGAACAAATCTACACCAACAATAGGTTCATGCATGTGATGTTGGCCTAGAAACCCATCCAAGATTTACACATTAGGAGTAAATCTTGGATAGTCCCCGGTTTGGGACTGTACTTGACCACCTAATCTCACTTAGGATGTAAGTGTATAATGTGTATTGGGTTTTCAAGAAAATTTTGGTAGCATTTCCCCGTTTGTTCTCTAAGTACATATGTACTTGGACAACAGTGGGGAAATGTTGCCGAAATTTTCTTGAAAACCCAATACACATTATACACTTACTAGTGAGATTAGGTGTTCAAGAATGGGATAGGTGGTACACATTTATTATATATAAGAATGATTGCATATGTTTTTGTTGACCTAGAAACCCGTACAAGAGTTACTCATTAGGAGTAAATCTTGGATAGTCCCCGGTTTGGGACTGTTCTTGAACACCTAATCTCACTTAGGATGTTTTAACCATTAATTATATATAAGACCTTAAACCCTAAAGTTTTAACCATACTCTAATCTGTTAACCCTAGACCCTAATATTGTTCTAATATATACTTGTTTTCTCTTTGATCATAGAATGGATAGATCATGGATGTCTATTCCAAATCGCTGTGCCCCAGAGTTTATTTCTGGTCTTGATCAGTTTATTAGATTTGCCGAGGAACATAGGAAACAACCTGGAGATAGGTTCTACTGTCCATGTAGGCACTGCGGTAATAACTTGAAAGTCAGCACTGGTGATGAATCAAAAGTCATGTCATGTGTAACAGTATTTTACAAGGCTATACAGAATGGCACTGGCATGGAGAGATTTCAAACCTGAAATCAGTAGATGTCAATAGCAGTGCTTGTGTGGAAGAAGAAATTGCCTCCGATGATGTAGATGGGAACAAACCAGTTCCAGTAGACATCATTAATGCGATGCTGCATAGTTGTGGGGTGGAGCACACTGATCCACCTCCCATGTTTAGAAACATTGTGCATGATGCTGAGATACCATTATACATAGGTTGTAAGTTGACGAAGTGTAGTTCTGTGTTGAGATTGTATAAACTGAAAGCTAACAATAGATGGAGTGATAAAAGCTTCACATTATTGTTGCCTTTATTGAAAAAAATTCTTCCTAAAAAAAATGAACTGTCAATCTCAACATACTGGTTAAAGAAATTATTGTGCCCAATGGGAATGGAGGCCAAGAAGATGCATGCATGCCTGAATGATTATGTATTATTTCAAAAGGACTATGTGGATTTGAAATATTGTCCCAAATGTGGTGCTTCAAGGTATAAATTGATGACTTCGGGGCTGTCCAAAATCGGTTCTCCTGCCAAGGTGATGTGGTATCTACCTATAATACCAAAATTTCAATGCTTGTTTGCCAACCCGATAGATGTGAGGAATTTGAGGTGGCATGCAGATGTTAAGAAAAATAATGATGGGATCATATGACATGCGTCTAATTCCCCACAGTGGAAGAAGATTGATTTAGTATACCCTAAATTTGGTGAAGAAGTTAGGAATCTAAGACTTGAGCTTTGTATAGATGGGATGAATCTGTACGGGACATTGAGTAGCGAACATAACACGTGGCCAGTTATGCTTGTTATATACAATCTCCCTCCGTGGTTGTGTATGAAAAATAAGTTGGTTATGCTATCTTTATTGATATCGGGCCCTAAACAACCTGGAAATGATATCTATGTTTATCTTGAACCTCTGATTGATGACTTGAAGAAACTATGGGGTGAAGGTGTGATGACGTATGATACTTCATGAAGAAAGACATTTCATTTTCACGCTATGTTGTTTTGCACTGTGAATTGGTTTCCAGCATATGGGAATTTGTCTGGATATAGTGTCAAAGGATCTAAAGTGTGTCCTATATGTGAAGAGAACATTGATTCAATATGACTAAAACACAGAGGCAAGACTGTATATCTTGGTCATCAAAGGTTTCTTCCAAAATTCCATCCGTATCGTAGGTTGAACAAAGCATTCAATGGATGAAATGAGGAATGGAGTGCACCTAAATCTATACTAGGGAAGGATGTTTATGAAAGAGTAAAAGACATTGCCAATGAATTTGGTAAGAGATCACAATGTACGATGGCCACACAGAGTGACAAATCTTTATTCAAGAAGAAGTCAATATTTTGGGATCTTCCTTATTGGAGTTCTTTGGCAGTCAGGCATTGTATAGATGTCATGCGCGTTGAGAAAACTGTCTATGATAGCATCATCGGTACTATGTTGAATATAGCAGGTAAGACTAAAGATGGGATAAAATCCAGAATGGACCTACATGAAATGGGAATAAGGACAGAATTAACAGAAGTAGTTAGTAGAGATCAGAGAACATACTTACCTCCCCCTTGTTACACGTTGTTTAAAAAGGAGAAAAAAGTTTTTGTGAATGCTTGGTAAATGTTAAGGTGCCACAGGGTTACTCATCCAACATCCGTAGATTGGTATCAATAAAAGATTTGATGTTGATAGGTCTTAAATCTCATGATTGTCACACTCTAATGCAACAAATATTGCCTGTGGCAATTTGATCTATATTGCCGAAGCATGTAAGGCTTGTAATAAGTAGAATTTGTTTCTTTTTCAACAGTCTGTGCAACAAAGTTATTGACCCTGATACTCTCCATAAACTGCAAAGAGAAGTGGTTGTTACCCTATGTCAGCTTGAGATGTATTTTCCTCCTTCTTTCTTTGATATCATGGTACATCATGTTGTCCACTTGACTAGGGAAGTGAAAATGTTGGGACCAATTTTCTTGCATTGGATGTATCCCTTTGAACGATACATGAGCATTTTTAAAGGTGATGTTCGAAAGCATTATCATCCTGAAGGGAGTATTATTGAGGGTTATGTGGTGAGAGAGGTTATGCATTTTTGCAATGACTTTCTGAGTGCTAATGACGCTCATGTTAATGATGAGAATATTGAGGAGAATTTTGGCAATGGAATTTTGGGATTACGGATGAAAGTAATCAACCGTGAGCAGTTGGAATAAGGTCACTAGTATATTTTACACAACGTCGATGAAGTGAGTGTTTATATCGAGGAACATACTAATTTCATCAAGAGACAATATCCCTGAGCCAATTCATTGTGGCTTGCTAGAGAGCATAGCAAGACATTTATTAAGTGATTTGAAGATAAAGTCTTACATCAACTATCTCAAATGCCAGATAATCTTACTGAAACTATCAAATGCCTTGCCTTTAAACCAAAATTGAATGTTATGTCTTATGAAGGGTTTGACATAAATGGATTCTTGTATTACACAAAGCATCAAGATGATAAGAGTGTCATCCAAAACAGTGGGGGTCACCCTTCAAGCGTCTTCAATGTTTTTTGCAAGTGCAAAGGATAAGAGTCCACGTGAAGCTAAAATGTCATATTACAGTTTCATTGAAGACATATGGGAGTTTGACTACTTAGATTTTGGAATTCGACTCTTTAAATGTAATTTGGTTGATAACACCAAAGGAGTTATAGTGGATGAATTGGGTTTCACATTAGTGAACTTTGAAAAGATTGGTGAGAAGAGTGAACCATTCATATTGGCATCACAGGCAAAACAAGTATTTTATCTCGATGATCCTGCAAATGATAAATGGTTGGTTGTTATTTAGGGTAAAAGACAGTTCATTGAAGATCCTATATATGAAGAACAATACTATGATAAGTATGTTGACTCTAGTCCATTCTCAGTTGGGTTGCCAACACCACCAAATATTGAAGCTAATGATGACTTGTATGAGCGTGAAGATCACAATGAAGGATTGTTAATTGATAAAAGATCACAATATTAGAGGCATGCATGTTTATATTTTTTTTATATGTTTTATTTTTCTGAATGTGAACTTTACAATGTGAATGTGAACTTTAGAATGTGAATTACTTTACAATGTGAAATTGAACTTTACAAGGTGAACTTTACAATGTGAATTACTTTACAATGTGAACTTTACAATCTGAATGTGAACTTTTAGATGGTTGAGCATTCATATGATCACCATGCTGATGATTACCGTGAGGGTGAGGATGTCAATGCTCTGCCTCACAATGTAAGTTTTAAAAATATATCCCGCCTCACATTTACAGTTATATCCTGTAAGTGTGTTTTTTTTGTCAAATTTTAGGTTGGTGATGTACCCCCTGAAGAAATTGGGGCACTTGATGAGCAAAAATAAAAATTGAGAAAGTGAGGGGCAACACAATGATGAACAAGTTACTACAACAAAGGGGTAATGGACCATGCTATATGAGTCAATTGATATGAAATTATATATATAGGTCAAAAGGAAGACACCCACTTCATCTCGGCCTCCACCTCCACCTCGTGATGTACCAAGTTGGCTTCCAAAGGACCTACACGCCTCGTTAGGTCCTAATTGTAGGGGTATGGCAGATTGGATAGGCAAACATGATCCAAATTACCCTATAAAAGTTACTATTCTGGAGGAAGTTGCAGGTCAATCATACAATAACAATCTATTTATACAAGTTTTGCATACGTATTAATGCATACGTAATACAAGTTTTGCATACGTATTAATGTAGGTCAATCATATGATAACAAGATATTTATACAAGATATTTTGGAGTTGTTTCGTTATGATTGGCTGAACACATCTATGATAGAGCTGTGGATATGGTGAGATCGTATTTATACATCCATATACCTTATTTTATATATGGTGATCTGTTTTCTTATATATTAATGCATACGTAATACATGTTTTGCAGCCACTTACACACGATATGTACATATTTTGCATTTTCCCATGTGGGATTTTTGGTTCTATCTTTAATTAGTCTTATAGTTAAACGTCATAGGTCAGTTACTTCATACTGTTGTGATGTTTTTAAATATTTTGATAAAAACAAGAAGACGGTGATAATATCTCCATTCAATGTCGGGTAAGTTTACTTTGCTTATAATTTGGACTTAAGAAAATTACATTTTTATTGTGACTTTTGAGTTATTAATTTATAACTTTCTTACCTGTAGTGGTAAGCATTGGGAGTTACTAGTTATTGTCCCCGAGATGTCAGTGTCTATTATCTAGATCCTGTGGGGGAAGGAATTGAATATATATGAACATGCAATGAAAATGCCATTATTTTCGTAAGAAATATTTCATTTTTTTTATATCCGTTAACATCTGTTATTACATTACTATTTAATTATGCAATTTAATGTGTTACATTAACATGTAGGGCTTTACAAGAGTACGCCAAAGCTGGAGAAAAGATCTCCAAGAAAAAGAACCAGCCACTAACTTGGTAGAATGTGAAAGTAATTTCCCGACTCCAATGTATATATTATTTATGTGAACTGCGCTTATTTGTATTTTTTAATATTTTGTATGTTTAAATTTATAGTGTGCTACACAGGACAACGGATGGGGATGTGGATACTATGTGATGTGATTTATGAGCATAATTATCGAACATGATGCAATGGAAGTCGATACTATACATCAGGTATTATAGTTAGTCTCATTAGATAATATGAAATATATCAATCTTATTATATATTATTAATTATATATATACATCATTCTCTTTGTAGGAGTTTAAAACTGACTTTACTACAGGTGAAAAGTTATTAGTTGTACATACACCCTATATGATGGATGAGTTAAATGATGTAAGAGAACAATTGGCAGAAGCCCTACAAGTAGTGGGAATTTTAAATATAATTGGGATAATGATGATGATGAATAAAGAATGATATTTCTAACTTGTTCTCATATTTATTTTTGTGTGAATGTGAATGACTTTTTATGAATTGACATATGTGTGAATATGAAGATGATCAATACATGAATGTTTCTACATGTGTCTGAATGTGAAAAGAGATGAAATGAATGGAACTGCATGTTGCTAAATGTGTGTGAAAATGGAGGAAATTTGAAATGGAACTACTGGTTTCTACATGTGTGTGATGAAAAATAATATGAATTAAATGTGCTTATACATGTGTGTGAATCACATGATAAATATATAATATTGTCTATCTTGTTAATTTTGTAGGTTTGTGGCATGTTGTTGGCTAATATCAATGGATGTTGTAAACCTACAGTTCAGAACTAAATTGCAGGTTCTGCATCCTACTGACTAGCCATACAACAGGCCTACAAACTGATAAGAAAAAAAATAAGAACATAGGCATCAATTATTTGTGTAAAACTGAAAACAAAACACATTGGTGTCGGTTGGTAGTTAAAAACCGACGTCTTTATCCCCTTTTGGCATCAGTTATACGTAAAACTGATGCCTATTGCGGCCAGGTACCACGACTGTGCTGGGTAACATGGTCGTGGCGACAGGGGATATGGCGTCAATTATTAGTATACAAACTGACGTCGATGGTGTCGGTTATTAGTAGATTCTGGTTAAGTAACACGGCCGTGCTGGGTAGCACAGCCGTTTTGGCTGTGGATATGGCATCAGTTACCTATATAAATCCAACGTTGATGGTGCCCTTGCTAGTGCCTTTTTATGGTGGAGGGAAAGGGTATGGCGTCGGTTGTTACTTAATAACCAACATTTGTAATAAGGTTATAGTGCCAATTTAATTTAAGAACTGACGCCGATAGTCCCCTTGCTGGCACATTTTTGGTGGAGGGAATGTTTATGGCATCGGTTGGGGGACCAACACTGAAGGTGTCGACTTTTAACGGTGCCCACTTGGGTGTCGCTTAGAAACTGACGCCTTAGGCCATAAATAACTGACGCCAAAGGTTATTTCTATAGTAGTGCTACTAGGAAGGGAGTGTGTATCAGTGAGATCACTATCCAGAAATTCATGCCCATCTTTTCCTCCACCACACCCGGTGCTTCACCCTTTGCCTCTACCTGAGATGCACTTGCCTCTACCTCATCCCAAGCTTCTCCACCTCCTCAACCCACTCGACCTAGTCGTGCCTCGTTTCGTGTGTCCAATGAAGCCTTCATGGGTTATATGATACACCAATAGGCGTACAACCTCCAGGTCTAGGAGCATCTGCACCAGGATTTATGTTCAATCTTGTCAAACATGAACTTATCCTGTACTCACCCATACCCCACCTACCAGCCATACCCCGGTATTGATTATGCATCCTATGCATACAATCACTTATACCCTACCCCTCCACCTGCAATTGAGCCTTCTGCTGCTGCTCCCACACCTTCTGCTACTGGGGGACCTACTCTAGTCATCTTGCCGCTACCTATTGGCCCCTTGGCCACTCTGCTTGCCAGTCTTGGCGATTCTTCTCCTTCCTTCCCTCATGCCAATGAGCTCTATGCTCTTGGTATGACTTGGGATGACCAGAATGCTTGTGGGTCCAATCTTCGCTTCAGACCTTCTATGGATGAAGAGATGCCAGACCAGGCTGATGAGAGATTGATGATGTTGATGAGGATGTTGGTGATGGTAAGGATGATGCTGATGATTCTAATGGCTTCACTGGTGACTCATGTGATGAAGGAGTTATTGTTGCACCTTCAGACGGAGACGATGACTACGAGCCAAATGTCGAGGATGATGATAATGTTGTGTATGATGTTGATATTGATGACCTAGATGTCTAGATGTTCTTAGTTTTTAGTCTAGTTTGCTGATCATATTTATGTTTCTAGGCTATTTTATATTAGAAACATCTAGGCACATGATCTGAGGTGTACTATTTTATCTTTAGCTTTCATCGCTTCTCGCTTGTAGTTGTTTTTATGAGAACATGCATCATGAGTTGTAAACAATCTTATGTGCACTCTTACTCTTTGATCAGTTATATCCTGTGAGTTGGTTCCATGCTTTTTACCATATTTTGATTATGACCTAGTTTGTGTGTTTCTCTCGTCTCTGTTTGATATATGTTATGAGATTGCATGTTTGGATATCTACTTCATTTTTTTTGGAGAAGACATGCTTATATTTTCTTCTACCCCCCTTCCTTTTTGATAATGACAAAAGGGGGAGAGAGAATTTCAATGTCTTGAAACTCAATCATATTGCTATTCATTGTCACATTGTTATTATTGCGTATGTGATCCTTTTCTTGTTCATTATATGTTTTATCATGTGACTTGCTAATGGACCATGTAGTACATACATATTATATTGCTTTGTGTAGATAAACTAACTATGTAGGTTAAAGTAAGCATAGATTGAGGGGGAGCAATTCACATTTTTCAAATCTTGAATCCCCCTAATTCACAAGGCAAAGGTATAATTTCAATATTCTTTTCAATATGTTTGAGTAATGGTTTGTCATTGTCAAAAAGGGGGAGAATGTTGAACTAGAAGCTATAAATTGTCCATATTTTGATAGACTCAACCATTTCATTCATATGTATCTAATATGTGTATTAAAGATTGATCTCAGGCTTTAGGTACATAAAAAGGATCAATTTACACAAGCCCTAGCTTGTCAAAGTTCAAGTCAAATGCAATGCAAGTGTGCTAATAAGAAATCCCTTCAAATGACCTTAGAAGAATTTTGTGATCACTTGTATTGATGATATGACTTGTAACTATGATGAGAAAAATATGTGTGACACTTCGCACCAAAATTTTAATCACTTTTTAGCCAAATTAGAAAATTGATCATAGGCTAATTATCGATTGAGTTTCAATCTCGACCGATCCCAGGGATTGATTTTCTAATGATATGCACTGGTCGATTTGTGCATTCACAAAACTTGGTCGAATGGGTTACTGACCAAATGCAATTTTGGCTAATCGGTCGAGTTTCCCAGGACAAACTCGACCGATAGTTTGAAAATTGGGTTTGTCTTTTAGCCGATCAGTCAAGTTACCTTTATTGAAACCCGACCGAATGCACTATAGGAAAATTCAGAAAAAGTGATTATAACCATTGGTGACTTGTTTGGATGAAAATAGATTTGTTTCCTTGAGAAAGATTGGCTATATTTTGGCCCTAAGTGTTCCCCAACTCAAGGGAACAACCTCATCTATAAATAGGACCCCTTGGAGTTCATTCCAAGTTTTCTCATTCACTACATTCAAGGTCCTATCTATAGTTGAGTGTGCTACTACTCCTTGAGCCCCTTTCTCTCTCTGGTTTACACATCATTTTGTAATTTGTGAGTGATTTAGGATTATTGTAAAAGAGCTCCACCTTTGTGCATGTAAAGCTCTCAATCTTCCACCACTTCCCTATCCCCTTCTCTCATGAAGAAAAGATGAAGCAATCTTCATCGAGTGAAGAAGGTGTTGTAGGTGGTCCTCTTCAAGGGTGTTGAAGAGGTGGTGATCTTATCCAAGTGAAGAAGAAGGCAAAGGCTGAAGATCCAAGAGGAGAAACAAAGTCCTTCAATGTAGAAGACTTGAGCTGGAGTGGGTAAGACCTTGGTGAAGGATGAAGACTCAAGCTAAGTGGGTAAGTTCCTTATTAAAGTAGAGGTCTCCTTGTAGTTGGATGGGTAAGTCCTTTTGTGGTCTATTGTTGTAAATCTCTATGATGATATAATAGAGAAAAGTTGTTGTAATGTCCTAGAGGCTGACCTCCCTAGGTAGTGGACTGACTCACTTCTAGTTTGATGTGTGGAACCACTCTACATCCCTTTGTCAAGAGCTTACTATCAATCTCTCTCATCCTTGTTATACTTGTTCAGATAGGACTCCAAATTGCCATTAAGTTATTGCTCCAATTTGATATAATTTGAAGGTCTAATCTATTTTGTGAGAATTTATGTAGCTCTATTCACCCCCACTAGAGCCCTTAGATCCAAAATAATAAACATGTGAAAGACTTTGTCTGGGCAAGCGGCCGTGAGCGCAAGAAACTATCCATGGTGACATGGAAGAAAGTTACTCTAGACAAGGACATTGGAAGACTCAATATCAAGGATTTCAAGGACCAAAATTTAGATCTTATTCTTAAGATCATCTGGCACTTCTTGAACAATCTAAACTATCTCTAGGTGTGGGTCATGTGAAGCAAATATCCGCTCAATGGAGTAACCAACAAGATGCCTTGTTTTTATGCATGGTCTTTCATCAAAAAGCACACTGATAGCACCAAAGTGGTTTCTAAAATCACTATCCATTCAGGAGATTCATCTAGTACATGGACAGGTAAATGGTTGTAGGGTTTTTCTATTTTTGAGCTGAAACCATCCTTTACATGTCCTTCTGAAATTGTGGACCTCTGTGTGACTTCTACGGTTACTAAAAATGGTTATTGAGATTGACCCTTTATCTATGCCTACGTTCCTCTAGTTCCATGGTCTAGAATCAAATACATAAATCCTCCATAACCTTTAGTCATCTCAGCACTTTGTCTAGGCCCTTAATCCATGGTGGTGAGTTCACAACCAACTCAACATAATTGCATAGTCAAATCAACCTCCTTATTGAGGGTGCTTGGAAAGACATTTGAAAGTCTTATTGGTATGTATACCTAGAGAGACAATCATATGATTATTTTAATGGCATGTCATATAAAAGATTTGATTAATAATAAAGGCAATCTTCTAATTCATTCTGTTTCACTCAGTTATGAGATAATGAGTAAACATAATGGATGTCTATAGAATGGAAATTAATCAATGACGTATGTCTTCAAGTATGTGACTAGGACAATGAGATCATACATATTTTTATAGTATGTACATTCTTATTATGTCCCTGTTCGTATGTTACCATGGAAGGCACATAGATAATAGTAACACTAAAGACTAGTGTGTTGGTTGATGTCAGAATCACATTAATTATGATATATGTAATATCAAACCAAGCACATATATACTTGTTAGGGAATAGTGTAATACACATAACCACCTTGAGAGTGATATCTGTCAACCATAATTGATGGTTGTAGTCATATCTTATAGTGAAGGTGGTGATTGTGGTTCTTACACCTAAAGTCACTACATTCATCGCATGTCGTTCAGTGTGATTTGACATCATCCTGAAAAACTACTAGAGGGGGGGTGAATAGGGTTTTGTAGATATTTTAAAATAATTTAACTCAAACAACCACAAATGAGATAATAAGAAGGAGATAAGGGTTTAGAGTGGTTCCAACCTTACAAAATACTAAGGCAGTCAATCCACTACCCGGTTGCTTACCCAACCGGGATTTTGAAAGTATTTAATTTTATTACCTCGCAAGGATGTTACATAAAATTACAACACTTTCATCAAACCCTTCGGACAACCTTCACCTAGAAGTATTCTCACCAACCTCGAAGTAGCCTTCCTTGAAGTAACCTCAAGCTCCCCTTGAAGTAGCCTTCCTCTTGAAGTAGCTTCCCGTTGAGACAACCTTCTTGAAGTAGTTCAAAGTCCACCTTCTCAACCGAGAAGACCCTTCTCCACATGAGAAGTCAAACCCTCTCCAATCCGCAGCCTCCAACCCTAAGAGTAGCAAGGAGAGTACAAAAGATATAAAGGAACAAGAAGGAAAAACAGAAATTACAATACCGTTGTAGCACAAGGCTTATTTCCTATATCAACCGTTTTGATCTCCTAACCAATGTATATGGAAGTGTTAGTTATGTTGGTAGGAGATGCTAGCCTATAGGACACAAAATTAGAGTAATGGAAATGTATAGACAATGTTGGATTTGCTCAATTACTCGCAAGAATGAATTGCCAATTCCATGTATGAATGCTCAAGTGTAGCACAAGTGTGTTTTTGGTGTCTTAAGGCTTGTCCTATTTATAGGAATGGCCTATGAGTGCTTAAGGATGTTCTAGACACTTTCTAGGGGGTTCTAATTGCTTAACTAGCCATTAGGTATCCATTAGTTGCTTTAGCAATGGCTAGTTAATTTACTCTAAAAAGTGCAGACATAACTCTTCTCGGTCGAAGAATTGTCAACCGAGAGTCCTTCTCGGTCGAGGACTTGTCGACCGAGGGACTGTCTGGAGCAAGTGTATATAACGTTCTAATCCAACTCCCAACTACCATGTCTTCTGTGTCTAACGGCTTCCTGGGTCTTTCTCTGTCGAAGAGTTTGTCGACCGAGAGTGTCTCGGTCGAGGAGTTTGTCAACCGAGAATGACTCTGTTTCAATGTTTTAAACTAAGTACTAAGTGTGTGTATGAGTGTGCAGTTGTGACACTATTGTAGGGGATGACCTATCTAAGTGTTGTGATTGACTAGGGAAGATCTAAACACTTGATTTACATGATATCTAAGTACTTGTACATTATATACTTGTACAAGTTTTTACATTTGATTACAATCATGAATTAAAGAAATTTAAGCATATAGATCTTCCAAGTTGTGTCATCCACCTAGTTCCTACAACACTCAAGTAGCACGTTAGATTCACAAGAATGAAATGTTTGTCATCATCGAAACAAAGGGATTATAATAATGTCCAATTTAGCCAACAATCTCCCCCTTTTTGAAGATGACAAACATTTCCTAAATATAAAATAAGGAAATATAAATCATATGAGTTCCATACCTAAAGTTTACCTTTTGTAGCCATTCTTGTTTTCCAAGTGGGTGCTGGCTGAGATATTATGAAACTAGTTTTATTTTATATTTTTGATTTTATATTATTTCTCCCCCTTTGTCATTTCAAAAAGATATCCAATATAATCATTTAGTATGACTTTTTATTTCTCCCCCTTAATTTTATGCTATGCTCCCCCTTAAAGAGATATTCAATTTAAAATCAAGGGATTAATGCAAACCAATTAATGTTAAATTTAGCCACAATTTATTTCTCAATCATTTGCAAAGGATTTTAAGCCTTGAAATGATATGAGTTCCTTTTATGTTCATGGCATATGTGTATTAATTTCTCACCCATTTTACAAGGGATGTTAAACCCTGAAAATGATATGAGAATCCTTTAAGCTTAGAGTACATGAAAATGTCTCTAACCAAAAGCATGGGATGTTAAACCCTGATTTGTTTAGAAAATTCCATTAAGAACAAGATATATATCACATTCATGAAATTTGTAGATTACCATGATTAAAAATACTAAGGTCATAACAAACTTCAAATGATGTTTACAAAGTTTTGTAAGCTTCTTAATCTTATAGTCCAGATAGTTTGTGTGAGATCCTCCTTAATCTTATAGTCAAGATAAATTAAGGACTCTAAGGTCACCATCAACATTAGATCATAATAAGTTGACCTTTTATGAGAGTTATGCACTAAAATTATGTTTTCAATATGATAAACACATTTTGAATCAAGATACTAAGATTAAGTGCAGTAAAATGATGTACAAATAAGCATTTTGTCAAGCTTATTTTAGGTCTACCTTGACTTCAACCATAGCGCCCCTTGGTCAAACTTTGATTTCAACCAAGAGGCAATTTCTGTAGATTTCTAATATGAACACTTATATGTGAAGTATAATTTTTGCAGATTTTTAATTTAAAATGCATTTGTGCCACGAAGTTTTACTATTGATGCAAAATGGCATCTTGATATGATCTAAACCATAATGATCAAAAACAATATCCATTCATGGTTTGTATATATGGATCAAAGATTTATTTTAGACAAACCAATGAAACATAATGAGCATGGCACAATGATTATGATAGAATAGTAGGAGCATATCCACAATAGAATGATCAAGATAGAAGCATTTAATTTCATGAAATACAATGATTATGATCATTTAAACTAAATTTCAATACACATGGTTCCTATATGGATAGACCAAGAAATACTTTAAAAAAAACCATGTGGATTATGATAAAACTATAATTTCCTTGATTAAACTAATCATGGTTCATATTTTCAGTTTTAAACCAAACCATTTAGAAAATAAACCAAAATAATCTCATTTATGTTCATAAGTTTTTGATTTTAAGACAAACATTGTAACTGAACATACTTAATAAACTTTTTCAATCAATGAATAAGGTTTGTTCAAAATCAGTCTTCATATAACACTTTTGCAATATGTTTAAGGATTTCATATTCATAATGTTATAGATTAATTCATGATGCAAAAAGATCAATATGTCTTGTTTCAAATATGGTCTCCAAGGTTTATTCTTGATTTGCATGTTAAATCAATCATTAATAACAAATTTGATAGCAAACTAGATTAATTGAAAATAGGTTCAGCAGAAATTGATTCAGTCGAACTGTTTGTCGACCGAATTTATCTCGGTCGACGTTTTTCTCGACCGAGAATGCTGCTGTTTGTACAGGTTCTATCAGATTTGTTGCAAACTTGAAAATAGTAACCTACTCGGTCAACTATTTCTCGACCGAAAATGTTCTCGGTCAAATAGTTTCTCGACCAAGAATCTTTCTGTACTGTTTCAGAACTATTTTCAGTAAATGTTTTCAAGTAAAATAAGAATATGAAAGTTAAAGCTTGATTGTGTTGAGATATGACATTTGTATATTAAGAATCAGAGTAGGTCAAATCTCAACTAGTCAAATTTAAACCTCTAAGTTTTAGGAACCCAAGCTAGATCATCACTCCTTTTCTTGTATGGGCATGAAAAAGAATAGTGTCCAAGACGGAAGCAATAATGACAACTAATAGAGTCAATCTCATTTCTCTTTCTAGGAGTTGAGTTGTTCTTGGGTACATACATGGATTGATTCTCTATCACTTGTGTCCTTCTCCAACTAGGTTTTTGATAAGATTTCCCTTAGTCTTATAACCTAGTCCTCTCCTTCCAATTTGACGATAAGAATCATTTAAGATATTATCAAGAATATTATTGTTACTCAAGCTACTAACTTTTTTTTGTAACTTCATAATCTCATCCATTTTCTTCTTGATATCTAATTTTTCTTGATCTAGATTAGATAATAAAGAATTTCTTTCTTTCACAAGAATATCATAATCTAGATGTGTACATAAAATAGATTGTCTTTGAAGATTATTTACTTGAGTTTGCAAGTTTAACTTTTCTAGGGAAAGAAGATTGCAATTTGCTTCTACAGATTTAAGCTTAATATCCTAATCATCAATACCCTTTTTTAGATCTTCATTTTTAGATGTGAGAGCAAGAAGTTTAGCATTTAACTCATCATTTATTTTATTTGATTTCTTAAATTTCTTCTTACACTCAATATATTTCTCATGTGTATCTTGAAGACTAGCAATTATATCTTCTTTTGGAAGATCAAAAAGACTTACCTCTTCTTCTTATTTTTCATTTGTTGTAGCAATAAGACATTCTACTTCTTCTTTTCCATCATCACTATCATCACTTGAATCATCCCATGCAGCTTTATATGCTCTTTCTTTCTTTTTGTGTGATGATTTCTTTCCTTTCTTGAATTTTGGACAATCACCTTTCATGTGTCCCTTTTTGCCACATTCAAAGCACCTGGAAGAAGAAATACTAGAAGTTTTGTTAGTTTTAAAACTTTTATATTGCTTACCATTTACAATGAGAGTTTCTTCTTCACTATCATCTTCACTTGTGTCATGATTGATCTTGGTTGATGCTTTGAATGCAATGTGTTTCTTTCTCCCTTATTAAAGTTCACATTCTCGTCTTTCTTCCTCTTATAAAGTTGCCTCATGTGCTTATAGGTTGCCAATAAGTTATTCCATCCTTACTCAGGTGAGATCATTTGCTTCTTCAATAGCAGTCACCTTAGGCTTGTATTTGGGAGGAAAAGACCTAAGGATTTTTGAAACTTGATCTTCTTCGCTAATTACTTTACCTAAAGCATTTAAACCATTCATAATAGAAGAGAATTTTGCATACATTTCACTAATTGACTCATTTTGATCCATACGAAATTGTTCAAATTTCTGTTTAAGCATTCTGATTTTAGAATTCTTAACTTGAATAGTTCCTTCATATGTTATAGACAGTTTGTGCCATACCTCATAAGCCATTTCACAATTTGATATTCTATTAAACTCACCAACGGAAATTGAACAATAGAGTATACTTATATCTTTTGCATTCCTTTGGGCTAATTTTACTGTATTAGCATCCCAATTTGCATACTCCATCATCATCATCATCATCATCATCTAAGCCTCAATCCCAACTATGTTGGGGTCGGCTACATGGATCCTTCATTTCCATTCAGCTCTATCATGGGCCATATTCTGATTGAGATGTAGAGATTCAAAATCTCTATTTATAAGCTCATCCCATGTTAATTTAGGCCTTCCTCTTCTTCTATTTATAGTGTTTGGCTCAGTAGCATTGCTTCATATAGGTGCACTTGTAGTTCTGCGTTGCACATGTCCGTACCATCTGAGTCGGCCCTCACGCAACTTGTCCTCAATGCTTGCCACCCCCACTTTATTCCTGATATAGTCATTTATCAAACGATCTTTTCTTGTCTTCCCACACATCCATCTCAGCATACGCATTTCAGCCACGTTCATCTTGTTGAGACCTTGTTTCTTCACCGCCCAACATTTACTCCCATAGAGCATGGCTGGTCGTATAGTTGTTCTATAAAACTTACTTTTTAACCTGAGAGGGATCTTCTGATCACATAAAACTCCAGTTCCACTCCTCCATTTCAACCATTCTACAGTAATCCGGTGACAAACATCATTTTGGACATCCCCGTCTATTTGAATAATAGAACCTAAGTAACGAATTTTTTCACATTTTGGTATATCTACTCTGTCCAACTTGGCTCCATCATTCACACTGCGAGATTGGATGAAATTGCAATGCATATACTCAGTTTTGCTTCTGCTAATCATCAATCCATTTGATTCCAATGTCTTTCTCCAACATTCAACTTTATCATTCAATCCATCTTTTATTTCGTCAATCAAAATAATATCATCAGCAAATAACATACACCAAGGAATATCATCCTAAACATTCTTTGTTAACTCATCCATAACCAGAACGAATAGATGTGGGATGAGTGTGGATCCTTGGTGTACCCCAACTGTAATAGGAAAAGTTGGTGTCTCTCCTCCAAGAGTCTTGAAACTTGCAGTAGAGCCATCATACATGTCTTTGATCAAGTCAATGTATTGGATAGACACACCCTTTTTCTTCAAAACCATCCATAACACTTCCCTGGGTACTCGATCATAAGCCTTCTCTAGATCGATAAACACCATATGAAGATCTCTTTTGCTTTGTCTATACTTCTCCATAAGCCTCCTTATCAGAAAAATAGCATCTGTTGTTGATCTTACAGGCATGAAACCAAATTGGTTGTTTGATACCTACGTTATAGATCTTAACCTCTGCTCAATAATCCTCTCCCAATTTCATACTCCATTTGAGGAAATTCATATGGCATTGATACCATTCTCCATAAGTCCCAGCTGATTCCTTGGAAGTAAAATTGCATCCTCCTCTTCCAGTAGGTGTAGTTAGTGCCATCAAAAGTTGGAGGTCTAGCCATGAGTGTTCCTTCCAAGTTGAGGTTGTTGAGTACCCCGTCACCCATTCTTCAAGACTTTGTTAGAGTTCCTTGAAGCCTTGCTCTGATACCAATTGAAAAATCACTAGAGGGGGGTGAATAGGGTTTTGTAGATATTTTAAAATAATTTAACTCAAACAACCACAAATGAGATAATAAGAAGGAGACAAGGGTTTAGAGTGGTTCCAACCTTAGCAAATACTAAGGCAGTCAATCCACTACCCGGTTGCTTACCCAATCGGGATTTTGAAAGTATTTAATTTTATTACCTCACAAGGATGTTACATAAAATTACAACACTTTCACCAAACCCTTCAGACAACCTTCACCTAGAAGTAGTCTCACCAACCTCGAAGCAACCTTCCTTGAAGTAACCTCAAGCTCCCCTTGAAGTAGCCTTCCTCATGAAGTAGCTTCCCTTTGAGACAACCTTCTTGAAGTAGTCCAAAGTCCACCTTCTCCACCTGAGAAGTCAAACCCTCTCCAATCCGTAGCCTCCAACCCTATGAGTAGCAAGGAGAGTACAAAAGATATAAAGGAACAAGAAGGAAAAACAGAAATTACAATATCGTTGTTGCTCAAGGCTTGATTTCCTATATCAAGCATTTTGATCTCCTAACCAATGCATATGGAAGTGTTAGTGTTGCGGGTAGGAGATGATAACCTATAGGACACAAAATTAGAGCAATGGAAATGTATAACAAATGTTGGAATTGCTAAATTGCTCGCAAGAATGAATTGCCAATTGCAAGTATGAATGCTCAAGTGTAGCACAAGTGTGTTTTTGGTGTCCTAAGGCTTGTCCTATTTATAGGAATGGTCTATGAGTGCTTACGGACGTTCTAGACACTTTCTAGGGGGTTCTAAGTGCTTAAATAGCTGTTAGGTATCCATTAGTTTCTTTAGCAATGACTAGTTAATTAACTCTGAAAAGTGCAGACAGAACTCTTCTCGGTCAAAGAATTGTCGACCGAGAGTTCTTCTCGGTCGAGGACTTGTCGACCGAAGGACTGTCTCGAGCAAGTGTATATAACGTTCTAATCCAACTCCCAATTACCTTTTCTGCTGTGTCTAACGGCTACCTGGGTCTTTCTCGGTCGAAGAGTTTGTCGACTGAGAGTGTCTCAGTCAAGGAGTTTGTCGACCGAGAATGACTCGGTTTCAATGTTTTAAACTAAGTACTAAGTGTGTGTATGAGTGTGCAATTGTGACACTATTGTAGGGGATGACCTATCTAAGTGTTGTGATTGACTAGGGAAGATCTAAACGCTTGATTTACATGATATCTAAGTACTTGTACATTATATACTTGTACACGTTTTTACATTTGATTACAATCATGAACTAAAACAATTTAAGCATATATATCTTCCAAGTTGTGTAATCCACCTAGTTCTTGCAACACTCAAGCAACACGTTAGATTCACAAGAATGAAATGTTTGTCATCATCAAAACAAATGGATTATAATAATGTCCAATTTAGCCAACACATCCACTGTGATCCTGAATAAGAGTTACCATAAATGTGATGATTGGATGCACTATGATACATGGGGATGAGTGTGAGTGATGTATATGGGATTTGTCCCTCCAAATAGAGTATGATATCTAGGGCATTTGATAAGTGAGACTAAGAAAAGCATGCACATGCACATGTGAATTAAGATATGATATTGAGGTCACATATATCCCAGATAGTCTTTTCTGGATCAAGGAACATGGATTGAACATTGAGAGGATGACCATTCCATGCCTCGAGTTCATTCTAGATATTAGAGATGAAGGAATTATTTGGGTAGGTCACTATAACACATGACATAGATCGTATGTTGAAGTTGTTCTCCAACTTTCCCAATTATTTGGGTAGCAATGATGTGTGACTAGGCATCACTCTTATGGTTTCATAAATTAGTTATTGACATTCACTGTCAACATAACATGGAACCTATGGGGTCACACACATACGGTACACCTATAAGAAGATTTTAATCATGAATGATAATTAAACTAATTCCTAAAGTGTTTACGTATTCAATTTAAACAAAATTGGTTAAAAATTGACTGACTAGACAATTCAACCGACCGATTCAAGTGTTGAACCAATTGTTTGAGTGTGTTTGGTCAATCAAACCAAGTTTCGAAATTCTAGATAGTGAACTGACTGGTTCAGTAAGTGAACTGGCCAGCTTATGTCCATGAACTGGCCAGCTCAGGTTGTGAACCTAGCGATTGGTGGATCAATTCAATCAATTCAAGGATTTGTGTTGACGTCGTGTTGTGAATTAGATCAGATATTAGTTTCCAATACAATTGTGATTGGGAAACATGATGAAACAACCGGTTCACTGGGTAAACCGATCGGATCACATGGAAACTAATTGGTTCACTTGTGAACTGACCTTTTCTCTTGTCACAGGTTGTGAAAATTTGTGATATTTTGATCCCTTCTACCCCCACACAGACTAGGAACATTGACCCTGACCCTTCTATAAATAGAGCGGTATTGGGGGATTTCTAGAGACACAATTCAATTTCCTCTAACAATTTTTATCCTCTTAGGTTGTGGTAACAAATAGAGAGCCTTAGCAAGTCCTACCTGATAAAGGTAGGGATAGAAAGGGAGAATAATTGTGGGAGAGCAAGTTGGTGACTAGTAAACCAATGGGAGTTATAGCTCCTTCCTATCTATTCTACTAGAATGACAAGAGTTTCAGGAAATCCATGTGGACTTCCATATTGGCAAGGAGGCTATTGTCTGCCACAATGAGGACAATGTCATCCTGCTGTCTGTGGTGAAGACTAGGAGCTGTTGTAGACATCATCCCAATGCAACCAGGAGAGTTGCACTGTTGCTATGAGGAATAGCCATTGGACTTGCTCCAGGACTAGGTATGAGCTTGTTAAAACATCCTTCTCTTTACATAGTTGTTGATGCGGTCTTGTTGTTCAGGGGAATGTGGATAGATAAATTTTTATTTCTGCTTCCTACTATGTGCCAATATTTCCTTACAGTGGTAACAGAGCCACGTCAATCTACTATGTTTTAGGATAATTGTAATGATCAGATTTTTGGTTTTCATCATTTATTTATTGCATACAATGTGAATACTTAAACTTCTTAATGTAAATTTTTGATCAAAGACCACATATAATTGCAAAACAATATATATATATATATATATATATATATATATAAATGGCTTATCTTTAATACCCGATGGGTAACTAACGGGTAGCTACCCGGAAACACTTCCTGATATTTTTTTTCATACTTCCTGATATTTTTTTTTATTTTTTTTTCACAATTGTAGAGGAACATTTTATCTAGCTCTCCAAAAAATTTGATCAAAAAATAATATCATTTGCCTCCCCAAAATCATAAAACACGTCCATATATATTACTGATTGTATATATGTATATATATATACCCACACACACACACACACACACACACACACACACATATATATATATATATATATACACATATATATATATATACATATATATATATATATATTTCACACTTCCTGATATTTTTTTTAAATTTTTTTTTCGCAATTGTAGAGGATAAGTTTGTCTAGCTCTCCAAAAAGTTGATCAAAAAATAATATCACTTGCCCCCCCAAAATAAAAAAACCCATCCATATATATTACGGACTGTATATTTTCTACGCAGTTACTCTTTGCACTCAGAGTTACTCCAGCATACCATATAGTTACTCTTGATATTCAGACGAGTTACTCCAGCATACCATATAGTTACTCTTTTGACCCGAGTTACTCCAGCGGGTAGCGAAAAATCTGGCTACCCGCCGGGCAATGAATGAACAGTCATATATAAATATATATATATATATATATACAATTTACATGCATCACCCTAGAAGCGTGTTTTGATGGTAGATGTGTAGCATGGTTATGGCCAATAATACAAATATTTGTGTGTGGCTGGATGGTGTCTTTTATGCGTGTGTTTTCTCAATTTGCATATTGATCCTCTACCTTCTTCTTCCCAATGTAAAAGTACTGTTCTTTCCTACATTTTATCCCATCGAATATAACTCGAGGTTTCTCATTACCATGTGATATGGTTAATGGGAATAGGATAGTTTTCTTTTCATGCAATGATGAAGATGATGATCAGCATCAGACGAGCTGACCATTCACGTGACGAGCCTACCAGCTAAAGCACTGAAGAGGATAGAACAATGACAGTGAACTGACCAATTGGTGGACCCAACCGAGCATTTGGAGGTGTACAAACATCAGTTGGAGAGGAGGCCAATTGACTATTTCAGATGAATAATTGACTAACCAAGATCCGAGGTGGCCAGTTTAAGGATTGAATTGATCAACTCAGATTGACAAGAACAAATCTACACCAACAATAGGTTCATGCATGTGATGTTGACCTAGGAGGTAGTAATTCCTTGTGGCTCCAAGTAATTACATTAGTATGTCGATAATTTTGCATGTTCATGTTGTGGGATATAGCATGTATATGATATGTGCAATATATATGTGGTGATTGGATAAAGTATATGTGTTTATAAATATAAAATCCCTCAAATAAAATATTAAGTCTTAGATGCTTTCCATAAGCAACACACATGAAAAGCTTGATCGACCAAGCGTAGATTATGCCCAAGAGTGGTGTTTCATTCATCTCGTGGAAGTGTGATGGTAGATATGTAGTTTATGCCCAAGAAGGGTGAAAATATATTGTGTTGGCATTTAAGTCTGGCTTAACTGGTGTACGTAATAGGATTAAGCACCAGAGGCATGCATATCACTATGACAAGGAGTCGTGTATATCATCTATCCAAGAATTGCATAAGAATCAATTAAAAAATGTTGTATACCTTAATAATTGACTAGGGATGGTGTTGTTGGCTGGCTAATAGTTGCATAATTTGGATCTTGGCTCACTAGAAGGTTGTAGGTTGCAATCTTTCAAATTGATATGTGAAGGCTATAAATTTAGATAAAATAGGGAGCAATAATTAAATTAAAGACCTAATTGAATATCACCAAATTTTACAAATCAAATCAAATAAAATCAGAATGATTTTTTGATAAAATTAAAAATTCTTTTGTAGAATCAAATGGAAACACACAACAACAACTTTTCTCTATGATCAATCCTTGAGAAGGACAAGTTAAATGGGAACAACTTCCACAACCAGTTAAGGATGCTAAGAATTGTTCTCACACAAGTGTGCATGATCTATGTCCTTGAGACACCAGAGTTAGATAAACATCTTCCCACTGCACCGAAGGCAAACAGGGATGCTTACAAGAAGACTACTTAAGATGTAGTTGTTGTCATGTGTATGATGTTGTGCTCCATAAACTATGATTTGCAAAGACATCATGAGAACATGGATGTAATTGAGATGGTCACACATCTTAAGAACATGTTCCCAGATCAGAAAAGACATGTGAGATATGATGTCTCCAAGGCGTTGTTCAAATGTAACATGGCAGAAGAAGATCAAGTTGGTCCTTATGTGCTCAAGATCATTGGGTATGTGGAGAACCTATCTAGACTGGGATTCCCCTTGGTCAAGAGTTGGCCACTGATGTGATTCTACAATCTCTACCAAAGTCATACAATGAGTTTGCCATGAACTACAACATGTATGCCTTTGACAAGCTATTGACAGAGTTACTAGCCACGTTGAGAACAATAGAGGTACAAATGAAGAAAGACAAGACCATGTTTGTGATTATGATTAGCAAGACAAAGGGAAAGTCTAAGGGCAAAGACAAAGCTAAGAAGTGTTCGAAAGTTGGCTGTAACGACAGTCATCAAACTGACAAACAAATCGTTACTAATTAAGCGGAATAAACATAAACAATGGATTAATAAAAATCACTAAACATCGAAACCTTTTTTTTGCAAGGATATCCTTGTCCAGAAAACTTTTACTAAAAGATCCAAAACTCATACATGTCATGATTTACATTGTACAACATCTCATCTTCAGGACAACATATAATGGTTGCTCTATCAAAACACATACTGGAACAACATAAAACCTCGAGGCATTCAAGCCAAAATCTCAGATCATTCATGAAACTAGTACAAACCAACTCCAAGGACCTGAGAGTACATAGACGACACGTAGGACTTCTATCTACAAGACACGACAGACAGTACACTCAACCTGAGCTGTCACTACTGCCTCAACTGTTGTTCCTCCTCTATAGAAAGATATTTTCCACCTCATGCACGTCCACCTAAAAAAATGTGGATCCCACAGGTTGAGACAATTGTCCCAACGAGAGATATAACTCTCCACCGATCATATTATTATCATAGATTAAGCATTTATAAACTGATCAGAGGTTCTTTTTATATTAACAGACAGGATAATTCATTGTATGAACAAAATGAAGTAATCTCCTTTCTTAAGGAGAGCATTGCATCTACCTATCGTAGAGTTATAAATCATTTATATGTTTTGTAAGGAATATAAAGAAGCATAAATATCATCTATCAACTAAGATGTATAACTAAATTGCGCATCACACCATATTTCTCGTATTCGATCCTTAAGTAGATATGCTATGGATGAACATATTTTAACAATCACGCTTATGCCCTGAGGAGATGAAGCATACGCCATTCATCTCCAAATGACCACAAACTTCTCACAAGTTAGTACCATACAAGGTTAATGGGAGAGCCCATTTCACCATTTAGCAAATCCATACACTGATGGATCTATGGTCAGGGCAATGTTTTATAGTTCCTAATGATGTATTACATGTATTACAACATTCTTTTAGCATCAAACCAATTATCATTATTAATCACAAGAAATGATATAAAGAAAAGTGTAATACATCTATCACATACTTTTCATATCTTTAAAACACATGATACTTGGGATCTCAGTCCCTCATCACATTACTGGGAATTCTCATCAAAACACATGATACTTGGGATCTCATTCCCTCATCACATTATTGGGAATTTTCATCCATTAACATTATCATCATGATTAATATATCTGGGTATTAAAACCCTTAGTTCATCACTGAACCCTGTTACCACTTATCAGGTAACTAATACCTATATGCCCTCAGAGCAAGGTATTCATGATACTTGTTGTACAAGCATCTCACATGTCTCACAAGGCCATTGCACATCTTGTCACCTCTCACTAGGGAACAACTTATTCACATGGCTCACAAGGCCATTACACATCTTGTCACCTCTCACTAGGCAACAACTTATTCACATGGCTCACAAGGCCAATACACATTATACTTGTTGTAAAAAGATTTAACATGCCTTACAAGGTTTATGCAATAAGAGAAATACATCCTTCCCCATTTTTAGGGTTAGGGTTTCCTTTTATATCCGAATAGGGTTTAAAGTTAATATTATTAGTCGAGACCCTAATTCATTGCTCCATACATCTAGGAGCATATATTCATATCAAAAGTATGAAATCATACTTACCTATTCTCATCATTTGTCATTAAATGATTATCAACACAAGGTATGAGTTTCTCTCTCATCCTCTCTAGGATATTAATTACCTCATACTTTATTATCTTGGCTTGACCCTTTCTCAAGGTATGTTAGCCTACACTTATCAAAGTGCATTACATCTCAATGAAACAATTGGCATGAAACACTTCATGTGTTACTCATCCAAGTATATTGGATTTAAGGTGCATCAAGGTGCATCAACCTTGAGGTGCTGGATGTGGTATTTATCATGCCTTCATGTATTGCTTCCCTTATTACTTTTCACTTGCTTAAGTTCATCAACTTATCTTGTATTAGGGTATATCCCATCCTAATACTTTATGCACTAACACACCACATTTATCATGTAGTGTATTGTCCATAAGTCACACATTTGAATTACCCAACTATCATCAAGTGATATAGACTCATCTCGAGTTAAGGCATTGTTGATATACCATTATCAACCACTTAAGGTGTTCTACCTATCAAGGTATTAACCAAACCACATCATTACTAGTTGTTACACTCATCACTCCAAGGAGTGTTTTACCCTCACCTTTACAAGGTGCATCAAATTGAATCATGTATGTAAAGTTGAACACATGTAGTGGATTAGGTGTATATCGATCTAGGCATCATCATATCCCTCAGATCCTTACCCATTAAGGTATCAACCTTCCCATTCATATGGTGTATCAACTTCACCATACATGAGTGTAACACCCTCACCTCTCTTGAAGATATTGGCCACACCATACTTTAGTGTATTGGCCATTACATGTTCTAGGGTATTAACCATCTTACCACTTTTTTATCTAGTGTATTGGGTTACCCACCATATCATTTTAGAGATATGTGCTCAATACCATATCGTCCAAGAGGTGTATGCTTGCTACCCATATCACTTTAGAGGTGTGTGTGTGTTTCACACCATATTAGGCAGAGAGGTGTGTGTGCTTCACACCATATCCGGCAGAGAGTTGTGTGTGTGCTTAACACCATATCGGGCAGAGAGGTGTGTGTGTGCTTCACACCATATCAGGCAGAGAAGTGTGTTTGTGTGTTTCACACCATATCGAGTAGAGAGGTGTGTGCTTAACCCAATATCAGTTTTGAGGTGTATGCTTGACCTTATATCGTGCAAGAGGTGTATACTACACCATCATATCGTGCAAGAAGGTATAAAATCATATCCATATTGTTTTAGTGAAGTAGGTGCATCACCATATTGGGTTAGAGGTGCCTGCTTGTGTGCTTGAACCCAATATCACTTAATAAGGTGATACCATCTTCTTCAAGCTCTAGACCTTTGTTCTAATAGTTATAGTTCATGGAAATAGGTCTAAGAAACTACTAGAACTCATAATTTCATCAACTATTTCAGAAAATTTCAGAATTAAAAGTGGTTAATTAAGTATAGCAATTTAGGTGATGAATAATAACATGATATAGTTCAAGTTATATAACCCACCTTAAGAACAACTTCAAAGCTCCAAGCTCCAAATCTCCACATTCCTAAGGTCAAAGATGACTTATCAAAAGTCCAAGGCTTGTTCACAACTCCTTCATATACAAGGAATCACCAAGGATAAGCAATTGGTGAAGAAGAAAAGAAAGGAAGATCATAACCCTAAAATCATGCTTCAATCCAAGGTTGAAGATGATTATGGCCTCACCTTAGGGTTAAGTATTGAGCTCCTTCTTGATACTTAGCACCTTGCACGATACCACACTACTCATGAATGATATGCCATCACTTGTGGCCGATATCCCCCTCACTTGTGGTCAAAACACTCCACTATGGCCGATATCACCTTACTAGGCCAATACCACCTTACTTGGCTGATATGAACTTGCTATGGATGATACCCAAGGCCCTATGCACGATACCACTTCACTCCTGCATGATACGAGGACCCTATGCATGATATATAAGAGCAAGGAGGTGGTAGGATTCGAAAAAGTTCACTAAGGGGTGAAAGAAGGGGTATATATACTTGTTGTTCATGAAGAAGTGTGAAAATGAGGTGTCATCAATTTGAGCTACTTGGTGCCACATGTCCATGCATGGGTGACACATGTACATGCATGCATTAACATTTATCTTGACATGAAAAACTCTTGAGGATAATCTAGGGATGAATTTTCGTCCATTACTTGTCCCTTTGAATAAAATATATCAATAAAATCACCACTTTATTGACAACCTGATACAACTTTTCCAAGGAAGTTGTAAACCGATACACTTCACCTCCTTGAGGTGCTTTTCATGTCATGGGATTTGCCAAGAGTTTAAAAACTGATATGAGACTCCTCGTATGGCTCCTTGGCCTATAGGAACTCATATATAAGCTTTTCAACTTGATACAACTCAAGTTAGGGTTTCATATTCAACCCTTTTTTCTTGGTCATTTCATCACCAAGATCACCATCACTCACAATTGATTCAAACACGGTGTCTTATTCATTCTATTTCCTATAAATTATACATAGAGGAAGTAATAACACTATATAGGTGGTAATTTGAATATTAACCCTACAATTTTGGGTAAATTACAATTTGTACCAAAATTGGTGCACAAGGTACTAGCATTATTCAAACATGTTCAAACTAGGAATTTAGGCTTTCCACCAGCCACCACTTAGCATCATTCTCTCTCTTATGATGCTAAAACACTTAAGGCATGTTCAACATGTCACATTTTGCAATATAGTCCTTCATCTTGGATAAATTGCACTTTGGTCTAAAATAAAGGAACATTGCTCAAACATCATTCAATTAGGACCAAACATAGAACATAAGTGTGTCACATGATAACAAAACACCTGAGAGGATTATATTAAATTTCTAAGCAACTTACTTAGACAAAACAAATAGGGTTACCTCATAACCCAGTTCAGGGTCATTACAAGTTATAAACCCCTAACAAGGATTTCTTCCCCAAAATCTCCAAGTGAAGGGAGACAAATATTATTCATTCATCATATCATCAAGTCTCCACATAACATCTTAATGTCATGGAGATACCATATAACTTTGATCAACACAAATTTCTTCCACACAGGGTTATCATAGAACCTGTCATATAGGACACATACTCCAATGTCCTTTTCATTATTGACTGTAGAGTGAACTCTATGTCAGGTAACACTTTTCTTAGTCAGAGAAACATTATACATACCCTATTTAACTTAGGTGTCAAACCTCACTGATTTGTCACCTTTCTCATCTTACAACTTTATGTGAAACGATTCTAGATTCTGGGGAGTCTTCCATACTCCTCATTCAGTTTAGTGTTTCACTTTCAAGGAAAGACCGGAGTTATGTTTTGTCACCCACTTGGGACTACAAGTCTTATCATACATCTGATGTGCCATCTAATCTGCTAACACAACACCAAACTTTCTTACTACTTGTACCAACTATCTCATTAGTTGTACATTCTCTTGTCATAAGGGGAGGTTGTTTATCAATTAAGAACTTATCTTAGAGGTATCTCTAGATGTTATGTATAAGTTGCCTTAACAGATCTAGATAGGGGTATTCTAAGGAATTATTTTTAGCTTGATAAGCTTTTCCCACAATGATTTTACAATTGTTCCTTCAATTAGTACATCCTTATCGATGTTATGTTGATGAAAATCATAAACCCCTAACATATGATGTCCATACTATTCTATGTAACTAGACTGATTTCACAGTTGGCCATTCCATGTAACCAACATAAATCATCTTATTAGGAGTTATGTTTTTACTTTCCCATACCACTTGATATTTCTTAGATACTAGAATTCCTTACTTTGGTATCCATCACATGTGTCAAAAACACATCACATCCTCATCATTTCCATCTCTCTATTGTTATTACCAAAGCCACCCATATAAAAGGATCTTTCTTTCATCTTTGGGACATTATTTATTCACATATCTTTATCTTGGAACCAAAGTTCAAGATGAACTGATACTTTTCTAAGTATCCATCAATGGATTATTTCTAATCCATGCACATTAAGTGTCATAGTACTCACTTGATTGCCATGTCCCTAAAAGGAGAGAACACAAAGAAACGTATTCCTCTTATCACCCCATCATCACCTAGGGTTGTTTATCAAAGAGAAGAGATTATCATCTCCTCAGATTATTGCATGAACTTTCAACTATTCATGAGTCACTTACTCTTATTTCATCCTAGGTAATAGGAATTATAAGGATGATTACATGTCATCACTACTTTCTTTATTATTGTTTAACATGTTCATGAACATTTTGTGATTTTATCACATTTACCATTTCCACATCATGGGAAAAGATCTTTACTATTCACACAGGCTTCATCAGATAGGGATCATCTCCCTTGTTCTCATTCTCTTATCATGAGGATTATACATTTTACTTCCTCATACACACAGATTGATCTAAGATCATCTCAGATTCCATTTAATGCTCTTAGGATGTGATAAAAATATCCATGCCATATTTTCAATTTTGTTATGCTCACTAGATTGTCTCAAAATGACTACTTCATCAGAGTAATCATAAAGATAACAATCTAAGAGTTCCATACTCACCTTATCTTCAATAGTTGAATACATGGCCAGGGTATACAAGTATTAAGATTAGGTAGTATGCACTTTGTTTACTATCATATTCCTTACTTTTCATGTCATCAAAAACATAGAATTTAGCATCCCTGGATTTTCTCCAGACATCACCTCCACACCTCATCCTCTTTCACACAGATAAGAGAAATTATAAAGCATTTAAATGAATATTGAACCAAATATAAATTCTAGTCCTCATCATTTCTTCCCTATGTCCCCATAGGACAATCAATAGGGAAATCCATAACAACAATCCTACTTATTCTTATCAGATAAAATCAAGATAAGGCATATCAAAATGAAAAACCTCTATCTGACTGTTACCCCTCGCGGTCATCTACCGCTCCAGGTTGACTCAACACATGGAGTCTAGTTGTTTCATGTTGTTACTCTTGCCTTTTTATGTTATTGGGTTGTAACTTTCATAAACCCTGTCGAGTTTACCTTAGTTATTGAGTCATTTCCTCCTTTCTTTTCAAAGAAAAGAGTTTAGTATGCTCAACATGTCCATATCTATAACATGTTTTGTCCTCATACCATGGTCTTATCAGTCTTATTACTGATGTAGAAACTAAGATATGGGTTCTTACAGGTGGAAAATTAGGACCTTTTCCTTTACATAGTGATTACTACTCTGGTGCACTAGGCATTTAGTGCACTGGTGGCACCAAAAGCTTTGGCTTTTTAGAACAACTAGGCAAATGTCTCTAGAATTGTAGTGATATTTCCTTAATTCTCAACTTATTGCCCCTCCTTGGGTATTACCATCACAGATGTACTATCTGTCTATACTTATGGTAGAGTCTATTTTCTTGCCATATGTTAATCCTTCCCACATTTTCCACTATTCCAACATGACTATGTGATTCAGGACTCCTTTTTGAGCCCAAAGTTTCTATATTGAGGACTGGTAACCACAATTGTAATGCTAGTATCCAGTCTACTATATGCACCATTGTTGTCCCTACTTGCCTCTCAAGAGCATAAAAAGTTGGATTCTCTATCCTGATTGGGTCAAAATTGGAATTTCTCAGGCACTTATTCTTCTCTTGCCTGATCCCTTGCACCCAATCTTGGTGCAACAACATTTCTCTTAGCAACGTGTTCCTCATGTTCTCCAGTCATTTCTAAACTTCACCATTTCTTCTACATAAATAGAAGTCACTATAGGGTGTACTGGAGGACAATAGAACAGACTCAACACCTTAGTCCTATGTATATGTAGACTCAGCAAACCTTAAGCTCTGATACCAAAACTTATAACGACAGTCATCAAACCGACAAACAAATCATTACTAATTAAGTGGAATAAACATAAACAACATATTAACAAAAATTACTAAAAATTAAAACCATTTTTTTGCAAGAAGATTCTTGTCCAGAAAACTTTTACTAAAAGATCCAAAACTAATACATGTCATGATTTACATTGTACAACATCTCATCTTGAGGACAACATATAACAGTTGCTCTATCAAAACACATACTGGAACAACATAAAACCTTGAGGCATTCAAGCCAAAATCTGAGATCATTCATGAAACCAGTACGAACCAACTCCAAGGACTTGAGAGTACAGATATGACACATAGGAATTCTATCTACAGGACACGACAGACAGTACACTCAACCTGAGATGTCACTACTGCCTCAACTGTTGTTCCTCCTCTGCAGAAAGATCTTCGCCACCTCATGCACCTCCACCTAAAAAAAATGTGGATCCCACGGGGTGAGACAATTGTCCCAACAAAAGATATAACTCTCTGCCAATCATATTATTATCATAGATTAAGCATTTATAAACTGAGTAGAGGTTCTTTTTATATTAACAGGTAGGATAATTCATTGTATGAACAAAATGAAGTAATCTCCTTTCTTAAGGAGAGCAATTCATCTACCTATGGTAGAGTTATAAATCATCTATCTGTTTTGGAAGGAATGTAAAGAAACATAAATATCATCTATCAACTAGGTTGTATAACTAAATTGCGCATCAAATAATATTTCTCATATTGGATCATTAAGAATATATGCTACACGGCTGAACATATTTTAATAATCACTCTTATGCCCTGAGGAGATGAAGAATACCACGTTCATCTGCAACTGACCACAAACTTCTCACAAATTGCTACCATTCAAGGACAATGGGAGAGTCGGTTGCCATGACTTCACTTGTCTCGGTCAGTATGAGACAACAAGCATGACCTCTCGTGTCACTGCTAAATAGTTGTGCTAAGGTACATAGGCATCCTCGCTTAGAGCTACAACATCAACTGCACTCTCTTAGGGGAACATCTACTAACAACCGTCCCCAGTTATGAAATCATCAAGTCATGGCGACACAAGCACCATACTCTGAGCCACGGGCCATTTCACCGTACTCAACATAGAGTCTACGAATGAAGTCACACTCAAGCCAAGATATGACACATAGCCAAATCCCCATTCATTTCGGGCTCATAAGGGAATCGGCTCACACATGGCGGTCTGTACTTACGCCCCCACATACTCAAAAGTATGCACTCTGGATTATGCCGCGGGGAACCCATTTCACCATTCAGCAAATCCTGACACTGAAGGATCTAAGGTTAGGGCAATGTTTTATAGTTCCTAATGATGTATTGCATGTATTACAACATTCTTTTAGCATCAAACAAGTTATCATTATTAATCATAACAAATGCTACAAAGGAAAGTGTAATACATCTATCACGTACTTTTCATATCTTTAAAACACATGATACTTGGGATCTCAGTCCCTCATCAAATTATTGGGAATTCTCATCCCTTAACATTATCATCATGATTACTAGATAGGGGTATTAAAACACTTAGTTCATCATTGAACACTATTACCACTTATTAGGTAACTAATACCTCTAGGTCCTCATACCAAGGTATACATGATACTTGTTGCACAAGCATCTCACATGTCATACAAGGCCATTGCACATCTTATCACCTCTCACTAGGCAACAACTTATTCACATGGCTCACAAGGCCATTACACATCTTGTTACCTCTCACTAGGCAACAACTTATTCACATGGCTCACAAGGCCATTACACATTATACTTGTTGTATAAGTATTTAACATGCCTTACAAGGCATATCATAAGTATGCAATCATACTTATCTGTTCTCATCATTTGTCATTAAATGATTATCAACACAAGGTAGGAGTTTCTCTCTCATCCTCTATAGGATATTAGTTACCTCATACTTTATTATCTTAGCTTGACCCTTTCTCAAGGTACATTAGCCTACACTTATCAAAATGCATTATGTCTCAATGTAACAATTTACATGGCACACTTCATGTGTTACTCATCCAAGTATATTGGATTTAAGGTGTATCAAGGTGCATCAACCTTGAGGTGCTGGATGTGGTATTTATCATGCCTTGATGTATTACTTCCATTATTGATTTTAACTTACTTAAGTTCATCAACTTATCTTGTATTAGAGAATATCCCATCCTAATACTTTATGCACTAACACATCACATTTATCATGTAGTGTATTGGCCATCAGTCACAAATTTGAATTACCCAACTATCATCAAGTGATATAGACTCATCTCGAGTTAAGGCATTGTTGATATACCATTATCAACCACTTTAGGTGTTCTACCTATCAAGGTATTAACCAAACCACATCATTTCTTGTTGTTACACTCATCACTCCTAATAGTGTTTTACCCTCACCTTTACAAGGTGCATCAAATTGAATCATGTATGTCAAGTTGAACACATGGAGTGGATTATGTGTATATCGATCTTGGCATCATCATATCCCTCAGACCCTTACCCATTAAGGTATCAACCTTACCATTCATATGGTGTATCAACTTCACCATACATGAGTGTAACGTCCTCACCTCTCTTAAAGATATTGGCCACACCATACTTTAGTGTATTGGCCATCACATGTTCTAGGGTATTAACCACCTTACCACTTTTGTCATATAGTGTATTGGGTTACCCACCATATCTTTTTAGAGATATGTGCTGAACACCATATCGTCCAAGAGGTGTATGCTTTCTACCCATATCACTTTAGAGGTGTGTGTGCTTCTCACCATATCGGGCAGAGGGGTGTGTGTCTACTTCACACCATATCGGGAAGAGAGGTGTGTGTGCGCTTCACACCATATCGGGCAGAGAGGTGTGTGTGTGATTCACACCATATCAGGTAGAGAGGTGTGTGTGTGGTTCAAACAATATTGGGCAAAGAGGTATGTGCGCACTTCACACCATATCGGGTAGAGAGGTGTGTGTTTGCTTCACACAATATCAGGTAGAGAGGTGTGCTTAACCCAATATCATTTTTGAGGTGTATGATTGACCTCCTATCATGCAAGAGGTGTATACTACACCACCATATCGTGCAATAAGGTATAAAATCATATCAATATTTATTTAGTGAAGTAGGTGCATCACCATATCGTGTTAGAGGTGCTTGCCTGTGTGCTTGAACCCGATATCATTGAATAAGAGGATACCATCTTATTCAAGCTCTAGACCTTTGTTCTAATAGTTATAGTTCATGGAAACAGGTCTATACAACTATTAGAACTCATAGTTTCATCAACTATTTCAGAAAATTTCGGAATTAAAAGTAGTTCATTAAGTATAACAATTTAGGTGATGAATAATAACATGATAGAGTTCAAGTTATATAACCCACCTTAAGAACAACTTTAAAGCTCCAAGATCCAAAGATCCACATTCCTAAGGTTGAGCATGACTTATCAAAAGTCCAAGGCTTGTTCACAACTCCTTTATATATAAGGAATCACCAAGGATAAGCAATTGGTGAAGAAGAAAAGAAAGGAAGATCATAACCCTAAAATCATGCTTCAATCCAAGGTTGAAGATGATTATGGCCTCACCTTAGGGTTAAGTATTGAGATACTTCTTAATCCTTAGAACCTTGCACGATACCACATTACTCATGAACGATATTCCATCACTTATGGCCGATATCCCCCTAACTTGTGGTCAAAACACTCCACTATGGCCGATATCACCTTACTAGGCGGATACCACCTTACTTGGCCGATATGAACTTGCTATGGATGATACCCAAGGCCCTATGCACGATACCACTTAACTCCTGCACAATAAAAGGACCCTATGCACGATATCTAAGAGAAATTTGGTGGTAGGTTCGAAAAAGTTCACTAAGGGGTGAAAGAAGGGGTATATATACTTGTTGTTCATGAAGAAGTGTGAAAATGAGGTGTCATCAATTTGAGCTACTAGGTGCCATGTGTCCATGCATGGGTGACACATGTACATGCATGCATTAACATTTATCTTGACATGAAAAACTATTGAGGATAATCTAGGGATGAATTTTTGTCCATTACTTATCCCTTTGAATAAAATATATCAACAAAATCACAACTTTATTCACAACCCGATACAACTTTTCCAAGGAAGTTGTAAACCAATATACTTTACCTCCTTGTGGTTCTTTGCACGTCATGGGATTTTCCAAGAGTCCAAAAACCGATATGAGACTCCTACTATGGCTCCTTGGCTGATAGGCACTCATATATAAGCTTTTCAACTTGATACAACTCAAGTTAGGGTTTCATATTCAACCTTTTTTTCTTGGTCATTTCATCACCAAGATCACCATCACTCACAATTGATTCAAACATGGTGTATCATTCATTCTATTTCCTAAAAATGATACATAGAGGAAGTAGGAACACTATATAGGTGGTAATGTGCATATTAACCCTAAAATTTTGGGTAAATTACAGTTTGTACTAAAATTGGTGCACAAGGTACTAGCATTATTCAAACATGTTGAAACTTGAAATTTAGGCTTTATACCAGCCACCACATAGAATAATTCTCTCTATTATTATGCTAAAACAAGTAAGGCATGTTCAACATTTGACATTTTGCAATATAGCCCCTCATCTTCGGTAAATTGCACTTTGGTCCAAAATAAAGGAACATTGCTCAAACATCATTCAATCAGGACCAAACTTGGAACATAAGTGTGTCACATTATAACAAAACACCTTAGATGATTATATTAAATTTATAAGCAACTTACTTATCCAAAACAAATAGATTTACCTCGTAACCCAGGTCAGGGTCATTACATTGGCCAAAAGCCAAAGTCTTCAGATGTAAAGGAAAAAGGAGGAGTAAAGAAGGGAGGTAAGTGTCACCACTATCACAAGGTTGGGCACTAGAAGAGGAATTTTCCTCTCTTCTTGGAGAACTAAAGAATAATAATGAAAAGTTAGAGGCCTCTACTTTTGGAATAAATGTTATAATATAAATTTAAATACTTCATCATCTTGGTATTTGATACCAGATAGATATCTGACATATGTTGATATATAAAATCTAATAAGAAGTAAAACCTTTACAAAAGGACAAGGATGGATTGTGATGAGCAAGAGTTGTTGGAACTTCATTTTGCATCTAGAATTTACCTTAGCTCATTGGGAATGTAATAGAGTTAATGGAACTGCTATTTCATTATGACAATAAATAGAAATATTCTACTTTATGCATCTTGTATAGACAAGGATGATTACAAATAAAGAGTAGTTAATGCTTCAATTTCAAAGATGTGATCTTGTATGGAAATACCTAATATGCCTTATGATCTTTATGTGATTGATCAAAATCTGAATTCTCATAATGTAAATACCAAATGATTATAATTTATAAATCATACAATCAACAATCGATAACATTGTCATCTAAAGCATACATGAGAAATGCATTTCTAGAATTCATATATATGTTTTTCTAGACTCTATTGTTTATTGAATCAATAAGAGACATGCAAGTCTTATACAAGAGGAACATGACAAGACACCTCTTACTAGGTGTAGTGAGAGAATAAAAATTCTACATGGACATGTACATAATGATATACAATGACCTTTGGAATAAATGCTACATATAGTTGTTTGCATTTCATTATATTTTCTTATAATATTGTGATATGTACTCAGTAAAATAAAGATCTCTTGAAATATTGAAGGAGATTACATGTATGAAGTACACAACTTCCTGAAAGGTATTAAGATGCTTTGATATGATCAAAAGTTTAAATACTTTACATGAATAGTTTGAGGCCCTTCTCGAATGAATGTGATAGTTTATCACAATTAAGTCTGCCTAAACATGATGATGTGTCAGAATGAAGGAATCCTATCATGATTAGTCATGACATGATTATCATTTAATCTACCTTCTAATTTCCTTTAAAGGAATATGCTAAAAACTAAAACAATGTACCATCCACAAATTGTTTTAATGGACAACATATGATATATGTTATGGGAATGTCACAAAATGTCCAAAAGATTGAACAAGAAAATAATTTCTAAAAAGGATTTAATCACATAAATGTTAGTTTGTTGAACACTACTTATCACAAACCAATAACAAAAAGTCTTTGTTGAATGGATAGTTGAGTTCCATTGGAATCAGTGGGAGTAAAGTACAGTTATAAAAGTTCAAATTCAACAAATAACATTTGAACCATAGGAGTCATAGTGAGAAACAAAGAGAGTCACAAGTGGTTGTGGAATATAAAATTCTTTATGTAAATACTAAACTCATAGTTCTAGTAAAATATGTCTGATATTAAAAGATTGTGAATCCTATATCTCAGATAAGTTGTGAGTTGGTTATAAGATGATGAACCAACATTCCACTAAGAACTATTCAAGGACTAGAGTTTGAGAAATGGCTTGAGGACAATATATCCAGAATGAAATCCATGAACACAAGGTATGCCCTTGGTTGAACCACCTAGTAGGGTAAAAGCCAAAAGGTATAATTGGGTTTTCATAAGGAAGACCAAATGGATGACATAAAGGATAGATTGGTTGAAGTGTTTTTCAAATCAGTTCAAAATGTTGAATGTGATAAAATCCCTTTACCAATGAATGTACTTGTTATTGCAGCTTGTTGAGACTACTTGATTTGGCATATCAAGTTTAAAACCACATTCCTTAATGGGGATAATTAAGAGGATGTTTTTTAGACACATCCTAAAGGTTTTATACTCCATTAATGCAAATAAAGTCTATAAGATACAATGTTCAATCTAGAGATTGAAATAAGAACCTCAGAACTCAAATCTTTATTTTGACATGACAGTCAAAGAGTTTGACTTGATTCATGATAAAAGATGAAATATATGTTTACAAAAGATTTAGTGGGAGCACACACACACACACAGATATATATATATATATATATATATATATATATATATATATATTCCACATATTGATGAGAAATGACATTTTAATACTAAGTATTGAAACCTGTTATGGAAATCATCTTTAACATGAAGGATTAGGTGAAACATCCTATGTGTATTGGAAGAGAGATCTATAGAGATAGTTCTTGAATATTTCTTAACCGAAATATGAGCACATATATTGGCAAAATGTTGAAAGGGTTCAACATGAAGGATTCAACAAGAGAGAACCTATCCATAAAGATGGGATTAGTTTCTCAAAGAATACAATGTTCCAATTCTTGTGAAGAATGGAAGAGATGCCAAATGCATTTGCATTTGGATCGATCCACAATATAATGTACTCATCCCTTTTTCTCATATGTATTGGAGTCAGCGAGTAGTAGCTCGGATGGTCAAGCACGGGTGCCCCTCATGATGGGTCCCAGGTTCGATTCTCCCTGTAGTGTTGTTCGACAATTAGCTCCCCGCAGCGTCAGCTGGCCTCTGATGTGACCGTTTGAGATGCTAGCATGTGGGCATTTTGGGTCTCTGGAGGTTTACCTTGCTAGGGCAGGTCATAATTGTGGCGTGTTCTCGGGGAGGGTTCCCACGTCATCAAAAAAATGAAGGCCATTGGAATGTGATAGATGACATCCACTAGTACTTAAGAAACACTAAAGGATTTTGTTGTTGAAATATGATGATAAGGAAGAGTTAGATGTAAACGGTTAAATCGATGCAAGCTTCTGAAATGACAGAGAATGGTCTCAATATAATGTGTGTGCTTAATCTTAGAGAAGAGTTATTAGTTGGAAAGAGTTTTGAACTAATAGACCATTAATTTAAAAATTCTACAAGTAGAAGTCAAGTATCCTTGTGTTGAAAATACACGAGTGGATATGATATGGAAATAGAAGCTCATATGGGTGAACTTATACATGTTACAACAATTGATGACATAGTAGAAATACTATGCCAAACAATGAAGCTATTAGTTAGGAAAAATATCAGATAGCATATTATGACAATTCCATCTCATACGAGATATCATACAATGAAGAGATGTAAAACATGCAATATATCGACTAACAGAAACATGATGGACATGTTTAGATCACTAAGAATAAGATTTGTAGATGATTGGTTGCAAGTACAAGTGGGAGTTTTTTGGTATGTATG
The DNA here is from genome assembly GCA_963693085.1 of Alisma plantago-aquatica. Taxonomy (NCBI): domain Eukaryota; kingdom Viridiplantae; phylum Streptophyta; class Magnoliopsida; order Alismatales; family Alismataceae; genus Alisma; species Alisma plantago-aquatica. The sequence continues at coordinate 819,672,611 of OY856411.1, read as the reverse complement.
CCCGAAGAGCCAATCAAATGATGATTGTGATGGCATGCCATATAAAAGATTTAATTGATAATAAAGGAAAGCTTCCAATGCATTCTAGTTCACGCAATTATAATATAATGAGGAAACATAATAATCTAGAGAATGACAAAAATTGAATGATGTATGCCTTCAAATACGTGATTTGAACACTGGGATCATACGGATGTTAAGGGTATGTACATTCCTATTATGTCCTTGGTCGAATGTTACTATGAAAGGTATATAGAAAGTAGCAATAATAAATACTACAATGTGTGTTGATTGATGGCAGAATCTCATTAGTCATAATATATGTGATATCAGGCCAAGCCTATAGATACTTGTTAGGGAACAGTGTATCAGACAGATCGACCTTGAGAGTGCAACATGGAAGCCATAATTGGTGGTCATAGTCATCTCACATAGTGAAGGTGATGATTGTGGTTCTTAGACCTGAAGTCACTACACTCATCACATATCGTTCAGTGTGCTTTGACATCATACACCATGATCCTGAATCAGGGTTTCCATAAAGGTTAGGATTTGGTGCACTATGGCACTTGAGGATGATTGTGACTGATGTAGATGGGATTTGTCCCTCCTACTAGGGTATGATATCCAAGCCACTTGATAAGTGAGATTGAGAAAAGCATGTGCATGCATACGTGAATCAATATATAACATTGAGGTCACATATATCTCAGACAGTCTACTTTGGAACAAAGAACATGAATTGAACATTGATAGGATGATGATTCCATGCCTTCAGTTCATTCTAGATATCAAAGACAACGGAATTTGACAATCATTATAACACTTAACACAGTTTGTAGGTTGAATCCGTTCTCCAAATTTCCTAATTATTTGGATAGCAGTGATGTGTGACTAGGCATCGTTCTTTGCTTGTGGTGTCATAAATAAATTATGGACATTCACTGCCAACATAACATGGAACCTATGGGGTCACACACATAGGATACACCTAGAAGAGTAGTTTAATCATGAACAATAATTAAATTTATTGCTAAAGTCTTTAGATATATGATTTAAATAACATTGGTCAAAAATTGACTGACTGGACAATTGAACCGATAGGTTTAAGTGTTGAACAATTCATTTCCGTGTGTTAGGACAATAGAACCAGGTTTGTCAATTTTGGATAGTGAATCAAGCGGTTTAGGAAGTGAACCGATTGGCTTAGGCCCATGAATCATAAACTTAGATTGTGAATCGAGCATTTGGTGGATCAATTCGATTGATTCAAGGATTTGTTTTGATCTCATGTTGTGCATTAGATCATATATTAATTGCCAATACAATTACAATTGGGAAATATGATGAAATGATCGGTTCACTAGGTGAATCGATTGGATCACAAGGTAATTGATTGGTTCACTTGTAAACCCACTATTTCTCATATCGTAGGTTGTAAACATTTGTGAGATTTTAGTCTCTTCCACTCCCACACAGACTGGGAACCCTGGCCCAAACCCTTCAATAAATAGAGGAGTCATATGGGTTCCTAGATGCATAACTCAATTTCGTCTGATAATTGGTCTCTGGTTATGGTAATTAATAGAGAGCCTGAGCAAGTCCTACCTAATAAAGGGAGGGATAGCAAGAGAGAACAATTTTGAGAGAGCAAGGTGGTGACTGGTACACCAACGGGAGGGACAACTCTTTCTATTAAATTTTACTAGAACGATAGGAATTCTAGGCAGTTCGTGTGAACTTCCATAGAGGTGAGGAGATTGTTGTGTGTTGCTAGGAGGACAATGTCAGCCTACTATCCATGGTGGAGACCATGGGTTGCTACAAATCTTGTCATTGTACAACTAGGAGAGCTACACTACTATAATGAGGAAGAGTCACTAGACTTTCTATAGGACCAGGTATGAACTTATTAAACCATCATTCTCATTACATAGTCTTTGACGTGATCTTGCTATTTTAAGGAATATGGATAGATAAATTTTTGTTCCCACTGCCTACTTTGTGCCCATATTTTCCCACAAACCTTACCTCCTAGTATGCCTAAGGGCATTCGTAGGAATCCTTCAACATCGGGCTCTCTTGTCTAACACAGAAAATATACACAGACATATTCCTTCTCAAGAAACATGTTCTGCCTACTCTAACACTCATGACACTCTTGTACATTATCTGAGAGATTTCCCTCTTAGTAAGACAATTTGGTTGGCCCTGGGAGAACATATGTCGTTCTTCCTTATTGTTGAGGAGGATTGAATTCATCACGTCATCACTATGCATGATGATGCCTTGACATCTTATCTACCCATCATCACTAGTTGGGCCATATGGAATACAAGAATGGTATGATTCACTTGGGAAACCAAGAATGTACGGAAGCTCGTTTGTTATTCGTTAAGAGACATGCTAGTGCTATTCTCTAACTCCCAAAGATAGCTACTCCTCATCCAAGTCATGTTCCCTACTCTACTAGGCCCACGAATAGGTGCCAATTCATCATCATCGACATTGTGGATTGTCATATTCATTCCCAAGCTGTGAGGATTGGCATCCATGTCATGGATGCATTTGGAAAAATGATATTGGGACATGGTTCACCAATACATGCTACCTCGGTGTTGGAAGCAGAATTATAGGGTATTACATGTGCTCTAGACCTCCTCAAAAATATTGGATGGCAGTCCCCTTCCATTCTATCAGACGCTACCTCAACAATGCAGACCCTTACTGAGGTTCCTCTTACAAAACCAAAGCTCTATCCTATCTGTAGATAATTAAACATGTTGTTTGATGTAGTGGGAAAACCCCATATGTCATTCATACCGTGCTCCCACAATGATATTGTGGATTGTATAAAAAGGATTCTTTCATTGTGTTTCTAGATTTAGATTCTCCTCTATTAAACCTTCATGGCTTTAGGAGAATATTGACATTTTCTTCTTTAATCTTTATCCTAGTGTGGAGTGCAGGGTGAATAACATTTAATACTCAATGTGTTAACAAAAAAAATACTATGCCAAAAATTCCAAATTCTCTTGACACAGGAAGCCATCAGAAACTCTCCATTCTTTATCATCAACACATAGGTTCAACTCATGACTAGTTAGAAAATAATTGAATAAGAAGGATAGAACCTATTAAACAGATTGGGGTAAGACTCTTGCATCTAAGTTCTTGTTTAAGCAGAATAAAATTAATCTAATAACTAACTAAACTTAGATTTGTCTAACATGACGAAATCAAAATTATCATTGTTCAATATTGTTCTCCCAAGTAAATAAAAATTACCCTATGTTTCCACTCAGATAAATACTACAACCTTAAATAAGTACATTAGGGTAGAACTGATCTTTCGTTTGAGTTTTTCCAATTAGAGAAAACCAAGTAGATTTCTTATTATGTTTTAACCCTCCACGTGATTTTTTGTTTGTGGTATCAGAAAGGACAGTTGATCTTTGTATATATCAAAAAATGTCTCCTCACATCAACCTAACATGTTTGAAGATAAAACTTCTAAATCATGTTGACACAATGCTCAACCAGACATCGAATTACCTTTGAGTTGATTCTAATACAAACCTCAACTGAGTAGTCTGGTACTTCATATAGACCAATGATTCATTAGTTTCACCTAAACCTTACCCTCATTGGGTTCCTTCTTATTGATGTGTTATAGATGCAAACCAACACCCATTAAGGTTGTTACAACATCCATGTATCCCTAATAGATGTCAACCAAGGCCATAACTTTTTAGAAATGCATTTTCATGCATTTTAGTTAGTCACCACCAAGGGTTTTCTATATGTCATTTTATTGGTATATATGCCTAGAGAGACAATCATATGATGATTGTAATGGCATATTTTTTAAATGGTTTGATTAATAGTAAAGGCAATCTTTGTCTATATGTTTGTTAAATTATGAGATAATGGTATAACATGATCGATGTTTGAAGCATGAAGTTACAAGATGACATATTTCTTAAGGTTGAGGATGTAACATACCGGATCTTGGACACTACCCTAGAGTTGTGACCTTTTGGGTTTGACCAAATAAGGTTGAGGTTAGAGTGATCCTAATAATCTAATGATTGAATAATGTAATCCAATATGTCATATAATTCATTTGGTGATAATAAGATGATAAATAACTTAATTGGATGCATAATATGATGTTAATGGGCCTCTAATGGGCCAGATAACAAAACCCATGTAATAAAGCCTCAAATTAAATAATAGGCTTCAAATTCGTAATCTACACATCAAAATAAGCCTACATGACAATTTTCATTTAATTTGGACAATCTTGAATTAATATGGTAAGATAGCAGAGAGAAATTGCCTAAAAGGTGTAATTAATAAATTAATATAATAATTGATCCCAAAAGAGGAAAATAATCTTAGATTAGTGATCTACATAATAAGTATAGCCTTTGGGTGAATTTTCATCCAATATAGAGAAAGTTTGCTTAAAAGGTAAAATCAGGAGAGAGAAAGAGTGTAAAACCTTCAAATTATTAATTAAATACTCAAACAACTCCAATATGTAAACTTTATGGCAAATTCATATTCAACACACTTAAGCTAACTTGTGGATGAAGTTTTACCTAATTTGGATAATCCTAAAGCCATTAATGAAGGAGGAAAGAGAAAATAGGTTATGATTTATTTAGCACATTAAAAGTTTCCAAAAGGCAAATATAATTTCATAATCGGAATATACATGCCTTAATTGGCCTCTTTGCAAAATTTTACTCAATTTGGATAATGTTTGAACCCTTATTTGAAGAGAGAGAAAAAGAGACATTAAATGCAATTCTTACTTTATTTATTTGATTGATTTCTCCCTGTCACATTTTTCATTTGAGCACGCCCGATCTGGACCATGGATGTTGTATCCAGCGGTCCCGGGGTCGTCTCCTAGCTCCGAATCGGAGTAGGAGTACAGACTATTTTCTTTGATTTTTCGGTTGAGGATTTCTCCATTGATTATTAATCTTTTTCGATGATTTCTTCGCCATTGAGTTCGTGATCTAATTCCGCATAAGCCTATCCCTTATTTACCTAGTTTCATTGAGTTTCCTAGAAACGTCCAAGACCTTGCTTCCCAAGCCTTGCGGCCACCTATCTTCTTGCCTCACCTCCTCCCCGCATCTATAAATAACCATACCACAACGATCTCCAAGTGATTTGCAATCACCCTCTTGCTTCAATTTCTTGTTTTTCTTTGTTCTCCGTTGTTGGTAGCTCTTCGTTTCACACAAACTTGTGGCTATCCTCCATGGACCTCGATGACCCTCTCACCTCAATTGAGTCTTGCGATGAGTTTGGTAGGTTTCCCTCTCTCTTTTCTTGTTCTTATTTTCTGGTTTGAGCGATCTTTGTGTGTTTGCCCAATCTCGAGCTTTGCTTGTTACTGCACAGGTTGCAGCCATGGCGGGGCTCTGCGTAGGGAATGAATCCCCCACTTGGTTTCCCAGTTTTACCCCTCCGTGTTTCTTCTTTTCTTCGTTTTCTAGCTAAGGGCATAATTGTCTTTTTCGGTCTCTGTTTTCCTTGTCTATGGGTGAGATCAACCGGGAGGCTGACTGGTGACACGGCCACTTCCTATTGGGCCAAGTCATAGGTCAGCCCCGCTATCTCCTCTCTCTGCTTGCTTTGCTGACTTGGCAATTTGATTAATTTCTATTGGTCGATTTTATAAAATTGATAATTAATTATCTATTTGGCCAAAAATTACAAATAAATACTCATTGGATTCAGAAAAATGCAAGCTTTCTAATGGTTTTAGTTTTGTCTCCTGAATCTAATGTTTTGAACATGTGTTTTTAATGGATCTAATTAATGATGGATTAACTTCTAAAATTCATAACTAATAATTTATAAGTCAGAAAAATATAATAAAATATGTTTTGAACTTAGGAAAATATAACCTAAAATATGGCATGGTTTTGATAACCTAATTCACTCATAATAAAAAGGTGGTTCTTAGGGTTTATGAAATCAATATAAATCTAACCCTAATCCCACATATGTGCTTAATAGGTTCTTTGGATGCCTACTTGGACCTAGATGTGACTTTGACTTGTTTGACTCTGAAGTTGAGGTATGCTTGCATCCCCTATTATATCTATATTGAACAATTTCATATTCATCTCTCTTAATGTATGTTGCATCTCCAATTATTCATATTGAGTAATTCTTCTCTCTTATGTATGTTTGCATCCCTGATTATTCTTCTTGATAAATTATCCTATTTTTGTCTTACTCTTGGTCCTATGGACATTAGCCTATACATTATCTTGTTCTTTTGAAATCATGCTTCATGTGAAGTATCTTATTTTGTTATTGATCTTGTGATCATGGATATTCTCTTGGAATCTTATCTTGTTGCCTTGGTGCAATTTGGACTTTTGATATTATATGCCCACTGTGATGTGGAAGTTTACTTGGTGATATATGCCCACTTTGAAGTGGATTTGTTTTTATGTTTGAGTTGTCCATTGTTTTATGGCAACCTTGATAAATCTGACTATACTTTCTACTTGCCTCTATATTAAACATGCTATGTGATTCAGTAGCACTAGAGTAGTGTAAATTGCATTGGTTTTGTTTATAGCAGATGTGATATTTCCTGCTCTTTTTCGGACGACAAGGAACCTCGTACCCTGGGCAAGATGTGTGTCTTGACCCATTTAATATATATTTGGGAGTTTGGCGGTGAGTCATTCTCTATTAGGTTTGCAAGGATGTGAAGCCTTAGCCACCAATTGTGTTTATATTGTTCTAGGGCTACGTTTATCTCACATGCATGCAGGATATTAATTGTGGGGTGTGTGCCCTTCTTGTGCTTTGTTTCCCACCATGGTAGTGGATTTATTTATGGCACAATCCTTTTTATGTTGTTTTATGGCAAGTATCCCTTTTATCATGTTATAATGTTTGTTCTCTTTTATGCTCGTGTGGTTAGTCCTTATCTCTTGCATGGGAAGCCTTTACATTTGATGTCCTTTATTTCCTTATATTGCTCAATTTGCTTTTTAGTATGCACATATCATCCTTTTCTGATGTCTCCTGTTGTTTCTCTTTTGTTAGGGTATGCTTCCAACCCTAGGTGGAGGGTTTGGATGCATGAGATGGTGACCTGGACTTAGTTTGTGATGATGAAGCTTGGAGATAATCTTGAGGTGGTTTAGATTTCCTCGACATGGATCTGTATGATGTAAGTTGTAACCCTTTGTTTTATAATTGAATAGTCAAATATTTTCTTCCGCTGCTATGCATTGGTCTTTTAATTACCATTACATAAAGATTTAAAAATGTTACACCCACTCCATCATACAGACTGATTGTGTTTGGACTGGAGGTTCTATTGTTCAAATTTTTAGTAAGGAAGTGGTTTCGCTTCTTTACTGCATGGTATTAGAGCCCATGTTAGTCAGAATCGACTATTTCAATATTGTCTCCCTTTAGAACCCTTGACTTAGTTAGTGACCTTTAAGTGAGATGTTGACCCTAGATTTTATCTATGATGATCTTTTATGCACTAAGGTTTGGTTTGAGGACAAGTTTAGGTTATGAGGAAGTATTCAAATGGTAATATTGTGACTTGGTTTCTCGATTTTATTTTGGGCCCTAAATTTCAGTTTCAATCACAAAGGTGTTTCACAACAAATTATTTTCCATATAATACTAAATGTACAAAATAAAATATTTTCTTTGGATTTTCCGAAGTTTTCTTGAACTAAGTCACAATCAAGAGAAAATCTAGTTTGAGTAGAATCTAACCCTAGTTTGTGACTAGGATTGATATAGTGTAGTTGACCTACCCTATGACTTTTTGGATGATCATGCAAGGTTGATAGGTTAGATACACGAGGACCTAAAGCTCAACCCTAAATGGTGACTTTAGTTGGATACACAAGAAATATTAATCTCTAAAAAACTTTCATAACTAAGAGATGTGGGTAGCTCTAAATAGTTGTTTAGTTTGACTTGTAAGGTTGAACCTTTTTAAAGGGTGGAGATTAGTTAGTTGTTGATGTTTGATCTATAGATTTCAAGGACGAAATCCTTTTTAAGGGGTGGAGTGATGTAACATACCGGATCTTGGACCCTACCCTAGAGATGTGACCTTTTGGGTTTGACCAAACAAGGTTGAGGTTAGAGTGATCCTAATAATCTAATGCATGAATAATGTAATCCAATATGTCATATAATTCATTTGGTGATAATAAGATGATAAATAACTTAATTGGATGCATAATATGATGTTAATGGGCCTCTAATGGGCCAGATGACAAAACCCATGTAAGAAAGCCTCAAATTAAATAATATACTTCAAATTCGTAATCTACACATCAAAATAAGCCTACATGTCAATTTTCATTTAATTTGGACAATCTTGAATTAATATGGTAAGATAGGAGAGAGAAATTGCCTAAAAGTTGTAATTAATAAATAAATATAATAATTGACCCCAAAAGAGGAAAATAATCTTAGATTTGTGATCTAAATAATAAGTATAGCCTTTGGGTGAATTTTCATCCAATTTAGAGAAAGTTTGCTAAAAAGGTAAAATCAGGATTGAGAAAGTGTGTAAAACCTTCAAATTATTAATTAAATACTCAAACAACTCCAATATGTAAAATTTGTGGCAAATTCATATTCAACACACTTAAGCTAACTTGTGGATGAAATGTTACCTAATTTGGATAATCCTAAAGCCATTAATGAAGGAGGAAAGAGAAAATAGGTTATGATTTATTTAACACATTAAATGTTTCCAAAAGGCAAATATAATTTCATAATCGGAATTTACATGCCTTAATTGGCCTCTGTGCAAAATTTTACTCAATTTGGATAATGTTTGAACCCTTATTTGAAGAGAGAGAAAAAGAGACATTAAATGCAATTCTTTATTTATTTGATCGATTTCTCCCTGCAACGCTTTTCATTTGAGCACGCCCGATCTGGACCATGGATGTTGGATCCAATGGTCCCGGGGTCATCTCCTAGCTCCGAATCGGAGTAGGAGTCCAGACTGTTTTCTTTGATTTTTCGGTTGAGGATTTCTCCCTCAATTATTAATCTTTTTCGACGATTTCTTTGCCATTGAGTTCGTGATCTGATTCCGCATAAGCCTATCCCTTATTTACCTAGTTTCATTGAGTTTCCTAGAAACACCCAAGACCTTGCTTCCCAAGCCTTGAGGCCACCTATCTTCTCGCGTCACCTCCTCCCCGCATCTATAAATAACCATACCACAACGATCCCCTAGTGATTTGCAATCACCCTCTTGCTTGAATTTCTTGTTTTTCTTTGTTCTCCGCTGTTGGTAGCTCTTCATTTCCCACGAACTTGCGGCTATCCTCCATGGACCACAACGACCCTCTCACCTCAATTGAGTCTTGTGATGAGTTCGGTAGGTTTCCCTCTCTCTTTTCCCATTCTTATTTTCCGGTTTGAGCGATCTCTGTGTGTTTGCCCAATCTCGGGCTTTGCTTGTTTTTGCACAGGTTGCCGCCATGGCGGGGCTCTGCGTAGGGGATGAATCCCCCACTTGGTTTCCCGATTTTACCCCTCTGTGTTTCTTCTTTTCTTCGTTTTCTAGCTAAGGGCATAATCGTCTTTTCGATCTCTATTTTCCTTGTCTATGGGTAAGATCAACCGGGAGGCTGACTGGTGAAACGACCACTTCCTATTGGGCCAAGTCACAGGTCGGCCTCGATATCTCCTCTCTCTGCTCGTTTGGCTGACTTGGCAATTTGATTAATTTCTATTGGTCGATTTTATAAAATTGATAACTAATTATCTATTTGGTCAAAAATTACAAATAAATACTCGTTGGATTCAGAAAAATGCAAGCTTTCTAATGGTATTAGTTTTGTCGCCTAAATATAATGTTTTAAATAGGTGTTTTTAATGGATCTAATTAATGATTGATTAACTTCTAAAATTCATAACTAATAATTTATAAGTCAGAAAAATATAATAAAATATTTTTTGAACTCAAGAAAATATAACCTAAAATATGCATGGTTTTGATAACCTAATTCACTCATAATAAAAAGGTGGTTTTTAGGGTTTATGAAATCAATATAAATCTAACCCTAATCACACATACGTGCTTAATAGGTTCTTTGGATTCCTAGGCTTGGACCTAGATGTGACTTTGGACCTGTTTGACTCTGAAGTTGAGGTATACTTGGATCCCCTATTATATCTATATTGAGCAATTTCATATTCATCTCTCTTAATGTATGTTGCATCTCCAATTATTCATATTGAGCAATTCTTCTCTCTTATGTATGTTTGCATCCCTGATTATTCTTCTTGAGAAATTATCCTATTTTTGTCTTACTCTTGGTCCTATGGACATTAGCCTACACATTATCTTGTTCTTTTGAAATCATGCTTCATGTGAAGTATCTTATTTTGTTATTGATCTTGTGATCATGGATATTCTGTTGGAATCTTATCTTGTTGTCTTGGTGCAATTTGGACTTTTGATATTATATGCCCACTGTGATGTGGAAGTTTACTTGGTGATATATGCCCACTTTGAAGTGGATTTGTTTTTATGTTTGAGTTGTCCATTGTGTGATGGAAACCTTGATAATTCTGACTATACTTTCTACTTGCCTATATATTAAACATGCTATGTGATTCAGTAGCACTAGAGTAGTGTAAATTGCATTGGTTTTGTTTATAGCAGATGTGATATTTCCTTCTCTTTTTGGGACGGCAAGGAACCTCGTACCCTGGGCAAGATGTGTGTCTTGACCCATTTTATATATATTTGGGAGTTTGGCAGTGAGTCATTCTCTATCAGGTTTGCAAGGATGTGAATCCTTAGCCGCTAATTGTGTTTATATTGTTCTAGGGCAACGTTTATCTCACATGCATGCAAGATATTAATTGTGGGGTGTGTGCCCTACTTGTGCTTTGTTTCCCACCATGGTAGTGGATTTATTTATGGCACAATCCTTTTGATGTTGTTTTATGGCAAGTATCCCTTTTATCATGTTATAATGTTTGTTCTCTTTTATGCCCGTGTGGGTAGTCTTTATCTCTTGCATTGGAAGCCTTTACATTTGATGTCCTTTATTTCCTTATATTGCTCAATTTTCTTTTTAGTATGCACATACCAGCCTTTTCTGATGTCTCCTGTTGTTTCTCTTTTGCTGGGGTATGCTTCCCACCCTAGGTGGAGGGCTTGGATGCATGACATGGTGACTTGGACTTAGTTTGTGATGATGAAGCTTGGAGACAATCTTGAGGTGGTTTAGATTTCCTATACATGGATCCGTATGATGTAAGTTATAACCCTTTGTTTTATAATTGAATAGTCAAACATTTTCTTCCACTGCTATACATTGGTCTTTTGATTACCATTATATAAAGATTTGAAAATTTTACACCCACTCCATCATACCTTCTGAGTGTGTTTGGACTGCAGGTTCTAATGTTCAAATTTTTAGTAAGGAAGTGGTTTCACTTCTTTACATAGGACCTGACAAGTGAGATCATATGTATGATAAGAGTACATACATTCTTGTTATGTCCCTAGTCAGATGTTATTGTGGAAGCTAATAGACAACAATAATAGATAATACGAGATTGTATGTTGGTTCATGAAAAAATCTCATTAGTCATGATATGTGAGTAACAAACCAAGCACATAGGTAGTTGTTATAGAACAATGTACCAGACAGAGCTACCTTTGGAGTGATACATGGAAACCATTGAATGGTAGTCAGAATCAAATCTCATAGTGATAGTAGTGATTTTGGTTATTACACTTGAAATCATTACACTCATCACATGTCGCTCGATGTACTTTGACATCATCCAACATGACCTTGAATAAGGGTTACCATAAAGGTGATGCTTGGATATATTGTAACAAATGGGAACTGATTGTGAGTGATGTAGATGGGGTTTGTCTCTCCTTCTAGAGTTGATATTAGAGGCAAATGAACTATACAATCACTATAACACTAATCATAGATTATAGGTTGAAGTTGTTCTCCAACTTTCCAATTACTTGGGTAGCAATGATGTGTTGCTATATACCGCTCCTTTCTTGTGATGTCATAAATTAGTTGTGGACATTCACTACCAATGTAATTTGGAACCTATACGGTCACGCATAGAGGATGCACCTAGAATAAGAGTTTACTCATAAATGAGGCTTAATTAGATAATAAAGTGTTTAGGTGTTCAATTTAAACTACATTGGTTGAACATTGTCAGAACTAGGATGTGAATCGATCGATTCAAAAATGAACAAACTAGTTCAGAATGTGAGTCAACAAGTTCAAATTGGGAATTGATCGGTTAATTGATCAATAAGACTAGATCAAGGATTGATGCTGAGGTCATATTATGAATTAACTATCACTTTGAAAGACAATGTGTTTGTGAATAGGAAACATAGTGAACTAACTGATATAAGTGTTGAAGTGACTGATTCAGAAATGAACCAACTACTTTTTTATTTCTATTTCATGATTAACAACTTCTAAAAAAATCATGAAATTTCGTCGCTTTGATTCCCAGTTGATCTAGAAACCCTGGCCGTGGACATCCCATAAATGTGGGGGGGAGTCATGGCTTTCAGAAGACACAAAATAACTCTGACAAATGTTGTCCTCTCACAGTTGTGGTTATGTGAGAGCCTAAAGTAAGACTGACCCATAAAAGGGAGAGAGAACAATGGGAGAACATGTCATTGCTAGCACATAGACATTAAAGGCACAAACTCCTTCTTGTTGGCTTTATCAAGTACAAGGAGGAGTTCCTAGTGGTCCACATGGACTACCATAGAGGTGTGAAGGCCGTTGCAAACACACTAGGATGACCTCATCAACTTCCATCTATGGTGCTACATTGTGAGGTCATCGGTGATAACTATGGAACGTCGTGCTTGCGAAAGAAGCATGTTGTTGTAAGGATAGTCACTAGACTTGCTCCAAGACCAGGTATATGCCTTGTAACCATCCTTCCAAATCAACAGTTCTTGACACAATTCATTACCATAGGGGAATATGGCAATGAAAGTTTTGTTTCCACCGCCATCTATGATGCCATATTTCCCTATAGTGGTATCAGAGCCACGCCAATTTACTATTTTTTAGTATTTAATCGATATGATAGCTTTTTATTTTATCATTTGCTTATTACACACAACGTGAATATTTCTATGGTTAATGTGCATATCTGATTAAATACCATATACGCTAGGGAATGTCCCATAGATCATGTATATATGATAAAGTATGTATGCAATTTATATGCGTCATCCTAAAATTCTTTTGATGGTGGATGTAAGCATGATTATGACCAATATCCCCGAAATATGTGTGTGATAAAGAGAGTTTTGATATTACTTATTTTCTCTCTTTCAAAGTTGATGATATGGACAATTACTCAAACCTATTGCCTAAAATATCCAAAATCATCTCTCTCTACTATTTTGACCATATGGGTACAAAGTTTTTGAAATAATGTAAATCCTAAATGAATATTAGGGTGAATCATGTGTATTGTAGTACTTAGTCAAATTACATAGTAAACTCTCAAATTTCAACCTCAAATTTGTACCATAGTTAGGTAATGTCATCATAAATCTCTACCTAAAATTTCACTTCAATTGAATGAAACATGTCTTTAATTACACGACTAATCAAGGATTAAACTTAAAATCCCACATGGGTCATTGAAAACTCTGTACAGACCCTATGTAATTGGATGTAAAACATATATCATGTATGTATTAATATATAAGAAAATAGATTGCCAAATATAAAATCAGGCATATACCTATATAAGATCTCACCATATCCAAAGTTCTATCATAGGTGTATTCAACCAAGGAAAACAAAACAACTCCAAAACATCTTGTAGAAGTATCCAACTACATGTGTTGAGTGTATTGATTTTAGGTCAAAGAATCACACTCACCACCATCACAGTGAGAACTGACTGTGACTACCATGTCATGCTTCCATGTGTCAAACTCACGGTGGGTCTGTCCGGTACACTTGTTCTTTAACAAGTACCTATGTGTTTGGTTTGATATCTCCATATCATGACTAATGAAATTATGTCATCAACCAACACCACGATCTAGTATTGTGTGTCATTGTTGTCTATCTACCTTCCACAATGACATCTGACTAGGGACATAATTAAAATGTACAAACTCTTAGCATCCGTATGATCTCATCGTTCAGGTCCTTAACCTGAAAGCATATGTCATTGAGTATTGTCATTATCTAGACATTCAATATGTTCTATCATTATCTCATATCACTGAACGAGAAGGAATTGGAAGCTTGCCTTTGATGTTTATGAAATCAATCTTAATGTATCCCACCAATCATCCCATGATTAGCTCTCACGGCATACATACCAACAGACTCCCACTTGCACTGCGAGCCAATCACACTTGAATCATATTCATAGTGATCTTCAAACATGTCCTACATGTTATTGTACTCTAGTGCTAACATAGTGAGTTATGCAAACACTTTGCCAGAGTCGGTATTAATTGCATGTCTCTCATCTCTTCATTGTACGTCACACGTATGAGATGGAGTTGTTGTAATATGTGATCCAGTATTCCTTTGCTAACCTTTAGCCACATTGCATGATCAAGCACTCCTAACTTGTCATCAATGACCGGAATAACTATAAGTTCATCTCATGAACTTCCAGATCCATATAGTATCCACTGCTGTTCTCTAACACACAAATACTCGACATTTTCTTTTTAAAACAGATTTATTGGAACGTTTCCATTTATCAACAAACATTCACTTTTATATATCCCATATATATTTTGCAATTAATTTTTTGTCCTTTTTGGAAGTTTGTATTAGTGTAACTCTTTACAATGAACCCTTCATTATTTCCATAAAACTAGTACTTATCAAGTTCTTATGGTATTCCAGTAACCCTTACTGGAACTAGACAGACATCCACTCGTCATGTCCCACGTACGAGTTATCAGGATGAGCATATCATATTGGCATGTCCTACATACAACATGATGAATGCATTTTATTCTTGCTATGTCCATACATGTAAGATAATGGGATGATTACATACATGATAGATCCATATCTATTCTTAGTGTTCTCATTCTTCATAAGAATTGGACACTTGGACTTGGGATACTAACTCCATGTAACATGGACAAGTTTTCTCCCACTGAATCTGTGCATACTGAACCTTTTAGTTTAGATTTCCAATGTATTCTCTCTCTTATCAGGTCATGAGGTTTTCGAGAACTATCTCTATAGATCTCTAAACCTATCACATAGGAAACGTCTCTATCTTCCTTAAGAATAATTTCCACTTTGGATTTCCATTCTAGAACATTTCCATTTCACATCAACATGTGGAATGTGAATATGATCCCACTAAATCACAGATCCCTTCTTTATCTTTGACATATCAGTCAAACCCTTTGACTATATTATCAAAGAAAAGATCACAATTCTGAGTTGCTTGTACTCAATCAATCACATTGATTAGTCCATTGTAACTTATAGACTTCGTTTGCATTAATGGATTTATAAGCCTTATAGGTTATGTCATGTACACATCCTCATTTTATTCCTTATAGGAATGCGGTTTTAGTATATGTATGCCAAAACTATTAGTAATTAAGTTGCAATCAACAAGCAACATCCTTCTCAAAATGTTATCCATGTGTCTTAACGCTTAAGACTCATTCGCACTTATGGATTTCATCCCAATGGGTGCTACCATCAAAGTCATACCTTATGGTTCACATGGAAGTCAATTAGGATGTAATGGTCATAAACCATAACTCAAAATCTGGTTCCTCATATTCATCTAGATAGTTGACTAATCACATGACCAACTCATCACATAGATAATCGAGGTGTATTTGTCAAGGATATAAGAACTCATAACTCTTTGTGATTCTTAATGTCCTTTATTAGTGTGGGGTATTCTTTATTTAAGAAGAAACAAGTTATTTGATGATCATCCTCTTACTCCTTAGAGTATGAATCCTTTTGATTTAGACATCACCATGCCTTAATCATGAGCTCACTATGATAAATTATCATAATCACTCATAAGGATCTCAAACATTTGGTTTAAGTATTTCATTCATTGATCTCATTAAGAATTAACACTTTACCAAATTCTTACTTCATCAATGATATTCTTGAACACTTCAAGATATTCATATTGGTATTTCTCTAAACACCGCTTGAAGTATTAGCATTAACTCTAATAGGTATGTAAATACATCACATGTATTATACCTAATAGGATAATCATTCTCCCACTACCACTAGTGAAGACTGATTAATCTTGTCTAAGAGATTCATGTCTCTTACCGGTTCACTAACCAAAAGAGTCTAGACTTATCCATCATATGGAAACTAGAAATGAATTTTTCATGATTTATGCTAATTTGATTGTTTGAGTTATCAATAACTTTTAGGTATCATTTTATCTTATGCATACCAAGTACCACAAGATAAACAAGGCATTGCCACAAAGATTGAAACATCAACATTATTAATTTCCATTATTATCATACAATATGCAAAAATTAATGTGTTTCTATCCATTTGTAAATATGAAATAGCAGTTCATAACTCTATTACATGCGTTCAAGGCTGAAAATAAACTAAAGTACTCCTATCTATGGCGGCAGCACTTGCCCCATTTATTGGGTGCTTTACACTTTATATCTTGGTATCATATACCTCAAAAAGTGTTACAAGTTTATTTTATGACACCTTCAGGTGGAGATGTCAGTCGCCTCCTTCTTCTTTATTTCTTCCAAATAGAGTGGAAAATTCCTTTTCCAATGTCCTGGCTTTTGACAATGGTGGCAATTGCCTCTCTTGGTCACACCTCCCTTGGCCTTGAGAGTTGAAGACGACTTTGGCTGTTAGCTAGCATCAGAACTTTTCTTAGCCTTGCTCTTGCCCTTGCACTTGGACTTGCCTTTCTTGTTGTTGATCATCATCACATACTTAGGCTTGTCCTTCTTCATCTGTGTCGGGGTTGTGCTCAACATGCCCAACAACTCTGTCAACGGCTTGTCAAAGTTGTTCCTGTTGTAGTTCATCACAAACTGATTGTAGGATTCTAGCAACGATTGCAGTATCACGTCAGTAGCCAACTCTTGGCTCAGGGGAAATCCCAGTCTCATCAGGTACTCCACATACCCAATCATTTTAAGAGTGCGAGGACCAACTGGATCTCCTTCTGTCATGACACACTTGAACAGTGCCCTGGAGACATCATATTCTCTTTCCGTGCTTGATCTTCATACATGTTCTTGAGATGTTGAATCATCTCAATGACACCCATGTTCTCATGTTGTCTTTGTAACTCGTGGTTAATGGAACACAACATCAAGCACTTTGCATTAATAGCATCATCAGAATGCTTCTTATAAGCATCCCTTTCTGCCTTCGGTGCGGTAGGAGATGGTTCCTTTGGAACTGGAGTATCTAGGACCTAGATCTTTTACTCTTGAGTGAGAACAATTCTCAATGTCCTAAACTAGTCGTGGAAGTTAGTCCCATTCCGCTTATCCTTTTCAAGGACCGATCAAAATGAAAAGTGATTATTGTTTGTTGTCATTTGTACTACAAAAGGAAATACATGCAATTCAGTCCAAAACTCAATTTTGACTTATTTGATTGATTTGAAAGGTTGACGATATAATTAGGACTTTAATTAATTATCTCTCCCACTATTTTTTTTCAAATTGATAGCCCTCAACATCAATTCGGAAAATTATAGTGTACAATCTTCTAGTGGGTCAAGATCCATATTTCATCAAGTCATGAGTCAGCTTTGGCTGATCGTCCACAGTCTTGACTATTTAGGTAGCCCATCATGCCAATTGCATCATATGAAGCTCTTGATGAATGAACATGCGGAACACCTTGCCATGAACATTTCGTGCCTCTGGGCTTAGACGCTCTAAGAATCACCAATTAAGTCTAACCCAAAACCCGACACGGTAAACATGCACCCTGCATTGGCAGAACCTACATGTTTACCCTTCACACTTCCACGAGATAGACGGCGCACCATGCTTTGGTGTAACCTACGCTTGGTCGATCAAGTTTTTCATGTGGTCGATCAAGGAAGGCGTAGAAGACTTAATATTTAGATGAGGGATTTGGTTTTATAGGTACATATACATATCCAATCACCAAAATACATAGTATTTATCATATACATGTTATATCCCACAGAAAACATGTGAAATGCTAAAAGTGATGATTATGGCCATCCTAATGTGATTCCTTGAGCCAAGAGGAATCACGGTCATCTAGATCTACATCACATGCAACATGTATAAGATGAAGTGCTATAGCCATCTGAGTTGATCAACTCATCACATGAATGACCTGCTTGCCCTGGTCGGTCGTCTGGGTGCCACCAGCCAATTGGTTGGCTCCTCCAACCGATTGGTTCACCTGGTCATCGTGCATCTCCTCATGGCTGCCACCCGATCATCTCACTCCATGAACCAATCAACAATTGATCAATTCAGTCCTTGAACTGATTGTCTGGAATGCCAACTGATTGGTTCACGCCTTGAACTTATCGTCTTAGTCGCCGTCAGGTTGTCTGTCATTCTTTGACATAATAGGAAAAAAAAGATCTATCCTATTTTACATTTGAAAAGGGAAACCCCAAGTTACATTCAGGGGGAGCAAAGGTAGGAAAGAAATCTCAAGTTATCTCGAGTTACATCAGGATTAAGGAGGTACAGAATCAGTGCACAGACTGAGATGCAAGCAACCACATACAACCAAGCACACATATATAGGGTTTATTGGCCATCACCACACTATACATCCACCACAAAACTCATTTAAAGATGATGCGTATCGAGTGCATTCATATTACATATCATATTTGTATTTTGGGATTTGTGGATTTAGGATTGGACATGCATAAAGCCAATTTTATTCACATCGTATGCAATAAATAAAGGCGATAAACCAAAATCGATCACATCGATAATCCTAAAGTATAGAGTAGTTGACGTGGCTCTGATACCACTATTGGGTTTTAGAGGAGACAAAGAAGGCATCAAAAATAAAAAATTTCTTCTCCCAAACCTAGTATAAAGGAATTACGTCAATGTCTATACAGTAGGAAAGATGGTTTGTAGAGGCGTACCTTGTCCCGAGGCTTGCTCAGCAACATTACCTCACGGCTTGTGCGGTCTTCACCTCCGGTCTTGGATGGTGTCTATGCAGCTCCTGGTCTCACTGGGACTGTTAGGATTGACAATTGTCCTCCGAGTGGCAGAAATCTCCCGCCTCTGAAGTAGTCTACAAGGACCACCAGGAACTTTGATCTCCTTGTCCCACAAGGAATCGAAGGAGTCACACCCTCATGTCGACGTACTTGTCACTGACACACTCTCCTACCACCAGTTGTCTTTCTGCAGTTGTCTTTCCCTTACTGTGCCTCCCTTATCAGGTAGCACTTCCTCGGGCTCTCTCGGTTACCAAAACTAGAGAGAACGACAACTTCACAGAGCAACTGGTGTTCTGGGTTGTTTTTTGAGAAGCCCCCAATACCCCTATATGTATAGGAGGGTCATGGGACAGGGTTCTCTATCCCAGGCAATGCAGGATTAAAGCAGGAGTAGAAGGGTTCAAGATTTTCCACAAAATAACCAACTGCATCAGCTGAACCGATCGTTTCAAGCATGAAATGGTCGGTTGGGGACCTGAGCCGATCGGTTGACACCTGAACCGATCGGTTGGGACACCTGAGTTGATCGGTTCACTTCTGAGCTGATCGATTTGTGGTCCTGATCAGTTCCCGATTGACTTTTCCTCTTTTATTTCAAATTGATACAAATAACAATCATTGTTCCAATTAAATTGGACAAGTGAAATGAAAGGAAATGTCTCACCAACCTGACTTTCCCAACTCGCTCGTTTGGACTAGTTGAGTCGATCGATTCAACCCTTGTACCGGTCATCTCAGCCTGTCCTGACCGATCAGTTCATCTCATGAGCCGATCGGTTCACCAACCTGAGCCGATTGGTTCATCACATGAGCCAATCGGTTGGGAGTGTAGACTGCACACAATCAATCAATTGCAGTTTCAATCAATCTGATACTCTAATCAATCATCTAACACTTTGAACACTATGATACTGAGCTATTAATTGATTGAGTGTTTAATTGAACTACTAAACTCCTTTCACAATCAATCTAAACATCATTTGTGGATAAACTCCTCTTCCAGGTTAAATCCTATGTGTGTGACCCTACAAGTCTATTTCATGTTGGCAGTGAAACTCCATAACACTTTTGACTTCACAAGCAAAGAGCGGTGCCTAGTCACACATCAGTGCTACCCAAGTAAAAATGATAGTTGGAGAACAACTTTCAATCCTATAATTTGTGAATGGTGTTACAGTGAATGTATAATTCCTTTGTCATTGATATCTCGAATGAACTCAAGGCATGGAACAATCATCCTGTCAACGTTCATTTACTTTCTTGATCTCATAGTAGATTGGAGGAGATTTGTATGACATTAATATCACATACTGATTCACACATGCGTTCGCATGCTTATCTCAATCCTACTCATCAAGTGGCCATGTATATCAAACTCCCTCAGGAGGGACAAATCCCATATCTATCACTCACCCCTCAAAAGCCCCATGTGTCAAAGCTACCCAATCATCACCTTTATAACAACCCATCTTTCAGGACTGCGTTTGATGATGTCAAAGTGTACCCAACTACACGTGTTGAGTGTAGTGATTTCAGGTCAAAGAATCACACTCACCACCATCACTGTGAGAACTGATTGTGACTACCGTGTCATGGTTCCATGCTTCAAACTCACGGTGGGTCTGTCTGGTACACTTGTTCTCTAACAAGTACCTATGTGTTTGGTTTGATATCTCCATATCATGACTAATGAGATTCTATCATCAACCAATACCACAATCTAGTCTTGTGTGTCATTATTGACTATCTACCTTCCATAATGGCATCTGATTAGGGACATAATAAAAATGTACAAACTCTTAGCATCTATATGATCTCATTGTTCAGGTCCTTAACCTGAAAGCATACGTCATTGAGTACTGTCATTCTCTAGACATTCAATATGTTCTATCATTATCTCATATGACTGAACCAGAAAGAATTGGAAGCTTGCCTTTGATGTTTATCAAATCCTTCTTAATGTGTCCCACCAATCATCCCATGATTGGCTCTCAGGACATACATACCAACAACTTCCTCCTTAATAGAAACTATCATAGGAAAATATTATTCATGTTCGCCTATAAATAGTACCATACCCCTACATTGAGGACCTATTGAGTCAAATAGGTCCTGTGCAAGCCAACTAGGTAATTGAGGAAGAGGTGGAGGTGGAGGAGGACAAGCTCTAATTGATTTCTTAGGCCCTATATCCTGCATATATATAATTTCATATCAATTGTCAGGTATATACATATATAAACATAATATAAATCTACCATACAACATGATCAGTATAGATAACTCTCTCTTTGGGCCACACAACCACGCCACCTTCTGCTTCACATATCGTCTCAGCGTGGAGGTGGTCATATGTTAGTGGGTACTTCTTCCAAGCTTCATAGACAAGCCTTGGGCACATGCGAACCACATTGGTGGCTAATGGATCACCATGAAGCTTGGCACCTGTAAGGGGTGGGTAAGCCTCACCTACAACAATGACATATTCTAGTAATTTTAGATGGAACGGCCTCAACCCCTATAAATTTTCATAGCGTATTATATATATACTTAAACATATCATCTTGTAAAGACTACTATGTCATAAAAATACTTACAGTGGATGTGTTAGGTGTTGGGTCCATAGGTTTACTCCCAACCACCTTTGTCATAGGGGGTCCACCTCATATGAAGAACGGGTTGGCACAACTGGTATTGTCTGAGTAACTGACCGAGAAGCCTCCCACTGGCTCATGACTTCCTAAATTCCCTTTGCAATTAACTCTTTTACCTCTTCTCTTGAGAATACCCCTTTTCGGACAAATTTGCATTCTGATGGACGAAAGAATGCTCTTATACCCACACCATCACATGCAGCACTAACACATCGAGGATGCTCTAGGTTACCTAGAGAAACTACCAATTCATCCCTTGTGCCCTTAGGGATGAACTTGCCTTGTTTCCTTTGCTCGTGGAGCTCCCACTAATCATCATCAATAGTAATTGGTAAGTAAAACATACCAATCATCAATACTAATTTCTCTGAGAGTTGATTTTTACCATTTTTGCAGCCATCTCAGTAGTTGCATAGTTGGTTATTTCTCCAGATTTGGATTACCTCCCATCTATCCATATATCAGGGCAAAGTAGAGGTTCAGTAGTAGTAGTAGAGGACTCTGTAGTTCCAGGAGTAGGCTACTGAGAAGAAGATGCTTGTAGTAGCTTTTGGTTAAGATTTGCATAGCCACCTCGACCCATCGTGTGGTTGTGCACATTCTTTGCACGCCTTACTCTTTGACCATCTCTTGTATCTTGGTTAGTACCAATCATCAATAGTAATTGGTAAGTAAAACATAACCTACTATGTCAAGGTAAAACAATGAATTCATAAGAATGTATTCAAAATGAGGAGTGAGGCTTAATATCTTGAATTCATCGGTGTTTTTCATAGAAACAAACACCTCCCATGTCACCTGGTCAAGATAGCTCCATTACTTAGTGGCTGACTTCTTCCTCTTCTCAGCCTCCCGCATGTATAGTCTTGTCAAAATTATTCTATATTTCCTCAGAACTTTCCCACATCGTTGCATCACCTTTTTGCGATGCAAATTTTCATCCTGGTGAAATATGCTATGCAAAATTTCATATACTTAATGGAATATTCTTAAAAATTGAATTGTAAATAGTTTTAAAAACAAAATTTCAAATAATAATATCTCATACACAGTTCTTTCCATATGAAGTCTTTCTTGATTTTATCTCACACATCTACTATTTTCAAGGATAGAGAGAAGATGCTAAGCCTTACCAAACATCATGCATTGCATCACCTTATGGATGTCCCCAATGCAATTTGGTGAGGACAAATGTATGGCTTGAAAAGGATTGGCAAAACTACTTGGAGAAAAAGTCCTACCAAGACATGTGAGGAGACTCTTAAAAGGACATGTAATGTGGATGCATGTGTTGGTGTACTTGACAACAACTACAAAGGAACTAGACAATGTTAAAGCTTCCTAAAACTACTATCATTGTTGTTGATGGTGAAAGGATATAGATGAGCAGGACACAATAGAGACCAAAATCATTAACTGTAATTAGAGAAGATGGTTGTCATGGATGGTGAAATGATATAGATGAGCATGATGCAACAAAGAACAACACCATTAATCGTGAGAGGAGAAGAAAAGCAAACATCAATCCTGAAAGGATATGGAAGAGGACATAGAAGAGAAGATCAAAGGACATGGAAGAGGAGACCAAATCAAAGGACATGGAAGAGCAGACCAAAGGATCATGAATGAGGAGACCAAAGGATCATGGGAGTGGAGGCCAAGTCACTAACAATCCAATTTTTTTCAACTACATCACAAAAGACGGATCCTTAAAATTTATTGTCAAAGGTGGATGTTAGAACAAGAAAACTTCTCTGAGATATTAGACCAGTCGATCTTGGTCAGATTAAAGACTCAAACATGTTAATAGAGATACACATTCTTTTCTCTAAGTTTGCTGAAAATGTGGTGTGCATAACATGTATGGATGATAAAACAACTAACATGATAGTTTTGTGTCAGTATAGATTCAGAAAAATCCATAACAACCAAACAATAAAAGGATCTAAATAAAGGAAAATAAGACAATAACTTACTCGAACATGTCGTCTATTGGGACATTGTCTTACAAAAAATAGCACGCCACAACACGTCATGCATCTAGATATTTTAATAAGAAATAAATAAGGTGATGAGAAATAATGAATATAGATGCATCTAGAAGGATAATAAGTATACCTAAAGAGAAATTCAAAATATTAGAGTTTATTGGGGTCCACAGAGCCCCAATGAACAAAAAGAAAGAGAAAATATCAATAATGCAAAATAAAAGGATAATGTGATGCATAATTAATGATTTTGGTGGAATTTCTAAATAGGAAGTATTTTCTACTAAATAAAAATAGAATTTCGTGCCAATGAGTTAAAAGTCAAGCAATAAAGAGAATAAGTGAGAGGAATTTCGAATTCCTAATATCTAAAGAACAAAGTATATTTAAGAAGATAATTAGGAGAGAGAAAGAAGCTTGCTTCCTAATGAAGGAACTTGGGTTCCTATTGGGAAACAAACTTGTTGACTCACGGATGGTCATCTTAAGGCGTGGACAACCACCCCTATATAAAGGGTAGAGCCCTGATTCCAGTCCGAGAGAGATGCTACATACCCTTCTTTCTTCTTCTTCTTATTCTTCTTATTCTTGGCATACAATCCCTAACCCTTGAGCGTAGATCTATCCTAGAGCAACAAGGGGACGTGAAGGAGGTGTGATGGAAGCCCAATGCTCCCACAACAACACCAGAAGAGTGAGGACATCTTTCTGTGCTATAGAACTTGCGCCACATCTGCTAGATGGCTGCAAGTCGTCTGCAAGTCGCATGCTTTGTGCGCTTTATTTAGACATCTAGGCCACGAGCTGGGCGGCGCCCCAGGTGCGGTGGAGGGTGGCGGAGCTAGGGCAACCTCTAGTGGTAGTCCATGAGCCCTATGTAGGAGTGGGCAGCCCCGAGTAGGGCTACAGTCGGTGGCCAGGTCGAACATCGCGAGGTTAAAGACAACCCTTCGGTCATTGGACCATTTTGCCCTTCTATAGGTTAAAGATCCGACCACTTAAGTAAGGGCAAAATTGTAAATCCATTATGTTTCCAATTGAGCAACGTTGCTTGGAGAAGGAGGACGTGGCAGGATGCCATTGGTCAAGTAAGAAAATTCTTACAAAATCATATCTCCTTAGTAGTAGCTCGGATGAATGCACATAAAATATAAAAGTTGCTAAAAAAATGAGAGGAACCCATTAAAAATATAATCAGAAGCTAATTCCTCTTGAAATTCGAAAAATAGTGGAAATTATCAACTTTAATGCTTTAATGATTAAGAAACCCTATTTTGAGATAATTAATGTATTTAGTAGGGTTTAATGGATGATTAACCTTGATATCAACCTGTTAATTGTAAAAAGGGTACATTAAGAACAAAAAGAATGGACTTTGCACGTAATTATTCTAATTTAGAATTTCATGTGCATAAATATGCTTTAATGGGCCTTCAAACCCTAATATTAGTAATGGTAACTCTTAATTGTTCAATTTCATGATTCAAGTTGAGATATGATGACTCTAAGCTATTTCGAGTATAAAAGTTCCTAATTCTGGATAAGTACCCTTAATATGGAAATTAGGGTTTTCTAACGGATAAAGGTGAAATTAATGATAAATAGAGTTCAGATGTGAACTAAATCATAATGAAGTATGAGTTGTTATTCCGAAGGAACTAAAGATGAACATTAGGCCTAATAATCTTGTCATAAATTAAAAAGGATAAAAATGGTAGTTTTAAAGTAAAAGATGCATAATGGACTTAATTGATGTTTAATTGTGCCTTTTATCTGAAACTAAGATAATATGTTTTTAGAAGGTAACCTTAACATCTTTCGTGAAGAATAGATGAGATAATTATTGTTTGCAAGTAATTGTATAAAATTAGGGACTAAAAGAGTAAAAATGAACAGGAACCCTAATTGCAAGGGGAACCCTAAAAGTGGACTAGAAACCCTAGAATGTGAGCTAGGTTTAATAGACCATGATGGCATGACTAATGATAAGAAAAATTGGATGCCTATTTCAGGATCAACTTGGTGTGTGCTTTCTTGGTTTCTTAATTGGTTGAATTATTTCTGCAATCAAGTCAGCTTGACAGGTATGTGGTTAATTATGGTTAATCACATTAGTTTCCCAAAGACTTTCTCGGATGATTCATCACACTGAATGCAACTTAACAGTTTGGATGTTCATACTCACAAATCATAAAGTCACTATGATTATCACAATAATAATAGAAGTGTGTATTCTCGTACCTACATGCCACTCTGATGGATGAGGCAAAAAGGTCAAGCCCATGAGGGAAGACCTATGGGCACCCTAAGTGGTGACCCCAGGAACCAAGATCGGGATTGAGAAGGTGGCCTATGATATTGCATGACTAGAGGGAACCATGAAGGGTGACCCCAGGCACCAAGCTCGGGATTGATAAGTTGGCCTGTAGTCAATGGCAAAAGTGAAACCCGAAAGGGGGTATGCCAGGGTTAGGGCAAAAGCGGTGGAGAAAGTCACACTAAAAGCGTAATTTGCCTATTAATTAACTTGATTGTGATATTTAGATTGTTAGCCATATTTGTGAAATTTTGGTTGTCCCCACATACCGACATATTTTGATATGCTGACCGACATTTTGTTTGTCGGCATTTTTGGTACAAGATTGAAAAGGACAAACAATAAAGTGGGATATGTGGAATTAAATAAGAATTAAAGTACAAAGGAGGATTAGTTAGAATAGACTCCAGAGGTGGATAGAAGTAGATATCCAAGTTTTTGAAAAAGGTATGTAAAGTTTTATTTTATTACAACCTTTCAGTTTAGTTGGTAGAATTTGATAATTGTTATTGATTATTTATCGAACATTTGATCCTATTAATTGGGATAATGGCTCTGACCTTTTGGTCTCCCTTAATTGGGGGTTACTGGGAGGTGGGGTCATTACAGAAGAGGAGTCAGAAAGCCAAGCTTGATGGGGGCAGGAAAGCCAACAATCACATTGACTGGATCCTGACCGGGATGAAGGAGTAAAGTGGTAGCATTAAAACCATCACAAGAACAGTGCGTGCAAGCCTTGGATCAAATTTGGGTGGAAAGACATAAGTCACACATCCACCATTTGCAAGGATGGAGAGCAGATACTAAGCCTTCCCAAACATCAATGCTTTACAACACCTTAGGGATGTCCCCGACATGATTTGCTGAGGACAAATGTACTTCTAAAAAATGATTGACAAAATCACTTGGACAAAAAGTCTTACCAAGACATGTGTGAAGACTCTTAAAAGTACATGTACTTGGGTACATGTGTTGGTCTACTTGACAACAACTACAAAGGAACTAGAATGTGTCAAAGCATCCTGAAACTATTGTGGTTGTTGTTGATGGTGAAAGGATATAGATGAATGGATAAACATGTGTTGGTCTACTTGACAACAACTATAAAGGAACTAAATGGTGTCAAAGCTTCCTGGAACAACTGTGATTGTTGCTAATGATGAAAGGATATAGATGAGAAGGATGTAATAGAGACCAAAACCATTAATCGTGATTAGAGGAGATGGTTGTTGCTGATGGTGAAATGATATAGATGAGCATGATGCAACAAAGACCAACGCCATTAATTGTGATTAGAGAAGAAGAGGAGCAAACATCAATCGAGAAAGGATATGGAAGAGGACATAGAAGATAAGATCAAAGGACATGGAAGATGAGACCAAGTCGAAGAACATGAAAGAGTAGACCAAGGTATCATGAACGAGGGGACCAAATGATCATGGGAGTGGATACCAAGTCAATTGACAATCCAAGTTTTTATAACTGTATCACAAAAGATGGATCCTTAAAATTTATTGTCAAAGGTGGATGTTAGAACAAGAAAACTTCTTTGAGATATTAGACCAATCTATCTTAGGTTAGATTAAAGAATCAAACATGTTAATAGAGATACACATTCTTTTCTCTAAGTATGCTGAAAATGTGGTGTGCATAACATGTATGGATGATAAAACAACTAACATGATAGTTTTGTGTCAGTATAGATTCAGAAAAAGCCATAACAACCAAATAATAAAAGGATCTAAATAAAGGAAAATAAGACAATAACTTACTCGAACATGCCGTCTATTGGGACATTGTCTTACAAAAAATAGCACGCCACAACACGTCATGCATGTATCCGCAAATTTTCTCTATGATAAAATGATCACACTATGAAGATAGAATGCAATAGCTAGAAGAAAAAGAATTTAAAAGATCGACCACATCTCAATCGCCTACAATAGATCGGCTAGTAAGTAGCACAATCACCAAGAAAGAAAGCCATAGCTGGACTAGAAGAATGAGCTTTACTCGAGCAGCCACTACACAACTAATAAGGGTCAACAAGTGTGTGTCAATAATCACCGAGAGGTATGCTTCATCAAACACCATGAACTTTTACTCTCACTCACATGTTCACACAAATGCCTAACTAAGGGATCAATCCTACCATCTATTCGATCGAGTACTCAGCAAGTCAGCATACACGGCTATATGAATTGGTCTTTGTAATAGAAACGGTTGTTGTTTATTTGATCTGTAAAGATAAGTTGTAGTTGGATATATAAAAAATCTATTTAGTTACTTTATTTTGAGAAAAAAAAATTGAAGACGATTCTCTTAGGCCCGGCCTTGCATGATGTGTGGCACACGAGTGTGTGCTCCCCGTGTCTTCCTCAATTCTTTGTAAACACATCTTTACTAGCATTCAGATATAAATGGAGTTTGCTCTACCTTGAAGTTAGGCATTCATGATGAATAAGTTCACATACCAAACGGTTTAAATAAAAAAGAAAAAAATCACATACCGCACTACATACCACTACACCACAAAAGGAGTTGCTACTATTATATTTTAATATGGCCCGTACTTAACAATACCTTTGGGCAAATAATATCTGATTTTATGGCCGAAGTTCAATTTGGGCCTAAGTTTCTAAAACTTATGGAAATTGTAAGCTTATGATTGAATTATATGATTTCAATGAATTGACTTTAGAATGATTTTGCTGAAAACATGTTAGTGTGAGTCCATTAGGGATATCAAGGTTGCTTTACGGATCAAGTTTTTCATGTGGTCGATCAAGGAAGGCGTAGAAGACTTAATATTTAGATGAGGGATTTGGTTTTATAGGTACATATACATATCCAATCACCAAAATACATAGTATTTATCATATACATGTTATATCCCACAGAAAACATGTGAAATGCTAAAAGTGATGATTATGGCCATCCTAATGTGATTCCTTGAGCCAAGAGGAATCACGGTCATCTAGATCTACATCACATGCAACATGTATAAGATGAAGTGCTATAGCCATCTGAGTTGATCAACTCATCACATGAATGACCTGCTTGCCCTGGTCGGTCGTCTGGGTGCCACCAGCCAATTGGTTGGCTCCTCCAACCGATTGGTTCACCTGGTCATCGTGCATCTCCTCATGGCTGCCACCCGATCATCTCACTCCATGAACCAATCAACAATTGATCAATTCAGTCCTTGAACTGATTGTCTGGAATGCCAACTGATTGGTTCACGCCTTGAACTTATCGTCTTAGTCGCCGTCAGGTTGTCTGTCATTCTTTGACATAATAGGAAAAAAAAGATCTATCCTATTTTACATTTGAAAAGGGAAACCCCAAGTTACATTCAGGGGGAGCAAAGGTAGGAAAGAAATCTCAAGTTATCTCGAGTTACATCAGGATTAAGGAGGTACAGAATCAGTGCACAGACTGAGATGCAAGCAACCACATACAACCAAGCACACATATATAGGGTTTATTGGCCATCACCACACTATACATCCACCACAAAACTCATTTAAAGATGATGCGTATCGAGTGCATTCATATTACATATCATATTTGTATTTTGGGATTTGTGGATTTAGGATTGGACATGCATAAAGCCAATTTTATTCACATCGTATGCAATAAATAAAGGCGATAAACCAAAATCGATCACATCGATAATCCTAAAGTATAGAGTAGTTGACGTGGCTCTGATACCACTATTGGGTTTTAGAGGAGACAAAGAAGGCATCAAAAATAAAAAATTTCTTCTCCCAAACCTAGTATAAAGGAATTACGTCAATGTCTATACAGTAGGAAAGATGGTTTGTAGAGGCGTACCTTGTCCCGAGGCTTGCTCAGCAACATTACCTCACGGCTTGTGCGGTCTTCACCTCCGGTCTTGGATGGTGTCTATGCAGCTCCTGGTCTCACTGGGACTGTTAGGATTGACAATTGTCCTCCGAGTGGCAGAAATCTCCCGCCTCTGAAGTAGTCTACAAGGACCACCAGGAACTTTGATCTCCTTGTCCCACAAGGAATCGAAGGAGTCACACCCTCATGTCGACGTACTTGTCACTGACACACTCTCCTACCACCAGTTGTCTTTCTGCAGTTGTCTTTCCCTTACTGTGCCTCCCTTATCAGGTAGCACTTCCTCGGGCTCTCTCGGTTACCAAAACTAGAGAGAACGACAACTTCACAGAGCAACTGGTGTTCTGGGTTGTTTTTTGAGAAGCCCCCAATACCCCTATATGTATAGGAGGGTCATGGGACAGGGTTCTCTATCCCAGGCAATGCAGGATTAAAGCAGGAGTAGAAGGGTTCAAGATTTTCCACAAAATAACCAACTGCATCAGCTGAACCGATCGTTTCAAGCATGAAATGGTCGGTTGGGGACCTGAGCCGATCGGTTGACACCTGAACCGATCGGTTGGGACACCTGAGTTGATCGGTTCACTTCTGAGCTGATCGATTTGTGGTCCTGATCAGTTCCCGATTGACTTTTCCTCTTTTATTTCAAATTGATACAAATAACAATCATTGTTCCAATTAAATTGGACAAGTGAAATGAAAGGAAATGTCTCACCAACCTGACTTTCCCAACTCGCTCGTTTGGACTAGTTGAGTCGATCGATTCAACCCTTGTACCGGTCATCTCAGCCTGTCCTGACCGATCAGTTCATCTCATGAGCCGATCGGTTCACCAACCTGAGCCGATTGGTTCATCACATGAGCCAATCGGTTGGGAGTGTAGACTGCACACAATCAATCAATTGCAGTTTCAATCAATCTGATACTCTAATCAATCATCTAACACTTTGAACACTATGATACTGAGCTATTAATTGATTGAGTGTTTAATTGAACTACTAAACTCCTTTCACAATCAATCTAAACATCATTTGTGGATAAACTCCTCTTCCAGGTTAAATCCTATGTGTGTGACCCTACAAGTCTATTTCATGTTGGCAGTGAAACTCCATAACACTTTTGACTTCACAAGCAAAGAGCGGTGCCTAGTCACACATCAGTGCTACCCAAGTAAAAATGATAGTTGGAGAACAACTTTCAATCCTATAATTTGTGAATGGTGTTACAGTGAATGTATAATTCCTTTGTCATTGATATCTCGAATGAACTCAAGGCATGGAACAATCATCCTGTCAACGTTCATTTACTTTCTTGATCTCATAGTAGATTGGAGGAGATTTGTATGACATTAATATCACATACTGATTCACACATGCG
Source organism: Alisma plantago-aquatica (assembly GCA_963693085.1). NCBI lineage: Eukaryota > Viridiplantae > Streptophyta > Magnoliopsida > Alismatales > Alismataceae > Alisma > Alisma plantago-aquatica. Next base: position 819,641,112 of record OY856411.1, on the reverse strand, counting down.
TTCGCATGCTTATCTCAATCCTACTCATCAAGTGGCCATGTATATCAAACTCCCTCAGGAGGGACAAATCCCATATCTATCACTCACCCCTCAAAAGCCCCATGTGTCAAAGCTACCCAATCATCACCTTTATAACAACCCATCTTTCAGGACTGCGTTTGATGATGTCAAAGTGTACCCAACTACACGTGTTGAGTGTAGTGATTTCAGGTCAAAGAATCACACTCACCACCATCACTGTGAGAACTGATTGTGACTACCGTGTCATGGTTCCATGCTTCAAACTCACGGTGGGTCTGTCTGGTACACTTGTTCTCTAACAAGTACCTATGTGTTTGGTTTGATATCTCCATATCATGACTAATGAGATTCTATCATCAACCAATACCACAATCTAGTCTTGTGTGTCATTATTGACTATCTACCTTCCATAATGGCATCTGATTAGGGACATAATAAAAATGTACAAACTCTTAGCATCTATATGATCTCATTGTTCAGGTCCTTAACCTGAAAGCATACGTCATTGAGTACTGTCATTCTCTAGACATTCAATATGTTCTATCATTATCTCATATGACTGAACCAGAAAGAATTGGAAGCTTGCCTTTGATGTTTATCAAATCCTTCTTAATGTGTCCCACCAATCATCCCATGATTGGCTCTCAGGACATACATACCAACAACTTCCTCCTTAATAGAAACTATCATAGGAAAATATTATTCATGTTCGCCTATAAATAGTACCATACCCCTACATTGAGGACCTATTGAGTCAAATAGGTCCTGTGCAAGCCAACTAGGTAATTGAGGAAGAGGTGGAGGTGGAGGAGGACAAGCTCTAATTGATTTCTTAGGCCCTATATCCTGCATATATATAATTTCATATCAATTGTCAGGTATATACATATATAAACATAATATAAATCTACCATACAACATGATCAGTATAGATAACTCTCTCTTTGGGCCACACAACCACGCCACCTTCTGCTTCACATATCGTCTCAGCGTGGAGGTGGTCATATGTTAGTGGGTACTTCTTCCAAGCTTCATAGACAAGCCTTGGGCACATGCGAACCACATTGGTGGCTAATGGATCACCATGAAGCTTGGCACCTGTAAGGGGTGGGTAAGCCTCACCTACAACAATGACATATTCTAGTAATTTTAGATGGAACGGCCTCAACCCCTATAAATTTTCATAGCGTATTATATATATACTTAAACATATCATCTTGTAAAGACTACTATGTCATAAAAATACTTACAGTGGATGTGTTAGGTGTTGGGTCCATAGGTTTACTCCCAACCACCTTTGTCATAGGGGGTCCACCTCATATGAAGAACGGGTTGGCACAACTGGTATTGTCTGAGTAACTGACCGAGAAGCCTCCCACTGGCTCATGACTTCCTAAATTCCCTTTGCAATTAACTCTTTTACCTCTTCTCTTGAGAATACCCCTTTTCGGACAAATTTGCATTCTGATGGACGAAAGAATGCTCTTATACCCACACCATCACATGCAGCACTAACACATCGAGGATGCTCTAGGTTACCTAGAGAAACTACCAATTCATCCCTTGTGCCCTTAGGGATGAACTTGCCTTGTTTCCTTTGCTCGTGGAGCTCCCACTAATCATCATCAATAGTAATTGGTAAGTAAAACATACCAATCATCAATACTAATTTCTCTGAGAGTTGATTTTTACCATTTTTGCAGCCATCTCAGTAGTTGCATAGTTGGTTATTTCTCCAGATTTGGATTACCTCCCATCTATCCATATATCAGGGCAAAGTAGAGGTTCAGTAGTAGTAGTAGAGGACTCTGTAGTTCCAGGAGTAGGCTACTGAGAAGAAGATGCTTGTAGTAGCTTTTGGTTAAGATTTGCATAGCCACCTCGACCCATCGTGTGGTTGTGCACATTCTTTGCACGCCTTACTCTTTGACCATCTCTTGTATCTTGGTTAGTACCAATCATCAATAGTAATTGGTAAGTAAAACATAACCTACTATGTCAAGGTAAAACAATGAATTCATAAGAATGTATTCAAAATGAGGAGTGAGGCTTAATATCTTGAATTCATCGGTGTTTTTCATAGAAACAAACACCTCCCATGTCACCTGGTCAAGATAGCTCCATTACTTAGTGGCTGACTTCTTCCTCTTCTCAGCCTCCCGCATGTATAGTCTTGTCAAAATTATTCTATATTTCCTCAGAACTTTCCCACATCGTTGCATCACCTTTTTGCGATGCAAATTTTCATCCTGGTGAAATATGCTATGCAAAATTTCATATACTTAATGGAATATTCTTAAAAATTGAATTGTAAATAGTTTTAAAAACAAAATTTCAAATAATAATATCTCATACACAGTTCTTTCCATATGAAGTCTTTCTTGATTTTATCTCACACATCTACTATTTTCAAGGATAGAGAGAAGATGCTAAGCCTTACCAAACATCATGCATTGCATCACCTTATGGATGTCCCCAATGCAATTTGGTGAGGACAAATGTATGGCTTGAAAAGGATTGGCAAAACTACTTGGAGAAAAAGTCCTACCAAGACATGTGAGGAGACTCTTAAAAGGACATGTAATGTGGATGCATGTGTTGGTGTACTTGACAACAACTACAAAGGAACTAGACAATGTTAAAGCTTCCTAAAACTACTATCATTGTTGTTGATGGTGAAAGGATATAGATGAGCAGGACACAATAGAGACCAAAATCATTAACTGTAATTAGAGAAGATGGTTGTCATGGATGGTGAAATGATATAGATGAGCATGATGCAACAAAGAACAACACCATTAATCGTGAGAGGAGAAGAAAAGCAAACATCAATCCTGAAAGGATATGGAAGAGGACATAGAAGAGAAGATCAAAGGACATGGAAGAGGAGACCAAATCAAAGGACATGGAAGAGCAGACCAAAGGATCATGAATGAGGAGACCAAAGGATCATGGGAGTGGAGGCCAAGTCACTAACAATCCAATTTTTTTCAACTACATCACAAAAGACGGATCCTTAAAATTTATTGTCAAAGGTGGATGTTAGAACAAGAAAACTTCTCTGAGATATTAGACCAGTCGATCTTGGTCAGATTAAAGACTCAAACATGTTAATAGAGATACACATTCTTTTCTCTAAGTTTGCTGAAAATGTGGTGTGCATAACATGTATGGATGATAAAACAACTAACATGATAGTTTTGTGTCAGTATAGATTCAGAAAAATCCATAACAACCAAACAATAAAAGGATCTAAATAAAGGAAAATAAGACAATAACTTACTCGAACATGTCGTCTATTGGGACATTGTCTTACAAAAAATAGCACGCCACAACACGTCATGCATCTAGATATTTTAATAAGAAATAAATAAGGTGATGAGAAATAATGAATATAGATGCATCTAGAAGGATAATAAGTATACCTAAAGAGAAATTCAAAATATTAGAGTTTATTGGGGTCCACAGAGCCCCAATGAACAAAAAGAAAGAGAAAATATCAATAATGCAAAATAAAAGGATAATGTGATGCATAATTAATGATTTTGGTGGAATTTCTAAATAGGAAGTATTTTCTACTAAATAAAAATAGAATTTCGTGCCAATGAGTTAAAAGTCAAGCAATAAAGAGAATAAGTGAGAGGAATTTCGAATTCCTAATATCTAAAGAACAAAGTATATTTAAGAAGATAATTAGGAGAGAGAAAGAAGCTTGCTTCCTAATGAAGGAACTTGGGTTCCTATTGGGAAACAAACTTGTTGACTCACGGATGGTCATCTTAAGGCGTGGACAACCACCCCTATATAAAGGGTAGAGCCCTGATTCCAGTCCGAGAGAGATGCTACATACCCTTCTTTCTTCTTCTTCTTATTCTTCTTATTCTTGGCATACAATCCCTAACCCTTGAGCGTAGATCTATCCTAGAGCAACAAGGGGACGTGAAGGAGGTGTGATGGAAGCCCAATGCTCCCACAACAACACCAGAAGAGTGAGGACATCTTTCTGTGCTATAGAACTTGCGCCACATCTGCTAGATGGCTGCAAGTCGTCTGCAAGTCGCATGCTTTGTGCGCTTTATTTAGACATCTAGGCCACGAGCTGGGCGGCGCCCCAGGTGCGGTGGAGGGTGGCGGAGCTAGGGCAACCTCTAGTGGTAGTCCATGAGCCCTATGTAGGAGTGGGCAGCCCCGAGTAGGGCTACAGTCGGTGGCCAGGTCGAACATCGCGAGGTTAAAGACAACCCTTCGGTCATTGGACCATTTTGCCCTTCTATAGGTTAAAGATCCGACCACTTAAGTAAGGGCAAAATTGTAAATCCATTATGTTTCCAATTGAGCAACGTTGCTTGGAGAAGGAGGACGTGGCAGGATGCCATTGGTCAAGTAAGAAAATTCTTACAAAATCATATCTCCTTAGTAGTAGCTCGGATGAATGCACATAAAATATAAAAGTTGCTAAAAAAATGAGAGGAACCCATTAAAAATATAATCAGAAGCTAATTCCTCTTGAAATTCGAAAAATAGTGGAAATTATCAACTTTAATGCTTTAATGATTAAGAAACCCTATTTTGAGATAATTAATGTATTTAGTAGGGTTTAATGGATGATTAACCTTGATATCAACCTGTTAATTGTAAAAAGGGTACATTAAGAACAAAAAGAATGGACTTTGCACGTAATTATTCTAATTTAGAATTTCATGTGCATAAATATGCTTTAATGGGCCTTCAAACCCTAATATTAGTAATGGTAACTCTTAATTGTTCAATTTCATGATTCAAGTTGAGATATGATGACTCTAAGCTATTTCGAGTATAAAAGTTCCTAATTCTGGATAAGTACCCTTAATATGGAAATTAGGGTTTTCTAACGGATAAAGGTGAAATTAATGATAAATAGAGTTCAGATGTGAACTAAATCATAATGAAGTATGAGTTGTTATTCCGAAGGAACTAAAGATGAACATTAGGCCTAATAATCTTGTCATAAATTAAAAAGGATAAAAATGGTAGTTTTAAAGTAAAAGATGCATAATGGACTTAATTGATGTTTAATTGTGCCTTTTATCTGAAACTAAGATAATATGTTTTTAGAAGGTAACCTTAACATCTTTCGTGAAGAATAGATGAGATAATTATTGTTTGCAAGTAATTGTATAAAATTAGGGACTAAAAGAGTAAAAATGAACAGGAACCCTAATTGCAAGGGGAACCCTAAAAGTGGACTAGAAACCCTAGAATGTGAGCTAGGTTTAATAGACCATGATGGCATGACTAATGATAAGAAAAATTGGATGCCTATTTCAGGATCAACTTGGTGTGTGCTTGCTTGGTTTCTTAATTGGTTGAATTATTTCTGCAATCAAGTCAGCTTGACAGGTATGTGGTTAATTATGGTTAATCACATTAGTTTCCCAAAGACTTTCTCGGATGATTCATCACACTGAATGCAACTTAACAGTTTGGATGTTCATACTCACAAATCATAAAGTCACTATGATTATCACAATAATAATAGAAGTGTGTATTCTCGTACCTACATGCCACTCTGATGGATGAGGCAAAAAGGTCAAGCCCATGAGGGAAGACCTATGGGCACCCTAAGTGGTGACCCCAGGAACCAAGATCGGGATTGAGAAGGTGGCCTATGATATTGCATGACTAGAGGGAACCATGAAGGGTGACCCCAGGCACCAAGCTCGGGATTGATAAGTTGGCCTGTAGTCAATGGCAAAAGTGAAACCCGAAAGGGGGTATGCCAGGGTTAGGGCAAAAGCGGTGGAGAAAGTCACACTAAAAGCGTAATTTGCCTATTAATTAACTTGATTGTGATATTTAGATTGTTAGCCATATTTGTGAAATTTTGGTTGTCCCCACATACCGACATATTTTGATATGCTGACCGACATTTTGTTTGTCGGCATTTTTGGTACAAGATTGAAAAGGACAAACAATAAAGTGGGATATGTGGAATTAAATAAGAATTAAAGTACAAAGGAGGATTAGTTAGAATAGACTCCAGAGGTGGATAGAAGTAGATATCCAAGTTTTTGAAAAAGGTATGTAAAGTTTTATTTTATTACAACCTTTCAGTTTAGTTGGTAGAATTTGATAATTGTTATTGATTATTTATCGAACATTTGATCCTATTAATTGGGATAATGGCTCTGACCTTTTGGTCTCCCTTAATTGGGGGTTACTGGGAGGTGGGGTCATTACAGAAGAGGAGTCAGAAAGCCAAGCTTGATGGGGGCAGGAAAGCCAACAATCACATTGACTGGATCCTGACCGGGATGAAGGAGTAAAGTGGTAGCATTAAAACCATCACAAGAACAGTGCGTGCAAGCCTTGGATCAAATTTGGGTGGAAAGACATAAGTCACACATCCACCATTTGCAAGGATGGAGAGCAGATACTAAGCCTTCCCAAACATCAATGCTTTACAACACCTTAGGGATGTCCCCGACATGATTTGCTGAGGACAAATGTACTTCTAAAAAATGATTGACAAAATCACTTGGACAAAAAGTCTTACCAAGACATGTGTGAAGACTCTTAAAAGTACATGTACTTGGGTACATGTGTTGGTCTACTTGACAACAACTACAAAGGAACTAGAATGTGTCAAAGCATCCTGAAACTATTGTGGTTGTTGTTGATGGTGAAAGGATATAGATGAATGGATAAACATGTGTTGGTCTACTTGACAACAACTATAAAGGAACTAAATGGTGTCAAAGCTTCCTGGAACAACTGTGATTGTTGCTAATGATGAAAGGATATAGATGAGAAGGATGTAATAGAGACCAAAACCATTAATCGTGATTAGAGGAGATGGTTGTTGCTGATGGTGAAATGATATAGATGAGCATGATGCAACAAAGACCAACGCCATTAATTGTGATTAGAGAAGAAGAGGAGCAAACATCAATCGAGAAAGGATATGGAAGAGGACATAGAAGATAAGATCAAAGGACATGGAAGATGAGACCAAGTCGAAGAACATGAAAGAGTAGACCAAGGTATCATGAACGAGGGGACCAAATGATCATGGGAGTGGATACCAAGTCAATTGACAATCCAAGTTTTTATAACTGTATCACAAAAGATGGATCCTTAAAATTTATTGTCAAAGGTGGATGTTAGAACAAGAAAACTTCTTTGAGATATTAGACCAATCTATCTTAGGTTAGATTAAAGAATCAAACATGTTAATAGAGATACACATTCTTTTCTCTAAGTATGCTGAAAATGTGGTGTGCATAACATGTATGGATGATAAAACAACTAACATGATAGTTTTGTGTCAGTATAGATTCAGAAAAAGCCATAACAACCAAATAATAAAAGGATCTAAATAAAGGAAAATAAGACAATAACTTACTCGAACATGCCGTCTATTGGGACATTGTCTTACAAAAAATAGCACGCCACAACACGTCATGCATGTATCCGCAAATTTTCTCTATGATAAAATGATCACACTATGAAGATAGAATGCAATAGCTAGAAGAAAAAGAATTTAAAAGATCGACCACATCTCAATCGCCTACAATAGATCGGCTAGTAAGTAGCACAATCACCAAGAAAGAAAGCCATAGCTGGACTAGAAGAATGAGCTTTACTCGAGCAGCCACTACACAACTAATAAGGGTCAACAAGTGTGTGTCAATAATCACCGAGAGGTATGCTTCATCAAACACCATGAACTTTTACTCTCACTCACATGTTCACACAAATGCCTAACTAAGGGATCAATCCTACCATCTATTCGATCGAGTACTCAGCAAGTCAGCATACACGGCTATATGAATTGGTCTTTGTAATAGAAACGGTTGTTGTTTATTTGATCTGTAAAGATAAGTTGTAGTTGGATATATAAAAAATCTATTTAGTTACTTTATTTTGAGAAAAAAAAATTGAAGACGATTCTCTTAGGCCCGGCCTTGCATGATGTGTGGCACACGAGTGTGTGCTCCCCGTGTCTTCCTCAATTCTTTGTAAACACATCTTTACTAGCATTCAGATATAAATGGAGTTTGCTCTACCTTGAAGTTAGGCATTCATGATGAATAAGTTCACATACCAAACGGTTTAAATAAAAAAGAAAAAAATCACATACCGCACTACATACCACTACACCACAAAAGGAGTTGCTACTATTATATTTTAATATGGCCCGTACTTAACAATACCTTTGGGCAAATAATATCTGATTTTATGGCCGAAGTTCAATTTGGGCCTAAGTTTCTAAAACTTATGGAAATTGTAAGCTTATGATTGAATTATATGATTTCAATGAATTGACTTTAGAATGATTTTGCTGAAAACATGTTAGTGTGAGTCCATTAGGGATATCAAGGTTGGTTTGGATTTCATAGTAATCATAAGGTTTGGAATGAAGCTATAAAATTGCCTCTTTGTTTTAGAGCATGGATTGCATGTTTAGGGTCCGTTTGGTATGAAGTATGCGGCTGTAGTGATGGGATTTATGAAAGACGGTGTTCAAAACAGTTGATTTAGATAAACTACAATATGTTTGGCTTTTAAATGTAACGGGAGTCAGACCATCTTTTATGCTGTTCAAGAGCCAGCAAAATCTCAGCATTTTTTTGGCCGAAAACCATCCTGTTTTGAATTCACAACCAGTAGTTTGTCTAACAGGAAAAAGAAGATGATAACTTATCGTACACATTCCAACCACACTAAAAAGCTGTCTGAATTCTTCACATCAAAACAAATAGACCTTTTCTTTACTTCGAATAGCTCAACAAATTTTACCTTCTGTATCATGTGACGAGGAGAATGGAACTCTCTATAACAAGATTGTTTTAAGAATACAAAGTGGAAGGCATGTAGCCCTTTTATTACGACTTCGCTAATAGATAATCACAATAAAAGTGTACAACTGGACTTTGGAATCGACAAGTACTGCACAGAGCATTACTATCCTCCTGCCAGCCCGAAACTACTCATTAGTAGCGGCCTCCGCCGTATCCACTGCCGTATCCCGACCCATATCCTCCGCCCCGGCCGCCACCTCCACCTCCACCTCCGCCGCCTCCACCCGTTCCACCTCCGGCCCCGTATCCTGACCCAGAGCCATACCCGCTTCCACCACCGTATCCACCACCCTGGCCACCTCCGCCACCACCGCCTTGACCACTGCCGTATCCTCCGTTCCCTCCGCCGTAGCCAGAGCCTGATCCGGACCCGTAGCCAGAACCCCCACCCCTTCCTCCACCACCTCCCCCACCGCCTCCACCACTTCCACCACCCCTGCCATAACCGCCACCGGCGCCATAACCACTTCCAGAGCCGTACCCGCTGCCTCCACCCTGGCCTCCGCCGCCGCCCCCACCCTGACCACCGCCGCCGCCATAACCTCCACCTCTACCCCCACCGTATCCACCACCAGATCCTGACCCGTAGCCACTACCACCACCCTGACCGCCGCCGCTGCCGCCTCCCTGTCCCCCACCACCACCGTACCCTGATCCCGACCCGTATCCACCACCACTGCCATACTGTGTCAGAACTCTAGTAGCCGATGTCATGCCAACAAGCAGCAGGACCAGGAAAGAAGCTGCTACTACCTTTGAAAACCCCATGATGCTTAGAGAGAGGATAGAAATGAAGAGGATGGTTTGGTCGAAGACGGAATTGGCACGTATTTATAGGGCTTGTTGTTACCTTCATCGTTCGACTTGCCCATCAGTTGAAGAAGTCGTCAATCCCTGAAAACTGATAATTGGAAATAGAATCTCATCAGCTTCAAGCCGCCAATGCAGATGTAGGAAACCAACGAGAAGCTGCATATTTCGGTGCACTGCATGTTGTTGTCATAGAACGAAAGAGATGCAACTCTCTCTCAAGTCGCATTCGTACTTTAATGCTGAGGTCCCGGTCGAGTTGTCTCGCTACACACTGGTTCATGCGTAGGTACCAAAATATAAGATTAAACAAGATAATGCACTGAATGCATATAGTAATAAAAAACCTATCATTGCGGTCTTAGTCAGAAAATAGGAGAATATCCGATGTTTTATTATTTATATATAGCTATATCTTATTAGGGCTATGTTGTTGTGATAATTTTACTTGCCATGAGTAAATTAACATATGTTAACTTTATGTAAGATAATTGTTGTTTGAAGCAACGACAAATAGACTTAATGATAAGTTGTTCGTCGTATACCCTTCGTTGTTTGGACAATGTCTATTATGCCCTCTTTTAATTACATGTTTCGTGCTTCTCAGTTGTATTAGGTACATTATTTGTACTTGTGCTTGACTTTGTAAACAATGTTTCCTACTCTATATTTAGAGTGGGTTCTTAACAAAAGGTTGTGACCTTTGAAAAAAAATAATATTGTATGTATTGAGCAGTCAGTTAGAGGGTTTGGCAGAAAAGGGACACCTATGGAAAATAAATATATTTCCTGTCACAAAGATTTAGAGCAGCTTATTAGTTAACTTTATTGTGTGGCATCTTGTTTATCTTTTACTCTACATGACAAACTTCATTTAGAATAGTCGACCACATACATTTTCTTGTCGTGTCGACTCTAGGACGACACAACAAACATAGTCTGAATGGTTTTCTCTAGTGAAAGTCATTATTGTAACAACTTCATCAAAGGCAAAAATATATAAATAGAGGTACCCTAAACCCTAAAAAAATATAAACCACAACATATCATTTGATAAATTTATTGAATTTCATTCCTTTACAAGGATGCTTTGTTGGGAGCACTTTGCTTCCTTTCTTATAGAAGTAGAAAGGATTAAGATTTAGAGACACTCATGCCCCATACATGCGAGTGACACACACCCAAAACTATCTAGCTAAACCATCCCCAACCTGTCCCCCACTTGCCACTGAGCTCCATCTCCACCTACCCTACATATCCATTACCTACATTCATATGCTTTGGGATTTGCTGATCCCCTGAACATGGAGTAGCCTACACCCCTTATTAGGTCAAGGCCACGTGTCAAGACCATTTAATCCGAATCAACATATTTAATTACCTTAACACATGTCAAGATGACTAAAGGTGTAGCCTACCCCATGCTTACAGTGGGAGTAGCAAATCTAAACTCCCCTCCTACTAGACTTTGTATTTTTGTCTCTTTTTGAGAGTGAAGAATATACAAGAGGGGAACGTGAGAAAAAAGGAGAGAAAAAAGGAGGGAAGTAATGGCAAATAGGAGGAGAGGAGAGAAATAATAAAGAAGAGGGAAGTAATGAATTAATGAGATGAGAAAATTAATGAACATGAGGGAATTAATGAGAGAAGGGAAGTAATGAGGAAACTATTTAGAGGAGGGGAGAGGAGGAAAGTAAAGTCATGAGGGAATTGATAAGATGAGGTCCTAAAAATGATAAATGCATGTCTACAAAGGTAAAAATACGTCTAAAAAATTACAAAATACACTCACAAATGGTTATTACTTTGTGCATGCACCCACAAAAATGGCTAAGCACTCCCAAATATGATAAATAAGCACCCAGAATAGTACATGTGTCCAAAACTTGTTCCCAAATTGACAAATACACCTACTTGAAGACCATGTATTATGTGCATATGCGCCTATGAATGTGGATACCATACATTTTGTGTGCATGTATCCATATTTATAGGCCCAATCACACATCATGTATGGTGTTCAAGTTGGAATATTTATCAATTTTGGTCTGACGTTTGAGGCCCATGTTCCATTTAAGGCTCTTATTTATCATTATGGGTGGACTTAGCCGTTTACGTGTGCATATACAAAGTAACAACCATCAAGGTAATACCCAATTGTAGTGTATTTTGCAGTTTTATGGGCACATTTTTACCTTTTGAATGTATATTTACCATCTCTAGGGGCATTTAGCCATTTTTGGGCACATGCCTAAGGTAAATGGTACTTACTCATCAAGAATAGGCGTACAAATTCATCAAGAATTGGTTCACTATTTTTTTGGGAGCATTTTCTAGTATTATGTATGCCAATAGAACCAATCATATGCTGATTGTAATGGGACATCATACACTTGATTTGAAAATTATAAAGGCAATTCCATCTATTATGTGTGTCTCTGTCATGTGATGATAACATAGACGTAGTACATGTCTAAAGAATGATGTTACTCAATGACATATGTCTTCAGGTTGAGGACCTGAATAATGAGATCATATGTACGATAAAAGTACATACATTCTTGTTATATCCCCCAGTCAGATATTACAGTGGAAGCAAAATAGATAATAGTAATACATAATACTAGAGTTTGTGTTGGTTAATGAAATAATCTCATAGTCATTATATGTGATATCAAACCAAACACATAGGTACTTGTTGGAGAACAATGTACTGGACTGAATCACCTTGAGAGTGATACATGGAGATTATGGAATGGTAGTCTGAATCAACACTCATAGTGATAGTGGTGATTGTATTTCTTATACCTTATGTCACTACACTCATGACATGTTGTTCAATGTATTTTGACATCATCTAACATGAAGTTGAATAATGCTTGTCATAAAGGTGATGCTCAGGTACGTTGTGATACATGGAGATTGAGTGTGTGTGATATAGATGGGATATGTCCCTCCTACATGATGTTGATATCCTAGACACTTGATAAGCGAGACGGAGATATGTATGGCCATACTTATGTGACTCAATATGTGATATGTAAGATCATATACATCTCTATTTACTGAATATGGATTGAACGTTGAGAGGATGATGATTCCATGCCTCGAGTTCAATCTAGATATTAGAGACAAGGGAACTATATAATCATTATAACATTGATCATAGGTTGTAGGTTTTATTTTTTCTCCAACTTTCCACTTACTTAGGTAGCAATGATGTGTTGCTAAATATCGTTCATTACTTTTGATGTCATAAATTAGTTATGGGCATTCACTACCAATGTAATTTAGGACCTATAGGGTCACACATATAGGATACACATGGGATAGGAGTTTACTCATGAAAAAGGTTTAACTTGACTACTGAAGTGTTTAGGTAATCAATTTAAACAAAAATTGGTTGAATGAAGTCTGAAACAATTAGTTCAATAAGTGAATCAACTGGTTCAGATACATGAACAGACCGAATCATGTTGTAAACTAACCGGTTGGACAATTAGTAAGACTGGATCAAGGATTGATGTTAATATCATGTTGTACATTAATTGGGTATTAAAAGCTAATCTATTTTATAATAGAAAACATAGTGAACCAATCCATTCAAGTGTTGAACCGATCGTTTCATATGTGAACTGATCAGTTCAGTGATGAACTGACCAATTCATCGTTTATAGGTTCCATAAAATTTATGAAATTTTGTCTCTTTGACTCCTAGATGAATTGGAAATCCTGATCTTGACCATTCTATATATATGGGCCCATTCTAGGTCTTCATAGACATAATAACAAGCTTTGACAATTATTGTACTCTCATAGTTGTAGAAACTAGAGAGTCAGATCAAGTCTTACCCCAAAAGGGAAAGACAATAAGGGAGAGCAAGTCAGTGCTAGCACACTGACATTTAAAGGGACAACTCCTTTGCATTGGCTTTGGTAGCACAACACAGAGTTCTCAATGGTCGACATGAACTATGTAGAGGTGTGGAGGTCATTTCCTCCACGCTAGGATGACATCAACCACCGTCATCCTTGGTGTTGCACCATGAGGTTGCCATCGCTAGTTTTTTGTGTGTGACTTGTGAAGAGTGCACATAGCCATGCAAGAGTAGTCACTGAACATGCTCTAGAACCATATATATCTCTTGCTACCTCTTTCCTATAAACATCATTGTTTACATGATATTTTGGCAAGGAATAAGAGAAATTTTTTTTGTTTCCACTGCCTTATCTGCCACCCCTATTCCGCAACATTTTCACAATTTTTGAGCATTTTTATCCATTTGTTGGCATATGTCTAGAATAATAGATGCTTTTTTGTCAAGAATAAGCTCACATGTTCATCAAGAATAATCACACATACTTTATGTGTATTTGGACCTATTAATGTTGAATGTTCCCCCACATTTTATTAGTTTTCTCCCATCTTTAGTCTTTCAACACCCACTATTTGTCACTCAGTATTTAATTTAACACTTTGCACCCACTCTTAATCAATGTGCAACCAATGTTGTCTTTTTGACGTCCACTTTTTTTTCTTTTTACACCTTTTTTTCATTTTGGCACCAAATCTTTTATATGGACAACTTTTTGCCAATTTTTAATCAATTTGAGCCCACTTTTGCTCTTTACGTGCCTAATTTTGATCATTTTGTACCCATTCATTGTATTTCATTTTACCACTCTTTTCTTTTCTCCTTTAGTCACATTAAATACTCCATTTACTTCTCTCCTCTCCTCCTTTACTTCTCTACTCACTTGCCTCATTTCCTCCCTTTACTTCCTTTACTTCCCTCCTAATTTGCCTCATCTCCCCCTTTATATCCCTCCCATTTCCTCACTTCTTTGATCTTCTACCATCGCTTTGCTACTCTCTTCTGATTAGTTATCTCATCTCTTTTGTTTTGTATATTTATTTTTGAGTTAATGTGATAGTGAGAAAATAAGTATTATCCCTATATATAATACATATTTTTATATTTCATATCATTTTTCACAAAAGTATATCAATGAGAATGTATTTTTTGCAAGGAATCTAACAATTTTATTTTTTCATAAATTTCATCACACATTCAAAGTTATAACAAAAAAAAATTCTCTCTCATCACATCCCCTCCATATACCACCCAATAATACTCATTTTATATACCATATCATTTTTCCTCAATAATACATCAACATTAGTCTCATTTGAATGTTTTTTTGCAAAGAATCTAACAATTTTGATTTCATCAAAAAATTCATCACAAATTAGAAGTTATAAGAAAAATAAATTTCTCCCTCATCACATCACCTCTATCTACCACCCAATAAATACCTTGCCATATCACCATCTCCAAACCATCTTTTATGGAAAATTTCTCATTTTCCAGCAAAACCACCTAGCTTCAGCATATGAGACGTTCATCGCGGTATTGTGTGTGTGACTGGGTCATTTTTGAATAAGAAACAACATATGCACCAACTATGTTTCTCATTTTATCCCTTCCAAGTTAGTTCTCCCTCCGCCACCCCCAATGATCGAGGAAAACTACGTAAACCCATGTTTTTATGCTTACTCATTTGAATATGCATAAAGTCATTGTGTACACAAGCTATCATTACTTTTTTCCTTTTAGATTCTAATATATGCATTTTTTGGTCACAAATCCTATAAACAATTACCAAGATACTAGAGGAATATCATCAATGATCCATGTATGGTCTCCTCCACAATAGAAAATGAATTGATGAACCCACTTTAATTTTATAGTTTCAATTCAATGGTTTAGCTTGTCTATTGAACTAATAATTTACTGTTGATGTTGTTGATTTTCCATAGGGGAAGCATGATATGACCATGTTGTCAATTTTTATGAATGGCCCAATGACACAATATAAGTCCTTTTATGCAAACCCATAGCCAATCTTGTAAGCATCACAGTGTTCATTTCAAGCATGCAATTTTAAGGCTTTCTTCCTACTATTAATAATAACTACGTTAGAAGGAGATGTCCCTATTAAAAAATTCAACTAAATTTTGCAAAATTCTCAGAAGCATCAAATGTAATTTGTTCAAGTTTTACATTGGTCTTTTTCTATTATTTTAGCTAACCATGCAAATGTAATGTTCTAGGAGTTTCATGGTTCAATTGTGTTATTTAGAAGTTAAAGTAGTGAATTTCTATCTATAGTCACCAAATCATTAAAAAACTGTGACTACTTTCTTAAATCTTCTAGTTCAATGTCATCCAAGATAATTCATATTTTTTTATCAAGTAGTGCAAGTTACTATAAGACTAAGAATAACAATGTTGGAACATATGTTCAACCTAAAAAAAAGTAGTTAACACTCCATTTTTATGTCCTCCAACCAACAATCATGATGAACTTAACATCCTAGCATGTGTTGAAATATTTTGTCATATTTCCAATTTTCTATAAATATTCCTATTTCCTTACTTATCCTTTCAATTACCCACTTCTTTATTTGTGTGGGTTTCTCAAATAAAGGGTTATCATACTCTAGAAACATGTGCAATTCAAAAATTAATTGAACTCACTACCAACTTCTTTTGATACTTGGGCAATTTATGAATATTTAGCTTCAAATACTTATTGAAAATTCAATTGTAATCAGATCAACCTAATTATCACTTTAAAATTTTCTATCATTATTAGAATGGAGATGATAAAGGAAAAAAGAGATGACCTGGATGTTAAGAATTTACCTCTCAGTTCTTATTTCCACCTTATTCTCCTTCCATAAATCCAAATTTAATCACTCATGCTCCAATGCAGTGCTCTAAAGAAACCTTAGTAATCAAGCCAATCCAACTCTAAAATTGGAATTCAAATAGGAATCTAGTGGACTAGCCTTTGGAAGTGTATGTAGAGAAATTATGCAATACAACATGACTTCCAAATGGTGGATTGAAAGAATATATTATTTATTATTGTCCCCAAATTAGATGAAACAAAGATAGTCATGGAACCCATCTCCCATTCCAATTTAAACATGAGATGGAGGCAGTTTCCCAAAAGTGTGATTGACACCCTCATCCTAGAACTCGGGATAATATAAAATAACTACATATACCCCCACCCTAATGCCCAACATCACACTTGGCCATTTTGACTCTCCTCAAGCTAGAGAGACAACAATCCTTGTATTTAATACTCTAAATTTATTGTTTCTAGTATGATCCATCTTCTACAATTATGTTTTTGATGTTGCAACACCCTCCCCAAGTGCACACATGCACATAAAGGAAGCAACACTGAGTTATCCATAAATCGTACACTCAAAGGGGCATTACATAAAACTGGCATTCATAACAACAATATAATCAATCACACAAGAAAAAGTTTTAAAACATTCTCATGATTGTTCTTACAACAATAACATAAATGTTATTACATGTAAAACTTATTCACTTGAGTCTCTACTCTAAAGTTCTAAATATTAGAACATATAACTGAGTCTATAAACCTGAGGATCATCTTATAGTTGGCACCCAACTAGATCTTATCCTTCTCTACCTTTGTGCTCCAAGTATCTAGATATTATTGCTTCTCATGCTCCTTACCTACGGACATCTCGTCCCAAGCCATGCACAAAGGGAAACCTAGGTTAGAGTAAGTGGCGTCGAATTCTAGTAACATAAAGAAAATATATGCATTAGGAAAATAGGAAATCTATATCTAAAGTACACCTGTTTTATTTACATCATTTATCTTTCTGGGGCCACTATTATACAAAAAGTCCTCTTTTGTGATACTATGTACCTTATATGGGTTAATGAACCTTTTGTGACATAAATGCCTTCTAGTGACACAAATGTATCTTCTATTATGTGGCACCAAGTGCCTTCTAGGGTGCAGTGCACATTCTATGGCATAAAAGCTTTCTATTCTATGTACCAGAATACTTCTATTCTGGGAGGACTTATTATATAATATAAGTTGTGTTATGGTGTTATTTTCTATAATTTTCAATTCTTGTTCTAATTTTGATTCTATTCTGATTCTGTTTCTATTCTGGTTTTGTATCTCAACTTTCTGAGATGCGTTCTGAAGTATGTAATCTGTTCTGGCATTCTACGTTCTAAATTTTATTCTGACTTCTATGATAAATCTAAATTTAGATATAGCAATAAGGAACTAAAAGATGGAGATAACTTTAATATTTCCAATCTGAGTTCTAATAATCTTATATTGAATTCTGAAACTCAATTAGTAAAGAACTATGATAGTTTGAAATCTAGATTTTTTATCTAAATCTTATATTTTGAAAGAGATTTTAAATTCTATATGATAGCAAGATATTAGCATATTGAATTAAATTCTGATCATATATTCTAAGTTCTAGTAATCCACATGTTGATTTCTAACCATTATGCATCAATAATAACTTGAAAGTACAATTTGTAAAATCTAGACATGACTATCTGAGATAGTTTTTATATTGTACTGGAAAGTAATACTCTACTTATAAACATTAGACCATGTGTCTAGTGGATTAGTCTGAACAAGATAATTAGAGTATCAATCAAAAATATATAATATGAATTCAATGGCATGGCCCACATACATGTCGTAAGCCAAGTCTAATCTGGAAACACTCCTTTGGGACATTCTTCTAAACTTCTCCAGAAAAACAAATGGGTTTATTAGTTTTCATGTCTTATTATTAAGGTCCAATCTTCTAGGTTTATTAGTGTTCTCCATTAGGTTTTTTTTGGGTTCACATGTTCGACCATTTGAGTGAATTCTAAGATCATACCCATCTAGTGTTCTAGTGATTACTAGGGTATATTATCTTACCCTCTGGAGTGGATGAATTGTAGGAGTTAGGTCTAGGGTTTTGATCACATTCACTTCTTCCTTAAATTCTTTATTATCCCTACCACTTAAACTTCAGTTTAGGGTTTTATTATACTAACCCTTGTATGTAGACATAGAGATATTAGGATTCATATTTTTGTTCTCAAAAGAAAATGAAAGTTTCTGAGTCAAGTCTCATTGGTTCACATATATACACATTATGTCTATTTTCTTGTTACATAAATTTCCATATTTATAATTACATATCTTCAAACCTAGGTGATTAAGGTTGTTGGTTTTGATATTAGTTCAGATCATTGTGTTTAAAACCCTAAGATATGACTACTTAATATTAGCTCATTTATATCTAATTACAATACCATCATTAGGGTGAGATTAGGGCTTTGTCAAGATCAACATACTTCTATCAGTCTATAGTTAGAATTTGGTATTTTTCTTATTAGATAACTAATTACTAGTCTTTTTAATGCTTCTAATCATTTTTGGCCAATCGTTGGTAAAAAAATTGATAAAATGAATTGCATAACTGGAAAATAAGAAAGGCTCACAAAAAACAACTCATACAAAGCACTACCTTCCTACTCTGAGCAGTAATTCCAACTAGAGGGGTCTCCGAGATAACTATTGGAGCAATAAGATGCTTGGGAAAATTAGGGACTTGTACACTAGTTTTGTTGTGTCAGGTTGACTCTAACGATCCTTTCCCTGGGTCAGGTGATGACCAAAGTGGTGACTCTGGTTTGTAGTAACACAACAAAACATTGGGGAAATCCATTCCAAAATATGGCCAAAATAAAGGAGGGAAGCTCCAACCATTATGTGCAACCAGGAACCATCACAAGATCACGATGAGCTTAAAGCATCAGTCCTGTGATAAAACCAATGGGAAGTCCATGGCCGTCAGAGAGTAGGTAGTGCAACTGCAAGGAGACATGGGTTTTTGAGATTCACCTCAAACAATGACATGGTGGTGATCAAAACCTCTAAGAATTGTCTTCTCAAAGATCCTCAACTAGTTTCCATGATTTGAGCATGAGCGAAGGTCCTGAGTAGCGAGCTTCAATGGTAGTCACCTGATAGTCTTGTTGAAAGACCAGACAAGCGGATCATAATCTAGTCTGTAATTAGGGTTGGGTTCGTGAGTGTTTGGAGATGGTACATTTTGTAAGGAATTTGATGGAGGTGGCGCAAAGATGGAGAACTCCAGTGAAGGTTCTATGATTGCAAATGGTGTAGGGTGGAGGTTGTCGGGTATGAAGAGATAAAATTGAGGGTTTAGGAAAGTTATGGTGAGAAGGGTGGGGCTTTTCTTATGGTTGGAGTTCAATAGAGTCGTAACTATGTGGTCAATGATGAGTGCCCTAAAGAGGGGTGTGGCATCGATAAGACCGATTTCTTATATCTTTTCTTCTAGGGTTTGAGTAGGGGAAAGATTGATGCGTGATGATCTCTCAAAGGAAACAATGATCTCTATTTCAGAAACAATAAATCATTTAGGAAGAAATCTGAGGTTGATCGAGAAGTAGGAGTCCAATATCAGATGAATTGAGGTTGAATAAGGAGAGGATGGTTGGGGTGAATTCATTTCACTAGCACCTACGTTTGACGACCCAACTGGATTCTGACTCAAAAAAATCAATAAAAAATCTAGAAAAGGGGAAATGAAGCTATCTCTTTGCCATTATCTAGAGAAAATCATTTGGCTAATCAAATCAAACCAAAAGGAACTCAAATTTTTACCACATTCCATATTTTCAGTGTAGAATATTCTATGAGGTTTATCTTTCCATCTAGGTGACTAGAAAGGTTTCTGTAATTCAAATAATATATATCTTTAATATTGAATGACTACTTATTGATATATAGTAAAAACCTTGCAAATTTTATGATGTACTATCTTACTACATTTTGTCTTGATAGGAAAATTCTACATGCATTTGAATGACACAAATTATATAAAATGGCATCTTAGTTGTCTAATTATTATGAATATTATGCACTTAAGAAATCATAGTAAAGTTCTAAAAAAAGATGATGTTATAATTCTACCCACCTTGGATAAATTTCATCCTAGAAATTTCAACTCACTACCCACATTCGGGTTTTACCTATTCCTTGTAGGTGATGCTCGATTGCCCTTCTATTATTAGGCTCTCATATAACTCGTCCACTTCTACGGAAAACACTCTTTCCTGATGCTATCCTCTTTGATTGTTCTAACCTCATTCCTAATTCTATGGATAGTTGAAATCGAAGTGTAATTCCTCACCGCATAGGTAGCATACTAGTTGTACAAACTTGCACTCCCCATCAAGGGATTTTTGACACTTAACTTGTATTCTAGTATTCTAACCAGTATGAAATTAGGTTTAGGTGATTATATGTCTCAAACTTTTAATGTTGAATTATGTCATATATGTTGCCTTTGGATACATGTCAGTCGGTCATATATTTAGAGGTGACATCTTCTATCATTCTTATCTTAGCATCTCCCTAGTGCACATGTCCCATACCACATGCACCTGAAAGGACAAGACAAACATCATTATGCACATAACATTCTCTCTGCAAAACCCCATAAGTTTGTGTCCCATACTGCAAACATGTGCAAAAAAGAGAGAGAAGGATATATACAACTATAACGTCACATAAAAAGTCTAAAAAATCTAGGCATATAACCCTAGCCTTATCCAAAATTCCATCTCCTATCTAGAGCTCTACTTCTGTTTCTAGTATCTTTCACTTACGTATTCTATACATAGGGCTACTAGTTATTTGTGTTCTACTCTAACTTAAGTTCTTATAGGGTGATATTAAGTAAGAACATGAGGATTTATCTGGTGGAAAACAATAATTTTTCTCTGATACCATTTTTTAGCACCCACCCTAAGTACACACATGCACATAGCAGAAGCAACACTGATTTATCCATAACTCGTGCACTCAAGGGGGCTTTACATAAAACTGGCATTCATAACAACAAAGTAATCAATCACACAATCTAAAGTATTAAAACATTCTCATTATTGTTCTTTCAATAGTAACATAAATGTTACAACATAGAAAACTAATTTGACCTCTTAAGTCTCTACTCTAAAGTTCTAAACATTAAAACATATAACCGAGTCTATAAACCTTAGAATCATCTTGTAGTTGTCCCCCAACCAGATCTTATCCTACTCTATCTTAGCACTCCAAGTCTCTGGATACTATTGCCTCTCCTGCTCCTCACCTGCAAACATCTCGTCCGCAACCATGCACAAAGGGAAACTGAGGTTAAAGTAAGTGAAATTTGAATTCTAATAACATAAAGAAAATATCTGCATTAGGAAAACTGGAAATCTATAGTTAAAGTACAAATCTTTTATTTACATCTTTTATCTTTCTATGGCCACTGTTATACAATAATTCCTCTTCTATGGAACTATGTACCTTCTATAGTGTAATGCACCTTCTACGACATAAATGCCTTCTGGTGACACAAATGTGTCATTTATTCTGTGGCACCAAGTGCCTTCTATGGTGTAATATACCTCTATGTCATAAAAGTCTTATGTTCTATGTATCATAGTAATTCTATTCAGTGAGGACTTATTATTTAATGTAAGTTATGTTTTGGTGTCATTTTCTATTCTTTTCTAGCATTGTTCTAATTCTGATTGTATTATGATTCTGTTTCTATTCTGGTTATGTATCTCAACTTTCTGATATGAATTTTGAAGTATATAATCTGTTCTAGCATTCTAAGTTTTAAATTCTATTATAACTTCTATAAAAAATCTAAATTTGATATAGCAATAAGGAACTAAAAGCTATAGATAACTTCTAATATTTCCATTCTGTGTTTTAATAATTTTATACCAATTTCTGAAACTAAATATGTAAAGAACTATGATAGTTGAAATCTAGATTCTGTATCTAAATATGATTTTCTAAAAGAGATTATAAATTCTAAATGATAGAAAGATATTAACGTACTAAATTAAATTCTAATCATATATTATGAGTTCTAGTAATCCACATGTTGATTTCTATCCATTATGCATGAATAATAACTTGAAAGTATAATTTGTAAAATCTAGACACGAGCTATCTAAGACATTTTATATATTGTACTGGAAAGTAATACTCTACTTATAAACATTAGACCATGTGTCTAATGGACTAGTTTGAGCAAGATAATCAGACTATCAATGTAACATATTTAATATAAATTCAATGGCATGGCCCACTTACCTATCGTAAGCCAAGTCTGATCTGGAAACTCTCCTTTGAGACATTCTTCTAACCTTCTCTTGAAAAACCAAGGGTTTTATCAGTTTTCATGTTTTATTATTAAGGTCCAATCTTCTATGGTTATTAGTGTTCTCCATTAGGGTTTTTTGGGTTCACGTGTTCGACCATTTGAGTGAATTCCAACATCATACCCATCTAATGTTCTATTGATTATTATGGTGTAATACCTTACCCTCTGGAATGGATGAATTGTATTAGTTAGGGCTAGGATTTCAATCACATTCACTTCTTCCTTACATAATCTATTATCCCTACCCTTTAAACTTTAGTTTAGGATTTTCTTACACTAACCTTTATATGTAGACATAGAGATATTAGGATTCATATTTGAGTTATCAAAAGAAAATGAATATTTCTGATTCAAGTCTCATACGTTCACATATATACACATTATATCTATTTTCTAGTTACATAAATTTCCCTATTAATAATTACTCATCTTCCAACCTCGGTGATTAAGGTTAATGGTTTAGATATGAGTTCATATCATTGTTTTTTAGACCCTAAGATATGACTAGTTACTATTTTTTCATTAATATATGATGACAGTACCATCATTAGGGTGAGATTAGGTTATTGTCATGATCATCATACTACTATCATTCTATAGTTAAATTTGTTATTTTCTGATTAGAGAATTAATTACTAGGCTTTTCCATGCTTCTAATCATTTCGAGCCAATCACTGGTGAGATCAATAGATAAAATGAATTGCATATATAGAAAATAAGAAAGGCTCAAAAAAACCATTTCATACAAAGCACTGCATTATTGCTGTAAGCAGTAATACCAACTAGAGGGGTATCCACAATCACTATTGGAGCAGCAAGATGCTTGGGAAAATCACGGACTTGTACACTAGTTTCATTGTACTAGGTGGAATCTAATGACCCTTTCCCCTTGTCAGGTGGTG
The DNA here is from genome assembly GCA_963693085.1 of Alisma plantago-aquatica. NCBI lineage: Eukaryota > Viridiplantae > Streptophyta > Magnoliopsida > Alismatales > Alismataceae > Alisma > Alisma plantago-aquatica. The sequence goes on along the minus strand of OY856411.1, from coordinate 819,617,404 downwards.
ACTAGAGTGGCAACTCTGGTTTACTATAACGCAGTAGAAAATAAGGAAAATCCAATCTGAAATATGGCCAGGAGAAAGGAGGGAAGATCTCACCATTATGTGCAACCATGAACAATCACGAGATCATGATGAGCTCAAAGCATTGGTCATGTGATAAAACCAAGAAGAAGTCCATGGCGGCTGACGAGTAGGTAGTGCAACTGCAAGGCGAGATGGGTTTTTGAGATTCACCTCAAACAATGACATGATGGCGATCGTAACCTCTGAGGACTGTCTTCTCAAAGATCCTCATCTAGTTTCCATGATTTAAGCATGAGTGAAGGTCCTTAAAGGTGATCTTTAATGGTAGTCACCTGGTAGTCTTGTCAGGAGACCAAACAAGCAGATTGTACTACAGTTTGTAATTGGGGTTGGGTTTGTGAGTGCTTGGAGATGATACATCTATAAGGAATTTGATTGAGGTGGCACAAAGATGGAGAACTCATGCGAAGGTTCTATTATTGCAATTGGTGTAGGGTGGAGGATGTAAGGGATGAAGAGATAAAATTGAGCGTTTAGGGATGTTATAGTGAGCAAGGTGGAGCTTTTCCAGTGACTGGAGTTCAACAGAGTCAACCCTAGGTGGAAAACAATGAGTGCCCTAGAGAGGGGTGTGGCAGCGATAAGAGGGGTTCTTATATCTTTGCTTTCTAGGGTTTGAGTAGGGGCTAGATCGGTGCATGATGATCTCTGTTTGGGAAACAATAAATGACCTAGGGAGAAATTTGGGGTCGGTCGGGAAGTAGGAGTCCAGTACCATATAGACTGAGTTTGATGAAGGAGCGGATGTCTAGGATGAATTCATTTAACTAGCACCTGCATCTGACGGACCAAATAGATTCTGACTCTAAGAAAATTAGTAAAAATATAAGAAAAGGGTGAAAAAGCCATTTCTTTGCCATTATCTTGAGAAAAGTCATTTGGCAAATCAAATCAATCCAAAAGGATCTAATTTTTACCACACTCTATAATTTGAGTGTAGAATATTCTAACAGGTTCATATTTCCATCTAGGTGAGCAGAAAGGTTTCTATAATTAAAATAAGATATAAATTTAATATTAAATAACTATTTATTGATATATAGTAAAACCTTAGAAATTTTGTGCAATACTATCTTACAACATTTTCTCTCAACAGGAATATTCTCTGTGCATTTGAATGACCCAAACTAGATAAAATCGCATCTTGGTTGTCAAATGATTATGAATATTATTCACTTAAGAAATCATAGTAAAGTAATCAGATTCCTTTGGTGGTCTTCCTCTGCTGATCGTAGGCTGTAGTAGGTTCATCAGATTCCTCAGCTACTGGTCTCTCTTTTGTTTGTTCTTCCATCTTGAAGACGGGATGGAAGAACAAACAAAAGAGAGACCAGTAGTTGAGGAATCTGATGAACCTATTGCAGCCTACGATCAGCAGAGGAAGACCACCAAAGTCTAGAGAAAAAAGAAGAACATTTCCAACAACACGGAGAACAAGGAAGGAAGCTGAGAAGCTTTGAAGAACATCATCGCGAAAACAGGAAACACAAAGAAGAGCCAGTCCAAGACGGACCATGTCGTTGCTACACCAGATATCGACGAGGTGATTGAAGTAATAGCTGTAGAAGATGGGGGAAAAGAGGAGGTGATGACTGAAGTTCAAAAGACGGCAGAGGAGGATTCTAACCATAAAACACCTACAACTATACAGGACATTAACGAAGCCCTATCTTGCATTCGTATGGGTGGCGGAGGAAGAAAATCTAAAGGAAGTGGGTCAAAAATGAAACAGAAATGTTTATCCTTGCACCTAATACCGTAGGAGTCCAGAAGGCGCAATTCTCGTAGAAAAGATCCAGGAAGTTCAATTACTGTACCTCTGGATAAAGAAGATAATAGGATCATCAGCCAAGAGAGCATTGATAGCTTGAATGAGGAAGTGTGTCCCGAGAAGGACAAAGAGAATGTGGATCCAGAGGGTGATAATTTAAGCAAAGAACCCCCATCTTCTTCTTAATGATGTTGGACATTCTATGTTGGAACATTCGAGGGGTAGGCAAAAAGGACACGCAACTGAACCTCAAAGAGTTAATGTCTGTTTATAAACCGAAGATTGTTACTTTGGTGGAACCGTGGCTTAGTGACACTAGAGCTACTAGTACTATTAAGAAGTTGGGGTTTGATCGTTCTTTCAGAGTGGAAGCTCAAGGCTTCGCAGGTGGCATATGGGTTTATTGGAGGGAACAAGATTGTATGGTGCAAATTCTCAACTGCCATAGACAGTTTGTTACCTGAACCATTCTACAATCATAACTTTTGTTTATGCGAATCTGCATATCAATATTAGAAAGTTGTTCTAGAAGCATATCGTTAAGATGGGAGAGACTTATGATCGTTCATGGTTAGTGTTGGGAGATTTCAACACCACATGCTATCCACATGAGAAGATGGGAAGTAAACATTACAACCATTCTGAAGCAGACTTGTTTCAAGAAAGATTGATTGCTACTGGACTGAGCGACCTTGGTTTTTTCGGTCCTAAGTTCACATTTAAACGGGGGATTCTCCAACAAAGATTGGATTGAGCCGTTGCTAACAAAGAATTCTTACAGAAGTTTCACAACTACCATGTAGAACATCTTCCACGACTCCAATCCGACCACAACCCCTTATTGGTGAGAAACAATGGTCTGTCTCGCGGACCTAGGCGGTTCATAGCCAAAGCCAGCTGGGCACGAGATGCAAGTTTCAAGACGATGCTCGCAAAAAAGTGGAAAGACGAGGAGGAATTCTATGAAGCCCTAAATCTATCCAAGGAAGATATGTCTAATTGGGATAGAACCCACAACAACACTAAAAGGAAGATGAAGACTAAAATCTTGCGGAATATTGCTAAACTTGAGAAGGAACTTGCTGAAAGTTACAATCCAATAACGGATGGTATATGCAAAGACATGAAGGCCACTTTAGACAGGATTTTATTCGAGGAAGAGGAGGAATGGAGACTCAAGAGTCATATAGACTGGCTGTGGAATGGTGACTGTAATATTAAATTTTATAGTGCTTATGTCAAACAAAGACGTAGGTCCAATACCATAACCATGCTCAAGAACAATGATGGTTGCTGGGTCCATGAGGAAGCCGACATAGTTGAAATGGTGCGCAATCACTTCAAAAACCTGATGTCCATTACAGGTAGATCTGACGTCGGGGCGATGAGGCAAGTTCCAGCTGAGTTCAGGAAACTTTCACAGGCACAATTGTATATGGTTGCGAGAGAGCCAACTGAAGAGGAATGTCATAAGATCATGAAAGCTATGAATCCTTATAAAGCCAATGGTCCTGATGGGATCAACAGTTTGTTTTTTCTGAGTCATTGGGACACTATCAAGAAGTCAATTGTTTTAACAGCTAAGGGGGCCCTTGCAGGAGATCCTCTTAGTAACGAGATGTGTAGGTCCTCTATCGTGCTTATCCCTAAGGTCCCGAATCCTACTAGCTGTGACCAGCTGAGGCCGATTTCTTTGAATAACTTATGCCTAAAGCTAATATCCAAAGTGGTTGTCGAGAGACTAAAGATACATTTACCTACTTGGGTTTCTGGCGTGCAAAGTGCTTTTGTACCCGGACGTCGCATTACTGATAACATTGCGGTAGCTCAGGAAGTCATCTATATGATGTGAAAGAAGACTGCAGCCAAAACTATGGCAATTAAAATAGACCTTGCTAAGGCATATGTCAGATTATCTTGGGACTTCATTGCGAATACTATCCAAAATATTGGTTTATCGGCGAGGATTATAGCCTACATCATGAATTCTATTCGCACTGGAGAGTGCTCTATTCTGTGGAACGGTAAAGCTACTGTGCCATTTAAGACTAGCCGTGGACTCTGGCAAGGTGATCCATTGTCGCCTTACATTTTTGTACTGTGTATAGAACGACTTAGCCAACTTATTCTGAGGTATGTGGAAGAGGGAAGGTGGAATCCTTTCAAACTAGGGCGTAAAGGAGGTAATATTTCCCATATTTTTATTGTGGATGATCTAATCCTGTTTGGTGAAGCAACGATGGACCAGATGAGGAATATCAAACATTGTTTTAGTCTGTTTGAGAAAGCTTTGGGACAGATGATTTCTATTTCCAAAACTCAAATTTTCTATGCAGTGAGTGTCCCTCAATTGACCAGGAAAAGAATAAATCGGATAGGAAAATTTAAAGAAACCAATGACCTTGGAAGGTATCTTGGTGTACCGATCATCCACAAGAGGGTTACGAAGGAAACCTATTCTGACATTCTAAAGATAATTTACTCTAGAATCAATGGTTGGGCTGCTAAATGTTTATCCTTAGATGGAAGAAGCTACCTTGCAAAGTCTATGTTGGAAGCAATCCCTACTTATACTATGCAAACAGTGGCCTTGACACTAGGTTTATGTGATCGTGTTGATGGGTGCATCCGGAGATTTCTGTGGGGAGGAGGACACAAAGATAATCCTATGTCGTTGGTTTCCTGGAACAAAGTTACATGTCAAAAGGACAATGGAGGTCTAGGCCTCAAATCTATGAGAGACTGGAATATTGCCCTGCTGGCCAAGAATGCTTGGGATGTTGCATCTAACAGAAAATCTATCTGGAGCGACTATTTGAGGGACAAATACAGAAGTTACAATGGAGGAAAGATCACGAACTCATACAAACATGCGGCTGCTACTTTTAAATGTAAAGAGTTGATCAACAAAAGTTTTGTTATGGTTATTTTGAATGGACAGAATACCCTTTTTTGGGAAGAGGATTGGGTGGAACCTAAGATGAATCTGAGTGATCTTGTAAGGCGGGAAGTGCCTGCTGCCATAAAAGACATGGTAGTAGGAAGTGTAGTGCTAGATAATGGGAGGTGGGATATTGAGTTCCTCGAGCAATGGTTTCTCACGCCAGTGGTCAGGAAAATCCTGAAGATTGAGCCACTAGATACTTGCCTTGGACCAGATGTGAGAATCTGAGCAGGTACACCACACTGAAAGTTTACCACCAAATCTTCCTACAATCTCGTAAGGAAGGGGAGAGAAATTCATGTTGAAGGAGAATGAAATATGTTGTGGAAGACGAATATGCCGACAAAGATCAGAAATTTCGGTTGGCTTCTTATGCATGGGGCTATTTTAACTAATAGCAGAAGGCATAGAAGGAAGATGTGCCCGACTGCAACTTGTAGCAGATGCCGAGGCCAAGATGAAACCATTTGCTATGCACTCAGAGACTGTGATCAAGCCAACGCGATATGGGAATGTATTCTGAATAGAGAAGACTTAGTTGAGTTCTACCAGACAGAGGACAACTCATGGGTGAATAAGCAGATGAAGAAAGCAACTAATGAAAGGAAACGCTTTTTGATAACCTTTTAGTTCATTTGGAAGGGGCACAATCAACAAGTGTTTGAAGAAAAGATCATCCCGGTGGATAAACTAGTGCAGATGATCAGAAACAAAATGCAGCTGATTGACATGGCATGGAGCACGAATGCCGTAGTCCGGACGCTGAAGAACAAAGATTGCTGGAAGTGCCCCACGCAAGGATATATCAAGATTAATTCAGATGCAACTTGGAGAATCGGTAAAGCAATTGTGGCCATCGTTGCCAGAGACAGTGCTCGTAGGTGGATTGATGGACATGTCAGGAGTGTTTCTACAAGTTCTGCACTTCAGGCAGAGATCCAAGGTGTAGATATTGTTGTGGCGTTGGCCTGTAGCAACAACATATCAGGACTCATCCTTGAGACCGACTGTAAGGTGTTGGTGGAAATTCTTCTGTCAGGCGAGGAGGAGTGTCCAAGATTTTCTAGAAGCATTACTCAGATACGGCAGACCCTAAGGGAGCACAGACTGTGGAGTATTCAATTCATTTCGAGGGAGTGCAATCTTATGGCTGATAGGTTGGCCAAAGAGTTCCAAAAACAAAAGGAAGGGTGTTTTGATTTACCTAGACCACCCGATTGCATCAAAGATATTGTTATTAGTGAAAAATGTAATGGAGGTAGTACCTCCAAATTTAATTTCTGAAATTTCTTATAAGGTTGTAATTTTTTCCATATTGGCTTGCAAGAGGAGGGCAAGATGAATAAAATAGCCTACTGGCTTCCTTAAAAAAAATAGTAAAGTAATCAAATAAAAGAGGATGTTACAAACACACTGGGAGGTATAAAAATAGTAAGAAGTTACAACGTTCACTAGTTTAGTATCTAGTATAATTGGTACTTATATATTCGACATCTAGAACTATCTTTACTACTTTTTATCTTTTAGATAGTTTAATATGTAGTCTAGTATCTAGATGTTAATCATAATTGCTATTACAATGCTATTGTAATCACTTCTTATACTAGAATTTGTTTTTCAAGCAAGTAGAATGCCTTATCACCTAATTCATAATTATTAGTCTAGAACTACCTCAACTAATTATGATTTCATGATCCTTTTGATCTTATTCTATTTGATTTTAATGATAAACAATTTCAATGATCATATTATTTCTCCCAAAAATGTTATCAGACATGCATGATTGAATCATCTTTATGGGGGAGTTCATCATTTGACAACTATCCCACTATTGTTTATTTCAAAGGTCAACATGACTTTTTAGTCTAACTTGATTTCCATCTCCCTTCTTAAACCATCTCTCTCTATCCTACCACATTGCATCCCATCTACTTAGGATGAATCGATATTGTGTGGGTGGGCTTGTGTATATTGGGATCCTAATTCATTAAAGATTTTCTAGATGTTGACAAAAATCTATAAAGTCATCTAAAGGTTCCAAAACTGATAAACATAGAAGTCTTATTCTATATTGATTAGTTTTCTTTCTAAATCTATAAACCCTTAAACTAAATGAAACCCTTTTATTACATGATAAAATGTGCAATATTGATTTTATCTTACAGTGTGGGGGTGTAGAACAACTTTAATGTTGATAGTATGATTTCCTTACATATGCTCTTGGCCACATTTTACATGCATATCCACCCTTGGGTGGAGTTATTTTGTCTTTTACTACATTTTCCCTCTAACTTGAAAGAATAACAATAGTTTTTATTTATTCTCCAGAAAATATAGTGGTGGTTTTGATATCCCAGTGTATATTTTATTTTTTACACCTTCTAGTTGTACATTAACCAAGGAAACATGATCAGGGTCTTTACTAGACCCTATCTTGTGAGTAAAAGATAAAGAATGAACACTATTTTTTATTCAGGACATATAGCTTAGGATGTAATAACGATTTGTTTGTAATCATGTGGCACCCCTTACATATTTTTTTATACATATGTCATCTGAAACTCATAATATGACACAATGATAAACACAAGTATGAGGGAATGAACAATGTTAACATGTGAACAAGTTCCATCATAGTCAACACTTGTTTGAAATATGTTTTCACCAATCACCCTTTATATAATCTTAACCATCTATGACAGTCTTGTTCTAACACCCATTTATGCTCATGCGTTTTACCCCCTCATATTTCTTCACCAAGTTGCATGCCTTCTTGAATATATCTCATGTTTTCAGACCATTTTCTAGCTAGAAAGTAGATCTTCCATGAATTCTTCATGCGATGTTGGTTCATTGTGATCCATGACCATCCCATCACCTTATTGATTCATGAGAACGAAAACTCTCTTAAGCTCTTGGGATGCATTCTTGAACGTACAAGGCTCTTATGTTTCATGAGGAGTTTCTTATTTCATACCTATTTGTTGGGAAATTGGGATGATCGATAAGGAAGTGGAAAGAAAAGTTTTAATGATTGATTCCCAGAACAATAAGATCTCATCAAAAATGATGTTTCTAGGAAGGAAGGTAGCAAGAGATATTCCTGATCCTAGAGCAAGTCTAGAGACCATCCCTTATAGAAATATGCTTCTTTTGCAAGTCAAACCTAAATGTGTGTCATCATTAGCCTCCTGGTCTACACCACAGACGACAGTTGAAAACATCCTCCTAACGATAGGCAATAGCATACTCACATCTAGAGTAGTACATGCAGGCTACCAGAACTCCATGTTGCATTACCAGAGCCAAAGGGAAGGAGTTTTCCCTTTGAATGTCAATCTTATGGGATTTATTTTTTCTCCTAAATGTCACTCCCTCACTGTCCCTCCCTTTCACGAGTAGGACTTGCTCAGGCTCTCTATTGGTTACCACAAATAGAGAGGATAAAAATTTTGAGAGCTTATTGTTGTGTATGGGAAGCCCCCAATACCCCTCTATTTATAGGAGGGCCAGTGTTAGTGTTTCTAGTTAGTTTAGGAGTCAAAAAAACTAAATTCACAAATATTCTAGAACCTACAAATGATGAATTGGTTGGTTCTTATTCCAACCGGTCAATTAGTGCATGAACTGTTCGATTCATCAAGGATTAGTATTGTTGTCATGTTGTGCATTAATCGTGCATTGAATACTAATGTGATTTAAAATAGGAAACATGCACAAACCGACCTGTTCATGCCACAAATTGGTCGGTTCATGCCATGAACTGGTCGGTTCATGCATGTTTCTTGTTCTAAATCAAATTGGTATTCAATGCACGATTAATGCACAAATGACATCAACACAAATCCTTGATCCAATCAAATTGACCATTGAACCGGGTGGTTCATCACATGAACCAGTCATTTGGGACCATGAACCAATCGGTTCACTTAGTGAACCAGTTAGTTCATGCTCTAGTTTAGGAACTGTTCAACCAATGTTATTTCCAATAGACCTGACACTCCAACTGATCGGTTCAACAATTGAATCGGTTGGTTCAGAGTCCAGTCAGTCAATTTTGAACCAGTTTGGTTTAAGTTGAGTACCTACACATAGTTAGTAATCAAGTTAAACATCATTCAATAATAAAATCCTATTCTAAGTGCATCCTATACGTGTGACCCTATAAGACTCATTTTACATTGGCAGTGAATGTCCATAGCCAATTTATGACATCACAAGGAATGAGTGGTATCTAGCAACACATCATTGGTAACAAATTAATTTGAAAAGTTTTAGAACACATTCAACCTACAATTTGTGATCAGTATTACCATGATCATATAGTTCCTTTGCCTCTAATACCCAGATAGAACTTGATGCATGGAATCGTCATCCTCTCAATGTTCAATCCATGTTCCTTGAACTAGAGCTCACTGTTTCATATACATGTGATCTCACGTATCACATATTGAGTCACATGAGTATGGATATACATTTCTCAGTCTAGCTAATCAAGTGTCTTGGATATTAATCTCCTATAGGAGGGACGAATCTTGTCTACATCACTCACACTCAATCCCCATGTGTAACAGAGAACCTGATCACCTTTATGGCAACCCTTATGCAAGGTCATGTTGGATGATGTCAAAGTACAACAAATGACATGTGATGAGTGTAGTTACTTCAGGTCTAAGAACCACAATCACCACCATCACTATGCGAGCTGATTTTGGCTACCATATATAGTGGTTTCCATGTATCACTTTCAAGGTGGGTTTGTGTGATACACTATTCTCTGACATGTACCTATGTGTTTAACTTGATATCACATATCATGACTAATGAAAGTCAATCATAAATCAACACACACTCTATTCTTATGTGTTACTGTTGTCTATTTTGCTTCTACAATAATATCTGACTAGGTACATAAGAAGATTGTATGTACTCTTATCATACATATAATCTCATTGTTCAAGTCCTACACCTGAAGACATATGTCATCGAGTAATGTCATTCTTTAGACTCTACTTATGTTTGTGTCATAAGCTCATGATTGAGATAAACATAATAGACAAAATTACCTTTATTATTGTAAAATGAGGTATTTAATGCCACATTACAATCATCATATGATTGGCTCTCTGGGCATACATACCAACACTATTCATCATTACTCTTATTGTGTCTTTGTTGGTTTAGTGTCATTGTGAATGTCCTGAAAATCATTGAGGTATCCTTACCAACCATCAGTTTCATTGGTGATAAACTACTTCTCTAGGAATATACTAATTTTTCCAATAGACATTTTTCTCTCTATTGGATATGATAAGAAATAACATTTACTTAATCTAGGTTGTTGAGTTCTTTGATATCTTATCTCTTGACATAATCTTCTAACCCTACATATTTAGAAAATACATGTCCCATATGATGTCTTATGAATCAATTCTGTTATCTAAGTGCGGATGTTGAAAAATGTACATCATGTCTTGAAAAAATATACGGAATTTCCATTTGGTTCATTGTTAATTGTACCATACCTACAATGTATGATGATTTCTTTATGAAAGAACACTGTGTTTTAGTTTTCTAGTTAGATCTATTTTTATATATTTCATCATTCCATCAAATTGTCTGTAAACTATTATCTATCATTTTATTATGATATAAGGCATTGATATTATTGACAAGCTACTTGTATATTTCATTTTTGATTTTCTTAAACCTAATATAGAAATCTTATTTTTGGCCCACTGTATATATAGATCCTTGTCTACTAAACTTTATTACTAAATATTTTGAAGTATTAGTATCCACTATTAGCATTGTTGCTAAAATGTATATATATTATATTTTTTGGCCTAGCAAAGCACTTGACCTTGTATTAGTCCCATCAATGGGTTCCCTTGTCATTTTGTTATAACAATTATTTCCATGTAAAAAAAGGTTTAAATACAAATGAGTATAAATATTCATTCGTGTTTTGTGTGTAAATGCACATCTCACTTATTTAACCCAATTACTTCTTTAAGGCATCACTTCTTTTTAGTCATTTGCACAAATAAAAACTAGAGATCCTCATGCAACCATGATAATCCTAGATAAAGAAGTAGTTAAATATATGCATGTGGTTGAAGTCCTTGTTGGTGACTTGATGAATGGGGAATGAGTGCACTATATGTATAGAGTTGTTGACCAGAAACAAGTGGTGGAGGTTGGAGATGCATGGGATCTTTGTATGATCTAGAAAAAAGCTAGAGAATCCACAAACTCAACCCATATGGCTTCCTTGCTCTTTTTAATGGCCTCTGAATGAATGACCATCATGGAGCCAGTGACAAGTATTTTGTTCCATAAGTTGTTTCTTAAACTAAAAAGGACATGCATTTTTGGAGCTATGTTTATAGATATGTTTGTAGAGTATTCTTTAACTGTATCAATGTGAGTCTTGCTCCACTATTATTTGAGTTTCTATTATATGGTTATTTTTGAGTTTGATATGTATTATTCATATGACTCATTTAAACTAACATTGCCTTTTCCCATTAAAAAGAAAAGCCTAAATATAATGTCATCATTTTGCAATTCATTCCCTAGAATGCCATTAGTGGATACAATATTTGATAATATAATTAACAATCCATTAGTAATTTAATAGGAATTTCAATGTATTATATAGGAATGGACGAAATTTTAAGTAACTAAGAGTTAGTTTGATTCCTAGGGAATCTATTTAATCTTTAATTAGTGGATACTTAAAAGGCATGATAAAGGTGAAAATAATTCCTATTTTGTTTGCATCTTTTTTTTAATATAAGATAAAGGCAATTCAGAAGTAATACAAATATTTCATGATGTTTGGAATCTTCTAGTGACCTATGTAATTGTTGGAAAATTACTCATTTTGTATGAATAACTAGTTTTTTTTTATGACCGAGAGAACCCATCCCAGGCGAAGCCGACATGGTAAACTCTCGAGGCATGAGAAGGTGTGGTCCGGTCACCTCCCTCCCACGCCTAATCAGCGTGAATTGCCGTTTGCAAAGTGCCTTCGGTGAGGTTTGAACCCGGGTCCTTCATTGGGACTTACCGAGCTCTTACCACCCGGGCTACTATGGTCGGACCATGAATAACTAGTTAATGCATATTCATTGTAGTATTAGTTGCATTTTTATCTTTTTTTCACATTCACATTTCCCATTTTACTTTTTAATTAGCTTCCATTTAGGCTTCCATAGTTTGATGTTAGTGTGTATGGTTTTTACATAATCCATTGACTTATCATGAAAGGTTTGATCTTCAATCCATACACATCAACATAAAACTAGTGAGAGCATTGTTCTAATAGCCCCTTCATCAATTAACTATTTCCTTAGTCAATGACATCACTGACTTAGATTCATTGACCCCCACCAATATCTCAACAAGTAGTTAAATATATACACATGGTTGAAGTCCTAGTTGGTGACTTGATGAAGGTGCAACAGGTGCACTATATGCATGTGACTGTTGGCCAGCAACGAATGGTGGAAGTTGAGGATCCATGGGATCTTTGTATAATGTAGATGAAAGATGGAGAATCACTAGTACATTTTCGACCACTAATGTTACTTTTATTAACGTTAGTTATAAAGAAAAATTGAAACCGTGACACCTACAACGTCATTTGTAAAGCACAAAGGTCACTATTGGTCAAGTCATGTCGATTAAGGAAAAAATGGGTACCACCTATTCTATAACGTAAATTATGTCTTCAAGGAACCGATGTCCTAGATAACCTATGAAATTCAATTTTTAGGGAAAAAATTTGCCTCCAAAAAATATTAGGTTTGCATCGGTTGTTAAATACCAGTGACATAACCCTTCCCAAAAAATAAAATTTCCCTCTAAAATACATTTGTCGTCGATCTTCATATAGAGGAACTGATGATGTTAATATTTCCACTGTGAAATCTTTTTACCTATGGGGTCAGTTCTTTAGTAGGAATCAAACAACAAAGGGTTCACGCCACGTCCCCATGAAAAATATCCCCCACAATTACTCTATATCATTGGTTTCCCTCTCAAAAACCGAGGACTAAGTCCTTTGTCAGGCTTCCACTCTTTTATTGGGTAAAGGACCTTTGTCATCTCTATCTTTAAAAGGAACCAATGACTAAGTCCTTAGTGTGGCTGCTAGTTTCCTTTCCAAACTGAAAACTAAGTCCTTAGTGTGGGTTGCACTATTTTATTGGGATAAGGGCTTTTGGTGTTATTTTATTTAGTAGGAACCGACAACATAGTACATACTATGTCATTGGATTCATATATGCAATCGACCACTATGCACTTTGTCATTAATTTTTTCCAACAACCGAGGACTATCTGTAACTTCATAGTAGCCACAAAATAGAATTTTCCTCGACCTCTATTTCATTGCTTCCTGATACCTAGCTCTGGTGATTTCATCACCGCCATTTCTCTAGTGGTCATGCTTGTGCTGCCACCACCATTGTCTCCACTGAAGCTCTTATTGTCATTGCCATCACTACTCGAGCTCCTGCTCTCTACCTCTATTGGAGTTGTCTGCTGCTTTGCCATCCACCTCACTACTCAACCATTTTTGAATGCTACTTGGAGCTTGGATCATGGATGCTTGGATGTTGCTGATTAGATCTTGGATCTTGGATGCCAACTCTTGGATCTTGAGCTTTGCTTCTTCCTCCCTTGTGGTCTACCGTGACCTACTCCATTTAGGTACATTTTTTTCTCTATTTTTTTAAATTATATTTCTATTGAATTGGTGCTTTGTTCTTAAATGAATGATGATAACCTAAATTTTATTATTTCTTATTATTTACTTTCTTCATCTCAGCTAGTATTACAAGCTTCATTATGTTATATATATATGCATGGATGAACTAACACAAATAGAAGAATGAATTAAATAAAATGATGTTACATGCTTGTTTGTTTTTAAGTACATGCATGTTTATGGTTAAAAGAAGTTTCCTAAGTTAAGCTAACTTAGATTCAAATCATAGGTATTTAACCTAAAGTATATATACCATGTATAGTTTTAATGTCTTCCCAATGGTGTGCGTCCCCACTACAACTTCCCTAATGTTTTTCTTTGGAAAATGCCTGAATGGTTTCATGTTTAGTTTGTTTACAAATTTTCGTATAAATGTTGAATATTATGTCTACCTAACTACATAAAACCTAGGATATAAATGATGCAACTAGGATTATAGGTATATGAATGACAACATACATGTATTTTTTTGGCCTAAAAACCCATCTAATATTTACGCATTATGAGTAAATCTTGGATAGTTCCAAGTTTGGGACTTTTCTTGAACACTTAATCTCACTTAGGATTCAAGTGTATAATGTGTATTCAGTTTTCAAGATGTATCCTCAACACTTTCCCGTTTGTTTTCTATGTACATATGTAGGTGGATATTTTCCTGCATATATCGGTGTACTTGGAGAACTATGAGGAAATGCTGCCGAAATTTTTTTGAAAACTGAATACACATTATACACTTACTAGTTAGAATAGGTGTTCAAGAACGGGATAGGTAGTGCACACATTCATTATTGAACCCTAAACCCTAATTTGTGAACCATCAATCCTAAATCCTAATATGTTAACCCTAACTAACCCTAATATGCAAATCCTTATCCCTAACCCTAAATGATAAACCATAAATGACAAACCCTTATCCCAAATCCCTAGATGAAACCTAATTCAATACTTGTTTTCTACGTGATGATAGAATGTCTAGATCATAGATCTTCATTCCCAATCATTGCACTCCGGAGTTTATTTCTAGTCTTGATAAGTTAATATGATTTGCAGAGGGACCTAGAAAATGACCTAGAGGTAAGTTCTATTATCCATGTAGGAATTGCAGTAACAACTTATTAGTCAACATTGTTGATGAAATACAAAGTCATGTCATGTGCAACAAGATTGTGTAGGGCTATACAGAAAGGTACTGTCATGGAGAGATTCCTACTGTGAGATCATTAGATGTCAATAACAATACTTGTGTTGAAGATGAAACTGTCGATGATGTAGATATGAATGAACTGATTTTGAAAGATATGGTTGATGTGGTGCTAGATAGTTGTGGGGTACATCACACCGATTTACCTTCCTTATTTAGAAACATTGTGCATGATGATCCCATAAATATTTTGTAATCACAGATTTTGTCTTTTTAATCTTGATTCAAGTCAAACTCTTTGACTATCTTGTCCAGTTAAGAGATTCTTCCTCTGAGATGCTTGTTTCAATCCCATATTGAACTTTGTAGTTTATAGACTTTATTTGAATTCTTGAAGTTATAAAACATTTTAGGTTGTGTCATGTACACATACTTTGATGTATTCCCTTTATGGAATCCAATTTTTACCTTCATATGATAAATCTCTTAGTCTTTTTTTACTACAACAACAAGCTTGACAATTTGTAAAGGAATTTCTATCATGTTCAACAACTTGAACTAATTTGGAAAAAATTATTGAACGAATTTGTGCTTTTATGTTGTCCACATAGATCTTTGCCACAAGACCCTATTGCACACTTTAGGTATTACCCCTTTGGGTGGCATTATCAAGGTCCTACCTTGTTTTCTTACATGGACCCCATAATGGCCTTGAGCCATTACTTAGATTATGATACTTTATATCTCTAGTCAATTAGTTGGCTCGTCCTATTATGGTCAACTTATCTGAATTGTTGAATAGACAATCCTTCAATTTATATGTATTCTACTAGAATTTATTTTATTCTATGTCATATGACGAACTTGATATCCACAACATCTCATGATTCTCTTAGTTCTCACTGTAACTCTTTGTTAACCTCAAACATTTTGAGTTCTAGTTTTACTGATTCTTTAGGAACTCAGTTATCCTATCGACAAAAAAATTTTGTTATGAGACTGGGATTAATAATAACATTCAAGAATTATGGTTTGCTGATAAACCTTTTCAAGAAACTGCTTTCTCAATGTAGGTTTCAATCCTTTGTACATATTGAAATATTCCCAAATCATATCATATATGATGTCTAATAAATCATTCAGATGGTACATTATTTAGTGCTATGTATATATTTATGAGGATATAATAATAATATATTAATTGATAATTATATCATGACTGATCATGGTATAATTCCTTCATTCAGACACATCATCATGTTCAAATGAATTTTACTTGTGATACATTATCACAGTTCTATTTTTGAAGGATCTCAGGGTATTGATATAAAAGTATATAAACATTTAAACTCATCAAAGTTTCTTAATACTTTCATCAAATTCATACTTCATTTATAATCTCCTTGAAAACTTCATGAGATTCATGTTCTTATTTTACTGAGTACATATCGTCATATCACCGGTAAATGAAATGAGGTATAAGTAATTATCTATAACATTCATTCCATAAGATCTTCATGAATCACTCGTATGAGGTCTGATGGAAGGTTTATCCTTCAACTACATCTAGTGAAGGATGTCATGTCATATTGTGTGTAAATAAGGCTTTGCATGTTTCCTTAGGTTCGATAACAAAGGGAATCTAAATTAACATCGATATATAGTCTAACAATAATTTCATATATGTAAGTCCAAGGTGACTATTGATAATGATAGTCTTGAGTTATGAATTATAATTCTTTGGTATTAACATTATCAACATTCATCTCAAAATATTTTGAACTTAGACCATTTAGATGTTTGGGCATTGCCATGCAAGATCATATCTTTTGAAATAGAAACATTAATAGTTCACTTTATTGATTTATCATCCTTGTCATATAAAATGATTTAAAGTAAATGTTTCCATTTGTTGGTATAATGAAATAGTAATTCAACTATCTCTATTACATGCCCATCGAGTTAAGATAAATTTTAAATGTAGACTAAAGCTTCAACAACTCTTGCTCCTCCTTATCCATCTTTGTCCTTATTTGATGGCGTTTATTTCTTATCAGATCGTGTACATCAAGTATGTCAGATCTCTATTTGGTATAACATACCAAAATGAATAAGTAATCAAATTTATCTTATAACATTCATACCTAGAGTGGAGGCATCAATGCCATCCTTCTTTTTCTTCTTTATTTCCTCTAAGCAGAGTGGGAAATTTCTTTTCCAATATCTAGGCTGGTGACAATGGTGACAATCACCTCTTTTCCTCACTCCTCCCTTTGCTTTGAGATCTGAAGACTTGGGCTTCTGGCCAGCTTTAGAACTATTCTTAGATTTTACCTTTTCCTTTAGAATTCCCCTTTATCTTTCTAATCACCATCATAAACTTGGTGTTGTCTTTCTTCATTTGTCCCTCAGTTGTTCTCAACATGCCCAATAACGTTTTCGATATTTTTTCAAAGTTGTTCATGATGTAGTTCATGATAAACTGATTATATGACTCTTGAAGAGATTGCAGAATCATGTCAGTGGCCAACTCTTGACCCAAGGAGAATCCCAGTCTATCTAGGTTCTCCACATACCCAATGAGCTTGAGTACATGAGGACCTACTAGGTCTCCTACCATATTACATTTGAATAGTGCCTCGGAGACAACATATCTTTCTTGTCTTGCCTGATCTGGGAGCATGTTCTTGAGATGTGTGACCAACTCAATCACATCCATGTTCTCATGTTTCCTCTATAACTTGTACTTAATAGAGCATAGCATCAGACACTTGACATCCACAACATCTTCCATATGCTTCTTGTAAGCATCTGTGTCAGCCCTAGGTGCAATCAGAAGGGGTTCATCTGGTTCTAAAGTCTCTAGGGCATAGAACTCACACTCCTGTGTGAGAACGATTCTCAGCATCCTGAACCATTCATAGAAGTTATTCCCATTTAATTTGTCCTTCTCAAGGATCGATCGTAGAGAAAAGTGATTGTTTTTGTTTTCCATTTGATTCTATAAAAGAATTTTCAATTTTGTTATAACTCATTTTGATTTGATTTGATCAAGATTTTGGCAATATTAATTAGGTGTTTAATTCATTATCATTCTCATTATTTTTATCAAATTGATATCCCTCAAGTATCAATTCAGAAAATTTTAGTGAATAAATTTTTCTAATGAATAAGATCTAAGATAATTCAACTATGGCCCGACCAACACTGCAATACAAGTTACTTACCAAGGTAGACAACTTTTGGCAATTTCATCATATGCCATTCTTGATAGATAATATGCACAACTCCTTGCCATAATTATCTACATGATTCTGGGCTTAGATGCTCTAAGAATCATCAATTAAGCCCAACCCAATAGCCAATATGATAGATAAGCACCCTATGAAGGGAGAACCTACAAATCTAGCATCACACTTCCACGAGGTAGACGACGCACCCTGTGAGGGTGTAACCTGCGCTTAATCAAACAAGCTTTTCATGTGTGTTTCTAATGGACATAATATTAGACTTAATATATTTTGATTTGAGGGATTTATATATATAAATATAATATATCCAATCACCACATATATAGTATGTATCATATACATGTTATATCCCACAATGTAAATATGTAATATAAAACAAAAAGAGATGATTATAGCCATGTCTAATATTATTCCTTGGAGCCACAAGGAATTACTACCACCTCAATCAACATCACATCACATGCATGAACCTACTGTTGGTGTAGATCTGTTCTTGACAATTTGGGTGGATCGATTCAACCCTTGAACCGGTCGTCTCGCCTCTTAGCCAGTGGGTTGGTCTTCACGAACGATCATCTATAATCCTATCCAATTGATGTTTGGACTCCTTCCAAAAGGTTAGTTGGGTCCACCAGATAGTTTTCTGGCTCCATCTTTGTATCCTCTATGGTCCTCCAGACGTTCAGCTCGTCTCATGAACTGATTGTCTCATCTAGAAATGATCATCTTCTTTGTCATTGCAAGAAAGAATACTATCTTATTGCTATTTTATTATATGGTAGGATAAACCACAAGTTACATTCAAGTGGAGCAAAAGTAGGAAAGAATTAACTTTACATTTGGAAGTATGAGTTAGAGTTTGGGTACACAGACCGAGATAAGTAGGAATAAAACCAAATCATCCAACGATACACATATATTGGGTTATTAGCCATAACCATGCTACACATCCACCATCAAAACCTCTTATAGGGTGATGCGTGTGAATTGCATATATATATATATATATATATATTTGTGTGTGTGTGTGAGTGGTCATTCATAGGATACACATATGAGACAATTTAAGTATTTAGATCCTACGTAATAAGTAAATGATAAAAAAAATCAGATCATATCGATTATCCTAAAACATAGTAAATTGATGTGGCTCTGATACCATTGTTGGGAAATACAGGCACAAAATATGGCAGTAGCAACAAAAATTTATCTATCTATATTCCCCATAACAATAATATCGTGTCAACTACTATGAAATAGGAAAGATGGTTTAACGAGTTTGTACCTGGTCCTGGAGAAAGTCTAATGATAACAACTCATTGTAGTGCAACTATCTTCTAGTTACTCATGGATGGTAGTTGTGCAACTCTTGGTCTTCACTACAGACAGCAGACGAGACAATTTTTGGAGAAACTCCTACGGTCTCACCACAGACTGCAGACTGACTTTGCTCTCTTAGCAGTAGCCAAAGGACTCCTACCTCTAGAGTAGTCCACACGGACCAACTAGAACTTTTTTTGTTCAAATAGAACAGTCAAGAAGGAGTTGTCCCTCCTGTTGGCGTACTAGTCACCAACTTTCTCTTCCACAAACTGATCCTTAGTTATTCTCTCCCTTCGCTATCCCTCCCTAGTTGGGTGGGACATGTTTGGGCTCTCTTGGTTACCACAAATAGAGAGGACAACAATTTTTAGAGAAATTGATTCTTAATTGTCTGTGTTGAGTTCTAGGAAGCCCCCAATATCCCTCTATTTATAGGAGGGGTTCAGGTCAGGGTTCCCAGTCTGTTCCAGGTCTGTGTGGGAGTGGAAGGGACTGGAAGATCTTGAATTTATGTAACCTATGAACCATGAAAAGACCATCTAGTATGTGAGATGATCATCTTGGTCATTGAGAAGATCATTTTTCTCAATGAGATGATCATTTTGTAGTTTCCTATTCACATATAAATTTGGCAAAATTATTTTTAATTAATGCAAACATTCATTCCTTATATCAATAGAATTGAACAATAGAAATGAAAAAACATTCTCATGATTTTGGGAAAGTTACTAGAACCTTCATTTGGCACCAACTGAGTCGATAGGTTCACCAAGTAAACCGGTCATCTCACTCACCCCGAACCGATCAGTTCACCCAATCAGCAGATCACTTGGTGCCTTATTCATGCAGAACTCTAGCCAACTTAGTTCCAATCACCCTAATACTCCAAACGATCATCTCAACACTTGAGATGATCATTTAGAGCTCTAGACAGTCATCTCAACCCATGAGTCGATCGGTCGATTGTGCAATCAGCTGATCTATTACATGAATTGAGTACCTAAACACTTCAATAATTAATACAATCATCATTCAAGATAAAACTCCTCTTCTACATGAGTTCCAGTGTGTGTGACCCTATAGATCACATATCACTCGGCAGTGAATGTCCATAACTAACTTATGATATCACAAGTAGAGATAAGTCCCGAGTCACAGATGAGTGCTACCCAAATGAATGTAAAGTTAGAGAACAACTTCAACCTATAATCTATATAAGGTGTTGCAATGATTTTATAATTCTTTTGTCACAAATATCAGGTATGAACTCGAGGCATGGAATCGTCATCCTCTTAATATTAAATCCATGTTCCTTGAAGCTAGAGAAAACTATCAGATATAATGTGACCTCAATACCATATATTGATTCGGATATCCATGCACATGCGTTTCTCAGTCTCTCTTATCAAGTGGCCAAGATATCAAACTGCAGTAGGAGGGACAAATCTAATCTCTATCACTCACTCTCAATCCCCATCTGTCAAAGATACCCAATCGTCACCTTTATTGCAACCCATATTTCAGGACTACGTTTGATGATGTCAAAAGATACCCACCGACATGTGATGACTGTAGTGATTCAGGTCTAAAAACCACAATCACCACCTTCACTATGAGAGATGACTATGACCACCAATGATGGTTTCCATGTGTCACTCTCAAGGGGGTCTGTCCGATATACTATTCCCTAACATGTATCTGTGTGCTTGGTTTAATATGCCATATCATGACTAATGAGATTCTATCATCAACCAACCCACACTCTAGTTTTATGCGTTACTAGTACTATATACCTTTCACAGTAACAACCAACTAGGGACATAATAAGAATATACATACTCTTAGCATTTGTATGATCTCATTCTCCAAGACATGTACTTGAAGACATATGTCATTGAGTATTGTCATTCTTTAGACATTCGTAATGTTTCCTCATTATCTCATATTTGAATGAAACATAATGAATTGGAGCTTGCCTTTATGAGTATTAATCAAATCCTTTATGGTTTATGTCATGTTAATCATCATATAATTGCCTCTCTGGGCATACCTTACCAACAACATTCAATCTTTAGTTGCAAAATAAGATGATAGTGAAACAACAAAGAAAGAAGTAGCCCCAACAGATCCCCTAATTGGACCCCAGTCATGGAGAGAAGAGGGTCAATGTTATTCCATGTAGAGAGGATTTGGGGAGATACAACATAATTCAAACCAACATACAATATCTAGGCAATAAAGACACACCTCCTAAAATATGATGGATCTGTCAACCATATTGAAAGCATTACTACATTCAACAAGTTTCATCATAAGAGTGGTAAAAAAATATTGGTCATGGACAAGGTGAGTGACAATGTGCAGAAAGGCTTTAGCACCCCCAGGAATGCCAACATGAAATTGATACTCTTAAGATAATTAAATGCATCAAGAAAGACACCCTTCATTGCAACCTTGGAGAGAAGGTGATGCAAAATTATTACAGTTGTGATAGGTTAAATGTATTTGTCTGGATTGAGAAGATGAGTCAAAAGGGAAACCAAAACATAGAGTGATAGGTAGGTCGGTGATGAATGCATATTCATCGTAGTTCAATCATCTCATTTAGCCCAGTTTTGGTTGCATTCATGCATTTATTGGCTTTATCTATTAATATGTGCTTTTACTTGGCTTAATTGCTTTAATGAGCTTTTATTGGCCTTATCTTCTTATATGTAACTTATATTGGATTAATTGATTTTACTCCTATTTCTATTGATTTTCTGCACCCTTGTACATGTCATTTTGAGCTTTGGGCTTCATGTCCTAGGCCCATATCCATTTCAACCCTTGGATTAGGCTCGGTCAACCTTGGTCAACAGACCCTTGCTCCCTTACCCTTGCTGTTGTGCCTTAACCTCACCATCGTAACCTGCCTCCGAGGTCACGGCTCTGCTACACCCCACCACAATTATGGTCGCGACAACGCTCCAACTAACTGCGACCTGCTCTCCTACTGAGGAATCACGATCGCGACTCCAGTGCCTTGACTACAAGCAAAAATCATGACCTGCAGGACACCGGGGACACCTGTTCGTGATTCCACGTCCACGACTGTGGCAACGCTACAACTAACCGCGACACCACCGACACCAACAGCAAGCCCGCTATCTCTTCCAAGCCACCCCGCGACCGCGGCATTCAAAATGTCGTGACCGCGACATCATTCCAATAGTCGTGACCGTGCAAGAAGTCGAGACTGCAACATCATTCAAAAAGCTGTGACCGTGACATCATTAGAAAAGTTGTAACTTGCAGCTAAGGAACGACCGAACCAACAAGCTGTGACCGTACAAAAGTCACGACCGCGACATCATTTGAAAAGCCACGATCGTGCAAAAAGCCACGACCATGAAAAAAGCCACGACCGTGACATTATTAAAAAAGTCGTGACCTGCTGCATAATTACTAAGGTCGTGAATCTAAGTCATTGTCCAGCCTGCCTATAAATAGAACACGACTCCAGTAAGTCAAATCATCATCTCCAGACGTCGTTAGGCTGCAGGTCTGTCTTGGGCCTAAGTAGACGATCTCCATAGCCAAGAACCTACTTCCGTGGTGGTTTTGCGGCCTGTCCACCCAGATCTAGAATGTGAACTCTAGATCTGCTACATCTACGCCACTTCCACACCACCATATCGCCCACGAGCTGCTCCTCCTACTGCGAGCGAGGACTATGAGAAGAAGAAGAAGGTTGAGAGAGAAGATCCACCCCGTCTGTCGTGGTGTACTTCTCTCTTCTTCCAGATCTGCCCGGAGTTGTGTAGAAGACCGTTTCTCCACTGAGATACAATCATCTTCTTCACCATGCTCATGGCGGAAACTTCTCTCTCTCTTGTTATTCTTGCTTCTCTCACCATGAGCCAGTAGTTTACTTTCGCTGGGGTGAGGGGACTAGCCCCTCTACCCATGCTTTCAAATCTTTTTGTTAAACATTCCATGGCATGTATATAATCTTTCATTTTGTTGTTAATCGTCGATGTGTGCTTGTGGATTGATCACATGCTTGCATTTATCTTATTCGTTTCCTATGTTGCGAGAACTTCAATGCATAGTTTTTGAATTTCAATTAACGTGGTTGACTCCCAAACTAGAAATAGAATGGGATTCCTTGAGGTCGTAAGTGTATGATCTGTGTGGTGACGAGCCATCTAGCCCACGATGATGCTTTTGTGTGCCTGACGCCTGTATAGGGGGGCCACAACTTCATTTGGATTTCTGTATCAACAGAGCCGTAAGTATGTGATCTGGATGGTGACGAGACATTTGATACCTAAGGTGATGCTTACGCGAACTTGACGCCCGTATTGGGGGTTCTGCAGCAGCTCTATTTGAATGGTTATATCTTTCCTGGATGTTTGATGTTTGGATGTGATTGCATGTGTAGTGGTGGTGAAACCTGAGACCATCCCAGCGATTTCCATCATTAATCTTTAATCAACCTTTAATCCTGCTCTTTTACTCTTCTCACATTTAGTTTAATTAAACTTAAATCAATCAACCTTGTTCTAAATATTAGTGTTGATTCAACTAGATTCGACTAGAGAGAGATTCTTAAAAACATTGTCCCTTGGGATTCGATCCTCAACTATACTGCGATAAGACCCGTCCACTTGCGGGTGGTATTATTGCACTTTGTTTTGGTTAAAAAACTTAAGGATTTCAACCCTAAGTGAGTTTGTTAGTGTGATAATATAAGCCACGTCAAATTCTGGCATCGTTGACGGGGATAATGGAATCAGCTAGTTAAATCTAGTTCTTTTGAGACTAATTTAGGTTTTTCTTTTACTTTTGATACTATCGATCATATAAACTTGAATTCAGTTCTACTCCATCCATCTCACCGGCAAAAGATCTTTTCATCCTAGGTACCCACAAAGTCTAGTGTATGCGCTGCTCAGACAGTCCCAGACTCTCCGCTAGCTTTGACCCTGAGATAGACAGAACCTTTCGCCGTCAGTACAGAGAGAATTAGGCAAGAATGGCTCAGGAGGAGGAAATTGCTCGAAGGGTAGCTCAAGCCCTTTAATGCACAAAGAGATAGACTTATGCAAGAAGCCCGAGCTGCAGTTCAAGAAGAAATCCAAGCATCACAAGCAGCAGCTCAACAAGTTGAGCTACAAAAAGACCTTAGAGAATTCTCAATCCCTAAAGCTGCGGACATTCATCACCCAGTGCAACCTCCTCCCATCAACGCTCCCAACTTTGAGATACGAGCGCATTGGATCACATTGCTTCAAAATAGCCCTTTCTATGGTAAGCAAGGAGAAGATAGTCAAGAACATCTTCTGAGGTTAATAGACCTATGTGCCATGACAAAGCAAAATCGAGTCATAGATGATTCCATCAGACTCCGTCTCTTCAAATACTCTCTTGCTGATAGAGGCATGAGTTGGTATAACTCCTTGCAATGCGAACCCATCACCACTTAGGAACAACTTCAAAATGTTTTTTTGGAAAATTTGTATCCACCTTCTCTCACCTATGAAATCAGGGGCCGAATAACACAATTTACCCAGGTCCCTGGAGAATCCCTAGCTGAAGCATGGGAAAGATACAAAGAGCTTCTACGCAAGTGTCCACATCATGGCATTCCAAAGAATCAACTCATTGAAATCTTTTATAGAGGTGTGGATGATGATATTAAGAGGTTTTTGGATTCCTCATCTGGAGGAAACTTCATGCGTCAGAGTTATGATAGAGCATGGAAGGTTGTCACCCTTGGAGCTGAAAACCAAGCCAACTGGGGTAGACCTGTTGGCAAAAGAGTGCTGAAGGTAGCTATGGCCGAAGCAACACCCGAGTACAAGTCTATCGCTGAATCTCTCAAACTCCTAGTTGCAAAGAAAGACCATCTAGAATCGTCTCTCGCAGCTTATGAAATAAGACATTCACCCCCTCGAAAACAAGAGAAAATTAAGTCAGCTTCACTCTTCTATGAAGCATGCAAAGGAACTGATCATTCTACTGTAGCCTGTAACATTCTCTATGATGTTGTTTTGAGCAATACCAGTGCCCAAGGAGATAATGGTCAAATGGAAAATCTGAATGCTGTCAACACCATCCCTGGTCAAGGGTACTATAATCCGAATCAGAATAGGAACCATCTAGGTTTTCAATATGGAAACCCTTCTAGAGCAGAAAACTCATGACAACTTGGTTCAAATACTCAACAATGAGGCCCGTCAGGATTTCAGTATAACCAACAACCAAATTTCGGGAATCAAGGAAACTTTAGAGGAAACTACCAGAATAGAAACTACAACAATTATCAGAACAATTCTCAGTTTCAGAACCCCAACCAAGTCCCCTATCAATAGAAACAACAAGGGCAACAAGTCGGTCCCATCCATCCTGATGAGAAATTGTCAACTATTGAGAAGATGTTGCAGCCGCAACAGACTATGATATCTAGCCAGCAAGCCCATCAAAAGTCTATTGAATCTCAACTATCTCAACTTGTAGCTAGCATGAAGCCACCTGCTGGAACCTTTTCCGGACAACCAGAGAACAATCCTAAGCACCCAGAGCAATTGAAGGATGTCTCCACTAGGTCTAGAAAAGACTATTTTGACCCCCCTATTAAGATACCAATAGCGGAGACAAACGATGATGACTTTGTGAATGTCCAAGACTCTACAATACATGAGTCTCAACTGAAGGAACAACCAACCGCTGATAAGACTGATAAAGCAAGATTGGAGGAACCATTGGCTACAGAGGCAGGAGGCACACCTGAGTTGGATGTGCCAATATACAAGCCTCGTCCTCCTTTCACAGCTCGATTAAAGCAGACAAAGCTCGATACTCGATTCAACAAGTTTAAAGAAGCTATGAAGAAGCTTCATGTAGATATACCCTTTCTAGATGCGCTGACCGAAATACCAGCCTAGACTAAGTACTTAAAGTCTCTCCTCACAAGGAAGTACATAACTGAGGAGTATGAGACAATTAAGCTAGCATCAACCACTTCTGATATCATCCAGAGCAAGATGCCCAAGAAGCTGAAAGACCCGAGATCCTATGGGATTTCATGTCATATTGGTGACTCCTCATGTAAGAAGGGATTATCCGATCTCGGTGCTAGCATCTCTATCATGCCACTTAGCCTTTGTAAGAGGCTAGGGTTTGCAGAACTTCTCCCAACGGGAATGACCATACAACTTGCAGATAACTCCATGACTCTTCCCTTAGGAATAATTGAATATGTCCCTGTCAAGGTTGGAAAAGACTCTTATGTCCCATGTGACTTTGTCATCATGGACATAAAGGAAGACACCGGATACCCTCTCATCTTTGGTCGTCCGTTCCTCGCCACTGCAAGAGCTTTGATTGACGTTGAAGTAGGGACCTTACTGCTCAGAATAGGGAAAGAAACCCTCGAGTTCAAAGTTTTTGAAAGCATGCGGAGACCTAGCATGCAGGAAGAAGTCTATTTGATTGATTGCATTGAGCAAATGTTTCTCCTCACACAAGAGGAGTATGAACAGGACGATCCTTTAGAAGCAGCTCTAACAAACCCATCTACTGATAATTCCATCAGTGAACAAGTTAAGGATTGTATCCTTCACCTCGACTCTGTAGAAGAAGATCATGAAGCTAAGTTCGAGGAACTCAAAGCTGTGAATGTAACTGAAGAGCCATGCGAGAAGACAGAAGCCCCTGAAATGAAGCCCCTGCCCGAGGGACTTAAGTACGTGTTTTTGGATGATCTCAAGGTTTGTCTAGTTATTATAAATTCTGATATAATGACTGAATAAGAAGATAAACTCCTAAAAGTATTAAAGGAAAGAAAGAAAGCTATCGGCTACAAGATGAGCAATCTCACTGGGGTCAGTCAAGCACTTTGCATGCACAAAATACCTATGGTGGAAGACCACAAGCCGACTGTTGATCATCAACGGAAGTTGAATCCTAATATGAAGGAAGTAGTCTGCCGCAAAGTCATCAAGTTGCTCACTACCGGAGTCATCTATCTGATATCTAACTCACCTTGGGTGAGTCCTCTGCATGTCGTTCCAAAGAAAGGTGGCACTACTGTGATACAGAATGAAAATAATGAACTCATCCCCACTAGAAGAGTCACCGGGTGGAGGATGTGCATTGACTATAGGAAGTTAAACAAGGCAACACGTAAGGATCATTTCCCGATGCCGTTTCTAGATCAAGTCTTAGAGCGATTGGCTCACCAGGAATATTTTTTCTATCTCGATGGTTACTCAGGATTCTACCAAATTCCTATACATCCAGATGACCAAGAGAAAACTACATTTACCTACCCCTTTGGAACATACGCCTTTAGAAGGATGCCATTCAGACTCTGTAATGTGCTTGCAACCTTCCAACGCTGCATGGCAGCCATATTTGCTGGTATAACCGAAACCATTATGGAAGTTTTTATGGATGATTTCTCTGTATATGGAGATTGATATGACTCATGCCTAAGGCACCTCTCCCTTGTCCTCAAACGATGCGAAGAAAAACATCTAGTGCTTAATTGGAAGAAATGTCATTTTATGGTAAAAGAAGGTATTGTCCTTGGCCATAGAGTCAGTAATCGAGGAATTGAAGTGGACAAGGCCAAGATCGAAGTGATCTCCAAACTGTCGACCCCTACCAATGTAAGAGAAGTCTGCGCATTCCTTGGTCATGCAGGCTTTTACAGAATGTTTATCAAGGATTTCTCCAAGATAACCAAGCCCACGACAAAATTGTTGCTGAAGGACGCCGACTTCTATTTTGATGAAGAATGTATCAAGAGTTTCAAAAATATAAAGCATTCCCTTACAACAACACCCATCATCTGAGCTCCAGATTGGGAACACCCATTTGAAATTATGTGTGATGCCAGTGATTACATGGTGGGAGATGTTATGGACCAATGTATAGAGAAGAAACATCATGTCATCTATTATGCATCGAAGACCCTTGATGAGGCTCAGAGGAACTATGCAACTACTGAGAAGGAACTCGTAGAAGTCATATATGCCTTTGATAAGTTTAGATCCTACCTTATTGGTTCAAAGGTGATTGTCTACACCGATCATGTTGCTATTCATTATCTTCTAAAAACGAAAGATGCAAAACCAAGGATAATAAGATGGATTCTCCTATTGCAAGAATTTGATCTTGAGATTAGAGATAAGAGAGGCACAGAAAATGTTGTAGCAGACCACTTAAGTCGTATTCACACTCTAGAAACTGAGAAGATCCCAATTAATGACTCTCTTCCAGATGACCATCTTATGAAAGTCTCAGAAGCTACTCCTTGGTACTCGGACTATGTGAACTACCTTGCCGCTGGTGTCATTCACCCTGAGTGTACTGGCAATGCTCTAAAGAAATTCATGCATGATGTGAGGCAATATCACTAGGATGAACCGTACCTCTTCAAGCTCTGTGCTGATGGTCTCTACAGACGTTGTATCGCTGAGGAAGAATCCCAACTTATTTTAGAGCAATGCCATGCAGGCCCAGTCGGAGGCCATATGAGTTATAAGAAAACTTCTTTGAAGGTTTTGCAATGTGGTTTCTTTTGGCAAACCATATCCAGAGATGCTTATAACTTTGTGTTGTCATGTGACAAGTGTTAGAGAACAGGAAACATTACGAAAAGAGATGAGATGCCACTTAAGCTATGGCAAGAAGTCGAGATTTTTGATGTTTGGGGAGTGGATTACATGGGTCCATTACCATCCTCAAATGGATTTTCCTACATCCTAGTTGCAGTGGATTAAGTCTCTAAATGGGTAGAGGCCATACCAACCGTCACTAGTGATTCAAAACCCGTCATTAAAATGTTCAAAGATATTATCTTTCCCCGT
Organism: Alisma plantago-aquatica; assembly: GCA_963693085.1. Classification (NCBI taxonomy): domain Eukaryota; kingdom Viridiplantae; phylum Streptophyta; class Magnoliopsida; order Alismatales; family Alismataceae; genus Alisma; species Alisma plantago-aquatica. The sequence continues at coordinate 819,588,251 of OY856411.1, read as the reverse complement.
TTTGGAATCCCACGAACTGTGATATCCAATGAAGGTTCTCATTTTTTGGAAAGAAGCTTTGAAGCATTCTTCAGAAGATATGGTGTAACTCATAAGGTAGCTTCCTCCTACCACCCATAAACAAGTAGGCAGGTAGAGGTTTCGAACCGTCAACTCAAAGCTATCCTGGAAAAGATAGTAGGACACAACCAAAAGGATTGGTCAGTGAAAATCAATGACACTTTATGGGCCTACCGAACTACGTTCAAAACTCCTCTTAGAACAACATCCTTCAGACTTATCTATGGAAAATCATGTCATCTGCCCATGGAACTAGAACATAAAGCATGGTGGGCAATAAAACAGATGAATTTTAACATTAAGAAAGTCGACGAAGTTAGGATTCTACAACTTCAAGAGCAAGAAGAACTCCGAATGACGGCTTATGAGAATGCATGAATCTACAAAGAACGCACCAAACTTTGGCACGACGTCCATCAAAAGAGAAAGGGCATTCATGTTACGACCCGTGTCGAGCTTATCCCGTAAGTATGCTGTTAAGCGAGAGTTTAGCTGATGTGTTAAGTTATAAGCTTGTTTTTGTTAAAAATATTTAAAATGGATATGATATGTGCTTAGTGTGTTTTCTAGCTTCTAAAGCGTGTAGGATCTTACGCTTGAAGCGTTGCCAGAGAAATCGTTCGAATCCAACATTCGAGTTAAAAGTTGCATGTTTTTGGGCTTATAGGGACCCGTTTGTAGTTTTTGAACTTTGCATTTAGGCCCCTAAGTTTCTTCCTTATCCTTTCTCTCTTTACCTTTCTCGTTTCATTTCACAGAAACGAGAGAACGCTCCTGCGTTCTGCTCCTTGCGTGAGAGAGAGAGAGAAAGAGAGAGAGAGAGAGGGAGCTGAGAAGGGAGAAGCACTGGAGCTTCATTTTGCTCCGATCAGCTGTTGCAGATCGTTCTTTCCCTCAGTAGATCTTCATCTTCATCGATTCGGACCAGATTTGCAGCTGGAGCTGCGTTTGCTAGAAAAACGACCAAGAGATTGGGGTGCACGGAGCAGCCCTAGCTTGTTCCTTTGTTCCTTTCAGGTGCGGTTTAGTTGTATGCGTCGTTTGTGATCGTTTGGTGGTGTTTGTTCGAAGTTTGCCCGTCGATTCGAGAGAAATCGACTTTTGCAGGCCGTTTTTGGTGTTCTGCCTGTGCGCGGTTCGGCCGAGTTTCTATTCGGTCGGCCGAGTTCTTATTTAGGGCTTTTGTACAACGTTTTCTGATCGTCCGAGTTTTGATCTTGGTCGGCCGAGTTTCTCAATTAAGATAAGCAAACAGCGTTTTTGTCGGCCGAGTTTGGGTCCTGATCGGCCGAGTTTCTTTGTAGGTTTTTCAAGCGGTGAGTTGGTCGGCCGAGATTGGTCGGGCGAGTTTCAGAATCTGGGAGGCGTTCGGCCGAGTTCCAAGGTGGTCAGCCGAGTTCCAAGTTGTGAGTGGCAGTTCACTTAGAAATCATTATTAAACTCATTTAAAATGCTTATTTGCTTCAGTATCAGTTGATATGACTTTTAAACAGTGTAGCAAGTACTTTTGTAGTATGATAAGTTCATTGGAACCTGAAATGTGTGATAAGAATGATGAGAAAGAGGAAATTCTGTGTTTTACAGTTGTAATACGATATTTCTTTAAATTGTTGATCTGTTAATCATTTAATAGACCTAGATGCCCTAACACCGTAGAACCCCTAAGAGGTATCTGCAACTTAGGGGTGAAACTCGTGTTGCAACATCATCCGTGCTTGTGTCACGGACAAACGAGGAAAGAGAAAATGCAGTGTCTAACAACAATCATGCTTGTGTCACGATGGCACTGGGCAAAAAGGAAAACACGGTTATCTAACACCATTCGTGCTTGTGTCACGAAGGTAACCATGTGACTCTCCGCCGGTGTACTCAGGTTTAAGGAGGAGTCTGATGCACTCAGAGTAGTGCTTTAAGGCCGTAGAGCCTATGTTTCTAGCCGGCGAGCCAGTGACCCTGTGGCAGAACAGGGCTGGTGTCAGACTTAGCATTTCCCGGGTGTGTCGCTAAGTCTTGTACGGTGGGGTCGTAGCATGAATTTGTTACGGATCTTTATATGCAGAGTACACTGCATATATTTAGGGCATAACAATAAAATGAATAAGAAATCATTTAGGATCACAGTAAATTTATATAACTGTTTATTTACCTAAAATACCTGATGACGCATAGAAATGTGATTATTATCTGTACATCTGCTATGTCAATTGAACTGCTCTGCTTGAACTGTATATCTGTTTATTTTCAGTTAATAAACCTGACGAGTTGTTTATTGATAGCTAAGTGAAATGTTATTCACTGAGCGAGTAGGCTCATACCTCTACTCAAACATTTTCAGGTCAGCACCAGCATCAGGAGTCAGAAGGATCATATCATCCTAACGCTTAGTTGATAGAAGGTTTGTAGTTAGTCTAGTTAGAGGTCTCTTAGTCCATTCCCCTCGATCTTCGGGACAAGGTGTGAGTGAGAGAGAGAATATGTACAAAGATGTAAATTAACTGTTATGCTTTACTCTATATCGAACAATGTAATATACTGCAGACTCTGTTTATATTTCTTGTCAGTTAATAGAAATGCTTCCGCAACTTGTTTAGTTTCATTTACAGCATAAATCAGAATTTTCCTATTAATGTCATTAATTGTTTTAAAATGTAATGACATGGTTGATTGTGTGTAAATCCCACCTGTCGTGCCTTAATCTCGTGGTTTGCGGTTAATGTGAGACTGGGGTGCGACAATTCTTGGTATCAGAGCATAGGTTGAGTATATGAATACTCTAAGTCAAGGTCAGGGGATGATAAGAGACCAATAGGATTAAGGTTTAGGTGTCTTTCTTCTATCTGTAGTTTTCTAACAGGAAATGTTCTGTTATATCATTGCAGATGGAAGGAAGAGGCTTTGATCGTGATGATCAGGCTGAGAGCCATGTTGGCTCTGATCCTTTGTACTTGGGTCCAGGTGCTGGTGACCACGTGGATGAAGCATCTCGTATGTATAGAATGTTTCTGGAGACCAGGGAGAAGTACAAGGCTGATAGGCAAACTTCTACTTCTACCAACAGTAAAGATCTGATGCGATCTTATGAGCTTGTGAAGAAGCTTGGTGGCACGGAGTTTAGTGGCACTACAGATCCAGTAGAGGCTGATGAATGGTTTAGACAGATAGAGAAGGTCTTTCGCCTGATGGAGCTTTCAGAAGATAAGAAGATCAATCATGCGGTCTACCTTTTGACAGGCGATGCAGAGTTGTGGTGGCGTGGTGTGGAAGAAAAGAGGAGAGGTACAGAGCTTTCCTGGCAGGATTTCTCTGAGGAGTTTCATCTCAAATTCTATCCACCCACTTTTCTTAATGAGAAAATCAGGCAGTTACAGAATATCAAGCAAGGGAACATGACAGTTACAGAGTATGAAGCGCTTTTCACACGGTTAGCAAATTTCTGTCCGCAGCTTGTTCCCGACAACATAGAGAGATGTAGAAGGTTTCAGGAAGGACTAAGGCCAGAAATTCGGCATACAGTTTCTGCTACTAGCAGGAGGAACAGAGAGAATTTTGGTGAGTTTGTTGAGGCTGCCAGACAGGTTGAAGAATCTATGAATGCTGATAGGGTGCCCGAGTCTAAGAAGAGATCTGCAGAGTTCAGTGGAGGACAGTCCAGTGGTGGATACAGAGGTGGAGGTAGAGGTTTCTTTTCTAAGCTTGGGCGTGGCTTTGGTTGTTTTGGCAGGCAGAGATCTGAGAATGTCACTACTTCTAGAGGTAGAGGAGGATACAACCCAGGAAGATGGAGCAGTGCCGATAGTGGACAGTCTTCTGGGTCGTCAATGTCAGTGACTGGTCCACAGAGGCAGGAAATGCAAGTATGTAATACATGTGGAAAATCACATTCTGGACAGTGTCGGGTTTTAAGTTGTTTTGTCTGTGGATAGGCAGGACATATAAAAAGGTTTTGCCCTCAGCTTCAACAAGCAGCATCACAAGCTTTCCAGCCTCAATACCATGATGTTCCGAGTTCCTCTGTGGCTTCTGGTTCTAGAGGTGGTGGAGTGTCTAGTGGCAGGAGTGGTCAGAGAGGACAGCGTGGTAGAGGGAGAGCTTCAGCACGTTTCTTTTCTTTGACACCTCAGGAAGGTATAATCTCTTCACAAGTTGTTACAGGAGAGATGTTTTTGTTTAATAGTATACCAGTTTCAGTTTTGATAGATTCGGGTGCTACTCATTCTTTTATACGACGTTCTTTAGTTGATGAACTTAATCTGTTAACTCAAGAGTTGGCAGATGAGTTAGTATTGAGAGTTCCACTAGGTGGACCAACAGTTTTATCCGAGTTCTGTCCCGGATGTTTGTTATCTTTTGGAGGTTTTACCTTTGCTGCTAATCTCATACCCCTGGATGTAAATACCTTTCAAGTCATCTTGGGTATGGATTGTCTTGAAACATATCGAGTGCAACTCGATTGTTGGAAGAAGGAAGCTACCTTTCAATTAGGTGAATTTTCTTGTGTCTTTGCTGGAGATAGGAAAGTTCTGCCTACGTGCATAATATCAGCTGCTGTAGCTGATAAGATGTTACAAAAAGGATGTGAAGCGTTCCTTGCCCATGTGGTTGACACCAGAGCAGAAAAGAGCACTGCCAGTGTTTATGATGTGCCTGTGGTTCGTGAGTTCTCTGACGTTTTTCCAGAGGAGTTACCAGGCTTACCTCCTATGAGAGATATCAATTTTGAAATTCAGATATATCCAGGTAGTCATCCAGTAGCACTGCCAGCCTATAGAATGGCACCTGCAGAGTTGAAGGAACTCAAGGTACAGTTACAGGAGTTGCTAGATAAGGGTTTCATTAGACCCAGTTCTTCACCATGGGGTGCTCCAGTCCTGTTTGTTAAGAAAAAGGATGGTACCATGCGTCTCTGTATAGATTACAGGCAACTGAACAAGATCACTATAAAGAACAAGTATCCATTGCCGAGAATAGATGATCTGTTTGATCAGTTGCGTGGAGCGACGATCTTCTCTAAAATAGATTTGAGATCTGGGTATCATCAGCTTAGGATAAAGGCTTCTGATATTCCCAAAACAGCTTTTAGAACCAGGTATGGGCATTATGAGTTTTTGGTCATGTCGTTTGGGCTGACCAATGCCCCAACAGCCTTTATGGATATGATGAACCGGATTTTCAAACCGTTCCTAGATCAATTTATTGTAGTCTTTATAGATGATATTCTAATCTATTCCAGAGATGATGAACAACATGAGCAACACTTGAGAGTAGTGTTGCAGTTGTTGAGACAACACCAGTTGTTTGCTAAATTTAGCAAATGCGAATTCTGGTTGGATGAGGTAGCATTTCTTGGACATGTTATCTCGAGGGATGGAGTTAGCATGGATCCTAAGAAAGTTGAATCTGTACTTCAGTGGGAACAGCCTACGACTCCTACTGAGATCAGAAGTTTCTTGGGATTAGCAGGTTATTACAGAAGGTTCATAAAGAACTTCAGTCAGTTAGCATCACCTTTAACACGCTTGACGAGGAAGAATGCACCGTTTGTTTGGTCTGATAACTGCGAGAAGAGTTTTCAGATTTTGAAAAGGAAGTTGACTTCAGCACCAGTGTTGGTTTTGCCTGAAGCAGAAAAAGGCTATACAGTGTTCTGTGATGCTTCCAGGAGAGGTGTGGGCTGTGTACTAATGCAAGAAGGCAAAGTTGTGGCTTACGCATCTAGACAGCTTAAGAAGAATGAAGAGAATTACCCAGTCCATGATCTGGAATTAGCTGCTATAGTTCATGCTCTTAAGACATGGCGTCATTACTTGTATGGTGAGACATGTCAGATGTTTACAGACCATAAGAGCTTGAAATATATCTTCACTCAGAAAGACTTGAATTTGAGACAGCGCAGATGGCTTGAGCTGATCAAGGACTATGATGTGACAATCGATTACCATCATGGTAAGGTGAATGTTGTAGCTGATGCTTTGAGTAGAAAGTCAAGTTCAACAGCTAATGCATTTTCTATGGCATGTTTCAAGAGAGACTTGCTTATAGATATGCGAAAATTGAACTTAGACATGGAGGTGACAGGACAGAGTGGGTTGATTGCTCAGATGCATGTCAGACCTACTTTTTATAATCAGATTAAAGAATTACAGCAGAGTGATGATGAGTTGTGGCAAATCATGCAGGATATGTCAGAAGGTAAGAGAACAGAGTTCAGGTTTTCCGATGAAGGTATGTTGTATCTTCATGATAGGTTGTGTGTACCTGGAAATAATGAGTTGAAAGAGAAGATTCTTGAGGAAGCGCATACTTCTATGTATGCTATGCATCCAGGTAACACAAAGATGTACAGGAACCTCAAAGAGCTGTACTGGTGGTCTGGCATGAAAAAGGATGTGGCTGAATACGTGGCTAGGTGCGGGGTGTGTCAGCAGGTTAAGGCTGAACATCAGAAACCTATTGGTATTTTACATTCGCTTCCTATACCAGAATGGAAATGGGAACACATCACGATGGACTTTGTGGTAGGTTTACCCAGGACGCCTAACGGTTCGGACTCGATATGGGTGATTGTGGATAGACTAACTAAGTCTGCTCATTTTCTTCCAGTCAAGTCAACCTTTGACGTTTCAAAGCTGGCTAAAGTTTATGTGGATGAGGTAATCAGGTTGCATGGGATTCCAGTTTCTATTATTTCTGACAGAGATCCAAAGTTTACATCTAGATTCTGGAATAAGTTACATCGTGCGTTGGGCACAAGGCTGAAGTTCAGTACAGCGTTTCACCCACAGACAGATGGTCAATCTGAGAGGACCATTCAGACCTTGAAGACATGCTGAGAGCATGTGTGCTACAGTTTAGAGGCAACTGGGAAGAACACTTAAGCCTAATGGAGTTTGCATATAATAACAGTTACCATTCTAGTCTTGGAATGGCTCCATATGAAGCTCTATATGGCAGGAAGTGTAGATCACCAGTTTGTTGGTACGAGGTTGGCGAGAAAGAAATTCTTGGACCTGAGATAGTTGATGTAACTACAGAAAAGATATCTGTGATCAGGGATCAGTTGAAAGCTGCTCAGGATAGACAGAAAAGTTATGCAGAGAGACGACGTCGACCTCTTGAGTTTGAGGTTGGCGACGAGGTTTATTTGAAGGTTTCACCGTGGAAGGGAGTACTGAGGTTTGGCAAAAGGGGTAAGTTGACCCCTAGGTATATGGGTCCATATCCTATTGTTGAGAGGATTGGACCTGTAGCTTACATGTTGGATTTGCCGTCTGAGTTGGCAAATCTTCATGATGTCTTCCACGTGTCTATGCTGAAAAAGTGTCATCCTGGTACAGATAAGATTCTAGATTCAGAACCGACGCAGCTTAGAACAGATGTGTCCTATGTTGAAGGACCAGTGCAGATAGTTGATCACCGGATCAAAAAGCTTAAGAACCGTGAGTTATCTTTAGTGAAGGTTTTGTGGAGGAATCACAATATAGAGGAAGCTACGTGGGAACTAGAGTTGGAGATGTGTGGAAAGTTTCCTTTTCTCTTCTAGGAATTTCGGGACGAAATTCTTATAAGGGAGGGAGATTGTTACGACCCGTGTCGAGCTTATCCCGTAAGTATGCTGTTAAGCGAGAGTTTAGCTGATGTGTTAAGTTATAAGCTTGTTTTTGTTAAAAATATTTAAAATGGATATGATATGTGCTTAGTGTGTTTTCTAGCTTCTAAAGCGTGTAGGATCTTACGCTTGAAGCGTTGCCAGAGAAATCGTTAGAATCCAACCTTCGAGTCAAAAGTTGCATGTTTTTGGGCATATAGGGACCCGTTTGTAGTTTTTGAACTTTGCATTTAGGCCCCTAAGTTTCTTCCTTATCCTTTCTCTCTTTACCTTTCTCGTTTCATTTCACAGAAACGAGAGAACGCTCCTGCGTTCTGCTCCTTGCGTGAGAGAGAGAGAGAAAGAGAGAGAGAGAGAGGGAGCTGAGAAGGGAGAAGCACTGGAGCTTCATTTTGCTCCGATCAGCTGTTGCAGATCGTTCTTTCCCTCAGTAGATCTTCATCTTCATCGATTCGGACCGGATTTGTAGCTGGAGCTGCGTTTGCTAGAAAAACGACCAAGAGATTGGGGTGCACGGAGCAGCCCTAGCTTGTTCCTTTGTTCCTTTCAGGTGCGGTTTAGTTGTATGCGTCGTTTGTGATCGTTTGGTGGTGTTTGTTCGAAGTTTGCCCGTCGATTCGAGAGAAATTGACTTTTGCAGGCCATTTTTGGTGTTCTGCCTGTGCGCGGTTCGGCCGAGTTTCTATTCGGTCGGCCGAGTTCTTATTTAGGGCTTTTGTACAGCGTTTTCTGATCGGCCGAGTTTTGATCTTGGTCGGCCGAGTTTCTCAATTAAGATAAGCGAACAGCGTTTTTGTCGGCCGAGTTTGGGTCCTGATCGGCCGAGTTTCTTTGTAGGTTTTTCAAGCGGTGAGTTGGTCAGCCGAGATTGGTCGGCCGAGTTTCAGAATCTGGGAGGCGTTCGGCCGAGTTCCAAGGTGGTCGACCGAGTTCCAAGTTGTGAGTGGCAGTTCACTTAGAAATCATTATTAAACTCATTTAAAATGCTTATTTGCTTCAGTATCAGTTGATATGACTTTTAAACAGTGTAGCAAGTACTTTTGTAGTATGATAAGTTCATTGGAACCTGAAATGTGTGATAAGAATGATGAGAAAGAGGAAATTCTGTGTTTTACAGTTGTAATACAATATTTCTTTAAATTGTTGATCTGTTAATCAGTTAATAGACCTAGATGCCCTAACACCGTAGAACCCCTAAGAGGTATCTGCAACTTAGGGGTGAAACTCGTGTTGCAACATCATCCGTGCTTGTGTCACGTACAAACGAGGAAAGAGAAAATGCAGTGTCTAACAACAATCGTGCTTGTGTCACGATGGCACTGGGCAAAAAGGAAAACACGGTTATCTAACACCATTCGTGCTTGTGTCACGAAAGTAACCCTGTGACTCTCCGCTGGTGTACTCAGGTTTAAGGAGGAGTCTGGTGCACTCAGAGTAGTGCTTTAAGGCCGTAGAGCCTATGTTTCTAGCCGGCGAGCCAGTGACCCTGTGGCAGAACAGGGCTGGTGTCAGACTTAGCATTTCCCGGGTGTGTCGCTAAGTCTTGTACGGTGGGGTCGTAGCATGAATTTGTTACGGATCTTTATATGCAGAGTACACTGCATATATTTAGGACATAACAATAAAATGAATAAGAAATCATTTAGGATCACAGTAAATTTATATAACTGTTTATTTACCTGAAATACATGATGACGCATAGAAATGTGATTATTATCTGTACATCTGCTATGTCAATTGAACTGCTCTGCTTGAACTGTATATATGTTTATTTTCAGTTAATAAACCTGACGAGTTGTTTATTGATAGCTAAGTGAAATGTTATTCACTGAGCGAGTAGGCTCATACCTCTACTCAAACATTTTCAGGTCAGCACCAGCATCAGGAGTCAGAAGGATCGTATCATCCTAACGCTTAGTTGATAGAAGGTTTGTAGTTAGTCTAGTTAGAGGTCTCTTAGTCCATTCCCCTCGATCTTCGGGACAAGGTGTGAGTGAGAGAGAGAATATGTACAAAGATGTAAATTAACTGTTATGCTTTACTTTATATCGAACAATGTAATATACTGCAGACTCTGTTTATATTTCTTGTCAGTTAATAGAAATGCTTCCGCAGCTTGTTTAGTTTCATTTACAGCATAAATCAGAATTTTCCTATTAATGTCATTAATTGTTTTAAAATGTAATGACATGGTTGATTGTGTGTAAATCCCACCTGTCGTGCCTTAATCTCGTGGTTTGCGGTTAATGTGAGACTGGGCCGCGACAATTCAAGTGGGAGACCAAGTTCTTCTATTCAACTCAAGACTAAAGTTATTCTCTGGAAAACTACGTTCTCGATGGTCGGGACCATGCATTGTCAAAAGTATCTATCCACATGGAGCATTTACTTTATGGAGTGAGATGTCAGGTGATTTTGTGGAAAACGACCAACGCTTGAAGAGATATTTCACTACAGCTGATACTAGTACTGATGAATTGATGAATCTGTCCAAACCGACATATCTACCAGAAAACTAAAGAAATCACGTCGAGCCATCGACGTAAAACAAAGGCGCTTATCAGGAGGCAACCCGATCTTTAACTTAGCTTTTACTTTTAGTTTTTTTTTAGAAAATTTTGCACCTGGAAGACAATGCACCGCAAGATGCAGTCTTAAGTTCTGATAGTTTCCATTTTTGAGATTTTAGATGGAGGACGCATCGCCGAAAGGAATGCAACCACATCTGGTGGACCAACCGGCACGAGTTCACCCCTCCATCTCAGATTTAGAATTTGCTTGGGGCGAGCAAATTTCTAAGTTCAGGTTGGAGGGTGGGTGGTACGTACTGTACTTTCCATCCTCTCCTATCCGTTTCAGACTTAAGATTTCATCGTTGAATTCTTGCTGCAATCTTGAGAAATTTTTTTCAAAAATTTTCAAAATTTTCAAAAGTTTTCATAGCACTTTGTATAGAAACTTGATCAAGTTTTGATGCTTTTGTTTCAATCAAAGCCATTACCTAGCCGGCTATCCTATTTTTCCACGCAGTTTTGAATCATTATACCCTTCTTATTCGAAGCGAAGCCTCAAGGAGAACAATTTCTGAAACTAGCCAATGATTAGAAATCACCGTGTGATGCTTATGAATCCTAACATCATGATCAGTAGATATGGCAAGTATCTGTCGAACTCAGAGTGATCAAACACATTGTGCTTCCTATCTGACTAGTGGAACAATACCATAGAATCTCCACCGGATCCTCATCAAGTCATTATTTGAGCAGAATATGATAAGGAGAACGACCTGGTGCACTGAATTGTAAATCAAGTTGCATTCTGATCTGAACTCTCTTCTACACTTCTTCTATCATCTTCTTTCCCCTCCGTTCATAAAAAACAAACTAAAATAGCCACTATAGTGCCAAACCCTAAGTTCAGGGTGCCACACACTCTTTCTCTCTCTCTTTTCGCTTCCTCCATACCCCTCGCTACGAAATAGGGGTGTATCACCAAGAAAAGATGCCTAAGCGCACACAAAAAGAAATGCAATCTCGAGTCGAATAGAGGAGAGATTCGCATAAAATAAAAATGTAATCAATGAATTTGCAAATCATATAATAAAAATCTCGAGTCGAATAGAGGAGAGATTTATTTCTCCCTTCCATACCACCCTTCACTCCCTTTTCCACCTACTGGAACAATGAATGCCTACGCTCACCAACATCCTAAATACACCAATGTCAGATCAGGTGCACACTTGTTGTTCTGTGGGTATCTGTGGACTCTTACGAAACTCTCTGACATGCTTGATTTTGGAAAAAGTAGAGAGGAAGTGATATTGGGAAGTGAACTCAGAAATGAAGATATGGTAAAATGTGTTCTGTGATCTCAGGATGTTGAGACACTTAGTCATAACGAGGAGAAAAGAAACAATCATGATGTGAAGATGAAGCAATCACACGAGTTGAAAGTATTCATCCAGTGAGTATTTTAGATTTTGTGTTACTCGAGGACGAGCAACGTTTAAGTTCAGGGTATTTTGATGAATGCATATTCATCGTAGTTCAATCATCTCATTTAGCCCAGTTTTGGTTGCATTCATGCATTTATTGGCTTTATCTTCTAATATGTGCTTTTACATGGCTTAATTGCTTTAATGAGCTTTTATTGGCCTTATCTTCTTATATACAACTTATATTGGATTAGTTGATTTTACTCCTATTTCTATTGATTTTCTGCACCCTTGTACAGGTTGTTTTGAGCTTTGGGCTTCATCTCCTAGGCCCATATCTATTTCAACACTTGGATTAGGCTCGGTCAACCTTGGTCAACGGACCCTTGCACCCTCACCCTTGCTGTTGTGCCTTAACCTCACCATCGTGACCTGCCTCTGAGGTCGCGGCTCTGCTGCACCCCACCACAGTTGCGATCGCAGCAACACTCCAACTAACTGCGACCTGCTCTCCTGCTGAGGAATCGCGATCGCGACTCCAGTGTCTCGACTGCAAGCAAAAATCGCGACCTGCAGGACACCGTGGAAACCTGTCCGCGATTCCATGTCCATGACTACAACAATGCTACAACTAACTGCAACACCACCAACACTAGAAGCAAGCTCGCGATCTCTTCCAAGCCACCCCGTGACCGCGACATTCGAAGAGCCACGATCACGACATTCAAAATGCCGCGACGGCGACATCATTCCAATAGCTGCGACCGTGCAAGAAGCCGCGACCGTGACATCATTCAACAAGCCGTGACCGTGACATCATTAGAAAAGTCACAACCTGCAGCTAAGGCATGACTGAACCAACAAGCCGCGACCGTGGCATCATTCGAAAAGCCGCGACCTGCTACAGAATTACTAAGGTCGTGAATCTAAGTCGGTGCTCTGCCTACCTATAAATAGAACATGACTCTAGTAAGTCAAATCATCATCTCCAAACGCCGTTAGGCTGCAGGTCTGTCCTGGGCCTAAGGAGACGATCTCCATAGCCAAGAACCTGCTTCCATGGTGGTTTGCGGCCTGTCCACCCAGATCTGGAATGTGAACTCTAGATCTGCTGCATCTACGCCACTTCCATGCCACCATCTCGTCCATGAGCTGCTCCTCCTACTGCGAGCGAGGACTATGAGAAGAAGAATAAGGTGGAGAGAGAAGATCCACCCCGTCTGCCATGGTGTACATCTCTCTTGTTCCAGATCTGCCCCGACATTGTGTAGAAGACAGTTTCACCACAGAGCTACGATCATCTTCTTCTCCATGCTCATGGAAAAAACTTCTCTCTCTCGTCATTCTTGCTTCTCACACCATGAGCGAGTAGTTTACTTTCGCTCTGGTGCGGGGACTAGCCCGGCTACCCATGCTTTCATATCTTTTTGTTAAACATTTGATGGCATGTATATAATCTTTCATTTTGTTGTTAATCATCGATGTGTGCTTGTGGATTGATCACCTACTTGCATTTATATTGTTCGTTTCCTATGTTGAGAGAACTTCAATGCGTAGGTTTTGAATGTCGATTAACGCGGTTGACTCCCAAACTAGAAATAGAATGGGATTCCTTGAGGTCGTAAGTGTATGATCCGTGTGGTGACGAGCCATCTAGCCCACGGTGACACTTCTGTGTGCCTGACACCTGTATAGGGGGCCCACAACTTCATTTGGATTTTTGTATCTTCGAAGTCATAAGTATGTGATCTGGATGGTGACGAGACATCTAATACCTAAGGTGATGCTTACGCAAACCTGACGCCCGTATGGGGGGTTCTGCAGCAGCTATATTTGATTGATTATCCATCTTTGTGTGGCAACACATCCCGTTATCACACAAACAACGAGGTGTTACGTGATAACGTGTGGAAATCACCATAACCACATATTACCAAAAATACGGGTTAATTAAAACCGATTGCAGAAAGCGGATAAACTGAGAAACTATTACATCTGAGTCCTTATCCTGCAAAGAAACATGTTATGTAACCATATACAAGACCTAATACGTGTCGACAGCTTAGAGGAACAACTGTCTAACCATCACATGAGTTCCTCACCTGTTTATACATACATAAAGGCCCACATCCGGCCAGCAGCAGGATATACAAAACATCAACGATTATACATCGTGAGTACAGGGATGACTCTAAGACTCTACTACAAAACATCCAAAACAACAAAATATCCATCGCTTGCCTTCTACTTCTCTTCTTGCTGCTCGGCTACAACTGTGCGACCACCACCACGTCTAGCTCGACCACCTAAAAAGGGTGTAAACCAGCGGAGTGAGACACACAGTCCCAACGAGAAACATAACTCCCCGCCGAAACTACAAAACCTTAGAAGGATAAAGTAGATAATTGATAAGAATTATAACAGGAGCAGTTTATAAAGTAACGTTGTTCATACCGTCAAGCTTTACCAGATGTACGGAAGGCATATAACCAATTCTTTTATGGAACATGTTTAACAAGATAAGATATATTGCTACATAGCATGAGGAACATATAGGTAACTGCAAGATATAACAAGATTAACTGCACAAGCAAGGCCTCAACCAATGTTCTGTGTTGTGCCTTAAACAATAAATACTATACAACTGGATTACGTGTTATTATGCCCTGAGGAAGTGAACCATGTCGTTCAAATCGAACTGACGGATGCAAAACCCGGAGCCGGTGCCATACAATGTCAATGGAAGAGCCAGACTCCACGACCTCCCACCTCGTGGTCAGTGCACGAGTGCAACACAAGCAGGACCTCAATTTCATGCTGAAGTGGCCTTAGCCACAGTGTCATGCTACCCTCTGCCTAGCCCGCCTCAGTACAGGTATTGGCGCTAGTGAAACTGAGCCACGGGCCCGTTCACCGTGCTCTGAGCCATGAACACATTCATGCTCCTTATATCACATATCCTGAGCCATGGGCCTATTCACCATGCTCTTCACATACTTGGGCTACAGGGCTGAATCTGCACCCTGGAGTCTACAACCGAAGTTGCACTCTTACCTCCTCACTTTAGGCTAGGAGAAACCTCGCATACTCAACAATATGCGCTCCGGGTTAACCCGTTTCACCATCACCAGCTCCTGACGATGATGGATCTATGGCCAGGGAAACTACATGATATATTTCACTGTGATTAATTAGTGTCTTTTATATGGATTGCAAGATTCATCCAAATTGTATAACATGCAAACTATAACAGGAAATAAATAACATAAAAGTCAACATTATTCCTTTATCACATCATCCCGATCCATCACAATGATCCAACAATACATGTTATCACTTTGGCCTCTTGCCAATCATCTAGATCCATTTCAAGGATCATCACATACCATGGGATCTCAATCCCTTATCACATAGTGCCACTGCCTTTCAAGGCTTTCATCATCAGCATGGGATAGCAATCCCCAGTACTTTAGTCATGTACATTATACAGATTATCTTATCATCAAGAGTAACAATCACAGCAAGGTTACTCAATATATACATATACCCCATAGCCCTTTTAATTGGCTATGCATTACCTGCATGGTTAGTATACACAATAATCATAAGCTTAACAGAAAGACCATGCTTATCAACATAGGGTGACATTAAAGATTATATACTTTATCAATTAAGCCTCAACTTGTGATCATATGTATAAGGCACATCATTAGGCAATCCACATTACATGCTTAGCATTACCTCATCTTTATACAGATAAGTAAGATGATCACTTTCATGTGTATAGCCATGTTAAGTTAAAGGGGCAAGCTTTATCATAATGAATACTATTAAGCATGAAAAGAGTCACCATCATTCAACAAGAACATATCCAACATATCGGCTTTCAAATGATAAGCAGAACTCTCACTAAAAGCTCCAAGAACCCTCACTATAAGCGATATCAGGCAGGGTATCCTCATCTAACGTCCATCCCATAACGACCAGCACAAACATGCAACATGCAATGTTGCGTTAGGGTGTCGTGCACTCACCTGTATCGTGCAACACAGCAGCGTCGCGTAACGCTGCGTCGGCTCAAGATGCATACCGTGCAATGAGGTATCGTGCATCCAAGCCTATCGGGCAACGGCCTGTGTTGGGCACTAAAGGGTAACGCGCAACGCCCGTCCGGGGTGGTAGGGCTGTCGACCCATACTCATAGAACTAGTTTGACGCCCATCAAGGTCTAGGGTGTCATGCCCATCAAAGCCACCATAAAGGTGTCGTGCACCATTCTCATACAAGAGGGGTATCGTTCATCACAACCACCACAACCTGTCGTCCAAGGTTCTAGGTCAAAGGGCTGTCGGGCATCAACCTCTAACAACACCATAACGGCCAAGAAACAACACCACCTGGTCGTCCTCCACCTCAAGCAAAAGGGCACCAACCCTAATGGTTCAAGAGGATGGCTCACCTCTCAACTTAAAAGAGAGAGGGGTCTTGCATGTCATCTATCACCAACGGGCAACACAAGGATCAACCCTATCAATGTTCACAACTATCACCAAGCTCACCCTTCTAGTCCATGGTGAGAGGAGGGTGTTGCTTGAGCAACTAGAACACAAGCTCACCTCTCAACTTAAACGAGAGAGGGGTGTTGCCCATGCTACTAGAAACTCAAGCTCACTCCTCTAGACCAAGGAGAAAAAGGAGTATTGCTCACCAAGAAACCCTAGATCAAAAGGGTCGGCCAACATGGATACTTAAGTAAGATGCTAATCTTACAACATATAAACAAGATCATAGAAGGAGATAGTGAAGTTAGGGTTAGGAGTTATGTAACCCGCCTTAAGAAAGTTCCAAGATCCACGTACCACCAAGCAAGGAAGAAGGAGACTCCAAGGATATCGGCCACCAAGCTTGCTCCTCCAAGGGTATCGGCCACCAACTTGCAAAAGAGGGAGGGGGTGTCGTGCACCAAAGTGGAGAAGGAACTAAGGAACCAAAGGAACTCTTAGAAAAGGAAAGGAAACACCTATATAGAAGGGAAGGGAGGAGAAAACAAGGTAGATCCAAGCATGGTGTCACCCACCTAGGGACACTTGTCCAAGTGCACGAGCCACCACTCTAGCAAGCCCTAAACACATGTCCAAGGTCATTGCTACATGCAAGCATCAAGCACCAAGTGTCCACTAGTGGTGACACAAACGAGGTCAAAGCTTGGTCAAAGGCTCTAGGGCGACACACTTGGGCGATACAACTGGATGACACATCATCTTGGGCAATACAGCCCCCTGGGCGACACAGCCACCACCTTGCCTGACACAAGGGTCCAACCAACCAAAAGAAAGGCACCACAAGTCCCAGCAAGCTCAACCACGCCCAAAAGGAACTCAAGCAACGAGCCCCAAACCTTCCTCTCTACTCTAGAGGAAGCAAGGAGAGAGAGGAACACCTCACAAGGTGGCAAACTTGCCCACAAACCCTAGACTTGGGGTTATTTGCAAGTATCACCTCTAACTCTCAACAAAGCACAACCAAACCCTAATCACCCCTTAAAGGTGATTAGCAAGCAAGTAAGCACCAAGGTTAAGCAAAGAAAACATGGTAAACCCTAAACGGAGGTCAGGGTCCTTACAAACTAACCCCCTACAAAGGGATTTCGTCCCCGAAATCCGAAGAGAAAAGCGAGGGATACTTCCTCCTCATCTCTTCGTCAAGCTCCCACGTGGCTTCCTCAATGCCACTATGATGCCAAAGAACCTTCACAAGAACTAGATCTTTCCTCTTCAGCTTCTTAACTCTTCTATCGAGGATCTCCATAGGACCTTCCTCGTAGGTCACATCTTCATCAAGCTCAACTTCAACTAGCTGTATCACTGTCCCTGAATCCGGATGACTTTTCTTCAACATACTGACATGGAACACTAGATGTAACCTATGCAACTCTGGAGGCAACTCCAACTCGTAAGCTACCTTGCCCATACATGCTATGACTGGGTAAGGCCCCATATATCTAGGTGCTAGCTTACCCTTCCGGCCAAACCTTAGCACACCTTTCCACAGTGAGACTTTAAGATATACTTTGTCTCCTACCTGGAACTCAAATGGTCGTCGATGATTGTCTCCGTAAGACTTCTACCTGTCCTGTGCCGCTCTCAACTGTTGTTGTATCACCTTGATCTTTTCTGTTGTCTGTTGTACTAACTCAGGACCCAAAAGCTGATACTCACCAGACTCGTACCAACATAAAGGAGATCTGCACTTCCTTCCATACAAAGCCTCATAAGGAGCCATTCCAATGCTCCGCTAATAACTGTTGTTGTAAGCAAACTCTATCAAACTGAGATGCACATCCCAACTTCCTAGGAACTGCAAAACACAAGCTCGAAGGAGATCTTCTAAAGTCTGAATAGTCCTCTCAGACTATCCATCTGTCTGTGGGTGGAAGGCAGTACTAAACCTTTGTCAGAAACTATTCCCAAAAATGACTCGTGAACTGAGGACCTTTGTCAGAAACTATCGTTGTTGGCACACCAAGCAAGTGTAATATCTCATCCACATATACTCGAGCAAGCTTCTCAGCTGTATACGTTGTCTTTACTGGTAGGAAATGGGTAGACTTCGTAAATCTATCCACTATCACCCAAATGGAATCATGATTCCTAGTTGTCTTGGGTAGACCAACTACGAAATCCATGGTTATATGATCCCATTTCCACTGTGGTATCGACAAGGGTTGCAACGTACCTGCCAGCTTATGATGTTCAGCCTTGACTTGCTGACAAACCTCACATCTCGCCACGAACTCAGCTACATCTTTCTTCATGCCAGGCCACCAATACAAGTCTTTCAGACTGTGATACATCTTGGTGACACCTGGATGCATAGCATACATCAACGTGTGTGCTTCCTCGAGCACTAACTTCCTCAGATCATCAGCCTCTGGAACCACCATCCTATCACGATAGAAAACTAGCCCATCCTCAGATTCATGGAACCCATCACGCTTTTCGCTGCCGAACTCTGATCTGATCAACTATATTTTATCATCTGCTTGCTATGCATATTTGATCTGCTATCTCAGCGTAGGCTTGACTTGCAACTATGCTAAAAGTCCAGCTAACAAGGAAACTTCCATCTGTACATTCATCTGTCGTAAGGAAACAAACATATCCCGCCTATGGCATACCAGAGAACTCAACTGTGCCTTTTTTGATGGAAAAGAAGAAGACTTTCGGCTAAGCGCATCAGCTACTACATTCGCCTTACCAGGATGATACTTGATAGTGCAGTCGTAATCATTGATTAACTCCATCCATCGATGTTGTTGCATGTTCAACTCATGTTGTGAAAAGATGTACTTCAGATTCTTATGATCCGTAAAGATCTGACACACTTCCCCATACAGATAGTGTCTCCAAATCTTTAACGCATGAACCACTACTGCCAACTCCAAATCATGAGTCAGATAGTTCTCCTCATGTTTCTTAAGCTATCGTGAAGCAAAAGAAACCACATGATCTTCCTTCATAAGCACACAACCTAAACCTTTCTTGGAAGCATCGCAGAAAACAACGTAGCCCTTTCCAGGTTCTGGCAGGATTAACACTGGAGCACTGGTCAGCTTCTCCTTCAAACTCTGAAAAGCTTGCTGACATCGATTATCCCAGACAAAAGGTACATCCTTTCTAGTCAACTTTGTCATCGGCAACTCAATCGCACTGAAGTCTTTGATAAACCTCTAGTAGTATCCTGCTAAACCAAGGAAACTATGAACTTTTGTCAGCGTCTTTGGCTGTTCCCAATCCACAACAGATTCAACCTTCTTCGGGTCCACTTTGATTCCTTCAGCAGATATCACATGACCCAAGAAAGTCACTTCTTCCAACCAGAACTCACACTTACTAAATTTGGCATACAACAGATGTTGACGAAGAAGAGTCAACGCTCGTCGAAGATGTTGATCATGCTCTTGTCTATCCCGACTGTAGATCAAGATGTCATCTATAAAGACTACAAAAAATTGATCTAGGAATGGACAGAACACTCTGTTCATCAAATCCATGAAAGCAGCAGGTGCATTGGTTAGCCCAAACAGCATAACCATGAACTCGAAGTGACCATACCTCGTCCTAAAAGCTGACTTCAGTATGTCATCCGCCTTAATCCTCAACTGATGATAACCAGACCGTAGATCGATCTTTGAGAACACTGTAGCACCACACAACTGATCAAACAGATCATCTATCCTTGGTAACGGGTACTTGTTCTTGATCGTGACCTTGTTCAACTACCGATAATCTATACACAACCGCATCGATCCGTCTTTCTTCTTGATGAACAATACTGGAGCACCCCAATGCGACGTACTCGGTCAAATGAAACCTTTCTCCAACAACTCTTGCAAATGCTTCTTAAGTTCTTCCATATCTACTGCAGCCATCCTATACGGTGTATGTGCAACTGGCTGTGTTCCTGGAACGAGATTGATCTCAAAATCAATCTCTTAGGGTGGAGGAACACCAGGAAACTCCTCAGGAAACACGTCGACAAACTCTCAAACGACTAACACCTCCTCGAGACTAGGACCTTTCACCTTGGTGGCCACAACGGTATCCACAATGTGAGCTAAGAACGCCTCACATCCTTGCCGTAGCAACTTCTCTACCACCATAGCTGATACCAAACAGGTCGGAAGAATCTTCCTATCTCCCTGGAAGATCCACTTCTCTCTATCATCGTCAAACACTGCCTACTTGGAACCACAGTACAAAACAACCTTATATTTCTCTAAGGTATCCATCCCAAGGATAACATCGAAACCATGCATATCAAGTGGTATAAGATCCATTTGAATGCTATGTCCCGAGAAAGACAAGACACAAGATGGACACTCTTCTCAAAGCAACGAGGAACCATCAAGAGGGGTTTCTAACAACAAGCTATCCTTCTTATGACTAACAGGTAAACGACAGTTTTCAAGCATACTATAGGGAATAAAAGAGTGTGTAGCACCCTAGTCAACCAGAACAGATATAAAGCAAGAAGAAGACATATCAGAATGAAATAACTCCAGCTGACCTATCACCACTCGCGGGTTGACTATTGCCTCTGGCTGACTCATAGCATAGAATCGAGCCGTTGCTTGCTGTCCACGTCCTCTGCTTCCTTGAGCAGATGATCCCACTTGAGATGCTTGATCGCGCCCTCAACCTCTTCTACCACTGGGTTGCTGTCTATCTGACCCTTGTTGTTTCTGCCTCAACTGTTGTGTCACTTTAACATCTATATTCGGGCAATTTGACCTGAAATGCCCAGTCTGTCCACACAGATGGCATATCCTATCTTCAAACCGTGGCCTAAATGGCCCTATCACTGCCACTGAATTTGTATTATGTGCCTTAGATGGTGAAGAAACATAACCTCTTCCTTTACTCGGAGACCACTGCGACGGTACACCGGAACCTCTCATTGCTGACGGCGATGAAAACTTGGGCTTCTTGAAGACACAAAACCTCTATCCTTGGAACTGAGCAGACCTTTTATGAGACATGGACTCTCTTTTCTCCCTTACTGACCTTTCAATCCTCCGGACAGATTCCACAAACATAGCAAACCACTCTCTATTCTCCAACGTAGAAACAGGTGTTGTCAGCTCAAAACTCAAACCTTTCTCGAAACGTCTGATCCGTTCTTCATCTGTCGTTGTCATATGAGGACAAAACCTCAACAAATCCATGAACTTAGCCTCATACTCGGTGATGTTCATCGTTCCTTGTCGCAAACTCTCAAATTGACTGATCTTCTCATCCAGATACGTCTTCGGAAAGTATCTGCTGACAAACTCGTGCCGAAAAACTTCCCAACCGATCATCTCACCAGGTCACTTCTCTTCCTCGATGGTCCACCAGTGACCAGCACTACCCTTCAGAAGGTAGACAACATGCTTTACTTTTTCTGCTTCGGGGATGTCAAGGATCCAGAAAGCCTTTCAAGACTTGTCAGCCACAGATCTGCATCTGCTAGATCAACCGTTCCAGCATAATCCGAAGCTCCGACTCGGTGAAGCCGCTCGAAGGTCTTCCCAATACCCGGTGTTTTAAGAATGGCTGGGTCAGGTTGGGGGACCTTAGACACCTGATCTTCATCTGCCTGCCCTATTTCTCCATCAACTGATTCAGCATCGCTATGCTCAGGAGCGTGTTCTTCATGGTTTCCAGACATGTTGGCTTTTCTTCCGCTAAGGGCAGAAGAGGATTATAAGAAAATCTGGAAAACTCACAAGAACAGACTGAACCTAGTCCTAAATCCCTGTAGACTCAACGAACCTAGGGATCTGATACCAAAACTTGTAGAAACACATCTCGTTATCACACAGACAATGAGGTGTTACACGAAAACGTGCGGAAATCACCATAACCACATATTACCAAAAATATGGGTTAATTAAAACCGATTGTGGAAAGTGGATAAACTTAGAAACTATTACATCTGAGTCCTTATCCTACAAAGAAACAGGTTATGTAACCTTATACAAGACATGATACGTGTCCACAGCTTAGAGGAACAGCTATCTAACCATCACATGAGTTCCTCACCTGTTTATACATACATAAAGGCCCACATCCGGCCAGCAGTAGGATATACAAAACATCAATGATTATACATCGTGAAACAATGTCAAAACACCTCCAAGGACCTGAGAGTACAGGGATGACTCTAAGACTCGACTACAAAACATCCAAAACAGCAGCATATCCATTGCTTGCCTTCTACTGCTCGACCGCAACTCTGTGACCACCACCACGTCTAGCTCGACCACCTAAAAAGGGTGTAAACCAGTGGGGTGAGACACATAGTCCCAACAAGAAACATAACTCTGTGCCGAAACTACAAAACCTCAGAAGGATAAAGCTGATAACTGATAAGAAATATAACAAGAGCAGTTTATAAAGTAAAGATGTGCATACCATCAAGCTTTACCAGATGTACGAAAGGCATATAACCAATTCTTTTACGGAACATGTTTAACAAGATAAGATATATTGCTACATAACATGAGGAACATATAGGTAACTGCAAGATATAATAAGATTAACTGCACAAGCAAGGCCTCAACCAATGTTCCGTGTTTTGCCTTAAGCAATAAATACTATACGGATGGATTACATGCTATTATTCCCTGAGGAAGAGAACTGTACCGTTCAAATCCAACCGACAGTTGCGAAACCCAGAGCAGGTGCCATACAAGGTCAATGGAAGAGCCAGACTCCACGACCTACCACCTCGTGGTCAGTGCACGAGTGCAACACAATCAGGACCGCAGTCTCATGCTGAAGTGGTCTTAGCCACAGGGTCAGGCTACCCTCTGCCTAGCCCGCCTCGGTACAAGTATCGGCGCTAGTGAAACTGAGCCACAGGCCTGTTCACCGTGCTCTGAGCCATGAACACATTCATGCTCCTTATATCACATATCCTGAGCCATGGGCCTGTTCACCGTGCTCTTCACATACTTGGGCTACGGGCCTGAATCCGCACCCTGGAGTCTACAACTGAAGTTGCACTCTTACCTCCTCACTTTAGGCTAGGAGAAACCTCACATACTCAACAATATGCGCTCTGAATTAACCCGTAGGAGAACTCGTTTCACCATCACCAGCTCCTGACGATGATGGATCTATGGCCAGGGCAACTACATGATATATTTCACTGTGATTAATTAGTGTCTTTTATATGGATTGCAAGATTCAACCATTTTGTATAACATGCAAACTATAACAGGAAATAAATAACATAAAAGTCAACATTATGCCTTTATCACATCATCCTAATCATTCACAATGATCCAACAGTACATGTTATCACTTTGGCCTCTTGCCATTCATCCAGATCCATTTCAAGGATCATCACATACCATGGGATCTCAATCCATTATCACATAGTGCCACTGTCTTTCAAGGCTTTCATCATCAGCATGGTATAGTAATCCCCAGTACTTTAGTCATGTACATTATACAAATTATCTTATCATCAAGAGTAACAATCACAGTAGGGTTACTCAATATATACATATACCCCATAGCACTTTTAATTGGCTATGCATTACCTTCATGGTTAGTATACACAATAATCATAAGCTTAACAGAAAGACCATGCTTATCAACATAGGGTGACATTAAAGATTATATACTTTATCAATTAAGCCTCAACTTGTGATCATATGTATAAGGCACATCATTAGGCAATCCACATTACATGCTTACCATTACCTCAGCTTTATACAGATAAGTAATATGATCACTTTCATGTGTATAGCCATGTTAAGTTAAAGCGGAAAGCTTTATCATAATGAATACTATTAAGCATGCAAAGAGTCACCATCGCTTAACAAGAACATATCCAACATATCAGATTTCAAATGATAAGCAAAACTCTCACTAAAAGCACCAAGAACCCTCACTGTAAGCGATATCGGGCAGGGTATCCTCATCTAACATCCATCCCATAACGACCAGCACAAACATGCAACATGCAATGCTGTGTCAGGGTGTCGTGCACTCACCTGTATCATGCAACACAGCAGCATCACGCAACGATGCATCGGCTCAAGATGCATACCGTGCAATGGGGTATCGTGCACCCAAGCCTATCGGGCAACAGCCAGTGTCAGGCACTAAAGGGTAACGCGCAATGCCTGTCCGGGGGGGGGGGGGGGGTAGGGCTGTCGACCCATACTCACAGAACTAGTGTGACGCCCGTCAAGGTCCAGGGTGTCACACCCATCAAAGCCACCATAAACGTGTCGTGCACTATTCTAGGACATGAGGGGTATCGTTCATCACAACCACCACAGCCCGTCGAATAAGGTTCTAGGTCAAAGGGCTATCGGGAAACAACCTCTAACAACACCATAACGACCAAGAAACAACACCACCCGGTCGTCATCCACCTCAAGCACAAGGGCACCAACCCTAATGGTTCAAGAGGATGGCTCACCTCTCAACTTAAAAGAGAGAGGGGTCTTGCACATCATCTATCACCAACAGGAAACACAAGGATCAACCCTAACAAGGTTCACAACTATCACCAAGCTCACCCTTCTAGTCCATGGTGAGAGGAGGGTGTTGCTTGAGCAACTAGAACACAAGCTCACCTCTCAACTTAAACGAGAGAGGGGTGTTGCCCATGCTACTAGAAACTCAAGCTCACTCCTCGAGACCAAGGAGAGAAAGGAGTATTGCTCACCAAGAAAACCTAGATCATAAGGGTCGGCCAACATGGATACTTAAGCAAGATGCTAATCTAACAACATATAAATAAGATCATAGAAGGAGATAGTGAAGTTAGGGTTAGGAGTTATGTAACCCACCTTAAGCAAGCTCCAAGCTCCACGCACCACCAAGCAAGTAAGAAGGAGACTCTAAGGATATCGGCCACCAATCATGCTCCTCCAAGGGTATCAGCCACCAACTTGCAAAAGAGGGAGGGGGTGTCGTGCACCAAGGTGGAGAAGGAAATAAGGAACCAAAGGAACTCTTAGCAAAGGAAAGGAAACACCTATATATAAGGGAAGGGAGGAGAAAACAAGGTAGATCCAAGCAAGGTGTCGCCCACCTAGGGACACTTGTCCAAGTGCACGAGCCACCACTCTAGCAAGCCCTAAACACATGTCCAAGGTCATTGCTACATGCAAGCATCAAGCACCAAGTGTCCACTAGTGGTGACACAAACGAGGTCAAATCTTGGTCAAAGGCTCTAGGGCGACACACTTGGGCGATACAACTGGACGACACACCATCTTGGGTGATACAGCCACCTGGGCAACACAGCCACCACCTTGCCCGACACAAGGGTCCAACCAACTAAAAGAAAGGCACCACAAGGCCCAGCAAGCTCAACCAAGCCCAAAAGGAACTCAAGCAACAAACCCCAAACCTTCCTCTCTACTCTAGAGGAAGCAAGGAGAGAGAGGAACACTTCACAAGGTGGTAAACTTGCCCACAAACCCTAGACTTGGGGTCATTTGGAAGTATCACCTCCAACTCTCAACAAAGCACAACCAAACCCTAATCACCACTTAAAGGTCATTAGCAAGCAACTAAGCACCAAGGTTAAGCAAAGAAAACATGGTAAAACCTAAATGGAGGTCAGGGTCCTTACACTTTGATCTTTGTTTCAACATAGGAAAATCTATCTTCAATAGATTGTGCCCGCATAAAAGTACATTGGTGGCTCAAGATTTAGGCATGGAGTTGTTGGATACTTGCCAGGTTTTGAATTTCAAGTTTCTAGGGCTTTAAGGATCATAAGTTGTTGGAGCGAGACACACTTTCATTTTGAGTGTTATTCCATAGACTTGAGAGAAAACCAATAGAGAACACACGTAGGGGGCAGCAAAATACAAACTCAATCATCAATGGAGCATGGATAAGAAGCCACTTTCTTTAGGGAAGCACAAATAGTGTCGGTGAATGGTAGATGATAAGGAAGTGATATATTCTTTGCCGCAAGGACACCCACATGAAAGACATAAACAATATGATTTGCATTGAGCTTGAGATGGTTCACAGGAGGTGGTGGCGATTCAATACACTGATAGGTCATCAAGTTACAAGGAAGATGTTACAACCTCAAATTTTGGGATCTTTTGGTGAGAAATGTAATTTCTCCTATTAAAAATATTTGAACATATAATGATATAATTTGTTTTGAATACATGGATTTCTTTTACGATATCCTTGTTGATTGTTTTGTGGGCTTTATTGGCTATTGGGCCCAATAACAACGAAAAGATAAAAGAAACTCCATTATTAATAAGAAATGGAAAAAAGAAAAATGTAGAATCCTCTATAAGGAAAAAGAATTAAATCTAAAGGTGTATTTCGTGCCTCTTGGGTTCCTTGGGTTCCAAGGAGTCCAAAGTTGCAAAGAGAATGCAACAAGAAAAGAAAAGGTCAATTAAATATTTCTTTATTAAGAAAGATATTGAAAACAATGATAAAATGTGGAAAATAAGTGGAAAGAGGTATAATTGAGTTATCCTTGGTGGATTTTCATATTCAAAGGATTCCTAATTTTAAAAGGAATGCCATTGAGGAAAATAAAAAAAGAAAGATAAATAGAAATCCTCAAAAAGAGATATTTTAATAAGAAATAAATAAGGTGATGAGAAATAATGAATATAGATGCATCTAGAAGGATAATAAGTATACCTAAAGAGAAATTCAAAATATTAGAGTTTATTGGGGTCCACAGAGCCCCAATGAACAAAAAGAAAGAGAAAATATCAATAATGCAAAATAAAAGGATAATGTGATGCATAATTAATGATTTTGGTGGCATTTCTAAATAGGAAGTATTTTCTACTAAATAAAAATAGAATTTCGTGCCAATGAGTTAAAAGTCAAGCAATAAAGAGAATAAGTGAGAGGAATTTCGAATTCCTAATATCTAAAGAACAAAGTATATTTAAGAAGATAATTAGGAGAGAGAAAGAAGCTTGCTTCCTAATGAAGGAACTTGGGTTCCTATTGGGAAACAAACTTGTTGACTCACGGATGGTCATCTTAAGGCGTGGACAACCACCCCTATATAAAGGGTAGAGCCCTGATTCGAGTCCGAGAGAGATGCTACATATCCTTCTTTCTTCTTCTTCTTATTCTTCTTATTCTTGGCATACAATCCCTAACCCTTGAGCGTAGATCTATCCTAGAGCAACAAGGGGACGTGAAGGAGGTGCGATGGAAGCCCAATGCTCCCACAACAACACCAGAAGAGTGAGGCCATCTTTCTGTTCTCTAGAACTTGCGCCACATCTGCTAGATGGCTGCAAGTCGTCCGCAAGTCGCATGCTTTGTGCGCTTTATTTAGACATCTAGGCCACGAGCTGGGCGGCGCCCCAGGTGCGGTGGACGGTGGCGGAGCTAGGGCAACCTCTGGTGGTAGTCCATGAGCCCTATGTAGGAGTGGGCAGCCCCGAGTAGGGCTACAGTCGGTGGCCAGGTCGAACATCGCGAGGTTAAAGACAACCCTTCGGTCATTGGAACATTTTGCCCTTCTATAGGTTAAAGATCTGACCACTTAAGTAAGGGAAGAATTGTAAATCCATTATGTTTCCAATTGAGCAACGTTGCTTGGAGAAGGAGGACGTGGCAGAATGCCATTGGTCAAGTAAGAAAATTCTTACAAAATCATATCTCCTTAGTAGTAGCTCGGATGAATGCACATAAAATATAAAAGTTGCTAAAAAAATGAGAGGAACCCATTAAAAATATAATCAGAAGCTAATTCCTCTTGCAATTCGAAAAATAGTGGAAATTATCAACTTTAATGCTTTAATGATTAAGAAACCCTATTTTGAGATAATTAATGTATTTAGTAGGGTTTAATGGATGATTAACCTTGATATCAACCTGTTAATTGTAAAAAGGGTACATTAAGAACAAAAAGAATGGACTTTGCACGTAATTATTCTAATTTAGAATTTCATGTGCATAAATATGCTTTAATGGGCCTTCAAACCCTAATATTAGTAATGGTAACTCTTAATTGTTCAATTTCATGATTCAAGTTGAGATATGATGACTCTAAGCTATTTCGAGTATAAAAGTTCCTAATTCTGGATAAGTACCCTTAATATGGAAATTAGGGTTTTCTAACGGATAAAGGTGAAATTAATGATAAATAGAGTTCAGATGTGAACTAAATCATAATGAACTATGAGTTGTTATTCCGAAGGAACTAAAGATGAACATTAGGCCTAATAATCTTGTCATAAATTAAAAAGGATAAAAATGGTAGTTTTAAAGTAAAAGATGCATAATGGACTTAATTGATGTTTAATTGTGCCTTTTATCTGAAACTAAGATAATATGTTGTTAGAAGGTAACCTTAACATCTTTTGTGGAGAATAGATGAGATAATTATGGTTTGCAAGTAATTGTATAAAATTAGGGACTAAAAGAGTAAAAATGAACAGGAACCCTAATTGCAAGGGGAACCCTAAAAGTGGACTAGAAACCCTAGAAAGTGAGCTAGGTTTAATAGACCATGATGGCATGACTAATGATAAGTTAATTGGATGCCTATTTCAGGATCAACTTGGTGTGTGCTTGCTTGGTTTCTTAATTGGTTGAATTATTTCTGCAATCAAGTCAGCTTGACAGGTATGTGGTTAATTATGGTTAATCACATTAGTTTCCCGAAGACTTTCTCGGATGATTCATCACACTGAATGCAACTTAACAGTTTGGATGTTCATACTCACAAATCATAAAGTCACTATGATTATCACAATAATAATAGAAGTGTGTATTCTCGTACCTACATGCCACTCTGATGGATGATGCAAAAAGGTCAAGCCCATGAGGGAAGACCTATGGGCACCCTAAGTGGTGACCCCAGGAACCAAGATCGGGATTGAGAAGGTGGCCTATGATATTGCATGACTAGAGGGAACCATGAAGGGTGACCCCAGGCACCAAGCTCGGGATTGATAAGTTGGCCTGTAGTCAATGGCAAAAGTGAAACCCGAAAGGGGGTATGCCAGGGTTAGGGCAAAAGCGGTGGAGAAAGTCACACTAAAAGCGTAATTTGCCTATTAATTAACTTGATTGTGATATTTAGATTGTTAGCCATATTTGTGAAATTTTGGTTGTCCCCACATACCGACATATTTTGATATGCTGACCGACATTTTGTTTGTCGGCATTTTTGGTACAAGATTGAAAAGGACAAACAATAAAGTGGGATATGTGGAATTAAATAAGAATTAAAGTACAAAGGAGGATTAGTTAGAATAGACTCCAGAGGTGGATAGAAGTAGATATCCAAGTTTTTGAAAAAGGTATGTAAAGTTTTATTTTATTACAACCTTTCAGTTTAGTTGGTAGAATTTGATAATTGTTATTGATTATTTATCAAACATTTGATCCTATTAATTGGGATAATGGCTCTGACCTTTTGGTCTCCCTTAATTGGGGGTTACTGGGAGGTGGGGTCATTACAGAAGAGGAGTCAGAAAGCCAAGCTTGATGGGGGCAGGAAAGCCAACAATCACATTGACTGGATCCTGACCGGGATGAAGGAGTAAAGTGGTAGCATTAAAACCATCACAAGAACAGTGCGCGCAAGCCTTGGATCAAATTTGGGTGGAAAGACATAAGTCGCACATCCACCATTTGCAAGGATGGAGAGCAGATACTAAGCCTTCCCAAACATCAATGCTTTGCAACACCTTAGGGATGTCCCCGACATGATTTGCTGAGGACAAATGTACTTCTAAAAAATTATTGACAAAATCACTTGGACAAAAAGTCTTACCAAGACATGTGTGAAGACTCTTAAAAGGACATGTACTTGGGTACATGTGTTGGTCTACTTGACAACAACTACAAAGGAACTAGAATGTGTCAAAGCATCCTGAAACTACTGTGGTTGTTGTTGATGGTGAAAGGATATAGATGAATGGATAAACATGTGTTGGTCTACTTGACAACAACTATAAAGGAACTAAATGGTGTCAAAGCTTCCTGGAACAAATGTGATTGTTGCTAATGATGAAAGGATATAAATGAGAAGGATGCAATAGAGACCAAAACCATTAATCGTGATTAGAGGAGATGGTTGTTGCTGATGGTGAAATGATATAGATGAGCATGATGCAACAAAGACCAACACCATTAATTGTGATTAGAGAAGAAGAGGAGCAAACATCAATCGAGAAAGGATATGGAAGAGGACATAGAAGATAAGATCAAAGGACATGGAAGATGAGACCAAGTCGAAGAACATGAAAGAGTAGACCAAGGTATCATGAACGAGGGGACCAAATGATCATGGGAGTGGATACCAAGTCAATTGACAATCCAAGTTTTTATAACTGTATCACAAAAGATGGATCCTTAAAATTTATTGTCAAAGGTGGATGTTAGAACAAGAAAACTTCTTTGAGATATTAGACCAATCTATCTTAGGTTAGATTAAAGAATCAAACATGTTAATAGAGATACACATTCTTTTCTCTAAGTATGCTGAAAATGTGGTGTGCATAACATGTATGGATGATAAAACAACTAACATGATAGTTTTGTGTCAGTATAGATTCAGAAAAAGCCATAACAACCAAATAATAAAAGGATCTAAATAAAGGAAAATAAGACAATAACTTACTCGAACATGCCGTCTATTGGGACATTGTCTTACAAAAAATAGCACGCCACAACACGTCATGCATGTATCCGCAAATTTTCTCTATGATAAAATGATCACACTATGAAGATAGAATGCAATAGCTAGAAGAAAAAGAATTTAAAAGATCGACCACATCTCAATCGCCTACAATAGATCGGCTAGTAAGTAGCACAATCACCAAGAAAGAAAGCCATAGCTGGACTAGAAGAATGTGCTTTACTCGAGCAGCCACTACACAACTAATAAGGGTCAACAAGTGTGTGTCAATAATCACCGAGAGGTATGCTTCA
The DNA here is from genome assembly GCA_963693085.1 of Alisma plantago-aquatica. Taxonomy (NCBI): domain Eukaryota; kingdom Viridiplantae; phylum Streptophyta; class Magnoliopsida; order Alismatales; family Alismataceae; genus Alisma; species Alisma plantago-aquatica. Next base: position 819,557,182 of record OY856411.1, on the reverse strand, counting down.
TCAAACACCATGAACTTTTACTCTCACTCACATGTTCACACAAATGCCTAACTAAGGGATCAATCCTACCATCTATTCGATCGAGTACTCAGCAAGTCAGCATACACGGCTATATGAATTGGTCTTTGTAATAGAAACGGTTGTTGTTTATTTGATCTGTAAAGATAAGTTGTAGTTGGATATATAAAAAATCTATTTAGTTACTTTATTTTGAGAAAAAAAAATTGAAGACGATTCTCTTAGGCCCGGCCTTGCATGATGTGTGGCACACGAGTGTGTGCTCCCCGTGTCTTCCTCAATTCTTTGTAAACACATCTTTACTAGCATTCAGATATAAATGGAGTTTGCTCTACCTTGAAGTTAGGCATTCATGATGAATAAGTTCACATACCAAACGGTTTAAATAAAAAAGAAAAAAATCACATACCGCACTACATACCACTACACCACAAAAGGAGTTGCTACTATTATATTTTAATATGGCCCGTACTTAACAATACCTTTGGGCAAATAATATCTGATTTTATGGCCGAAGTTCAATTTGGGCCTAAGTTTCTAAAACTTATGGAAATTGTAAGCTTATGATTGAATTATATGATTTCAATGAATTGACTTTAGAATGATTTTGCTGAAAACATGTTAGTGTGAGTCCATTAGGGATATCAAGGTTGGTTTGGATTTCATAGTAATCATAAGGTTTGGAATGAAGCTATAAAATTGCCTCTTTGTTTTAGAGCATGGATTGCATGTTTAGGGTCCGTTTGGTATGAAGTATGCGGCTGTAGTGATGGGATTTATGAAAGACGGTGTTCAAAACAGTTGATTTAGATAAACTACAATATGTTTGGCTTTTAAATGTAACGGGAGTCAGACCATCTTTTATGCTGTTCAAGAGCCAGCAAAATCTCAGCATTTTTTTGGCCGAAAACCATCCTGTTTTGAATTCACAACCAGTAGTTTGTCTAACAGGAAAAAGAAGATGATAACTTATCGTACACATTCCAACCACACTAAAAAGCTGTCTGAATTCTTCACATCAAAACAAATAGACCTTTTCTTTACTTCGAATAGCTCAACAAATTTTACCTTCTGTATCATGTGACGAGGAGAATGGAACTCTCTATAACAAGATTGTTTTAAGAATACAAAGTGGAAGGCATGTAGCCCTTTTATTACGACTTCGCTAATAGATAATCACAATAAAAGTGTACAACTGGACTTTGGAATCGACAAGTACTGCACAGAGCATTACTATCCTCCTGCCAGCCCGAAACTACTCATTAGTAGCGGCCTCCGCCGTATCCACTGCCGTATCCCGACCCATATCCTCCGCCCCGGCCGCCACCTCCACCTCCACCTCCGCCGCCTCCACCCGTTCCACCTCCGGCCCCGTATCCTGACCCAGAGCCATACCCGCTTCCACCACCGTATCCACCACCCTGGCCACCTCCGCCACCACCGCCTTGACCACTGCCGTATCCTCCGTTCCCTCCGCCGTAGCCAGAGCCTGATCCGGACCCGTAGCCAGAACCCCCACCCCTTCCTCCACCACCTCCCCCACCGCCTCCACCACTTCCACCACCCCTGCCATAACCGCCACCGGCGCCATAACCACTTCCAGAGCCGTACCCGCTGCCTCCACCCTGGCCTCCGCCGCCGCCCCCACCCTGACCACCGCCGCCGCCATAACCTCCACCTCTACCCCCACCGTATCCACCACCAGATCCTGACCCGTAGCCACTACCACCACCCTGACCGCCGCCGCTGCCGCCTCCCTGTCCCCCACCACCACCGTACCCTGATCCCGACCCGTATCCACCACCACTGCCATACTGTGTCAGAACTCTAGTAGCCGATGTCATGCCAACAAGCAGCAGGACCAGGAAAGAAGCTGCTACTACCTTTGAAAACCCCATGATGCTTAGAGAGAGGATAGAAATGAAGAGGATGGTTTGGTCGAAGACGGAATTGGCACGTATTTATAGGGCTTGTTGTTACCTTCATCGTTCGACTTGCCCATCAGTTGAAGAAGTCGTCAATCCCTGAAAACTGATAATTGGAAATAGAATCTCATCAGCTTCAAGCCGCCAATGCAGATGTAGGAAACCAACGAGAAGCTGCATATTTCGGTGCACTGCATGTTGTTGTCATAGAACGAAAGAGATGCAACTCTCTCTCAAGTCGCATTCGTACTTTAATGCTGAGGTCCCGGTCGAGTTGTCTCGCTACACACTGGTTCATGCGTAGGTACCAAAATATAAGATTAAACAAGATAATGCACTGAATGCATATAGTAATAAAAAACCTATCATTGCGGTCTTAGTCAGAAAATAGGAGAATATCCGATGTTTTATTATTTATATATAGCTATATCTTATTAGGGCTATGTTGTTGTGATAATTTTACTTGCCATGAGTAAATTAACATATGTTAACTTTATGTAAGATAATTGTTGTTTGAAGCAACGACAAATAGACTTAATGATAAGTTGTTCGTCGTATACCCTTCGTTGTTTGGACAATGTCTATTATGCCCTCTTTTAATTACATGTTTCGTGCTTCTCAGTTGTATTAGGTACATTATTTGTACTTGTGCTTGACTTTGTAAACAATGTTTCCTACTCTATATTTAGAGTGGGCTCTTAACAAAAGGTTGTGACCTTTGAAAAAAAATAATGTTGTATGTATTGAGCAGTCGGTTAGAGGGTTTGGCGGAAAAGGGAAATTTACGGAAAATAAATATATTTCATGTCACAAAAATTTAGAGCGGCTTATTAGTTAACTTTATTGTGTGGAATCTTGTTTATCTTTTACTCTACATGACAAACTTCATTTAAAATAGCCGACCACATTTTCTTGTCATGTCGACTCTAGGACGACACAACAAACGCAGCCTGAATGGTTTTCTCTAGTGAAAGTCATTATTGTAACAACTTCATCTAAGGTAAAAATATATAAACAGAGATACCCTAAATCTTAAAAAAATATAAACAGAGGTACCCTAAATCCTAAACGCGCCAGCAAGGACTCTATAGGCGTCGATTATCAGTATCGAAACTGACGTCATAATCATTCACGCCACAAAAAGGGTGTCATCTAGGACACCATCGGCGTCAGTTTCTTAGTAATAACTGATGCCATCATCCTTCCCCCCACCACAGACGTCGGTTTTTTACTAATAACCGACGTCGTATCCCAGGTGCCATGAAGACCCCACCACGGTCGTGCTTCCCAGCACGGCTGTGACACCAAGCCACATTGATGTCAGTTTTTTGCTAATAACCGACGATGTATGTCTTTATTGTTGGTTTTATACTGTGGCTGGTCAACAGGATGCAGAAACCTGCAGTTTAGTTTTGAACTACAAGTTTACAACATCCATTGATATCAGTCAACAACAGGCCACAAACCTACAAAATTAATAAGATTCATTTTCACACATTTAGCAACCTGCAGTTCCATTCAATTTTCACATTCACATATGTCGAAACATTCAGACACATGTAGAAACATTCATGTAGCAACCTACAGTTCCATTCATTTTTACATTCACACATATATAAATATTCAGACACATCTAGAAACATTCAAACATGTAGAAACATTCACACATATGACAATTCAGAGAAATTCATTTACAAAATATCATTCTTTAGTCATTATCACTATCAACATCTCAATTATATTTTAAAACCCCCACTACTTGTATGGCTTTTGCCCATTCTTCTCTTACATCATTTAATTCTTCCGTCGTATAGAGAGTATGTACATCTAATAAGGCCTTACATGTAGTGAGGGTAGTTTTAAACACCTGCAAAGAGAATGATGTATATGTATATATAATTAATAATATATAAATAAGATTGATATATTTCATATTATATATCTAATGAGACTATATATAATACCTCATGTATGGTATCAATGTCCACTACGGCATATTTGATAGTCATGTGCATAAATTGCATCACATAGTATGCACATTCCCAGTCGTTGTCTTGTGTAGCACACTATAAATTGAAACATACATAATATTAAAAAATACAACTAAGCACAGTTCACATAAATAAAATATACATTGGAGTTGGGAACTTACTTCCACGTTCTCCCAAATTATTGGCTGGTTCTTTTTCCTGGGGACCTTTCCTCCAGCCTTTTTGAACTCATGTAAACCCCTACATGTTAATGTAACACAGTAAATTACATAATTAAATAATAATGTAATAACAGATGTTAACGGATATAAAAATGAAATATTTCTCACCGGAATAATGCCATTTTCATTACATGTCCATATTTTGGATTCAATTTAGTCCCATAAGGATCTAGATAATAGATAGTGAACGTCCCAGGGACAATAACTAGTAACTCCCAATGCGTACCCCTAGAGGTTAAAAAGTTAAAAATTAATAACTCAAAATCTACAATAAAAATGTAATTTTCTTAAGTCCAAATTATAAGCAAAGTAAACTTACTCCACATTGAATGGAGCTATTATCACCGTCTTCTTATTTTGACCAAAATTTGTAAAAGCATCACAACAGTATTGTTGAACTGACGAAGGGTCTTTAGCTACTAGACTAATCAAAGATGGAACCAAAAATCCAACATTTTCAAATGAAAAATCTGCACATATCTTGTCTAAGTAGCTACAAAACATGTATTCAATATGCATTAATATATAAGAAACCATATCACCGGATCCTACACAAGGTATATGGATGTATAAATAAGATCTCACCTTATTCTTAGCTCTATCACATATGTATTCCACCAATCATCGCGAAACAACTCCAAAATATCTTGTATAAATAGTTTGTATTCGTATGATTGACCTACATCATCCGCATCTATAGAAACATTTTTATAGGGCAATTTATATCATGTTCACCTAACCATACCGCCATACCCCAACAATTAGGACCTAACGGGGTAGGTAGGTCCTGTGGAACCCAACTTGGAAATATAAGAGGTGGAGTTGGAGGCCTAGATGCTCTAGGTGTCTTCCTTTTAACCTATATATATAATTTCAGATCAATTGACCTCATATATACACACACTAACAATTTAACGTAACGTAAATTTACCATACAATTTCAGTATAGACGACATCCGCTTTGGGCCACAATATCACTCCACTTCTGTCTCACCAAGCTTTTCACAATCTTGGTCGGCATATGGCAATGGAAGATCCATCCAACTGGCAGGTTGTTTAGGGCCTGATATCAACAATGATAGCATAATGTACTTATTTTTCATACATAGCCAGCGAGGAAGATTGTATACAACAAGCATGATTGAACAAGTGTTATGTTGGCTGCTCAATGTCCCGTACAGATTCATCCCTTCTGTATAAAGCCCAAGTCTTAGATTCCTGACTTATTCACTAAATTTAGGGTACAATAGATCAATCTTCTTCCACTGTGGGGAATCATACGCATGTCGTATGATCCCATCATTATTTCTCTTAACATCTGCATGCCACCTCAAATTCTTTGCATCTATCAGATTGGCAAACAAGCATTGAAACTGTGATATTATAGGTAGATACCACATCACCTTGGTAGGAGAACCAGTTTTGGACTCCCCCAAAGTCATCAATTTATACCGTGACGCACCACATTTTGGACAATCTTTCAAATCCACATAGTCCTTTTAAAATAATACACAATCATTCAGGCATGCGTGTATCTTCTTGGCCTTCATTCCCATTGGGCACAACAATTATTTTACGTGGTATGTTGAGATTGGCAGCTCATTTCCTTAAGGAAGAATTTCTTTCAACAAAGACAACAATGACGTGAAGCTTTTGTCGCTCCATCTATTGTTAGCTTTCAGCTTATACAATCTCAACACAACACTAAGCTTCGTAAACTTAGTACAACCTGTTTGGTTTTTGAGGAGGCAGAGAAGCAGCGGAAACAAAATCTTTTTCTCCCCAAACCCAGAACAAAAGGAATCGCGTCAACATCTATATAATAGGAAAGATGGTTTGTGAATCATACCTTGTCCCGAGGCTTGCTCGGCGACAATGCCATGCACCTTGCGCGGTCTTCACTTCCGGTCTTGGACGGTGTCTGTGCAGCTCCTGGTCGCACCGGGACTGAAGACTCCTCCTCCTACTGGACTGTCGGATGACAGTTGTCCTCCTGAGCGGCAGTGACCTCCCGCCTCTGAAGTAGTCCACACGGACCACCCGGAACTCCACTCTCCTTGTCCCACAAGGAAGTGGAAGGAGTCGCATCCTCCTGTTGACATACTAGTCGCCAACACACTCTCCTACTATCAATTGCAACTGTAGTTGTCCTTCCCTTGCTGCACCTCCCTTTGCGGGAAGCACTTGCTCGGGCTCTCTCTCAGTTACCAAAACCAGAGAGAACGACAACTTTGCAGAGCAATCAACTTGCACTGAATTGTGTCTTGCGAAGCCCCCAATACCCCTATATATATAGGCGGGTCATGGGACAGGGTTCTCTGTGCCCGGAAATACGGGACTAAAGTAGGAGTAGAAGGGTTCGAGAATTTTCCACAAAAAGCAACCGGTTCGCAACTTGAAATGATCGGTTCACAACTGAACCGATCGGTTCGGCCATTGAGCCGATCGGTTGGACCTGAGCCGATCGTTTGGGGCACTCCAATCGATCGGTTGGTGCCCTGAACCGATCGGTTCATAGTCCTAATCCGGCTCAAAAAGACTTTCCTTGTTCCGTTCCCAATTGGTATCGAATACCAATGTTATTCCCAATCGAATTGGGCAATTTGAAACCAAAGGAAAATTCTTGCCGACATGACTTTTCCCAACTGGTCGGTTGCACCAGTTGAGCCGATCGGCTCAACCCTTGAACTGGTCGTTTCAACCTGGGCATGAGCCGATCGGCCTGGACACTCCAGCCGATCGGTTCAGCAACCTCAGCCGACCGGTTCATCACATGAACCGATCGGTTGGGAGCACAGGTTGGGCAAAAAATTAGTCAATTGCGATTTCAATCAATCTGATACTCCAATCAATGCGTCCAACACCTTGAACCATATGATATTGTGCCATCGACTGATTGAGTGTTTAATTGAACTACTAAACTCCTTTAGTAATCAATCTAAACATTGCTTGTGGACAAAACTCCTCTTCCAGGTTGAATCCTATGTGTGTGACCCTGCAGGTCCATTTCACGTTGGCAGTGAAAGTCCATAACACTTATGACTTCACAAGCAAAGAGCGGTGCCTAGTCACACATCATTGCTACCCAAGTGAAAGTAGAAAGTTGGAGAACAACTTTCATCCTACAATCCGTGAGTGGTGTTACAGTGAATGTATAATTCCTTTGTCACTGATATCCAGAATGAACTCGAGGCATGGAACAGTCATCCTGTCAATGTTCATTCATTTCCTTGATCTCAGAGTAGACCGAGTGAGATGTGTATGACATCAATATCACATATTGATTCACACGTGCATGCGCATGCCTTTCTCAATCCTAATCATCAAGTGGCCAAGGATATCAAACTCCCTAAGGAGGGACAAATCCCATATCTATCACTCACCCCTCAAAAGCCCCATGTGTCAAAGCCACCCAATCATCACCTTTATAACAACGCATGTTTCAGGACTGCGTTTGATGATGTCAAAGTGTACCCAACTACATGTGTTGAGTGCAGTGATTTTAGGTCTAAGAATCACACTCACCACCATCACTGTGAGAGCTGACTGTGACTACCATGCCATGGTTCCATGTGTCACTCTCACGGTGGGTCTGTCCGGTACCTTGTTCTCTAACAAGTACCTATGTGCTTGGTTTGATATCACCATATCATGACTAATGAGATTCTGTCATCAACCAACACACAATCTAGTCTTTAGTGTTTTTGATGTCTATGGTTATTTCCACAATAACAACCGACTAGGGACTATACAAGAATGTATACTCTTAACATCCGTATGATCTCATCGTTTAGGTCCTCAACCCAAAAGCATACGTCATTGAGTAAAACAATCTTTAGACATCTATCATGTTACACCATCATCTCAGAAACAGTTTAAACATATAGATTGGAAATTGCCTTTATTATTATTCAAATCATTTACAAAGTATTCCCATTACAATCATCATATGACTTGCTCTATGGGCATACATACCAACAGACTCCCACTTGCACTTAGAGCCAGTCACCAAGGAAACGCAGTCCTTGTGACCTAGCATGACCATCATGCTTCTGCTGAGAAAGGGCCTTAGTCAGTGGATCAGTTATGTTGTCTTCAGTTGGTACTTTGCAAATCTTCACATCTCCTCGTTGTACGATCTCTCGTATGAGATGGAAGCGCCGCAGTATGTGCTTGGACCGCTGATGTGATCTGGGCTCCTTAGCTTGTGCAATAGCTCCATTATTGTCACAATAAAGCTCAATTGCATCATAGCTAGTGGGAACTACACCAAGTTCAGAAACGAACTTCCTGATCCACACAACCTCCTTTGCTGCATGCGAAGCAGCAATATACTCGGCCTCTGTAGTAGAATCGGCAACTGTTTCTTGCTTGGAACTCTTCCAGCTCACAACTCCATTATTAAGGCAAAACACAAATCTTGACTGCGATCTGTAATCATCTTTATCGGTTTGGAAGCTTGCATCGGTGTAACCCTTTACAACCATCTCTTCCTTGCCGCCGTACACAAGAAACGGATCCTTAGTCCTTCGCAAGTACTTGAGGATGTTCTTCACGGCTGTCCAGTGAGCATCCCCGGGATCTGACTGGTACCTGCTCGTCATGCTGAGAGCATACGAGACATCTGGGCATGTGCACAACATAGCGTACATGATGGATCGAATGGCTGATGCATATGGGATCCCATTCATACGCTCCCTCTCTTCACAAGATTGGGGACATTGAGCTCTAGAGACGATAACTCCATGCAGCATAGGGACGTTGCCTCTCTTTGAGTTCTCCATGCTGAACCGCTTCAGCACCTTGTCAATGTACGTGCTTTGACTTAGTCCGAGAAGCCTTCTAGATCTATCTCTATAGATCTTAATTCCTAGAATGTAGGATGCTTCTCCTAAGTCCTTCATTGAGAAAGTTTTCCCAAGCCATGTCTTTACCTTCTCTAAGGCTAAGACATCATTCCCCATCAAAAGTATGTCATCCACATACAATATGAGGAATGTGGTCGAGCTCCCACTATCCTTCTTGTACATACAAGGTTCATCTTCATTTTGAATAAAGCCAAACACTTTGACTTCTTCATCAAATCAAAGATTCCAACTCCGAGATGCTTGCTTCAATCCATAGATTGACCTTTGCAGTTTACAGACTTTATTGGCATTCTTTGGATCTACAAAACCTTCAGGCTGTGTCATATACACATCCTCATGAATATTCCCGTTAAGGAATGCGGTTTTAACATCCATCTACCAAATCTCATAGTCATAGTAAGCTGCAATAGCAAGCATGATCCTGATGGACTTAATCATGGCAACTGGAGAAAAGGTTTTGTCATAGTCAACACCATGAATTTGTTGAAAACCCTTCGCAACCAATCTGCCTTTATAAGTTTGCACATTGCCATCCATGTCGGTATTTTTCTTGAAGACCCACTTGCACCCTATGGGTTTTACCCCTTCGGGTGGTTCCACCAAAGTCCATACTTTGTTGGAGTACATGGATTCCATCTCGGATCTCATGGCTTCTAGCCATTTCTCAGAATCTGGTCCCTCCATAGCCTCTACGTAGGTAGTTGGATCATCATCTATGATCAACTCTCCACCTTCCTGAGTTACAAGGTATCCATACCTCTCAGGTTCAAGGCGAGTCCTACTAGATCTACGAGGTCCTTGTGTTATCTGAGGAGACTGAGATTCCACAACACCTTGTGAATCTATATTTTCCTCTGGTACATCTACCGGTTCATTGTTTTCTTGTTGGGCTTGAACCTCTTCAAGCTCTATTTTCCTCCCACTGCTTCCTTTGGAAATAAATTCCTTTTCTAGGAACACAGCTGTCCTGGCAACAAACACTTTGTTGTCAGTAGGGTGGTATAAATAGTATCCCCTCGTTTCTTTGGGGTATCCAACAAAATAACATTTATCGGATTTGGGTCCAAGCTTATCAGGAAACATTTTCCTAACGTAAGCCTCACAACCCCAAATCTTCAGAAAAGACAAATCGGGACGCTTCCCAGTCCATATCTCATATGGTGTCTTTTGAACCGATTTAGATGGCACACGGTTAAGTGTAAAAGTGGCGGTTTCAAGAGCATAACCCCAGAAAGAAATCGGAAGATCAGCAAAACTCATCATAGATCGCATCATATCTAACAATGTGCGATTCCTTCTTTCAGACACACCATTATGTTGTGGTGTTCCAGGCGGAGTCCATTGTGATACAATACCACGGGCTCGCAGAAGGTCCCCAAACTCCTGGCTCAAGTATTCTCCACCTCGATCAGAACGAAGTGCCTTAATACTTTTACCAAGCTGGTTCTGTACTTCATTCATGAAATCCTTGAACCTTTCAAGGGTTTCTGACTTATGCTTCATCAGGTACACATAGCCATACCTACTGAAGTCATCAGTAAAGGTAATGAAGTACTGATACCCACCTCTGGCATTAGTTCTAAAAGGCCCACATACATCAGTATGTATGAGTCCTAATAGATCACTAGCTCTTTCACCTTTACCTGAAAAGGGAGTCTTGGTCATCTTGCCCAACAAACAAGATTCACATGTCACTATTGATTCATAATCAAAAGAGTCTAGATAACCATCTTTATGGAGTCTAGAAATGCGCTTCTCATTTATGTGCCCTAGACGACAATGCCAGAGATATGTTTTGTTTGAGTCATTGACTTTTTGCCTTTTGGTGTTTACGTTGTATACACTTGTCTCCAAGTCTATCAAGTATAGACCATAAGACATAGGGGAACTGCCATAAAAGATCCCATCTTTAGAAATGGAACACTTTCCATTCTTAATAAGAAATTCAAATCCATCTTTGTCCAAACAAGAGACAGAAATGATGTTCCTATTTATGGCAGGTACATAATAGCAGTTCTTCAACTCTATTATTAGCCCACTAGGTAGAGTTAACTCATAGGTTCCTACGGCACTGGCGACAACTCTTGCCCCATTAGCAACACGTAGTTCAACCTCGCCTTTCCCCAAAGGCCTACTTCTCTTAAGATCCTTCACATTTGAACAAATGTGAGATCCGCATCCGGTATCAAGTACCCATGACGAAGAAGTAGTAAAGTTAATCTCTATCACGTATACACCAGAAGTAGAGATCTCTATCTCCGATTTCTTCTTCCATTGTTCCTTCCATCCTCTCCATGTAGAAGAAATTGGTTTGGCGAGAGAACACTTCTCTCCCTTACCTCCTTTCCTCTTCACCAACGCATTAAGCGTACATAGAGTGGATTCTAAGGCTCCTGGTATATCTGGATTGTGCAGAACACTTCTCACAGTCCTCAACCAGTTATGGAATTTATTCTCAATTAATTTGCCCATTTTAAAAGATGATTCTTTTGCCATTCTACAAGAGAAAATTTGCATTTGTCAAAACCCTTTTGATTTGATTTGAATAAAATTTGACGATAGTTAATTAGGCCTTTAATTAATTACCGCTCCCACTATTTTGAATCAAATTGATAGCCCTCACCATCAATTTGGAAGATTGCAGCGTACAATCTTCTAGTGGGTCAAGATCCTGAATCCTCTAAGCCATGGACCAGCTTGGGCTGTCACCCACAACTCAGATCTTCCAGGTAGGCAACTCTTGCCAATTGTATCATATGCAACTCTTGAAAGATGTCATATGCAACTCCTTGCAATGATCATCTCCATGCCTCAAGGTGCTAGATCCTATCTAGGTCACCTTGTTAAGTCCAACCCAAAGCCAACACGATGAACATGCACCCTGCTTGGGCAGACCCACATATTCATCCTTCACGCTTCCACGAGATAGATGGTGCACCACGCTTGGGCGTGCCCACACTTGGTCGATCAAGCTTTTCACGTGTGTCGCATTTGGAAGGCATCTAAAACGTAATATTTAATGAGGGATTTTGTTTTTATATACATATACATATCCAATCACCACAATATATAGTACGTATCATATACATGCTATATCCCACAAAACATGCATAAACGATAAAAAGCAATGATTATGGCCATCCTGTTTGTGATTCCTCGAGCCAAGAGGAATCACGGTCATCTAGGTCTACATCACATGCAACTTGTACAAGATGAAATCTGTGCCTGCCTTTCTGGGTTTGATCAGCTCATCTCCATGACTGATCGGCTCGCCATCAGGTAGGTTGTTCGGGTGCCACCAGTCGATCGACTGGCGCCTCCAGCCGATCGGTTCACCGGTCATCGTGCATCTCCTCAGGTCGCCACCTGCTCATCTTGTTCCTCGAACCGGCCGTCTGGATCACCAATCGATCGGTTCACTCCTTGAACTGATCATCTTCAGGTTGTCCGCCGTTCTTTGACATAATAAGAAATAAAATCTATCCTATTTTACAATTGAATTGTGAAACCCCGAGTTACATTCGGGGGGAGCAAAGGTAGGAAAAGAATTCTTGAATTATTTCGAGTTACATCAGGAATATGAGAAAGGGAATCGGTGCGCAGACCGAGATGCAAGCAACCACACAAACAACCACTCACATATATAGGGGTTTATAGGCCATAATCATGCTACACATCCACCACAAAACTCATTTAAGGGCGACGCGTATCGAGTGCATTAATATTACATATCATATATGTATATTAGGGATTTGTGGATTGGACATGTATAAAGCCGATATTATTCGCATCACATGCTATTAATAAAGGCGACAAACCAAAATCGATCATACCGATAATCCTAAAATATAGAGAGGTTGACGTGGCTCTGATACCACTGTTTGGTTTTTGAGGAGGCAGAGAAGCAGCGGAAACAAAAAAATTTTCTCCCCAAACCCAGAACAAAAGGAATCGCGTCAACATCTATATAATAGGAAAGATGGTTTTTGAATCATACCTTGTCCCGAGGCTTGCTCGGCGATAATGCCACGCGCCTTTCGCGGTCTTCACCTCCGGTCTTGGACGGTGTCTGTGCAGCTCCTGGTCGCACCGGGACTGAAGACTCCTCCTCCTACCGGACTGTCGGATGACAGTTGTCCTCCTGAGTGGCAGTGACCTCCCGCCTCTGAAGTAGTCCACACGGACTACCCGGAACTCCACTCTCCTTGTCCCACAAGGAAGTGGAAGGAGTCGCACCCTCCTGTTGACGTACTAGTCGCCAACACACTCTCCTGCTGTCAATTGCAACTGTAGTTGTCCTTCCCTTGCTGCACCTCCCTTTGCGGGAAGCACTTGCTCGGGCTCTCTCTCGGTTACCAAAACCAGAGAGAACGACAACTTTGCAGAGCAATCAACTTGCACTGAGTTGTGTCTTGAGAAGCCCCCAATACCCCTATATATATAGGCGGGTCATGGGACAGGGTTCTCTGTGCCCGGCAATACGGGACTAAAGCAGGAGTAGAAGGGTTCGAGAATTTTCCACAAAAAGCAACCGGTTCACAACTTGAAATGATCGGTTCACAACTGAACCGATCGGTTCGGCCATTGAGCCGATCAGTTGGACCTGAGCCGATCGTTTCGGGCACTCCAACCGATCGGTTGGTGCCCTGAACCGATCGGTTCATAGTCCTAATCCGGCTCAAAAAGACTTTCCTTGTTCCGTTCCCAATTGGTATCGAATACCAATGTTATTCCCAATCGAATTGGGCAATTTGAAACCAAAGGAAAATTCTTGCCGACATGACTTTTCCCAACTGGTCGGTTGCACCAGTTGAGCTGATCGGTTCAACCCTTGAACCGGTCATTTCAACCTAGGCATGAGCCGATCGGCCTGGACACTCCAGCCGATCGGTTCAGCAACCTCAGCCGACCGGTTCATCACATGAACCGATCGGTTGGGAGCACAGGTTGGGCAAAAAATCAGTCAATTGCGATTTCAATCAATCCGATACTCCAATCAATGCGTCCAACACCTTGAACCATACGATATTGAGCCATCAACTGATTGAGTGTTTAATTGAACTACTAAACTCCTTTAGTAATCAATCTAAACATTGCTTGTGGACAAAACTCCTCTTCCAGGTTGAATCCTATGTGTGTGACCCTGCAGGTCCATTTCACGTTGGCAGTGAAAGTCCATAACACTTATGACTTCACAAGCAAAGAGCGGTGCCTAGTCACACATCATTGCTACCCAAGTGAAAGTAGAAAGTTGGAGAAAAACTTTCATCCTACAATCCGTGAGTGGTGTTACAGTGAATGTATAATTCCTTTGTCACTGATATCCAGAATGAACTCGAGGCATGGAACAGTCATCCTGTCAATGTTCATTCATTTCCTTGATCTCAGAGTAGACCGAGTGAGATGTGTATGACATCAATATCAGATATTGATTCACACGTGCATGCGCATGCCTTTCTCAATCCTACTCATCAAGTGGCCAAGGATATCAAACTCCCTAAGGAGGGACAAATCCCATATCTATCACTCACCCCTCAAAAGCCCCATGTGTCAAAGCCACCCAATCATCACCTTTATAGCAACCCATGTTTCAGGACTGCGTTTGATGATGTCAAAGTGTACCCAACTACATGTGTTGAGTGCAGTGATTTCAGGTCTAAGAATCACACTCACCACCATCACTGTGAGAGCTGACTGTGACTACCATGCCATGGTTCCATGTGTCACTCTCACGGTGGGTCTGTCTGGTACCTTGTTCTCTAACAAGTACCTATGTGCTTGGTTTGATATCACCATATCATGACTAATGAGATTCTGTCATCAACCAACACACAATCTAGTCTTTAGTGTTTTTGATGTCTATGGTTATTTCCACAATAACAACCGACTAGGGACTGTACAAGAATGTATACTCTTAACATCCGTATGATCTCATCGTTTAGGTCCTCAACCCAAAAGCATACGTCATTGAGTAAAACAATCTTTAGACATCTATCATGTTACACCATCATCTCAGAAACAGTTTAAACATATATATTGGAAATTGCCTTTATTATTATTCAAATCATTTACAAAGTATTCCCATTACAATCATCATATGACTTTCTCTATGGGCATACATACCAACACAACTTGTATATAATGGTAGCTCAGTATCATGCACAATGTTTCTAAACATGGGAGGTGGATCAGTGTGCTCTACCCCAGAACTATCCAACATCACATCAACGATGTCTACTGGAATGGGTTCGTTCACATCTACGTCATTGGAGGCAATTTATTCTTCCACACAAGCACTGCTATTGACATCCACTGGTTTCGGGTTTGAAATCTCTCCATGCCAGTGCCATTCTATATATCCTTGTACAAACCCGTTGCACATGACATGACTTTTGATTTCATCACCAGTGCTGACTTTCAAGTTGTTACCACAATGCCTACATTGTCAGTAGAACCTATCTCCAGGTTGTTTCATATGTTCCTCGACAAATCTAATAAAATGATCAAGACCAGAAATAAACTCTGGGGTGCAGCGATTGTGAATGGACATCCATGATCTATCCATTCTATGATCAAAGAGAAAACAAGTATATATTACAACAAGATTAGGGTATAGGGTTAACATATTAAAGTTTATGGTTAAAACTTTAGGGTTTTAGGTCTTATATATAATTAATGGTTAAAACATTCTAAGTGAGATTAAGTGTTCAAGAATAGTCCCAAACTGGGGACTATCTAAGATTTACTCCTAATGAGTATATCTTGGATGAGTTTCTAAGCCAACAAATACATGTGTTGTCATTCTTATATATAATAAATGTGTACCACCTATCCCATTCTTGAACACCTAATCTCATCACTACTAAGTGTATAATGTGTATTGAGTTTTCAAGAAAATTTGGCAACATTTCCCCCTTGTTCTCCAAGTACATATGTACTTAGAGAACAAATGGGGAAATGCTACCGAAATTTTCTTGAAACCCAATACACATTATACACTTACATCCTAAGTGAGATTAGGTGTTCAAGAACAATTCCAAACTGGGGACTATCCAAGATTTACTCCTAATGAGTATATCTTGGATGGGTTTCTAGGCCAACAAATACATGTATGTTGTCATTCCAATACCTACAATCCTAGTTTCATCATTCATATCCTAGGTTTCATGTAACATCATTTAATCTAGGTATCATATTCTATAACATTGATTTCAAAATTTTGAGTGTTCATGCATGTTCATCATCAAGATAAAAATTACACATAAATTAGTATAACCTAGGGATGGAGAGATTCATAATTGATTTCAAAATTTCAAACTACCTCATGCATTATCATCAATCTACATCATACAATAGGGATTCATGTAGATGTTAGGGTGACACATCACTACAAACTTAGAGATTTAACATTAGGGTTTTAATATCTTAGATAGATTGATCACAAGATTTCAGCAATATAGTTAATACATGATTATGGTGAAATGTGTATTAGGGTTTTAACATTAGGGTTTTAATATCTTATTTCAACATGCATCAAAATTTACAGAATTAGGTCAAGCATTAGTATTCAATTGCAAATGTATCTTCTTCTTCCTGCTCCCTCCTTACCAAATGGATAAAAGCAAGGCCATGACCGTGTGGCAGCCCACAACCGTGGCCAGCCTACACAGTCGTGGCCTTGCTTTTATCCATTTGATAAGGAGGGAGCAGGAAGAAGAAGAGGTGGCATATTTCAGCCACCTTCGGCGTCCCTATAGGACAACCATACATGTCAGTGAGAACAAAATGAGCAAGCAAGGGTAGTGACAGTGACCTACCTGTCAACGGCGTGGAGGAACAAGAGAGCAACTAGCAGCGTCCCTATCGGTGGCGGCGGCGGTGTGAGGTGCAGCAGGTGGGAGGAAGAAGAGAGAAGGGGGCGGCGGCGGTGGTGCCGTGTGAGGAGCAATGGGCGGGAGGAAGAAGAGAGAAGGGGGTGACGGCAGCAGCGATGACTGCCACAGGAGCAGGTGGCATCAACCATAGGAGCAGGCTGGAGCGTGACCGCAGGCACGACGACATCGATAGGGGAACATCAGCTTTGGGGGCTAATTTTGTGATGAAATAGAGAATGGGGAAGAGTCTATTTCTCGCCATGACTATTAAGTTAACAAAGTCGTCGATTTTCTTAGAAACCGACACCTAGTATCCATCAGCGTCAGTTGCCAAAAAAAATCAAAGTCCATTACACAATCTTAACCCTAAAAATTTTCACAGGGACGGCGCGCGAAACCTTAGCAACGTCAGTTTTTCCACAAAAACCGACGACCATATTGAAACTTTAGAGGCAATTTTTTTTGTCGTTAGGCATCGGCTATTAGGTAAAAAACTGACACCGTATGTGGGGTAATTCTTTTCACTCAAAAAATTGGATTTGGCGGGCTATTTTAGGCGTTAGTTCATGTTAGGGAGCCGACGCTAAATAAAAAGTGATACCCGTGTCTGGCCGGTCTTCAAATATAGATGTCAGTCTCTATAATTAGCCGACATTGTAGAATTTAGGTGTCAGTTTTTGGTAATAATAGATATCTCTAAATGTGACGTTATAAACTATTTTTGTAGTAATGCAAATCGATGCTTAGATGATGACGCATGCATAGTACATGACTTAAGAATGATGTTACTAGATGGCATATGTCTTTAGGTTGAGAATCTAATTAATGAGATCAAATTTATGATAAGAATACATATATTCTTATTATGTCCCGAATCCGATACTACTATGGAAGAGAAATAGACAACAATAGTATATAAGACTAGAGTGTGTGTTGGTTGATGACATAACTCATTAACCATGATATGTGATATCAAACTAAACACATATGTACTTGTTAGAGAACGATGTACTGGACAGACCCACCTTGAGAGTGATACATGGAGACCATGCAATGGTAGTCAGAATCATCACTCATAGTGATAGGAGTGATTGTGGTTCTTAGACCTAAAGTGACTGCACTCATCACATGTTGTTTAATGTATTTTGACATCATCCAACATGACCTTGAATAAGGGTCGCCATAAAGGTGATGCTCGGCTACATTGTAACACATAAGGATTGATTGTGTGTGATGTAGATGGGATTTATCCCTCCTATAGGAGATTGATATCCTGGCCAATTGATAATTGAGACCGAGAAATGTATGTCCATACTTGTGTAACTAAATATGTGATATGTGAGCTCACATGCATCTCATCTAGTCTTCTTTATTTAAGGAACATGGATTTAACATTGAGAGGATGATGATTCCATGCCTCGAGTTCAATTTGGATATCAAACACAAATGAACTATACAATCATTGTAACACTGATCACATATTGTTAGTTGAAGTTGTTCTCCAACTTTCCAATTCTTGGGTAGCAATAATGTGTTGCTAGATACCGCTCATATCACTACAAGAAAATCTACCATTAACGTCAAGTCTTGTGACAACTTAAATATGTCATTGTAATTCATATGTGAATGACGACAATATAATTTTTTTGCCACAAATGGTTAGTTAATAATGGTGAAATTTTTTATTAGACATAAATATTGTGCATTTTCTATCGTTATAAATATACACTTGACTCTCACAATCACGGAACCCCCCGCGCCTTGATTTTGCACTCTTCCCTATCTTTTTTCATTATATGCGGCAACAATGAAAAGCAAAAATCCTTAAACTTTCAAACCAACCTCCTTTCCGTCATATCTCATCCTCCCATTTCAGTTTGATGTAATCTTCTTCCCCAAAATCGTGCCCCTCCCCCAAATCCCAGATTCCCAGGCATCAACACTGAGGGTAGAGGATGAATCGTGCTTATTGAAGGAAACTTAGAGATCATGGAGCGCAGAGACTTTCACTGTGCTAGAGACAACATTATACATGTCTACCGACAAGTAATGTCGAGGACAAAGCGGATGAGTGGTGGGTGACACATTCTTGCAAATTGTAGCTAAAGGGGTCGTGACAGTCTAGTTGAGCAAATTGAAGTTGACGAGTTTGCAGATCAAGGCGGGAGAAGCGGGCCGCCTCTCGGCATGGATCAGTCGCTAAGGAGTTTCCAGGGTCACTGATCATTGGTAATATCCTTCCCTCATGTCTATTATCCAAAAGTGTGTTGTGTTTTCTAGGATGCAAACCACAATATGTGTTAACGATCGGGGCTCTCTGTTGCTCTTCTTCCAATTTTGCATTGCTGCCCCAATTTTTTTGTCAGAATTGTTCTATCTATCAAATTTTCTCTATTTGTTTCATACAACCAATGGTATTCTAGGAGCACAACCCTCTTTCACTAAGGTATTTGGGCAAGTGAATGACCTTACTAGTGTACAAATGCTCCCCAAGATAGCTATTGTGTTGCTCCATCTTTCCAACATTTCTCCCGCAACCCACCTGCTCTCACATAATCAACCATGGTCACTGCTACTTTCAGCATGGAAAGCCCTACTGGAAAATATTACTCAATTGGAAACGGATTGGTAAATCTGTTGGTATGTATGCCCTGAGAGACAATCATGGGATGATTGGTGGGATACATTAAGATTGATTTGATAAAAATCAAAGGCAAACTTCCAATTCTTTCTGGTTCAGTCATGTGAGATAGTGATAGAACAGATTGAATGTCTAGAGAATGACAATACTCAATGACGTATGCCTTCAGTTTTAGGACCTGAACGATGAGATCATACGGATGCTAAGAGTTTGTACATTCTTGTTATGTCCCTAGTCGGATGTCATTGTGGAAGGTAGATAGACAACAATGACACACAAGACTAGATTGTGGTGTTGGTTGATGATAGAATCTCATTAGTCATGATATAGAGATATCAAACCAAACACATAGGTACTTGTTAGAGAACAAGTGTACCAGACAGACCCACCGTGAGTTTGACACATGGAACCATGACATGGTAGTCACAGTCAGTACTCACAGTGATGGTGGTGAGTGTGATTCTTTGATCTGAAATCACTACACTCAACACATGTCGTTGGGCACACTTTGACATCATCAAACGCAGTCCTGAAACATGGGTTGTTATAAAGGTGATGATTGGGTGGCTTTGACACATGGAGCTTTTGAGGGGTGAGTGATAGATATGGGATTTGTCCCTCCTGAGGGAGTTTGATATCCAAGGCCACTTGATGAGTAGGATTGAGATAGGCGTGCGCACGCATGTGTGAATCAGTATGTGATATCGATTTCATACATATATCGTTCAATCTACTCCGAGATCAAGAAAGTGAATGAACGTTGACAGGATGACTATTCCATGCCTCGAGTTCATTCGGGATATCAGTGACAAAGGAATTATACATTCACTGCAACACCATTCACGGATTGTAGGATTGAAAGTTGTTCTCCAACTTTCTACTTTCACTTGGGTAGCACTGATGTGTGACTAGGCACCTCTCTTTGCTTGTGAAGTCATAAGTGTTATGGACTTTTACTGCCAACGTGAAATGGACCTGCAGGATCACACACATAGGATATAGCCTGGAAGAGGAGTTTTGTCCACAAACAATGTTTAGATTGATTACTAAAGGAGTTTAGTAGTTCAATTAAACACTCAATTGATTGATAGCTCAAAATCATAGTGTTCAAGGTGTTGGACAGATTGATTAGAGTATCAGATTCGTTGAAACCACAATTGACTGATTCTGTACAATCTGTACTCCCAACCGATCGGCTCATGAGATGAACTGATTGGCTCAACTTGGTGAATCGGTCAGCTCAAGTTGTGAGTCGATCGACTCATGGACAGGGTGAACGATTGCTTCAAGTGTTGAAATGATCGGTTCAACTGTTGCAACTGAGCAAGTTGGGAAAGTCGGATTGGTGAGAATTTTCCTTTCATTTTACTTGCCCAATTTGATTGGGAAATAGGATTGGTATTTGATATCAATAAGAAACAAAAGAAGGAAAGTCAATCGGGAACTGGTCAGGACCACGAACCGATCGGTTCAGAAAGTGAACCGACCGGCTCATGGGTCCCAACTGATCGGTTGAGTGTCAACCGACCAGCTCAGATCCCCAACCGACCGTTTTAGAAATGAAACAATCGGTTCAACTTGCGAGTTGGTTGTTTTTGTGGAAAATCTCGAACCATTCTACTCCTACTTTTAGTCCCACATTGCCCAGGATGGAGAACCCTGTCCCATGACCCTCCTATATATAGGGGTATTGGGGGCTTCTCAAAACACAACTCAGTGCAACCAGTTGCTCTGGAAAGTTATCATTCTCTCTGGTTTTGGTAACCGAGAGAAAGCCCGAGCAAGTGCTACCCGCAAAGGGAGGCGCAACAAGGGAAAGACAACTGCAGTTGCAACTGGCAGTAGGAGAGTGTGTTGGCGACTAGTACGTCAACAGGAGGGTGCGACTCCTTCCAACTCCTTGTGGGACAAGGAGTGTGGAGTTCCAGGTGGTCCGTGTAGACTACTTTAGAGGTGGGAGGTTTCTGCCGCTCAGGAGGACAACTGTCAATTCAGACAGTCCCGGAGAGAGGAGTTGTCAGTCCCGGTGTGACCAGGAGCTGCACAGACACCGTCCAAGACCGGAGGTGAAGACCGCACAAGGCGCGAGGTATTGTCGCCGAGCAAGCCTCGGGACAAGGTATGATTCCACAAACCATGCTTTCCTATTGTATAGACGTTGACGCGTTTCCTTGTTCCGGGTTTGGGGAGGAGAAAATTTTTGTTTCCGCTGCCTTCTCTGCCTCCCCTAAAACCCAACAGTGGTATCAGAGCCACGTCAACTGCTCTATATTTTAGGAATATCGATATGATCGATTTTGGTTTGTCACCTTTATTTATTGCATACGATGCGAATAAAATTGGCTTTATGCATGTCCAATCCTAAATCAACAAATCCCAATTACATATATGATATGTATTATTAATGCACTCGATACGCATCGCCCTTAAATGAGTTTTGTGGTGTATGTGTAGCATGATTATGGCCTATAAACCCCTATATCTGTGTGTGGTTGTATGTGGTTGCTTCCATCTCGGTCTGCGAACCGATTCCCCTTCTCCTATTCCTGATGTAACTCAAAATAATTCGAGAATTCTATTCCTACCTTTTCTCCCCCCGAATGTAACTTGGGGTTTCACAATTAAATTGTAAATATGATAGATTTTATTTTCTGTTATGTCGAAGAACGAAGGCCATCCTGACGACAGCTGAAACGATCAGTTCAAGGCGTGAACCGATCGATTGACGTTCCATACGATCGGTTCAAGGAGTGAACTGATCGGTTGATGACCGGTTCGAGGAGCGAGATGTGCGGGTGGCGGCCATGACGAGATGCACGACGACCAGGCAAACTGATCGGTTGGTGGAGCCAACTGATCGGCTGGTGGCACGCAGACGACCAGGCCACGATGAGTAGTCAATCATGTGATGGGTTGATGTAATCCAAAGGCAAAGCACAGAGATCATCTTGTACAGGTTGCATGTGATGTAGACCTAGATGACCGTGATTCCTCTTGGCTCGAGGAATCACATTAGGATGGCCATAATCATCACTGTTATCATTTTGCATGTTTTCTGTGGGATATAGCATGTATATGATACATATTATGTATTGTGGTGATTGGATATGTATATGTATATAAAAACCAAATCCCTCATTAAATATTAAGTTTTAGATGCCTTCCAAATGCGACACACATGAAAAGCTTGATCGACCAAGTGTGGGAATGCCCTAGCGTGGTGCACCGTCTATCTCGTGGAAGCGTGAAGGATGAATGTGTGGGTCTGCCCTAGCAGGGTGCATGTTCATCGTGTTTGCTTTGGGTCGGACTTAGCAAGGTGATCTAGATGGGATCTAGTACCTTGAGGCATGGAGATGATCATGGCAAGGAGTTTCATATGACATCTTATCAAGAGTTGCATATGATGCAATTGGTAAGAGTTGCCTACCTGAGAGATCTATGTTGTGGGTGATAGCCCTAGCTGGTCCATGACTTAGAGGATTTCAGGATCTTGCCCACTAGAAGGTTGTACGCTGCAATCTTCCGAATTGGTGGTGATGGCTATCAATTTGAATTAAAATAGTGGGAGCGATAATTAATTAAAGGCCTAATTATATCGTCAAACTTTCAAATCAATCAAATAAGTCAAAAAGATTTTTGGACTAAAATTGCATATTTTCCTTTTGTAGTACAAATGGCAACAAACAACAATCACTTTTCTCTACGATCGGTCCTTGACAAGGACAAGCTAAATGGGACAAACTTCCACGACTGGTATCGGACATTGAGAATTGTTCTCACTCGAGAGCGTAAGCTCTATGTCCTGGATACTCCAATTCTAGAGGAACCCGCTCCTAATGCACCAAAGACAGAAAGGGATGCTTACAAGAAGCATTCTGATGATGCCATTGATGCAAAGTGCTTGATGTTATGTTCTATGAACCATGAGTTGTAGAGGCAGCATGAGAACATGGGTGTCATTGAGATGATTCAGCATCTCAGGAACATGTATGAAGATCAGGCACGGCAAGAGAGATACAATGTCTCAAGGGCACTGTTCAAGTGCGTCATGACAGAAGGAGATCCAGTTGGTCCTCACACACTCAAGATGATTGGGTATGTGGAGAACCTACAGAGACTGGGATTTCCACTGAGCCAAGAGTTGGCTATTGACGTGATACTGCAATCGTTGCCAGAATCTTACAGTCAGTTTGTGATGAACTACAACATGAACAACTTTGATAGACCACTGTCAGAGTTGTTGGGCATGTTGAGGACAGCCGAGATACAGATGAAGAAGTACAAGCCTAAGTCCGTGATGGTGATCACGAGCAAGAAAGGCAAGTCCAAGCGCAAGGGCAAGGGCAAAGCTAAGAAAGGTTCTGATGCTAGCCAGGAGCCCAAGTCGTCTTCAGCTCTCAAGGCCAAAGGAGGTGTGATCAATAAAGGAAATTACCACCATTGTCAAAAGCCAGGACATTGGAAAAGGAATACTCCTCTCTATCTGGAAGAACAAAAGAAGAAGGAGACAACTGAAGTCTCCACTTAAAGGTGTCATAAAAAAATAAACTTGTAACACTTTTTGAGGTATATGATACCAAGATGTAAAGTGTAAAGCACTCATAATTGGAGCAAGTGTTGCCGCCATAGATAGGAGTACTTTAGTTTATTTTCAGCCTAAAAGGCATGTAATACAGTTATGAACTGCTATTTCATATTTGCCAATAGATAGAAACACTTTATTTTGCATATTGTATGACAATGATTGCAATCAATAAAGAAATGTTTCAATTTATAGAAATGAAGTCTATAAGTTACAATGGACTAATCAATGTGATTGATTAAGTACAAGCAACTCAGAATTGGATCTTTACTTTGATGATATAGTCAAAGGGTTTGACGGATATGTCAAAGATAAAGAAGGTATCTGTGATTTAGTGGGAGCGTGTTCGCATTCCACATGTTGATGTGAAATGGAAATGTTCTAAAATGGAAATCCAAAAGTGGAAATTATCTTTAAGGAAGATAGAGATGTTTCCTATGTGATAGGAATAGAGATCTATACAGATAGTTCTCGAAAACCTCTTGACCTGGAAAAGAGAGAGCATACATTGGCAATCTGTACTGAAGGGTTGAGTGTACACAGATTCAGTGGGAGAAAACTTGTCCATGTTACAAGGAGTTAGTATCCCAAGGCCAAGTGTCCAATTCTTATGAAGAATGGGAACACGAAGAATAGATATGGATTTTTCATGTATGTAATCATCCTATTATCTTGCATGGCAAGAACAAAATGCATTCATCATTTTGTATGTATGACATGACAATATGATATGCTCATTCTGATAACTTGTATGTGAGACATGACGAGTGGAGGTATGTCTACTTCCAGTAAGGGTTACTGGAATACCATGAGAACTTGATAAGTACTTGAGAAGTACTAGCTCTATGGAGAAACGGAAGAGTTCGATGTAAAGAGTTACATTGATGCGAACTTCTGAAAGGACAGAAAATTAATCGCAATATATATATAGGATATATAAAAGTGAAATTTTGTTGATAATTGGAAGTGTTCCAATAAAACCATTTAAAAGGAAATGCCGAGTATCCATGTGTTAGAGAATAGCAGTGGATACTATATGGATCTAGAAGTTCATAAGATGAATTTATAGATATTCCGCTCATTGATGACAAGTATGGAATCCTTGATCATGCAATGTGGCTAAATGTTAGCAAATGAATAATAGATCACATATTACGACAACTCCATCACATACGTGTGACGTACAACGAAGAGATGTGAGACATGCAATTTATACTGACTTTGGCAAGGCGTTGCCATAACTCACTATGTTCGCACTAGAGCACAGTTACATGTGGGACATGTTTGAAGATCACTATGAATATGATTCAAGGGTGATTGGCTCGCAGTGCAAGTGGGAGTCTGTTGGTATGTATGCCCTGAGAGCAAATCATGGGATGATTGGTGGGATACATTAAGATTGATTTGATAAAAATCAAAGGCAAGCTTCCAATTCTTTCTGGTTCAGTCATGTGAGATAGTGATAGAACATATTGAATGTCTAGAGAATGACAGTACTCAATGACGTATGCCTTCAGGTTCAGGACCTGAACGATGAGATCATACATATGCTAAGAGTTTGTACATTCTTGTTATGTCCCTAGTCGGATGTCATTGTAGAAGGTAGATAGACAACAATGAAACACAAGACTAGATTGTGGTGTTGTTTGATGACAAAATCGCATTAGTCATGATATAGAGATATCAAACCAAACACATAGGTACTTGTTAGAGAACAAGTGTACCGGATAGACCCACTGTGAGTTTGACACATGGAACCATGACATGGTAGTCATAGTCAGTACTCACAGTGATGGTGGGGACTGTGATTCTTTGACCTGAAATCACTACACTCAACACATGTCGTTGGGCACACTTTGACATCATCAAACGCAGTCCTGAAACATGGGTTGTTATAAAGGTGATGATTGGGTGGCTTTGACACATGGGGCTTTTGAGGGGTGAGTGATAGATATGGGATTTGTCCCTCCTGAGGGAGTTTGATATCCAAGGCCACTTGATGAGTAGGATTGAGATAGGCGTGCGCATGCATGTGTGAATCAATATGTGATATTGATGTCATACATATCTCATTCAATCTACTCTGAGATCAAGAAAGTGAATGAACGTTGACAGGATGATTGTTCCATGCCTCGAGTTCATTCGGGATATCAGTGACAAAGGAATTATACATTCACTGCAACACCATTCACGGATTGCAGGATTGAAAGTTGTTCTCCAACTTTCTACTTTCACTTGGGTAGCACTGATGTGTGACTAGGCACCGCTCTTTGCTTGTGAAGTCATAAGTGTTATGGACTTTCACTGCCAACATGAAATGGACCTGCAGGGTCACACACATAGGATTTAACCTGGAAGAGGCGTTTTGTACACAAACAATGTTTAGATTGATCACTAAAGGAGTTTAGTAGTTCAATTAAACACTCAATTGATTGATAGCTCAAAATCATAGTGTTCAAGGTGTTGGAAAGATTGATTAGAGTATCAGATTGGTTGAAACCGCAATTGACTGATTCTGTACAATCTGTACTCCCAACTGATCGGCTCATGAGATGAACCGGTCGGCTCAAGTTGTGAGTCGATCGACTCATGGACAGGGTGAACGATTGCTTTAGGTGTTGAAACGATCGGTTCAACTGTTGCAACCGAGCAAGTTGGGAAAGTCGGATTGGTGAGAATTTTCCTTTCATTTCACTTGCCCAATTTGATTGGGAAATAGGATTGGTATTGGATACCAATAAGAAACAAAAGAAGGAAAGTCAATCGGGAACTGGTCAGGACCACGAACCGACCGGTTCAGAAAATGAACCGACCGGCTCATGGGTCTCAACCAATCGGTTGAGTGTCAACCGACCAGCTCAGATCCCCAACTGACCGTTTCAGAAATGAAACGATCGGTTCAGCTTGCGAGTTAGTTGTTTTTGTGGAAAATCTCGAACCCTTCTACTCCTGCTTTTAGTCCCGTATTGCCCGGGATGGAGAACCCTGTCCCATGACCCTCCTATATATATAGGGGTATTGGGGGATTCTCAAAACACAACTTAGTGCAACCAGTTTCTCTGGAAAGTTGTCATTCTCTCTGGTTTTGGTAACCGAGAGAGAGCCCGAGCAAGTGCTACCCGCAAAGGGAGGCGCAACAAGGGAAAGACAACTGCAATTGCAACTGGCAGCATGAGAGTGTGTTGGTGACTAGTACGTCAACAAGAGGGTGTGAATCCTTCCAACTCCTTGTGGGACAAGGAGTGTGGAGTTCCAGGTGGTCCGTGTGGACTACTTCAGAGGCGGGAGGTTTCTGCCGCTCAGGAGGACAACTGTCAATCCAGACAGTCCCGGTGAGAGGAGGAGTTGTCAGTCCCGGTGTGACCAGGAGCTTCATAGACACCATCCAAGACCAGAGGTGAAGACCATGCAAGGCGCGAGGTATTATCGCCGAGCAAGCCTCGGGACAAGGTATGATTCCACAAACCATCCTTTCCTATTGTATAGATGTTGACACGTTTCCTTGTTCCGGATTTGGAGAGGAGAAAATTTTTGTTTCCGCTACCTTCTTTGCCTCCCCTAAAAGTGTGTTGTATTTTCTAGTATGCAAACCACAGTATGTGTTAAAGATCGGGGCTCTCTGTTGCTCTTCTTCCAGTTTTGCATTGCTACCCCAACTTTTTTGTCAGAATTGTTCTATCTATCAAATTTTCTCTATTTGTTTCATACAACCAATGGTATTCTAGGAGCACAACCCTCTTTCACTGAGGTATTTGGGCAAGTGAATGACCTTACCAGTGTACAAATGCTCCCCAAGACATCTATTGTGTTGCTCCATCTTTCCAACGTTTCTCCCCAACCCACCGGCTCTCACATAATCAACCATGGACACTTCTCCTTTCAACATGGAAAGCCCTACTGGAAAATATTACTTAATTGGAAAAGGATTGGTAAATCCTAATTATTGATTCCCCTTTATCCATATATCTATTCACCATCTTTGTTAATGATTGGAGCACACATCAATTTTGGCACAACATATGTGGGTACATTATACAGAGTAGACATCTCTTTGCAAGGCCAGGGGTGGCGACCACATTTGTTAGAAGGGTCTGTGTTGGGAAAAAAGGTAGGAAACCCAAATGTTTTTGTAGTGCCAGGTTGGTGAGATCAGACTAAACTCGCTATCATTTTCAGTTTCCACAAAATATATAGTTAGCTAATGCAGTCAGGTCCATATAATGTGGCATTTAATCTATTGTGATTGAGTAGTAGTGTTATAAACTCTCCTTATAATTTCTAGTTGTCTATATATCTAGATTGTCTTGATGTTAATACAGATGACACAACCTCCTCTTTAGCTAGCTAATGCGGTTTTATCTTTGTTCTTGTACTAATGATTTCATGGGTAGTACAAAATTGGACCCAAGTGAATTACCTAATACTCTAACTCAACGTATCTCAACATAAAATGATTAGGACTCCTCTAACTTTATTCATTCGAAGACTTTTAGCCGTGTAAGTTGAGTCTTGTGGCTATTAACTTGTTGGACAAATAAGTCAAAATTATGGCTTTTATTCATCTTGCACATTTAACAACCAAGACACATGCTTTGTACCACATGTAGTTAATGTCAATTAAGTAAATAACTTGAGTTTTATCATACAACAACTGCTACTTTTTAGAGGCCTTTATGTGCTAAAAGGGACACCAAGTCAAATGTATTATCTATAAGGATCAACAATAATTGTTTTATTATTTTGGTTTGTTTATTTAGACACTATCACGTGGTGTACAACTCCATTGTAAATTATAATATGATCACAATAATTAATGATCCTCTCAATGCTTAATATCATATGTCCTTGAACATATATGTGTTCTCTATCTTCAAATATATAACTATGACTGATGGGAAATCATTATCTTACAACTGTGTAGTGTTGGATGCTTACCCGAGTGACATAAATCTCCCTTATGTTAATGCTGAACTTTGTTTTCTTTTTTGACTAGTACTGATAGTGTTGCCTATGAGAGTTGACAATCTGACATATTACCTAGTGTGGGCTACTAAAATCAAGGACTATGCAACTTTCCTATCCATTAAAGATACTAAACAATTATTTCTTATTCAGGCCATGTTCTAAAAAAATGTGTTAGAGACTGGTATTGCCTTCTTATCACATCTGATATGACATTTGTAGTATCTCATTTGAGGTCAATGATAATTGAAGTTCATTTGATTTTTCATACCTTTGCCAACCAAGCTACAGAAAAAAATTTACCCTCTCCCATCACTACTCAAGGAACACATCACAACAACACTAGAAGGTAGGGCACATTGACTATCTTGTAGAACTTAGTTTTATGAGTACAGTTTTGCTTGTCTTATGATGAGTCATGTTGTTCCTTTTTGTGATTTGAACCTTAGTTAATGAGACAATGTATGGGCATGAGAGATATCTTTTAATGTATGAAGGTGTTGGTCAAAGTAATTTAAATAAGGGTTGCCATCGTAACTTTGCTGCATTTAGATTTTTTTTGGTTTTGCATGATACAAACTCTACTTGGAGAAGTTAGATGAGGATAAAATGAATAGAGTGTCACATTCTTGGTCTAGAAAACACTTTTCTGTAGTTTCCATGTTTGATGCATGATAGCATGTTTATCCCACAATGATTTCATGAAATTTTTCTTCCCATGGACTCCTCTAGAGATTGTACACATAAATTTGAAGCATATATCCTACATTCAATTGTAAAATAAATTCTTAAATTCCCTTCTTATATCCACATCATATTCTAGATACCATTCAAACAAGTCCCATAAATAAGCATGCCCTCTTGTGCATCCTTAACCCAAGTATACATCTTCCCCCTATCGGTTACATCATGCATTGTCATGCCCCTCTATATGATATCAAATTCATCATGGCTATCAAAAACCTCATAGTTGAAGACCTCACACCCTGTCTCTAGGCAACATGAGGGTGATTCCTTCAGGCCACACCTTCCTTGGATGATGCAAAAGCTACAAACACTATCTATGTAAGTTGGATTGGCACCATTTCCCTTCCTAACCATGGGTGGTTTCAGTCTTCAGAGATGATTTGGTGACCTTCATTTGTACTCGTGTGGTCATAGAAAACCATCCAAATATTGTCTAGAGGTTGATCGAGAGCTTCCCAGACCATCCTT
Source organism: Alisma plantago-aquatica (assembly GCA_963693085.1). Classification (NCBI taxonomy): domain Eukaryota; kingdom Viridiplantae; phylum Streptophyta; class Magnoliopsida; order Alismatales; family Alismataceae; genus Alisma; species Alisma plantago-aquatica. The sequence goes on along the minus strand of OY856411.1, from coordinate 819,526,882 downwards.
TCTTTAAGTCTCTCTAGTAAATGCAACAACCATGTTTTCATCTTTTTGTTGTACCTATATACTCATACATCATGTTTGATTGTGTTGTCTCCTTGTTTTCAACCTACTAGTCTCCACAAATTAGCTCTGGAGACGATGCATGTGTCATGTCACATTGGTTCATGTGTTGTGTTGTGTCCCATCACATTGGTTCATGTGTTGTGTTGGTTTGTGGGCTTACTTTTGACTTCAAGGACCCATAATGATGAGCATTTTTTATGAGTTCCTTCCAACCCTAGAATTTTTCCTTGGACCACTAGGACTGCAACAACCAGTATAAATGGTTAATGATGATTTTGTGTTTGGACTCCCGCTATCTAGCTCTTGTGTTTTCTTCTTCACAAGGTTGTTTAAGTATACCAAGTGATACCTCTTCTTGAGTATAACAATGAATATCCTTTGTGTAGTGTTGTTGTTGATAACCCAGTGGTGCACCTTATCAATATTCTTGAGCCATATCAAAACCAATTGATTATTTAGTTTCTTGGTTTTTTTTGTTATGGTGGTTGTTTATATTTCTAGTATCCCCTTTGAGTATTTTTTTATTCTAATGTACACCTTATTCTAATTTTCATTGAATATCTTCTAAGTTTACATACCTACAACCAAATTATTTAACAATCAAAGAAGTTAGTTGTGGGCATTTAGTTCTTGAAATAAATCATCACTTAATCAAACTCATGCGTCGCACTACTCAGACTAGAATGATGATGGAAGTATTGTGCAAACAAATATTATCATATTACACAATCAATATTAGTGAGCATGCCACCTATTTATTCGATAAGAAAGATATTTTCCTTGATTCATGTCATTGTTGATAATATTGAGGATGCATCATCCTCTACTACTTTGGTGGAGATCCGGAAGGATTTACCCCTTTTTTGCTAATGTTGCTGGGGCTTTTCTGCTGGTGATTACCACTGACACGACGTGTCTTTTTTTTAGACACGTGTGTAGGTGGTGTTCTTCTTCTTCACCACTTTGTTTGTCAGTTTTAGACACGATGTGTCATTTTTGGACACGGTCTGTCCAGTGATGCACCTGTGTGAGACATGATGTGTCCTCCTTTGACACGACGTGCCACCTGCTTCTATCCTGAGCTTCTGTCAACTAACACGATGTGTCCTTTCAATGACATGATGTGTCGCCTGCTTTTACTGGAGGTGACTGCTACTATTTTCTACCATACATAGTGTGTTTCTTTACTTACACGACATGTCACCTGCTACTATTACTTCCTATGTCAACTGACATGTCATGTCCTTTCAACGACACAGTGTGTTGCCGGCATTTGTTGGTGCTAACTACCGGTACTGTCTACTAGATACAACGTGTCTCTTCATTGACATAGTGTGTCCACTACAATCGGTTTCTTCATCTTGGCGTGATACAATGATTCTATCATGTGATGAAGGTATCTATACATTGTATGTTCCTTCTTTCTCTTACCAACAACAATTATCTTTTCTTTTTCAACATTGTTATAATTTTGTTTATAGCCCCCGATCTTCCAACCCTACACAACCTTTTCCACCCCCTTTTTTGTGCCTCTTCATCCTACCAAGTAACATTCTTGTAGTATATCTCCTCTTTCTACTAAAGTTTTCATTCCAGTAGTCTTCTTTTTGTTCTTCTTATCCTACCCCCCATATACACTACATATTTGTAATAATTGGATCCATTTTTTACCCTAATGGGAATTTTGCAGGGCCTCTACCCTTGCACCCCTAGATTTTTTGCCCTACAAGCTAAAAAAATCCTCTTTTAGGATCAGAGAGAGATCCGCCTATTTTTCTACTCAGATCTATGTAATGAGGTCATTTTGCACCTTGACTTGCATTATCGATTACCTCCTCCACATATTGCCTACACAATCCTACCACTACCATTATTTTTGACTCTCCACACCAACCACTCTCTTGACTCTTTTCGTGGTTGGTGTGAGGGGGATGAAGTGAAGAGTAGAGGGAAGAGATGACATAGAGAAGATATGAAGGAAGAAGAAGAATTCAATTATGTTGCTACATGGATCTTCATGCCACTTTTTAGTGCTGATATATGGATCCTTTTTTGCTACTATTGGTGTTCCTTTTTTGTCTATGTGGATTTGTATTTTATTATGTGGATTTCTCATGATTGTGTTTCTATTATATGGAGCTTTATACTCCTATTATTTCTTATTCATCATCTACCTCAATTGCTGCTATGAAGTTACATATTGGGACATCATTGTTGCTACTTGTGCTATGATTAGCACATGTTACTTGCTCCTTTGTGCTTTTGCACTGTCTTCTATCTACTTACGTCGTCAACTTTTACTTTTGTGTGCCAACACTCTCTCTCTTGTCCGTGCTTTGTGCATGTTGACTCTCTACTTGTTTGTGCTTTGTTTGCACATTGACTACTGCTTCTTCTTGTGACCTAGCACTCTCTAGGACCTGTGATCCAGTACTCTATGGATACTGTGACAATGACTTGATGAAGATCTTGGTACCTATCTGCTATTCTCTTTGTTTCTCCAGATGCCATTATGATGATCAAGAAGTCTCTATGGTTGCTAAGATATCTGCTACTTTGGAGTATCTACTTGAGAGGGGAGTATTTGTATTTGAGTGCTTGAGTGACTTATTGTAGTGTTGAGGGGGAGAAATTCTTTTATGGATTTGGTTATCTTTTTATTCTATTTATTCTGTCTATCAAGCTGACTTGGGATTCTCCCAAGTTCCAGCTTGAGGGGGAGTATTCGAGTGTTTATTTACTTAGTGTTTTAGTCGTTTACTTAAGTTCTTCTTAGTCTATTTGTAAAATGGGCCCAATATTCTATTGGCCCATTAGGGCTTGTCTAAGTGTCTGCATGTTTCCTCCTTCTCCTATTTATAGAAAAGAGTGACAACCTCCTTTCAATTAAGCAAAAAGAAAAACCTACATGTTAAGGGTATCTTCCTCATCATTCATATTGTTTTACACAAAGCATAACCCACAGTAACCACTGAGTAGTTCTATGCCTCACTTTGTTTCTTGGCATGAGAGCATTGCCACCTTCTCACTTCCTTACCCATGACTCTATCCATCACTACACTATCGCTAATATTGAATCAATCACAAGTTTTGTCGATGACAACATGGTTGAAGTTGATAATGTGGATATCCACCAATAGCCATACCTTATAAATGTTAGACTAGCCATCCCATTTATTTTCCAGATATAGACCAACCACTTGAGAAAATTGATACCCAAATGTCCCAAGCTAATAGAGGGGCGAGTCAAATAACAAAATAGCAATGGAGGAAGCTGTGGTGGGGGGTACTGTGAACTTGACAATCGCATGGAGGGAAATGATAGTATGTGAAAGGAATTGATAAATGAGTTGGTAATGCTTTCCAAATGCACCATGTACAAAAACATATACCAAGAATGTATACTTTCTAAATGATTAAATCTTTATCATGAAAATATAAGGGAAACCTTTGTATAGAAAATTAACTTATTTATACACATTAGTGCACATGTTCTGTAACACTGCTTTATTTTCTATATCAGGAAGCAATTTTGGCCATATAATTTTCAAAATCATAAAATTGAATAGGAGCACACCAATGCTACTCCTAAGTTTCTTAGATCCTATATAACATTCATTTTAATAGATTACATCAGTCTTCTTTTATAAGAGTTTTTTTGATATAAATGAGCTAGTTACCACATGTTCACAGAGCACTTGGAACCTTTGAGTATATTTAGGATGATAGCACAACTAGTGTTAAGATTGAGCTACAATAGTGTGCTAAGAGATATCATGAGGTGGATAGATAGAGTATTAAAACAATGTTTTGTATGAGCTAATCATGGTGCACATGTTGCTATCTTATGACAACAGACCTAGTGTTAAGACTAGGCCGCAACAATGGGCTAGTACTTGATAGGGTTATTAGACTGCAAAGATTCTTGTTTGTTCTAGATATATATTAGATTTCTAAGCATCCATTAAGGTATACTCCTTGGTAAAGTATTTGAAAGATTTCTCTAAACATATCTATTATAAATATTATAACCATGTGACTTTCAGAAATTACATAACACTTGTTGTAAAAGGATGTTTATCCTTCACTCAATTCTAGTTCAATTGATAGTGATCTTTGACCAATTTGCTTAGGTTGATAATTGATTGACAGTTCCCCACTATAAGTACATTGCAATCGAAGATCAGTTTATTAAGTAAAACATATAGTACATTCAAACATAACAATTATATAATTGTAGTTCTCATAGCCTCTTTGGAATTTTTTTCCTAGTAAACAACCTCTTTGTAGTTTCATATTCATGTTCAAATGTATTATAGTGTTCTATGATTTTGTTGCATCTTTTAAATATAGTTTTTGTTGCTTTCACTTGTATTTTGTAGTCTATAAATGTATTCAGTTTTATGAACCAAATAAATTTGTGTGATACATGAAAAAATCTCAAAAATCTTTCTAATATGATTGCATCTATTAGTGAGCACCATGAGGTAGGTGTAGTAGCTTCAAATACATAAGTTATCCCTATTCATGCTAATAAAGACAACACATTTGATGCTAAAGTAACGGAATGAATATGTGATACAAAGACTCAATTTAAATCTTCCATCAATATATGCATTTGTTGGACCATTGTAAATGTGTATATCATCACACTTCTTATATTCACATTCAGACATGATTTATATTATTTCATATTTACTTTTGTATAGTATATGATGAAAATGTATGAGGTTGTTGGCTCTAGTTCTAGGTATAACTTACAAATGGTGTTAAACTTGCTTCTAATATGATGTGAACTAACTCTTCCACTTCATTTACTATGATATATGTACTCCTTATACAATTGCCTGTATTCACAAGTTTTGAAGAGAAGTTTCAAACAAGTCATCATTGATAAGAAGTTCTTTAGTTGATATTTTTAGAATTCAATATATATATATATATATATATATATATATATATATATATATATCTTTAATCATGTCATGTTTAAATTTAGTCCGCCTCTACAACTATTTAGCTGAAATATAACATCTTGGAGGAAGCTATTTCCTTTTTCTACTAAAAGGCCAAAGAGGGCACTTCTTTTAATGACTTGTGTGCCCTTATAAACAAACACTAATTGGCAAGTCCATAAGGACAATACTACCAAGTGAGTATCAAAATCTATGTTTTTATAGTTCTCTTGTCATGTTTGTACTATGTAGATGGTTTCTATGACATGATAATTGTAATGGTTTAGTTTCACTTGTTCTCTAACTTACCCCTAATTCCAGTTGGTGCAATTTAGATCAATTGGATAGATCACTACACATATTGAAGAGGGTTGGGTCCTTTAGTTAATAGTGATGTGTAAACTCCATTAAGGTTCCATTCCCCACTTCACTTTTTTCCATGTCCCATAAAAAACCTTCTAAATGTAGTTGGGAATCTACTTTATAGAGAGCATCAGCTGTTAGTGATTGAGTTAAGTTTTTCTCATTCCTACTAGTAGCAATCTGCCAATATGTACACATGAACACCACCTTTTGTTCCACTTTTAAATTTCTACTCATCCAAGTATGAAGGTCTATTGGCATAATTTAGTGTGAACCAATTTTACCCCACACTCTATCATACTTCTTAGGCTATACTACAATCATGAAGATCATATCGAGTATCTTCCTTATAATGGTTGCATATTTTGTATGTTCTATCATGAGTGGGTTGCCTTCATCATTTGCTCTTGTTTATAAACAAAAAAACATTTTGAGCTAATATCCATGCATTTTTTTTGTATTTCTTAAGCAACCTAGACCTCCATATCTCTTTTCAAAGACCAAATCTCTTCACCTTCTCTTCACATCTGAGCAGTTATTAAGTAGTCTTCAAAGTAAAGCACCCAATTATTGTTACAACCTTTACTTCGATCACTTTTTTGTTTATGATTCGGCCGCATTAGATGTCAATAGAGGGCATGTGGTTCTTTTTAATAATCTTCTACTAAAGTAAACCAACTATTTTTTTCTCAGGCATGACAAATTACACAACATTAAGATGCATTGGTGTTAGGCATGGCGTATTTGAATTTTCCAATAACTGAACTATTGCTATTGTAATCGACATAGATATTGGACACAAAAGATGGAGTTTATGGGATAAAATTATCAGCAAACTGTTTTTTGCACCACTTAAATTTTCATCTCATGATTAGTCTTCTGTAGTAAATGCATATTTATTTGGATAACTAATTGATTCAAGAAGGCCTCCGACTATTGTCAACATTTTCAAGTTATATAATACATGGTGTGATTCCATATCCGTATGTATCAAGAGTTTAGGCTTCTCAACTTGATGAAACAAAAGTCCTAATTGAATGGTAGGTTATCGTACCATCACAGACCTGTAATTGTCAAAACATTAGTGACCTCTTTTTACTTTCTTGTACTTCTTAATCCATTCACTCGACGTACTTGATTTAATGTTAAATGTAGTCCTATTTTCCTAGAAGGTTTATGTACAACCATGTTATTATCAAAACATCTATGGCCTCCTTTTACACTTTGTTTTTCTTTCCATTTACGAGATGTGCTTGATTCAGATTTATTATTGTTTAGTTACAAAGAAATATGAGTGATGTAGTGATCTATCGAAACATGATCAAATCTAATACTAAAAACTTGTTAGACAATTCCATATCTTGTTTCATACTCTGGTCTTCTTTACAAGTCATGCATTTTAGAAAAAAGTTGTATCTGGTCTCAACACTACTAATAACCAACTACATCTAGTTATCTTTGTTTTACCATTAGCTTTAAGCTAGTTACATATTCCTACCATGATGATAATAGTTTTGCTTGTGCTGCTCTCTGTTTCAGTATAACTTCATTCATATCAATCACCATGATGTGGAAAAGATTATGTGGTCCATTAACACATAGACAACTATAGTGACTCTTACATTTTTTGTTCATTTGGGTTTTAATTAGGTCACTTGGATGGTGTTTTAGGATCAACAACAAACCAATGCTCCATGTCAACAAATGAATGGCATCTTGGAGCTGCTGATAGGAAGGCTACTCAAAAGTATTTGGTAGATGGTGTGTTACTTGGTGTTTATTTGAGATGAGGTTGAGTTCGATGATTTTTCCTTCTTGAAGGTGCATGATGGCAACTACTTATGGAATTCAGGTTAGATTTGTTATTAATGATTAAGGTTGTTTCTAAGAGATCAGATGATGCTTAAGTCATGAGATGAACTCCTTTCATTTTATACATTTTCTCACATTTTCCAATTGATATAAGGAATGATGCTACTTGGTTCCTAACTATGAATGTTTTCCCTTCCTTTTGTAGACTAGTAATTCTTTCACAATATTACTTACACACAGGTCAATCAACAATTATAGGCTATCTTGTAGATCTTTTTTTGGAGGTAGCAGACTATTTCTGTTGGTAATAAAATAAATTAGTCTTAGTAGTTTGTTTTATTTAGTTTCTAAATTTATCATCAATATTTATTTTTTATTCAAAAAAACCTAGAGATGGATAGGGATTTACATGAACTTTCCTCTATTGTCCCTATAAGGGAGTTCTTCTTGCATTGTTGCCAACAAATATAACAAGATATATTGGTGATAGCTAGTGTTTCGGTAGACTCTAGAGGCATCTCACTAAAAGAATCTTCCTTATGGATGCCTAATTAAGGATAAGATGAATGGTCATTCTAAGGACTATTCTTTGTTCTGAATTTTTTTTTCTAAAATAGTTTTCTAGAAGTTTAGGCTCACTAAACTATCAGGATTTCCCACATATATGTGATAGGTTGTACATTTTTGTAATGGTGTTTACCAAGTTGTCAGCAAGGCCATTAACATTTGTTCTAGCATATTTGATGTCCACATCCCTATCTTTCTTTATAATATTGAGGATCTTTTCCTTGCTTCTAGTAGGGGTGGGGTGTTCTTCTATCCCCCATTAGTAGATTGGATGAAAAACTTACTGTCAAATTCAACGAAGACATGCCTACTCCCCTTCCATGCAGCCTCTAGAGCTAGATATATGATTATAATATCTTTCTTAGTTGTTGTACATGCTATGATGACATCCACAAAAGAAAAAAGTGATTCTAATATCCCTAGTAACCCAGGAAAATACTACCTTCGTCTTTGTGTAACTGATGCTCATATTGTACTTTATTTTTGCATGAGGTTGAGGTTCCTATTGAATGGAAATGGGTTGACCTCCTTGGTTGTGTGTCTCCTTATACGTGTTCCATGTATTCTGGATGTCTCCAGTTGCTTTCTTAATGAACCTAGCATGGTGCTTGAGGGGTCTATCTTCATTTTCAAAAGCATTTGTATTCCTGCTCTGCCAGATATACTGACAACTTACCATGAAGCAAGATGAGTCTTTGTTCCTGACGTTCATGCATAGATATCTTTGTATATCATAGGAAAGAAACTCCTGGAATCTAGTACAACAACTGAGATCATGGTTAGGGATGTGATATGAATTAAAAGATATATCTAACTAAAATAGGGTCTATAAATTTAGTTTCATTTTGGGGTTTGTCTTCTATTTTAATAAACATACACACCCTTCTCCTTTATTCTTTGAGAGGTGTTGGAATAGAGGCATGGCCACATTCTCAGCTGAGAAACTCATGGTCAATACAACTATATGCGAAGTTGGTCTAAGTTGGCTATGAACTTTCTAAAAGTCATACTTGGTGATTCAGCTCTCTTTTTTAATGTTGATCACATTGTGAGTCATCCACAAAGCCTGAAAACCATGAATTTATTGTTCTTACTTTTGAGTCATATTTATATCCAAGTAAGTGGCACGAGTTGGCTTTGGTACATATACGACTACATCAAATAATTTATTGATACTACTGTTTCATTTTGGATTGTGGCATGCATAATAGTTTTTTATAAACAAACAAACTTATATATGATGTTGTAATACACTAAGGTTTTACATTGCAGTTAGTATGAACATACTTGGAAAATTTTATTTTGGGTTTTCATTTAGTGGAGACTGGTTGTTGTACTTTTTTCTTTTTGTTGTATGCCTTTGTATATGGCATTGTTTATGAAAATGCTCAGATGGTGTCTAATAATTGACAAGTAAAAAGATTTAATGTCAAAGATCTATTTTTAGTTACCATTTTTGTAGATGATCTTTCTCTAGCTCAATGACTTTTATAGTACACAATAGTATTGTTATGAATCTATCCTAATTTTGGTTTCATGCTAGATCAAAAATGTTGAGATACTCTATTTCATATATTGAATCAATTACTTCCAAAGAGGTCAAAAAATGGAGGTGAAAGAGTGCATGGATGGCCTACTGCAACCAACATAATTAGGTTTGTCACGCTTCTAAGACACCAACTAGAGCTCAAAACTATATTTTGTTTGGTATTTTTTCTTAAAAACAAATTAACTATAAATCTTTGCCAGAGATCATTTGGTATCCAGCTGAAAGGTTTCCACCTAGATGCATGCCTAATTAAATGTTGCTTTTTGGCAATATGGTGATTGAGTTAGATGGGTTTCTCTTCTTATATCTAAAAGTAAGTGCACATACCATTATAAATGTGTTGTATAGGTGATATATTTATCCTCAAATATGTGACCACATATTCATCAGAGCCTGTGTATGGTATAATTCATACTGGGAGCACGAATTGGGCTTGGTTGGAGGGAGTGGAGGATGAAGGAAATGGGTGGTTCACATAACGTACGTGCACCTTTGAAGTATGTTGGTTCTTGTTGGAGAAACATCCAAAAGAAAATCTAGAAATATAGATATGCAAATTCTTATGATTGTTGCATATAGTTGAAGAATACACATGTACAAATTCTGTTGTTGAGAGATGTCTTGTTGTAAGCTAAGGGGTAAGGTAAAATGTCCTCCCCTTGTAATGTATTTTTATGTAATTTACTTTGATTTTTAATAAGGTAATACATTTGTTCTATACTAATTTGTGTCAATTTCGAAAGTCAAGCATGGTTTTGCAGCAATATAAAAAAATCAAGTTCGTAGTTCATTCAAATTATATTTTATGTTTGTCGTTATTGCTATTTATGATAACAAAAGACGTCTCTATTGTATGTGCCATAAAAATGGTAAAATTGCCACTGTTGGTATACGCTATGGAATTATGTGATCATTAATAGCATTAATGACTGCCATTTATGTTATCGTTATAACTAATAAAGACAATACATTTAAGTGGTCATTATTTCTAATAGCGCTGGAATGAAATTAGTTGTCACAAATTTCATTTACCACAAGACCAATAACGACAACATGCAACGACTTCTTTTTCTTGTCGTAAATAGTAATAACAATGAACTTTTCCACAACTATGATGAATATTTTCCGTCATTATTGTACTATTTTCCTATAGTGATAGTTGATGTCATAAATTAGTTATGGTCATTCACTTCCAGCATAATTTGAGATCTATAGGGACACACACATAGGATGCACATAGGATAAGAGTTTACTCATGAATAAGGTTTAACTTGATTATAAAACTATTTAGGTGATCACATCAAACATCAATTGACTGATGGAAGTATGAAACAATCAGATTAGTAAGTAAATCAACCAGTTCAGATGCATGCACAGACCGGTTCAGGTTGTGAACCATCTGGCTAAAAGATTAGTAAGACTAGATAAAGAATTGATCCTAATGTCATGTTGTGCATTAACCCAATATTAAAAGCCAATACATTTGTGAAAAGGAAACATAGTGAACCAATCGATTCAAGTGTTGAACTGATCATTTCACATGTGAACTGACTGGATTAGTGATGAACCAAATGTCTCATCATTTGTAGGTTCTAAAACAATTATGAAATTTCATCTCTTCGACTCCTGGATTAATTGGAAACCCTGACCCTAGCCATCCTATAAATAGGGGGACAATCTAGGCTTTTATTGACACAATAATAAGCTCTAGCAATTTTTTCTCTCTCATAGTTGTAGTAACTAGAGAGTCTGGGCAAGTCTTACTACAAAAGGGAGAGACAGCAAGGGAGAGATAATAAGGAAGAGAAAGTCAGTGTTGACACCCTGACCTTGTAAGGGACAACTCCTTCCCGTTTGCTCTGGCAGTGAAAAATAGAGTTCTAGGTGGTCTACGTGGACTACATAGTTGTGTGGAAGTTGTTTCCGCCATACTAGGAGGGTAACAACCACCACCATCTGTGGTGTTGCACTGGGAGGTGCCAGTTGTCTGTGTGTGTCTTACGAAGAGTGCACATTGTCATGCAAGAGTACTTGTTTGACATGCTTCGGGACCAAGTATATGTCTTTCTATGCTCTTTCCTAGATACATCCTTATTGACATAATCTTCTAGTTGTTTCCACTACCTTATCTGTCATCCCTATTCCCCAACATTTTCACTATTTATGAGCATTTTTATCCATTTGTAGGCATATGTTTAGAATAATAGGTGCTTATTCATAAAAAAATAAGCTCACATATTCATCAAGAATAATTACACTCACATTATTTGTATTTGGACCTATTAATGTTCAATTTTGTGCCCACGTTTTATTAGTTTTCTCCCATCTTCAGTCTTTCGACACCCACTATTTGTCATTGAATATTTAATTGAACACTTTGCACCCACTTTTAATCAATTTACAACCAATGTGGTCTTTTTGACATCCACTTTTGTTCTTTTCACACCCTATGTTTTCATTTTGGTGCCTAATCTTTGTTTTGGGCAACTTTGTACCCATTTTTTTAATCAATTTGATACCACTTTTGGTATTTACATCCCTACTTTTGATTATTTTGAACCCATTCATTATTTTTCATTTCTTTGCTCCTTACTTTTCTCCTTTTGTAACATTAAAATCTTCCATTTACTTCTCTCCTCTCGTCCCTATACTTCCCTCCTCACTTGCCTCATCTCCTCCCATTAGTTCCTTCACTTCCTTCCTTCCTTTACTTCCCTCCTCACTTCCCTCATCTCCTCCCCTTATATCCCTCTTCTTTCCAGACTTCTTTGATCTTCTATAATCACTTTGCTACTATCTTCAGTTTAGTTCTCTCATCGCTTTCCTTTAGTATATTTATTTTGAGTAAATATGTTAGTGAGAAAATAAGTATTATTCTCAATATATAATACATATTTTTATATTTTGTATCATTTTTCAAAAAATTATATCAACACTAGTTATGTCAGAATGTATTTTTTGTAAGGAATCTAATGATTTTTATTTTTTCATAAAATTAATCACTGATTAAAGTTATAAACAAAACACATTTCTCTCTCATCACATCCCCTCCACCTACCACCCATTCATACTCATTTTATATACCATCTCATTTTTTTCTCAAGAGTACATCAACTATAGTCACATTTGAATGTAGTTTTTGCAAAGAATCTAATAGTTTTGCTTTCATCGAAACTTCATCAAGGACTAGAAGTTATAAGAAAAATAAATAAATTTCTCATCACATCACTTTTGTCTAGCACCCAATAAATACCCTGCCAAGTCACCATCTCCAAACCAACTTTTCTCAACAAAACTTCTCATTTGCTCACAAATCCACCTAGCCTCAGCACCAGAGATAGACATGACAATATGGTGTGTGTGACCGAGTCATTTTTGTAGTAGAAACAACATATGCACAAATTATGTTTGACATTTTATCCCTTCCAAGTTAGTTCTCCCTCTTCCACCCCCTAATGATAGAAGAGAACTACGTAAAACCATGTGCTTACACTTACTCATATGAATATTCATAAAATCATTGTGTAAACAAGCGATCATTACTTTTTCCTTTTTGATTCTAATATATGCATTTTGCAGTCACAACTCCTATAACAAGATACCAATACAGTGGAGGAAGATCATCCATGATCCACAAATGGTCGAGTCCATTCTAAGTGCCACAACATAGAGTGAATTCATGAACCCGTTTTAACTTTTATAGTTTCAATTCAATGGTTTAGCTTTCTATCACTAATAATTTATGGTTGATGTTGTTGATTTTTCTTAGGGGAGGCATGGCATGATCTTGTTGTCGATTTTATTAATGGCCCAATGAAGCAATCATAAGTATAATATGAAATCCAATAGACAATCTTGTAAGTATTAAAATGTTCATTTCAAGCATGCAATATTAAGCTTTTCTTCCTCCTATTAATATTAACTATGTTTTAAGGAGATCTCCATGTTGCACAATTGAACGAAATTTGCAAAATCCTCAAAAGCATTGAATATTAGTCATTCAAGTTTTACATTGGTCTTTTACTATTTTTTTTAGCTAACCATGCAAATGTAATGTTCTAAGAGTTGCAAGGTTTCATTCTATTATTTAGTAGTTAAAGTTGTGACTTTCTATGTATAGTCACCAAACCATTAACAAAACTACGATTAACTACTTTCTTAAATCTTCTAGTTCAATTTCGTCCTTGATATTTCAGAATTTTTTTATCAAGTCATGCAAGTTACTATAAGACATAAGAACAAGAATGTTGGAACATATGTTCAATCTAAAAAAAAGTAGTTGGCACACCATTTTTATGTCCCCCAATCAACAATCATGATGAATTAAACATCCTATCATGTGTTGCAATATTTTGTCATTTTTCTTCTTCTCTACACATATTTCTATTTTTTTAATTATGTAATCCTTCCAAGTACCCACTTCTCTACTTGTGTGGGTTTCACAGATAAAGGGTTATCATACTCTAGAATTATGTGCAATTAAAAAATTAATTGAACTCTTTACTAGCTTCTTTTGATACTTGGACAATTTATAAATATTTAGCTGTAAATCCTTGTTGAAAATCTAGTTGAAGTTAGATCAATTTAATCATCACTTTTAAATTTTCTGTCATTATTAGAATGGAGATGATAAAAGAAAAAAGGGATGACATGGATGTTAAGAATTTACCTCTCATTTCTTATTTCCACCTTATTCTCCTTTCATAAATTCAAATTCAATCACTCATGATCCAATATAATGCTTTGAAAAAACTTAGTAATCAATCCATTCCAACTCTAAAAATTGGAATGCAAATAGGAATCTAGTGGACTTGCCTTTGGATGTGTATTTGGAGAAATTATGCAATTCAAGGCCTTCCACATGGTTGATTGAAAGAATATACTACTTATGATTGTTCTTGAATTAGGTGAAACAACGATAGTCAAGGAACCCACCTCTCATTACACTTCAAATATGAGATGGAGGCACTCTCCTGAAAGTGTACTGATACCCTCATCCTAGAACTTGGGACAATACAAAATAACTACATATACCCCCACCCTAATTCCAAACATCACACTTGTCCATTTTGACTCTCCTCAAGCTAGAGAGACAGCTATACTTGTATTTAATACTCTAAATTGATTTTTTCTAGTACGATATTCTCCTAGAGTTAACTTTTTGACGCACTAGGAGGTCAAAATAGTAAGAATTTACAATGTTCACTAGTTAATATGTAGTATAATTGGTACTTATATCTTATATATCTAGAACTATCATTACTACTTTTGATCTTGTATATAGTTTAATATGTAATCTAGTAGCTAGATGTTAATCATAATTGCTATGTATATAAGTATTGTAATCACTTCTTATATTGTGATTTTCCTTTTGTGTTCAATTAGCATGTTTATTCACCTAAGTCATAATTGTTAGTCCAAAACTACCTCAACTACTTGTAATTACATGATCCACTTAATATTTTTCTATTTGACCTTAATGATAACACAATTTCAATGATCACCTTATTTCTCCCAAAAAATATGTCATATGTTATTGATTGAATCATCTTTAGGGGGGAGTTCATCTTGTGACAACTAACCAACTGTTGTCTATTTCAAATTTCAACATCAATTTTAGTCTAACTTGATTTCTATCTTTCTTCTTAAACCATTTCCCTCTATCCTACCACATTGCATCCCATCTACTTAGGATGTATCCATAATGTGGGCAACCTTGAGGATTTGGGATTCTAATCCATAAAAGATTTTTTAGATGCTAACAAAAATCTCTACGATCAACTAAAGGTTCCAAAAGTGACAAATATAAAAAGTCTTATTTTGTATTGTTTATTTTTCTCTGTAAATCTATAAACCCTTAAACTAATGGAAACAATTTTCTTACATGAAAAAGATGTGCAATATTGATTTTATCATGATGTGTGGGGGTATAAAACAACTTCCATGTTCATATTAGGATTGTCTTACATATACTCTTGGCCACATTTTACATGCATATGGACCCTTGGGTGAAGTCACTTTGTGTTTTTCTGCATTTTCCCTCTAACTTCAAAGAAAAACAATAGTTTTCATGTATTCTCCAGAAAAGATAGCAGTGGTTTTGATATCCTTGTATATCATGTACATTTTCTTTTTTACACTTTTTTGTTGTACATAAAGCAAGGAAACATGATCAACGTCTTCACTAGACCCTATCTTGTGGGTAAACGATAAGGAATGTGCCCTATTTTTAACTTGGGAAATATAGCTTAGGATGTAGTTACTCTTTGTTTGAAATCATGTGGAACCTCTTACATATTTTTTTATATACATGTAATCTGATACTCATAATATGACACAATGATAAAAATGAATATTATAGAATGAAGAATGTCAACATGTGAACAATTTCCATCATAGTCAACACATGTTTGAAGTATGATTGTGTGATAAAGTGAGTTTCACATTACTTTTGTTCAATTCCGTTTCACTCATTATGTTCACCCATTGCCCCAATTAATTTTTCTTAGCTACATAATCAATGTTGATACTTAAATTCGAAATATGACGACCAATGTGATTTGTATACACATTTTGACATTACAAACTGGGTTAATGTATCACTTTACCCAAAAATATAATTTGTCCATCAAACTTCATCATTTTGTCTTCAAACATTTTTTAAAGATACTCCACATTTTTTTGGAGATATGGTCCAAGTTTCACTCCAATTGGACATTCCTACTAATTTCTATGAATTTTCGAAGTTATATGCTAAAAACCCATTTTATTTGCATTTTATTCGACATTTGTTGCTGCCAAGCTTGGGAGTGATCCATGGCCCTTGGATTAAGCTCCTATAGATTTGGGCCCTGATCAAGAAGCCATGTGGTCATCCCCTACCTCCCACAATCAGTGGAGAGGGGATTTGGCAGCCAAAATTGCAATTGATTGAATGTGACCCCCTTTTGAAAATCAAAATAGACAGAAATGTTCACCTCGCCAAACAAAACTCACCCAACCATTTTTCCCCTTATAAGTGGACAATTTTGAGAACAATTGAGGACCTACTCCCTCGGCCGCCTCCATGGACCCTGTGGCTAAGGAAAACCCTAAATCCAACCCTCGTCCATCTATAAAAACTCTACCATCACCTTTGGCGTGCTCCCACTAACTCAACCGACACCCTATATACATCTCTCTCTCTCTTGCCTACCTCGCCATTCACCCAATCTTCTTTGGTTGCCTCTCTACCGTGACTCCACCTTGCTGTGTGCAAGCCTTTGTGAATTGGGTGAGCAACCATGATCGTTGGATCATAGTCAACAAGCAACCGGACACAAAGATCAACAACCACCAAGCAAACCACACACTTCCTTTGCTTCCTTCTCTCACACGTGATCAGGAGCGGGTGACCTCCTTACCATAGGATCCTACACTAGTCAAGTTTGACCAAGGGATCCAACGGCCTGTATTTTTCTCGACCTTTCTTTTTTAGTATTTCTTCTCCTTTTTGCTCAAAAATTCCAATAAATCGCCAGATCATGTTTTAATAATAAAAAATGCATCCTAGCTCCAAATATTATGAGAAAAGGTTTAAAAAATCGAATGGACCCATGTATCCGGGGATAAGTCATCCTTCGTTCTTCACAATGGCTTGAATTCATTGAATCTTCAAGATAACATGATCACCTACTAAGAATTGAGTATCAGTCGCGTGTGCATCAACATAAGACTTATTACAGTCCTTTCCCTTTTTTGCCTTTGCTTGATTAGGCTGACATTATCAAAATAAAATTGCAATTCCTATAATTTTAGAATATGTATTTTGCCTACTAAATCCCAATAAAGTGGAGACCTACACGGTCTTCCATGCAAAGCTTCATAGGGAGGCATTCCTATATTAGATTGGTAGCTATTGTAGGCGAACTAAATAAGAGAACGGTAGTGGTCCCATGAACCACCCCAATCAAGGACACATGATCTCACCAAGTCTTCTAGAACTTGGATTGTCCTCTCAGACTGTCTGTCAGTTTGTAGATGGTACATATTAATGAAGTTCAGATGAGTCCCTAGTTCTTCCTATACTTGTTTCCATAAGTGCGAAGTGAATTTTGTAGCACAATCTGATACAAATAGATACTGGAACTCCTTGCAGCGTGACTGTCTCCCAAATGTACAACTCTGCTAACTCTGGGACTTTGGTTGGTGTCTTGATCATAATAAAATGGTACAACTCTGATACCAACTATCACAGATCCATTCTTACCCTAATTTGAATCCCACTATCCAAATGGGCAGTGTTAAAGGAATTAGAGTGTCCGTCCCTAAGTGGCCCTAATATCACACACAAATAATATGTAGAAAGGAAGTAACATTTTTCTTTAATTGAAATGAACCAAAGTGTTTATTACATAAGACCCATAGGCATCATGCAAAGAAAAGTAGATAAGAAAACTAGCCAACAACTACATCCCTTTTAGAATTTAGCTCACATGCAGACTCTAGATTTGATGCAGTAGTCTTTGTTTCAGTAGATGATAAAAGCAGAGATAGAATGTGCATAGTCTCTAGTTCCTTGCATTGCCTAAAATCAAGAAAATCAGGACACAATCAATTGAATTGCATGGTATGCTATCAAAAACAAGTAAAATGGTTTATAGCAAAACAATACACTTGGTAAAACTTATATTAAAAAACTATAACAAGCAATTTTCCAAAACCGATATTTGTTCGTCAAGAATTTTATTACGAATTTCCCATTATGCTGATATCGATAAGCATGCTTATATTTTATTAGGCTCAATCGCCCCAATAAGGTGGGGGAGGTCACCAAGATCCTTCTCTTCATATGAGGTAGGAGGTCAATGTACAAGTTACACCATCCAAAAAGGATTGGCATACCAGTTTGTTGCTCACGCTTCTGTGAGAGCATTTATGTAATTTTATTTTATTTGATTGTAAGAAGGAGGAGGTTGCTTGTACTTGATATCAACATTATCAACATCATAATATGAGCAGTCATAATGGGTAATGTCATTTATGTTTTCAAGTTTGTCTGAATATATAATATAGGAGAAACGAAAGACTAATCAGTAGGGAAAAATAGCTCGACCAAGTATATAGACAAGTATACAAGCAAGAGATACATAAAAGGTATCATCAACACAATCAAGGAGGAGATATAATAGCATACCTTTTGGTGATTATTTAGAGTATGAATTTCAAGAGAAGTAGATCAACCCCTTGAGTCAGATCCTAGATGAAAAAGATTGGATCAAGGGTCAAGATCATGATGTTCAGATGATCATATATCAATATTCGAGATTCGGGTTACACTTTCCTATTTCAACCTTAGGGTTAGGTCATTCACTTATCATCAACAATATTTCCAAATGTCCAACATTATTGAAGTGTCAAGAATGTTTCAAGTATGAATGACCATGTTAGGTCTTTTAGGAACACATGGAAATCCTAAATATTATCATCTTTGTTCAGGTCACCATCAAATATCTAGATCATTATCAAGATTAATTGTTGGAACTCTAGATTAGATTAGGTAGAGTCATGGGATAGGCATATGATTAAGGGTTTTGCAAGATTGAGATTAATCATCATCATATAAATATTAATCCTTATTTCAAGGTGCATGATTCATATTCTAGGGTAGATGAGTCAAAAGATTAGATCTAACCTATTATTTCATCGAGTTTGGTTTTAATGTCTCAAGATGATCCGTAGAGTCAGGTATTAAGGTTTCCCAAGGATTAAACACAAAATAGAGTAATTCACTAAAATATTATGAGCAAGAGAGAAAATCTCGAGATATAAATGATATCAATAAAAAATAATATTACACAAGTATTTTTTTGGTTTTTGTAATCCAGATTGCCTATTTCATCATATTATTTGGAGCTAGGATGCATTTTTTAATGATTAAAACAAGATCAAGCTATTTATTGGAATTTCTGAGAAGAGAGGAGAAGAAGTACTGAAAAAGAAAGGTCGATGAAAAATACAAGCCGTTGGATCCCTTTGTTAACCTTGACCAGCATAGGATCTTGTGGCTAGGAGGTCACCCACTCCTGATCATGTGCGAGAGAAGGGAGGAAAGGAGGCAGGTGCGTTGCTTGGTGGTCGTTGATATCTGGGTCTGGTCGCACATTGAATGTGATCCAACGATAACAACTGCTCACCCAATTCACAAAGGCCTACACACAGCACGACGATGTCATAGTCGAGAGGAAGATGGAGAATATTGGGTGAATGGGGAGGAGGGTGAGAGAGAAATCTATGACACCATTTGCATTTGTGGGAGAACGACCAAGGTGATGGTCGAGTTTTTATAGATGGATGAGGGTTGGGTTTAGGGTTTAGCTTGGCCACAGGGTCCATGGCGGCGGTTGGGGGAGTAGGTCCTATATTGTTCTTGGAACTAGCCACTTACAAGGGGAAAAAGGGTTGGATGAGTTTGGTTTGGCAAGATGAACATTTCTATTCATTTTGATTTTCAAAATGAGGTCACATTCAATCAATTGCAATTTCGGCGGCCAAATCCCCTCTCCATTGATTACAGGAGGTAGGGATGACCCCTTGGCTGCTTGATCAGGGCCCCAATCCATGAGAGCCTGATTTAATGGACTGAGATCACTCCCAAGTTTGGAAGCAGATCGATGACCTAACACATGTCAAATAAAATGCAAACAAAATGGGTTTTTAGCATATAACTTCAAAAACTCATAGAAATTAGTAGGAATGTCCGATTGGAGTGAAATTTGGATCTTATCTCTGCAAAAATGTGGAGTATCTTTAGAAATTGTTGAGGACCATATGATAAAGTTTGACGAACACATTTTACTTTTGGGTAAATTCATACATTAACCTAATTTGTAATGTCAAAATGTGTATACAAATCAATTTGATCATCATATTCTGAATTTGAGCATCAACATTAGCAAAGAAAAATAAATTGGGGCCATGAGTGAACATAATTAGGGAAAAATTGAAATTAAAAAAAACTAAAGGTGAAACTGACTTTATCACATCCTCCACTCCTTGGGAGGAATTTTGTCCTCAAAATTCAGACTTCCTTGAAAAGGTCAAGAAATCTTTCCTCCATGTCTGACTTCTATTCCCAGGGATCATCATCACTATCATGGTTCTTCCACAATACCTTCACCATCTCTATCTTCTTATTTCAAAGCTCCTTGATGCGATTATCAAGGATCTTCATTGGAACTTCTTGGTATAGAAGAGTCTCCTTTAATTCAATTGGTTCATGATTGAGGACATGGTTAGGGTCCTTGACATAGCTCTTCAAGTTCGAAACATGAAATACATTGTGCACCATGGTATATTGTAGAGGTAAAGCCAATCTATATTGTTTAGAAACATTTTTGGGTGCTTGCCACTCGAGAACAACTGAGACTTTGGTAGGGTTAATAGAAATTTTCTCACCTAAAACTATGTGGCCCAAGAACATGACTTCAGAAATCTAGAATTCACATTTATACACCTTTGCATAATATCATCAATGAAGACCACAAAAAACCTATCAAGGAAAGGTTGGAAGACACTATTCATCAAGTTCATAAACACACCAGGATTTTTGGTCATCCTGATATATTCAAAGGACATTGAGTCACATCACACTCATCTTCAAAAAGTTCTTGATATCCTTCAATCCCAAAAATTCTATGCAAAGCTATATAAATGTGAATTCTAGATTTCTAAAGTCATGTTCTTGGGCCACATATTTTTTGGTGAGAAAATTTCTATTGACCCCGCCAAAGTCTCAACTTTTCTCGAGTGGAAATCCCTATAGATTGGCTTTACCTCCACAATATAGAATCATGCACAATGTCTTTCATGTGTCAAACCTGAAGCGGTATGTCAAGGACCCTAGCCATGTCCTCAATCGTGATGCAATTGAATTGTAGGACACCCTTGCATACCAAGAAGTTCCAATCAAGATCCTTGATACTCGCACGAAGGAGCTCAGAAATAAGAAGATCGAGATGGTCAAGGTGTTGTGGAAGAATCTTGATAGAAATGATGCTACCTAGGAATTGAAGTCATACATGGAGAAAAGATTTCCCGACCTTCTCAAGGAAGACTGAATTTTGAGGAGAAAATTCTTTCTAAGGAGGGGAGGATGTGATAAAGTGAGTTTCACCTTTACTTTTTCTCAATTCCAATTTTGTCCTCATTATGTTCACCCATGGTCCCAATTTATTTTTCTTATCTACATAATTAATGTTGACACTCAAATTTGAAATATGATGACCAATGTGATGTGTATAGACATTTTGACATTACAAATTAGGTTAATTTATCACTTTACCCAAAAATATAATTTGTCCACCAAAATACATCATATGGTCCTCAAACATTTTCTAAAGATACTCCAAAATTTTTTGGATATATGTTCCAAAGATCACTCCAATCGGACATTCCTACTAATTTCTATGAATTTTCAAAGTTATATGCTAAAAACCTATTTTATTTGCATTTTATTCGACCTGTGCCAGGTCAACGGTCTGCTGCCTAGCTTGGGAGTGATCATTGTCCCTTGGATCAGGCTCACATATATTGGGGCCCTAATCGAGAAACCACACCTCTACCATAGCTGGATTTGTTGTTCCAGAAAATTTAGTTCCACCAAGCTTCTTCACCAACTCATAGGATCTCATCCGATCCTTACTAGAAGATGTAGACTTCATGTCCATCTTGTGCTTTTCTTTTGTCTCCAGAAAAATATGATACATCCTTGTTGCCTCATTATCCTCTTCATCTTGAGCCATTGCTCGAGGGGCAGGGCCGTAATGGCTCTCAGCTTGTTCCTCACCATGTCCACATCCTCTTCCTTCCATCTGCATATCCATAACATAACACATCTATTAGAAAATTATAGTTCAAAGAGGAAAACATCCTAATCCTATTGGTCTCTTATCACCCCTATCCCAAACCTAAATTTATTTTGGGTTCAACCTATGCTCTGATACCAAAGTTGTCACACCCGCATCCTACGATTACCACTAATCATGAGATAAGTGCATAATTTAGCTAAAATATCCACCATATTTTTTTTCTTTCTAAATATATTATAATAACACTTATTGAATGATAAGTCTTGATTACGCATAACAACAAGATACAACAAAACTTGTCTTATTACATAGAAGCAAGAGTTTCACACTTAATATACATCATATACATTATATTTCAAACTTCTCTCTTTTCTCACTCTTTCTATCCCAGGATCTAGGGGAACGATATGTGTAACACCCGGGCCCACTGCCCAAGGCTCTTGTAGAGTTTCAAGAATGACGACTAGCCCCACAAACCACCACTAGCCTTAATTGTGCACTATATCCTCACTCACGCGCAAGCTGGGGTCAACTTCCCGACTGGTCACCCATCCTAGTACTACTCCAAGCTGAGCATGCTTAACTATGGAGTTCTTTAGTGATGGGCTCCCGGAAAAGGAGGTGTACCTTGGTGATATGGGTAGTCCAATCATTCCTTATAAGATCATTTTATCTGAGGCCTCAAATCCTAGGATGTTACAATCTCCCCCACTTAGACTCTTGACATCCTCGTCAAGGCTTAATTATATGGACTCATAATATGACCCCATTTCAGTGCAGACCCAACATGGCCCATGGACACCCAACTCCTGATCACGGAATACCAGCGCAAGGGTGGATACATCACCATGGACAACCCTTTCCTACATGCCTGGACAGTACTAGTGCATGGGCGGCTCCATCAACTCAGATGGCCCTTTCCAACATGGGTGGACCGCACGACTTAAAGACTGGCATGCCACAGGCCCATGTGGGCCCCACCTACTAGAGGGGAATTGGCTCTGATACCATTTGTAACACATGGGCCCACTATCCAAGGCTCTAGTAGAGTTTCAGGAATGATGACTGGCCCCATAGACCACGACTAGCCTTAAGTGTGCACTATATCCTCACTCACGTGCAAGCCGGGGTCAACTTCCTGACTGGTCACCCATCCTAGTACTACTACAAGCTAAGCACACTTAACTATGGAGTTCTTTAGTGATGGGCTCCTGGAACAGGAGGTGCACCTTGGTGATATGGGTAGTACAATCATTCCTTATAATATCATTTTATCCGAGGCCTCAAATCCTAGGATTTTACAATAAGAGACCCTCTAACTATTCTAACTACTCTTCTTCAAGACCTCTGAGCTAATCTTGATTAAAGTTGGCTTCTGACTCCTCAGGAAGAGCTAATCCTTTACCTGAAAAAAATTTTAGTAGGTTGGTGAGCTACTGGCTCAGTGAGTAAAGAATCAACAGGTAACCAAGATATTTATGATGTTTACAAGTAATATAACTTAAATGCAATCATGTAAGCATGGAAGTTTAGAATTGTAATTCATTCAACATGGTAGTTTAAAACTATAATTCACTTAGCATGGTAGTATTACAAATATTGAATTTAATAAAAGGATAACCTAACTACTTACGTTATTTCAAATCTAGTTATTATGCCTTTGGACCCACTTGAGGTGTACCACAACATGTGTAAGTATCGTAGCAAGCAACGATCTCACTATACAAGACTTAGAAGCATGCCCGGGTTCCTAAGTCTTTAATTTCAACACCATGTCTGCAGTT
Source organism: Alisma plantago-aquatica (assembly GCA_963693085.1). Classification (NCBI taxonomy): domain Eukaryota; kingdom Viridiplantae; phylum Streptophyta; class Magnoliopsida; order Alismatales; family Alismataceae; genus Alisma; species Alisma plantago-aquatica. Next base: position 819,502,944 of record OY856411.1, on the reverse strand, counting down.
GCCATCGACACGTCTACCTCTCAATGGATAATGGGAGCGGCCAGATATTTCAGACTTCACCTTTCAACCTCAGTACTCAAGCGGTGACTCAAAGCCCTCATGCTTAAAGTGCATCAGTGGACCTACCGACCACTAATTACTACAAGATGTAGCAAAGGTACCACCGATATTCCTGATTGGTGTTGGGTACCACACAACTATAAGGAGTTTTCCCTACTGCTCAAACCTCCGCACCCTACTGGTACGCTCCGGCTTACCTTGATCTAGACTATCTCTAGTCGGGAAACCGTTTACTCCCAACAACACAGGCCTCTTCCTATGAGGATTCTACAGTGTCCATGCCATCTAATGTCTAGTGATGATTAGTTAATGTAACAAGAATCATCATCATAGCTAATGATTATCATATTTCTAACAATTAATTGTCTTGCATTTAAATAATAAATCACTAAATAGTTTTCATATGTTTCACAACCATACTCCAACTCTTAAAACATGATCTAGGGCACCCTGTCTTTCTGGTGCCTCAATTTACACATTCATTACCAATCAAATCATGACAATTCACAAGAAAACTTTCAACATGGTAATACATCACTATTAATATGATTAATAAAGCATTTCAACTGCTGATTTTCACCGCATATGTATATTCAGGCATCACAAATATCATACAACAAGAATCAAACACTGGATACTATTGTTTGAATTGATATGCTTGAAATCAAGGTTAAGAGATGATTATCTACTCACAAAATTTGTCCAAGATCACAAATCTTTCCCTTTCACCAACTAATCTTGGATCTTAACTCACACAAGACAAGATCAAGCTTTAAACCTCAAGATCTCATTCAAAACAACCCCTTTTATGTGTTTCTGGGCACTAAAGAGGATCTGTTGTAGGTAGAATATAAGATTAGAGGTTAATCCAAACCTTACAACCTCTGGATTAGGGATCTCGAGAAAGGGAAACCGAAAGAAAGAAGAATCAAGGATTAAAACTACTTACCAAGTCGGATTTATACCAACCCCTTTTGATTTCTATTGTTCTTAACGTTCTTCCCCAAAATTCACCCCAAACATTGCCCTCTTGGTCGCCCTCTCGTATAGCAAGTGGTTTGAGATGATATAGAATCGAATTGCGGTTCCAACGAACTTTGTTTCATTGAAAATGGATAAGTATTGCTTGAGATATGATCATTTTACGATTGGCTGTTCTTGGCGGCGTCGATCGCGGTCGCAGTGTCGACGCAGCGTCGCGGTCGAGGTGTAGACTATGGTTGCAGTGTCGATGCAGTGTCGCAGGTCACGGTAGATGTAGCGTCGTGGGTCACGGTGTCGACGCAGCGTCGGTCATGATGTCGACCGTGGTCGCGGTGCTCAGTATATGTTTACTAAAAATGGCATAACTCACTCATTTTAACTCCGTTTTGGTTCATTTTTTATTGGATTCATAATTGAATTCACTACAATCTAGCATATTATTGTGATAATATAATGAAATGAAAAATCATTTATTAATTATTTCTTCTAATGTCATTAACTCTCTTCTTGCACACATGTATGGGTCAATGCTATGTTAACCCCAACTCAAATCTTTATAGTATGCTTAAGTCATGATTATGAGTTGCCAAAACAATTATTTAAGGTCACTAAGGTTAATATAAAGAACAACATAGAATATTACTAGCAAAAATATGACAAGCATTAAGATTATCTTAAATCTTTAGGATTACCAACAAAGTTAGGAACATGTTATAACAGACATCATCAAACGAGTCTTGAAATATGGGTTGTTATGACTGTGATGATTCGGTAACTTTGACACATGAGGACTTGACTGTGAGTGATAGATATGGAATTTGTCCCTCCTAAAGGAGTCTGATATCATGCCCACTTGAGGAGTGAGACTGAGAAATGCATTCCCATGCACATGTAAGTCAATATATGATATTGAGCTTACATATATCTCAGACAGTTTACTATGAATCAAGAAAAATGGATTGAATGTTTGTAGAGGATGACAAGTCCATGCCTTGAGTTCAATCTAGAAATCAACGACAAAGGAACTAAACATTCACTGTAACACCAATAACAAATTATAGGTTGAAAGTCGTTCTCCAACTTTCCTTTTCACTTGGGTAGCATTGATGTGTGACTAGGTACCACTCTTTTCTTGTGATGTCATAAGTTAGTTATGGACATTCACTGCCAATGTGAAATGGAATATATAGGGTCACACACACATGATTAACCTGGAAGAGGATTTTATCCATAAATAATGTTTGGATTGATTAATAAATTGTTTAGGTACTCAATTAAACATTTAGTCATAATACTTGACGCAAAATCATCAAGTTCAAGTGTTGAACCAATTAATTAGAGTGTCAGATTGATTGAGAATTGCATTGACTGAGTTCTGGACAAACTGGATCACCAACCGACTGATCGCCTCAAGGTCAGTGAGATGACTGGTTCATTCCAATGAACTGATTGATTCACATGGACCAAATGAGCAAGTGTTGGATTTCCCACTTCGTGAGGCAAGATCCTCATTTCACTTGTTCAATTCGATTGGGATAAGAATTAATCTTTGCATTAATTAGAAACGAATAAGGAAAGTCAATTGTAGGCAAGTCTAGGAAGTGAAATGATCGATTCACTAGGTGAACCGATCTGTTCACCTGCCCAAATGACTAATTCAGTTATGAAAAGATTGATTTGCCTACCACAACATAGTCAGTTTGTGGAAAATCCAGACCCTTGTACTCCCACACAGACTGGGAACCCTAACCCTACCCTCTACTATAAATAGAGGGGTATAGGGGGCTTCTCAGAACACACAACTCAGAGCATCAGTTGCTCTGCAAAGTAGTTTTCCTCTCTGATTTTGGAATTGAGAGAGCCCACACAAGTTCTACCTGATCAGGGAGGAAGAGTGAGGAAAGACAACTGTAGAAAAGTGACTGGTGGTGGGAGAGTGTGTCAGTGACTAGTACACTGAAAGAATGAGACAACTCCTTCTAGTTTATCCATCTGGACAACTAAAGTTCCCGGTGGTCCCTCTAGACTATCAATAGAGGTAGGAGATTTCTGCCGCTTAGAAGGATGACTGTCAACTATAGTCTGCATCAAGACCAGGAGATAAACAGACGTCATCGAAGACTAGGTGGTTGAAGACCACACTAGTTGTGAGGTTTTGTCACTGAGCAAGCCTCAGGACTAGGTATATTTCGCTAAACCATCTTTCTTATTGTATAGTTGTTGATGTGATCTGGTGGTTATGGGTTTGTGGTTAGATAAAAATTTTGTTTTCTCTATGTGGTCTATCCCACAAAATCCAACAGTGGTATCAGAGCCACGTCAACATATTGTGTTTTCAGATTAATCGAAATGATCTATTTTTTTCACCATTTATTTATTGCATGTGATGTGAATACTTTAACTGGTTAATGTGTATATCTTATTAAACACCACAAATCCCTATGTTCATATATGATATGGTATATATATGCAATCGATAGGTGTTCCCCTAAAATGGTTTTGATGCTGGATGTGTAGCGTGGTTATGGCCTATAAGCCCCTATGTGTCTGCATGGTTGGTTGTGGTTGTTTTCATCTCAGTCTGCATGTCGAGTCCTTTCTTCTATTCCATATGTAACTCAAGACAACTCAAGCTTTATCTTCTACCTTTGCTACCCCCGAATGTAACTCGGGGTTTCCCATAGAGATATGTAGAAGTAGGATAGTTTTATTTCCTATTATGTCATTGAATGATGGGTGCCCATACGAGTGATTGGAGGACCAAGATGACCGAATGATGGTGCGAGAAGAGCAGCTAGTGGCATGACCAGGAGCACGATGACCTGACGAACTGACCATTTGTAGGAGCCAAACGATCGGTTTGTGACAACCAACCGACCAGCCAGGAGGTGAGCAATTTAGTGATAGGATGAGTTGATCAACCCGGAATGGCCCAAGCACATATCTTCAACAACTATAGGTTGTTTCATATGATGTAAACCTAGATGACCGTAATTCCTTGTGGCTTAAGGAATTACAAATAGGATGGCCATAATCATCACTTTATCACTTCACATGTTTTCTTGTGGGATATAGCCTATATATGATACGTACTATATATGTGGTGATTGGATATGTTTATGTATATGAATACCAAAACCCTCAATATATTATTAAGTCTAGGATGATTTCTATAATCAGCACACATGAAAATCTTAATGAACAAGCGTGGGCATCCCAATGGTGGTGCGTTGTCTATCTCATGGAAGTGTGATGGTAGTTGTGTGGGCCCACCGAGCGGGGTGCACTCCTATCATGTTGGATTTTAGGTCAGGCTTAACTAAGTGGTCTTAATGAGATTAAGCACTTAGAGGCATGCAAATGACTATGGAAAAGAGGTGTGCATATCATCTATCCAAGAATTGCATAAGATGCAATTGGTAAATGTTACCTTCCTTAATGATTGATTATGGATGATGGCGTTGGCGGGGTAATAACTCAATTGTTTTAGATCTTGGCTCACTAGAAGGTTGTACACTACAATCTTCCGAATTGATGGTGAGGGATATCAATTTGATCAAAATAGTGGGATCGATAATTAATTAAATACCTAATTAATATTGTCAACTTTATCAAATCAAACAAATTAAAAAATTGTTTTGGAATGTTGCATAATTCTTTTGTAGAATCCAAATGACAAACACAAATACATTATCATTGTGACAAGTTCATACATGGGATAAACTTTAAATCTGGTTTGGGACGTTTGAGAAGTGTTCTCAATAGTGAGTGTAAACTCTAAAGTCCTTGAAAGACCAGAGCCAGTAGAACCACTCCAAATGTACCTAAGGCTAAAATTAGATGCTTACTTGAAGTATGCCAATGATGTCTAAGACATCAAGAACCTTATGATGAGCTATATGAACTATGAGTTGGATAAATAGCTTGAAGCATGAACATTCTTGAGATGGTTATACATCTTAAGAAAAATGTAAAGAGTGAAAGGTATAATGTCTTCAAAGCGATATTTGAGTATAATCAGATAGATGGAGATCAAGTATAATCTCATATCCTCAATATGATTGTGCATATAGATCCACTATGATTTCTTATAGGTTAAGAGTTGACCAAACATATGATTCTACAAATTGTTGTGTGAATCAAATAGCCAGTTTATCAAATGTTAAGAAACTTGGCCAAACCACTATATGAAGTTCTTGGCATATTGATGCCAAATCATGAATGAAGAAAGGACAAAACATGTGATAATGATCAGTAGAGTGAAGTACATATACTAAAGAAATGTCAAGAAGTGTTCTAAAGCCAAGCTTAGGTCCAAGTGTTCATCACTCAAGATATGGAGAGGAATAATATGGAAAGGGAAATAACCCCTTTATAGAGGATCTCAGGAAGATGAAAGAGAGATTGAGATCTCTACTTTAGGACCTAAGAAGAATTAAGCTAGAAATTTTGTGGAGCAAGAGTTGCTACCATTACAGTTACAATATGACATTCATGGGTATATAATATAATTAGTTAATTGCTATTATACATTTTCCATCAATGAAATCATCATACATCTTGTATGGACAAGAGTGTAATGAACTGATGTTTCATTTCAAATAAATGATCTTTGATGGCAATGCCTATGGCTCATCAACTATACTTAATAGTTAAAGTGAAAAATGAGTGTGACACATGTAACGAATGACACGATAACTCAAAGTTGAATGCCTATATCATAGTCATCAGTAGTGCATAAATGATAATTGCATTTCTAGAAATCCATATGATGGTTATCTAAGACTCATTTTGGTTATTGAATCAATAGAGACATGCTAATATCATTCATTGTGTAATATGACAAAGATTCTTCCCTAGATTTAGTGGGAGAATGATTATTCTATTAAGGATTATACATTTTAATGTATATAGACCTTTTATAATAAATGCTAAAGGAAATCAATAGTACTTCAATATATTTACCGTTGATGTCAATAGATATGATAGTTTGTATTTAATAAAATACAAACATGAATGTCTTGAAGTTTTCAAGGAGATCATAAATGAAGTACATAACAAACTTGGTATTAGTATTTTATTTCAATATGATCAATATGGAAATGCTTTGAACCAAGAGTTTGAGAACCTTCTGCAAGATCTTGATAATGTATCATTATGGACTCCACCTGAAACACAATGGTAGTGTATCATGAGAAGTGTATCAAAAAGAAGGAATCACACCTTGATAAGTCAGAGTTTGATACCAGCTAAACTTCAATTTTCCTTTTGGGCACATGGTTAACACTAAAACAATGTACCATCAAATTAGTTCAAAAGACACCATATGAGATATGGAATGGGAAGTGTTTTGATATGTCTTTATAAAGATTAGGATTGAAAGCCTAAATAAGAAAAATGTTTCTTAAAGGTTTTATCCATAAATCACATAAATGTTACTTTGTTGAATACTACTTTGATGTCCAAATCCAATAACACAAGAATTTTAGATGGCTACATTCCTAGAGGAGAACCTAGTTCTAAAGGACTCAGTTGGAGAGAAAAGTAGAACTCAAAATATTTGATACAAACATCAAAAAAATTGAACTTAAAGAGGTAAAATGGGAATAAAGAGAATCAAAAAATGTTGTGGAATCTCAAAGTTCTTTAAGTAACACACATAATTCATGGTTTTGGTAGAACATGCCTAGACCTTGAATGATATATGATATCTTATGGACAAGAAGGTGGTGAGTTGATCATATGATGAGTCAACAGTCTACCTAGAAGCTAATGAGGGCCAGAAATTGAGATATGGCTTGAAGCTGTGAAATCCAAGATGGACTCCATGTACATCAACAAAGTATGACCTTGGTTGATCCACCTGAAGGGGTAAAACCCATAGGGTACTTTTGGGTCTTCCATAAGAAGACTGACATGGAGGGTAATTTTGTTGCATAGAGTTTCTAACAATTTCAAGGTGTTGAACATGATGAAATCTTTTCAGCAATTACCAAATATAAATCCATCAGGATAATGCTTACTATTGTGGCTTAATGGAAATAAAGTCCATGAAGATGCATAGATCAATTTTTGGATTGAAGCGGGTACCTCAGAACTGGGATCTTCTAATTGACAAGATAGTCAAAGATTTGGACTTGAGTCAAAATAAAGAAGTAATGTGTGATTAAAAGAATTTTGTGGGAGCATATGTATATTCCACATATTGATGGGGAATAACATCCTTATACTACAAATATTAAAATCTAGATACAAAGTGCATTATAAAGTTTTAAAGAAGATTCCTATGTGATAGGAATCAAGATCTATAGAGACAGATCAAGAGGGCTTCTAGACCTAAGAAAGAGAATATACATCGGTAATATGATGAAAGGGTTCAGCATGATGAGCGAAAACTTGTCCATGTTCGATGGAGTTAGTCTCTCAAGAGAAAAGTGTCCCAATTCTTATGAAGAATAAGGAACACAAGGATAGGTGCCATATGCATTCATGATTGGATCAATCACATATGAACTCATCTCGTTATCTTGTATGTATTGGACATGACAAGAAAATATGAACTAATTATCTTGTATGTATTGGACATGACAAGGATATATACAAACTCATCATCTTGTATGTATTGGACAAGACAAAAAGATATGGAACCCACTTATTTCATATGTATTGGACATGTCAAATGGATATCTGTTGAACTCCAGTAAGAGTTACTGGAATACTGTGAAGGACATCTTTATGTACTTGTGATGTTCTAAAAGGATTAATTCTTTAATTATGGTAATAAGGAAGAGTTGGGTGTAAAAGAATTAAACCGATGCAAGCTTTTGAAATGAAAAAATTGTGTTTGACCTTGGAATAAGAATTGTTAGTTGTAATTATTCCAAACATAAGACAATTGATTAATTATGCAATAAGAAGTTGAGTACCTTAGTGTTGCGAACATTATGAAGGATACGGTATGGATCTAGAAGTTCATATGGATGAATTTATGGGAGGTTATGACCATTGGTGACTCAGTAGTAATATTGTGACAAAAATGGATTTACTAGTTAGGCAAAGGAATTTCAGATAGCATACTACAGTACTTCCATCTCATACGAGTTGTCGTAAAATGAGGGGATGTGAAACATTCAATATATCGGCTTGAAGAAAATGTTTCTTACCCACTATAAAAGCACTCGTGCAGTAGAAACATGATGGAAATGTTAAGATCACTTAGAATATGATTCGTGTGTGATTGGATCTAAGTGTAAGTGGGAGTATGTTGGTATAGTATGCCCAGAGAGAAAATCATATGATGATTGCAATGAGGCATGTGATACTTGATTTCATAATAATAAAGGCAATTTTTGTCTATATGTTTTTACTATTTTTGAGATAATAGTATAACATGTTAGATGTCTAGAGAGTGACAATACTCAATGATGTATGTCTTCAAGTACATGACTTGAATAATGAGATCATACGGATGTTAAGGGTATGTACATTCTCACTATTGCCCCTAGTTAGTTGTTATTATGGAAATAACCATAGACATCAATAACACAAAAGACTAGAGTGTGTGTTAGTTGATGACAAAATTGCATCAGTCATGATATATGATATCAAACCAAGCACATAGATACATGTTAGAGAACAGTGTATCAGACAGACCCATGATAAGAGTGATGCATGGAAACCACACATGGTTAGTTAGGATCATATCTTATTGTATTGGTGGTGACTGTGGTTCTTAGACCTAAAATCACTGCACTCATCACATGTGGTTGGGTACACTTTGACATCATCAAATGTAGTCCTAAAAGATGGGTTGTTATAACAGTGATGATTGGGTGACTTTGACATATGGGGACTTTACTATAAGTGATAGATATGGAATTTGTCCCTCCTAAGGGAGTGTGATATCCAGGCCACTTGAGGAGTAAGACTGAGAAATGCATGGCCATGCACATGTAAGTCAATATATAATATTAAGCTTACATATATCTCAGACAGTTTGCTCTGAATCAAGAAACATGGATAGAACATTTGAAGAGGATGAGAAGTCCATGCCTTGAATTCAATCCAGATATCAGTGACAAAGGAACTAAACATTTGTTGTAACACCAATAACATATTGTAGGTTGAGAGTTGTTCTCCAACTTTCCTTTTCACTTGGGTAGCACTGATATGCGAATAGGCACTACTCTTTGCTTGTGATGTCATAATTTAGTTATGGATATTCACTACCAACATGAAATGGAACCTATAGGGTCACACACATAAGATTAACCTGGAAGACGAGTTTATCCATGAATGATGTTTAGATTGATAACTAAAGTGTTTAGGTACTCAATTAAACATTCAATCAATAGACTTCTCTCATAATCATCAAGTTCATGTGTTGGACAAATTGATTAGTGTGTCAGATTGATTGAGAACTACATTGACTGAGTTCTACACAAATTGGATCACTAAATGACCGGTTCACTAGGTGAATCAATCAGCTCATGGTTAGCGAGATGACTGGTTCACTCTAGTGAACCGATCGGTTCACATGGACCAAACAATCAAGTGTTGGGTTTCCCGGTTCGTGAGAAAAGATCCGGATTTCACTTGTTCAATTCGATTCAGACAAGAATTAATCTTTGCATTTAGAAATGAATAAGGAAAGTCAATTGTAGGCAAGTGTGGATGTGAAATGACCAGTTCACTGGGTGAACCAATCAGTTCGCCTACCCAAACTACTGGTTCAGTTATGAAATGACTGGTTCACCTGTAGCAGCACAATCAATTCGTGGAAAATCTAGACCCTTCTACTCCCACACAGACTGGGAACCATGACCCTGCCCTCTACTATAAATAGAGGGGTACAAGGGGAGTGTGTCAGTGACTAGTATGCTGAAAGAAGGGGACAACTCCTTCTAGTACGTCCATCAAGACGACTAGAGTTCTCGGTGGTCTGTGTGGACTATCTATAGAGGCAGGAGATTTCTGCCACTCAGGACGATGATTGTCAACTGCAGTCTGGGTCAACACTAGGAGCTGCATAGACGTCATTGAAGACTAGGTGGTTGAAGACCTCACTAGTTGCGAGGTATTGTCACCGAGCAAGCCTTAGAACCAGGTATATCTCACTAAACTATATTTCCTATTGCATAGTTTTTGATGCAATCTGTTGGTTATGGGTTTGTGGTTAGATAAATTTTTTGTTTCCGCAATGTGTTTTGTACCACAAAACCCAACAATGGTATTAGAGCCACATCAACATACTATGTTTTGGGATTAAACGATATGATCGGGTTTTTTTTTGCAATTTATTTATTGCATGTGATGTAAATACTTAAACTAGCTATTGTGCATCCAATTAAACACCACAAATCCCTATATACATATATTATATGGTATATATATGCAATCGATATGCATCACCCAAAAATAGTTTTAATTGTGGATGTGTAGCGTGGTTATGTCCTACAAGCCCCTATGTGTGTGCATGGTTGGTTGTGGTTGTTTGCATCTTGGTTTGCATACCAAGTATTTTCGTCTATTCTAGATGTAACTCGAGATAACTTGAGCCTTCTGTTCTACCTTTGCTCCCCTAGAATGTAACTCGGGGTTTCCCACATAGATATGTAAAAGTAGGATAGTTTTAATTCCTGTTATATCGAAGAACGATGGGTACCCAGATGAGTGATTGGAGGACTGAGATGACCAGATGATGGTGTGAGATGAGTGGTTGGTCGCCTGATGAGGAGCATGATGACCCGATGAACTGACCATCTGGAGGAGGCAGACGATCGGTTGGTGACAACCAACTGACTAGCCACGAGGTGAGCTGATCAGTGATAGGATGAGTTGATCAACCTAGAATGGCTCAAGCACAGATCTTTGTCAACTATAGGTTGCGGCATATGATGTAGACCTAGATGACCATAATTCCTTTTCGCTCAAGGAATCACATATAGGATGGCCATAATCATCGCGTTATCGCTTTGCTTTTTTTCTTGTGGGATATAGAATGTATATGATACATACTATATATGTGGCGATTAGATATGTATATGTATATAAATACCAAACCCCTCAATATAATATTAATTCTAAGATGCTTTCCATGAGTAGAAGAGATGAAAAGCTTAAACAACAAGCGTGGGCATTCCAAGGGTGGTGTATTGTCTATCTCATAGAAGTGTGATGGTAGTTGTGTAGGCCCGCCAAGCGGGGTGCACTCCTATCGTGTTGACTTTGGGTCAGGCTTAACTAAGTGGTCTTAATGAGATTAAGCACTTAGAGGCATAAAAATGAGTATGGCAAAGATTTGTGCAAATTATCTATCCAATAATTACATAAGATGCAATTGGTAAATGTTACCTACCTTAATAATTGATTATGGACGATGGCATTGGCCGAGTAATAACTCAATTGTTTTGGATCTTGGCTCACTAGAAGGTTGTATGATGTAATCTTCTGAATTGATGGTGAGGGCTATGAATTTGATCAAAATAGTGGGATCGATAATTAATTAAAGACCTAATTAATATCGTCAACTTTATCTAATCAAACAAATCAAAAAATTGTTTTCAAATGTTGCAAAATTCTTTTGTAGAATCCAAATGACAAACACAAATACATTATCATTGTGATCAGTTCATAAACGGGATAAACATTAAATCTGGTTTGGGACGTTTGAGAAGAGTTCTCAACAGTGAGTGTAACTCTAAAGTCCTTGAAACACCAGAGCCAGTAGAACCACTCCAAATGCGCCTAAGGCTAAAATTGGATGCTTACTTGAAGTACGCCAATGATGACTAAGACATCAAGAACCTTGTGCTTAGCAATATGAACTATGAGTTTCATAAATAGCTTGAAGCATGGACACTCTTGAGATGGTTATACATCTAAAGAATCATGAAAGAGTGAAAGGTATAATGTCTTCAAAGTGATATTTGAGTATAATCAAATAGATGGATATCAAGTATAATCTCATATGCTCAGTATGATTGTGCATGTAGATCAACTGTGATTTCTTACTTGTCAAGAGTTGAACAAAGATATGATTCTACAAATCATTATGGGAATCAAATAACCAGTTTATCAAATGTTGAGAAACTTGGACAAACCATTGTCTGAAGTGCTTGGCATATTGATACCAAAGCATGAATGAAGAAAGGACAAAAACTGTGACAATGATCCACAAAGTGAAGTCCATTGACTAATGCAAAGTCAAGAAGTGTTCTGAAGCCAAGCTTTGGTCCATGTCTTCTCATTCAATATATGGAGAGGAGTAAGATGGAAAGGGAAATAACCTCATTATAGAGGATCTCAGGAAGATGAAAGAGAGATAGAGATCTCAATTTCAGGACCTAAGAAGAAGTAAGTTACAAACTGTGCAGAGCAAGAGTTGCTACCATTATATTTACAATATGACATTCATGGGCATAATAGAATTAGTGAATTGCTATTATACATCTTCCATCAATGAAATTGTCATACATCTTGTATGGACAAGAGTGTAATGAACTAATGTTTCATTTCAAATAAATGATCTTTGATGTCAATGCCTATTTCTCAATAACTATACTTGATATTTAAAGAGACAAATGTGTGTGACGCATGTAATGAATGACTCATTAACTCAAACATGAATGCCTATAGGATAATCATCTATAGTGTATAAATGAGAATTGCATTTCTAGAAATCCATATGTTGTTATCTAAGACTCATTTTGGTTATTGAACCAATAGTGAAATGCTAATCTCATTCATTGTGTGATATGACAAAGGTTCTTCACTAGATGTAGTGGGAGAATGATTATTCTATTAAGGATTATACATATTGATGTATATAGTCCTTTTAGAATAAATGCTAAAGGTAATCAATAGTACTTCAATATATTTACTGATGACCTCAGTGGATATGGTAGTTTGTATTTAATAAAAAAACCAACATGAATCACTTGAAGTGTTCAAGGAGATCATAAATGAAGTACATAACAAACTTGGTATTAGTTTAAAATTTCGATATGATCGATATGGAAATACTTTTAATGAAGAGTTTGACAACCTTTCTGGAAGATCATGATAATGTATCATGATGGACTCCACCTGAAACACAATGATAGTGTATGATGAGAAGTGTATCAGAAAGAAGGAATCACACCTTGACAAGTCAGAGTGTGATTACCAGCTAAACTTCAAATTTCCTTTTGGACGCATGCTTAACACTAAAACAATGCACCATCTAATTAGTTCAAAAGGGACCATATAAGATATGGAATGGGAAGTGTCCTGATATGTCTTTATAAAGATTAGGATTGAAATCCTAAATAAGAAAAATGTTTCTTCAAAGTTTTGTCCACAAATCACATAAATGTTACTTTGTTGAATACTACTATGATATCCAAATCCAATAACAAAGGCACTTTGGATGGCTGCATTCCTAGAGGAAAACCTAGTTCTAAAGGAATCATTGGGAGAGAAAAGTAGAACTCGAAATGTTTGAGACAAACAAGAAAAACATTGAATTTGAAGAGGTACAATGGGTATAAAGATAATCACAAAATGTTGTGGAATCTCAAAGTTCCTTAAGTAACACACAAAACTCATGGTTCTGGTAGAAAACGCCTAAAGCTTGAATAATATATGATATCTTATGGACAATAAGGCGGTGAGTTGATCATATGATGAGTCAACAGTCTACCTAGAAGCTAATAAGATCCAGAAATTGAGATATGGCATGAAGCCATAAAATCCAAGATGGACTCCATGTACATCAACAAAGTATGACCTTAGTTCATCCACCTGAAGGGGTAAAACCCATAGGGTACTTTTGGGTCTTCCAGAAGAAGACTGACATGGTGGGTAATTTGGTTGCAAAGAGTTTCTAACAAGTTCAAGGTGTTGAACATGATGAAATATTTTTAGCAGTTACCAAGGATAAATCCATCAGGATAATGCTTACTATTGTAGCTTAATGGAAATAAACTCCATGAAGCTGCATAGATCAATATTTGGATTGAAGCGGGCACCTCAGAACGGGGATCTTCTATTTGATAAGATAGTCAAAGAGTTTGACTTGAGTCAAAATAAAGAAGAAATGTGTCATTATAAAAATTTAGTGGGAGAATATGTATAATCCACATATTGACGGGGAATAACATCCTTATACTGCAAATATGAAAACTTGGCAACAAAGTGCATTTTAAACTTTTAAAGAAGCATCCTATACAATAGGAATCAAGATCTACAGAGACAGATCAAGAGGGCTTTTTTACCTAAGAAAGTGAACACACATCGGTAAGATGATGAAAGGGTTCATCATGATGCGAGAAAACATGTCCATGTTCCATGGAGTTAGTCTTTTAAGAGCCAAGTGTCCCAATTCTTATGAAGAATAAGGAACACATGGATAGATGTCATATACATTCTTGATGGATCTATCATGTATGAACTCATCTTTTTATCTTGTATGTATTGGACATGACAAGAAAATCTGAACTAATTATCTTTTTTTTTTAATTCGGAAACTTTCATTCATGCGCCTTCAAGGTACAAAGAATACATCATTCTCGGCTGCTTCCCTCCATAAAATAGACATTGTAGCCCATCTAGAGGTATGCCCACCAGAATTAAGAGCATCTTGTGCAATGAAATGAGCCAATGAGTTTTGAGCCCGTTTTACATGAATGAAACTACAAGAAAAGAAAAATGAAGCTACACTACGAATTTCCACAGCCAACAAGCCAAGGTAACCAGAGTGCTTATCCACATCCTTCAAGGTGCTTATCACATTCAGGGAATTCAAACATAGGTAAATATGCTTCGTTGGTGGCACCGTATCCCGAGCAAGAAGAATACCTTCTCTATCAGCCATAGCCTCCGCAATTTCCGACGACCAATCTGCTCTTGTGCACTTTTGAGTTGCACCCATGAACGAGCCCTCCAAGTCACGTACCACCCCTCCCCTAGCACACCGCCCATCATCCTTCACCGCTGCATCTACGTGTATGAAGACACCGTTTTCCGTCCGCCCGTCTGCCAACAGCAGCCGCACAGCAGCTCCACCGCCCACCTCATTGTCCCTCCACCCCATGGTATTGACCTCTCGCTGCTCATCCCTCGTACCCCAGTTGTAGCACCGATAGTCCGCGATCATAGCTCGGTAAGACTGCAAGATAGGCCTCGGGAAAGGGGCCTCGTCTTGAAAGATTTTATTATTTCGGCACGTCCAAATGGTCCACCAAACCGCCACTATCTCATCCTTCCCTTCCTCCGTGCTATTCCTAAACAGCTCCAAGAGATCATCGTGAAGGTTTTGCATGCTTCCTAGTCGTTTCATGGGTTGCAACCAGCTCACTCATCACAATATCTGCCCCCGTGCAGTAACACAACATATGTTGGATAGTCTCCTCCTGTTGTGCATAGATAGGACAAATCCCATCATCCGTAACATGTCTATCTCTAAGCCTTCTACGTGTTGCTAGGCTCCCCGTAGCGATGCGCCATAGAAAATGAGAGAGTTATGGAGGCCACCTCCTTCCCCATATCAGTCTCCATAGATCATGCGGAACCACCCTATTTCTTTCCCTCAAGGCTGCACCTCCCAGCTTGCCTAACCCGTATGCCGATCGGACAGTGAAGTATCCTTTCGGATTTGGCCACCAAAAAATATCATCTTCCTACTCGGTAATGGGAAGAGGGATCTCCATGATCAACACAGCAACATTCCTAGGAAAAATATCCAGGAGTCTACCAACATGCCATTCTCTCCTTCCCTCCACCATCAATTCGCTAACCTTGCTCATCACGGTTGCCTCCCCCGATCTGTATCTTGTAAGGTCCCCCTCTTCACCATGCAACCATCTATCCTCCCATATGTCGACATCCCGTCCATTTCCAATCCTACACATGACACCATGGAGTAGAAGAGATTTTGCTCCCCATAGACTTCACCACTTATAGCTTGGAACAAGACCCAACCGAGCTTGCAGAACATTTCCAGTTGGAAAGTATCTTGGCTTCAACAATCTAGCCTCCAGGATGTCTGGTTTGGTGAAAAATCTCCATAGTTGTCATGCCAATAAAGCTTGGTTGAAAGTCTTCATGTCTCTAAAGCCCATTCTGCCTTCCCTTTTAGGTTTGCACAGCCCCTCCCAACATAACCATGAGATCTTCCTTTCCCCCGCTTTCGCCCCCCACCAAAATCTGGCCACCATAGCATTGATCTCCTCAATAATTCCAACTGGTAGTTGGAACACACTCATGACATATGTAGGAATAGCCTGCACAACAGCCTTGATAAGCACCTCCTTTCCCGGCTTGGATAGTAGTCGTTCCTTCCATCCTTGTAATTTTTTCCCCACTCTTCCAATAATATAATCGAACACTTTCTTCTTTGATCTCCCTATAGCTGCTGGTAGGCCCAAATAAGAAGCTTGTCTGTCCACCTCTTTGACTCCCATCAGCTCACGTAACTCATTTTTTTGCTTCTAGGTATCTTCTTGCTAAATGCAATTTCGGACATGGTGAGGTTGACCTTTTGACCCGATGCCTGTTCATACTGGCTGATAATTTCAGCTATTTTCAGGCATTCATTCCTTGTCCCTCTAGCAAAAAGAATACTATCGTCTGCAAAAAATAGATGTGAGATCCGGGGGGGGCCACGGCACACACTCATACCATGAATGGTATTCGTAGATGCCGCGAGGTTCAAAAGGGTAGAGAAAGCATCTGCACATAGAATAAAAAGATAGGGAGAGAGTGGATCACCCTGGCGAAGTCCCCGTGAAGGCTGGAAGGTGTTTGATCTTTCCCCATTGGCCGTGAACGTATGAGAGACTGAAGAAACACAATCCAATACCCTATCGCACCATCGACTTCCAAACCCGAATTTTTCCAACACTACTTTCAGAAACTTCCATTCTATCCTGTCGTAGGCCTTCATCATGTCGAGCTTTAACATGATGTGTCCTTTCTTCCCTCCCCTTCCACTTTTCATAGCATGAAAACATTCATAGGCAATTAAGGCATTGTCCGTGATCAATCTTCCCGGTATGAAGGCACTTTGATTTTCAGATATCATATTGTCCATGAAAGGCTTGAGCCTTGGTAGCAATTTTATAAATGACATTACACAGGCTAATCGGCCTAAAATCAGCAACCACCCTGGTTTTTTAATCTTCGGTATCAGCACCACCAAGGTATCATTGTACTCCGTGCATGAGTAGTCACCCTTCCACCACCCCTTGATGTAATTTGAGATATCCTTTCCCACCACCTGCCAAAATTTTTGATAAAACATGGGTTTCAAACCATCCGGCCTGGCCGCTTTATTAGGATGCATCTGGAAAACTTCCTTCTTCACTTCTTCGTCCGAGATATCCCTTTCCAAAATGTCAGCTGTAGCATTGCTTACCATGGATTTTATACCTGCCACCGCAGCCTCCATTTCCCCCGGATTGGATGATGTGAAGAGGTCTTGATAGAATTCTTCAATGATGCCCAAGATTTCTTTATCTTTTGTTTTCCAAATCCCATGGGAGTCTTTAAGCCCGCCAATAGTATTTTTCTTCAGCCTTTGTGACGCCTTGTGGTGGAAATATGCTGTATTACTATCACCTTCTTTCAGTTCTTTGATTCGGGCTCTAGCACACCAGAAAGCTTCATTTTCCCTGTGTAATTTTTCCAACTCTCTAGATAGCTCATCACACCGATGTAACACCCTACGATCTGGCCATTTCCTTTGTTCCTCTCCTAGCTTCTTCTTAGTATTTCTGATCTTCTTCCTTATATCTCCAAACTTCACATCAGCCCATGTCGCCAGGCTTTCACTAACCCCCTTTAGTTTGTCTTTAAGATCCATATCACCGAAAGCCTCCCAAGAATTTGTCACAGTAGTCATGCAACTTTCCTCTGACAACCACATCGGTTCAAAGAAGAATCTGGACTGTTTCTTTCGCTGTCTTTCCTCCCCAACTAAGGCCGAAAGAATAATAGGTGCATGGTCAGACTGATAAAACGGTAGATGATGGACCCAACTTCCTGAGTATTTTTCCCTCCATCCGTCACTCACCAGAAACCTGTCCAGCCTCTCTTCCACAAGCGTCTCTATAGTCAGTCCCCTCCTCCAAGTGAACGTATTTCCAGAAAACCCCAAATCAAGGAGAGTGTAGTCATCTATCACATCCTGAAACGGCTTCATGAACCTATCTGGTTTCATCGGGCCACCCCTCTTTTCTTCATTGATGATTATCTCATTCAAATCGCCGAAGAAGACCATCTGATCATCGTACCTACCTCGGATCTATCGCATCAAATCCCAAGTCCTGTATTTTTCAGCTTGTGCCGACCAACCACAGATGTCACATGCATGCCACTCATAACCCACAGAATTGTCCAACACCTTGCATTCCACGTGTCTCGCTGAGAACCCGGTAACCTCCGCCTCTATCTCCTG
The DNA here is from genome assembly GCA_963693085.1 of Alisma plantago-aquatica. Taxonomy (NCBI): domain Eukaryota; kingdom Viridiplantae; phylum Streptophyta; class Magnoliopsida; order Alismatales; family Alismataceae; genus Alisma; species Alisma plantago-aquatica. The sequence continues at coordinate 819,484,463 of OY856411.1, read as the reverse complement.
CCACCAAAAACCCAGACCTCCTGCCCTCCCTGTGCTCGACAGACAGATGCCATCAACATAACCGCAGCTTCTCTTTATCCTTTCAAGCGATTTATCATCAAGCATAGTTTCCATGACGAAAACTATGTTGGGTCTCTCCCTCCGACATAACTCCCAAAGGGCTTGTACCGCTGCCGGGCGACCCAGACCCTGGCAGTTCCAACTTAGGAGTTTCATTGTTGTTCACGGGGTTGGGCTGTCCCAACTCCCGCTACTTGGTGTTCACCACCTACAATAATTTGTCCATCCCCTGCCTGTGTAGAGCCTGATTATTTCGACTTTTTTTATTAGGTGCCCACTGCTTCTTCATCTTGTTGAGCTCCCGAGACCTCCTCAGCTAGCAGGTCCCTGCTACGTTTGTGTACAGGACCTCTCATTTTGCCTTCTTCTCCGGTGTTCTGACTTCTTAGTACTTTGGTCATCTTAATTGCTGCTCCCTTCCCCCTTAGAATATTCCTCTTCTCAGTCCTTGCCTTCCTCCACGCTCTTTCCTTCTCCACACCTTCTTCTCCCGTAAACATGGCTATGTCATCTGGCAGCACCACCTTAGTAACCCGCCGCCCCTTCCCTACTTATATCTCGTTCTTCTCCAACCCCCCCAGCAACGTCAGGTTCACACTCTCCTTCCCCATGTTCCCCTTCCCCTTCTCTTCCCCAGCATGCTCCCCTTCCCCCTCAATGGGCCCCTCCCTCGGCCCAGGACTCTCTACCCCCTGCCTCCGTTGTCCATCTTCCTCCCCAGGCTTCATGCGCTGCACCAGGGTGTCACGCTTCCGCTCATGCCCAGCTTCCCAACTCTGCTCCTCAACGCCCCTAAGGATGCCATCATTGCTCCCGCTCTGCAATGCTTCCGTTAGCCCCACGACAACTCCCCCCGTCGTCTTTTGCACCTGCATGATTTCTTCCCGTGAGTAGCATTGTCGCCTTGTCGGTGGCTTCTTGCTCCGAGCGCCGCCCGCCTCCATGACGACGTCCATGGAGTCCACCGTCTGCTCCCCCGATCCCGCCTTGGCCGACGATCCCCCCACACCCGACCGCGCCCCCGAGAGGGCCTCATCTTTTCCCGTCCGCTCCTGCTGCGTGGAGGACGTCTCATCTTTCCTGGAGCCGCACGACGCACTTTTCGTGTGGAAGACAATTGAGCGCCGCGATCTAGAGCCCTACCCCCCAGCAATTCCTCTTCGACTGGGACTCTCGGCCGCCGCGGCGATGCCCTCAGCCATGATCCCCACCCCCGCCGATTCTCTCCATCCTCATCATAGTCCGCACAATCACGTTCGGTGTGCCCTAATCGGCGACAGATGAAGCACATTACCGGCAGCCTCTCATACTTCAGTTCGACGTCGATAATCTGTCCGTCTGGGCCCCGAACCTTCTGCAGCCGTTTAATAGGTTTTGTAATGTCAATCCCTAGCCGTACTCGTCCGGACGACTCCCAGCCGAGCGTGTCGCAATCAACCTTTATCACTCTTCCAATCTTCTCTGCAATCTTCCGCAGCGCCGCTTCCCCTCGCAGCCCTAGCGGGATGTTATAGAGGCGCACCCAGAACTAATTTTCGATAAACCCTATCCTCCCCGGCCTGTCCTTCGGATCCACCTCCTTTGTCAGTAGCAACTTGTTGTCGAAGTTCCATGGCCCCTCTTCTATAACCTTCGCTTTGTCTTTCCAGTGGGTGAATTGAATCACAAACGTCGACTGATCGATAGATTTGAAGACCACTCCACTGGTTAGGCCCCATGCTTGAGCGAACGTTTTCTTCATCCCCGTAAAGTTGTAGGACCTGTTCGTTAGCAACCTGCCCACCAAAGCCAACTCCACATGCTCCGGTAGCCTGGTTTCTTCTTCATCAATCAGATCTGCGATTTCCTATTCCTCTTCGCTGATCTTCAGTCTCTCACATTGTTCTGCTAGTTCTTCCGCCATCGCGGGACACCAGCTGCCCCGAGTGAGATCAAACGCCCACAGCCAAGCACTTGGACCTGCAAGAGAGAAAACGGAGGAAACCTCCGGGGTGGGAGACAACCACAGCCGTAGCCCTAGTCGCACGCTGCGTCATCGTAGAGCCGCTAGGGAGACGACGGGTCGAGACAGATCATCTGAACTAATTATGTTGTATGTATTGGACATGACAAGAATATACATACTCATCATCTTGTATGTATTGGACATGACAAGAAGATATGGAATCTAGTTATTTTCTATGTATTGGACATGAAGAAGGGATATCTGTCAAATTCCAGTAAGAGTTACTAGAATACCATGAAGGACATCTTTATGTACTTGTGAAGTACTAAAAGGATTAGTTCCTCAATTATGGTAATAAGGAAGAGTTGGGTGTAAAAGAGTTACACCGATGCAAGCTTTCAAAATGACAAAATTGTATTTGACCTTGGAATAAGAATCGTTAGATGGAAATGTTCCAAATATAAGACAATTGATTAACTCTAGAATAAGAAGTAGAATACCTTAGTGTTACAAACACTATAAAGGATATTGTATTGATCTCCAAGTTCATATAGATGAACTTATGGGAGGTTCTAACCATTGCTGACTCAGTAGTAATGTTGTGACAACAATGGAGCTAGTGGTTAGGCAAAGGAATTTCAGATAGCATAGTACGACACTTCCATCTCATATGAGTTGTCATACGGTGAGGGGATGTGAAACATACAATATACCGACTTGAAACAATTGTTTCTTACCCGCTATAAACGCACTTGTACAGTAGAAACATGATGGACATGTTAAGATCACTTGGAATATGATTCATTGGTGATTGACTCTAAGTGAAAGTGGGAGTATGTTTGTATAGTATGCCCAGAGAGCCAGTCATATGCTATTTTCAATGAGGCATTTGATACTTGTTTTGATAATAATAAAGGCAATTTTTGTCTATATGTTTTAATTATGTTTTAGATAATAGTAAAACATGTTAGATGTCTAGAGAGTGACAATACTCAATGGCATATGTCTTCAAGTACGTCACTTGAACAATGAGATCATACGGATGTTAATTGTATGTCCATTCTCACTATCGTCCCTAGTTGGTTGTTATTGTGGAAATAACCATAGTCATCAATAACACAAAAGACTAGAGTGTGTGTTGGTTGATGACAGAATCTCATCATTCATGATATATGATATCAAACCAAGCACATAGATACATGTTAGACAACAGTGTATCAGACAGACCCACCATAAGAGTGATGAATAGAAACAACACGTGGTTAGTCAGGATCATCTCTTATTGTATTGGTGGTGACTATGGTTCTTAGACCTTATATCACTACACTCATAACATGTGGTTGGGTACACTTTGACATCATCAAACACAGTCCTAAAACATGGGTTGTTATAACGGTGATGATTGGGTGACTTTGACACATGGGGACTTGACTGTAAGTGATAGATATGGAATTTGTCCTTCCTAAGGGAGTGTGATATCCTAGCCACTTGAGGAGTGAAACTAAGAAATACCTGGACATGCACATGTAAGTCAATATATGATATTGAGCTTACATATATCTCAGAAAGTCTACTCTGAATCAAGAAACATGGATTGAATGTTTGTATAGGTTGACAAGTTCATGCCTTGAGTTCAATTTGGATATCAATGACAAAGGAACTAAACATTCACTATAACACCAATAAAAAATTGTAGGTTGAAAGTTGTTCTCCAACTTTCCTTTTCATGTGGGTAGAATTTTTGTGCGACTAGGCACCACTCTTTGCTTGTGATGTCATTAGTTATGACATCCACTGCCAATGTGAAATGGAACCTATAGGGTCACACACAAAGTATTAACCTGTAAGAGGAGTTTATCCATGAATGATGTTTAGATTGATTACTAAAGTGTTTAGGTACTCAATTAAACATTCAATCAATAGACTTGACTCAGAATCATCAACTTCAAGTGTTAAACCAATTGATTAGTGTGTCATATTGATTGAGAATTGCATTGACTGAGTTCTGCACAAACTGGATCACCAACTGACCGGTTCACTAGGTGAACTGATCAGCTCATGGTCAGTGAGACAACTAGTTCACTTTAGTGAACTGATCAGTTCACATGGACTAAACGAGCATGTGTTGGGTTTCCCAGTTTGTGAGAAAAGATTCTCGTTTCACTTGTTCAATTTGATTAGGACAAGAATTAATCTTTGCATTAATTAGAAATGAATAAGGAAAGTCAATTGTAGGCAAGTCTAGGAAGTGAAATGACTGGTTCACTGGGTGAACCGATCGATTCACCTGCCCAAACGACCAGTTCATTTATGAAACGACCGGTTCGCCTGCCACAACATAATTAGTTTGTGGAAAATTCAGACTCTTCTACTCCCGCACAAACTGGGAACCCTGACCCTGCCCTCTACTATAAATAGAGGGGTATAGGGGGATTCTCAGAATACACAACTTAGAACATCAGTTTCTCTATAAAGTTGTTGTCCTCTCTGATTTTGGTAATCGAGAGAGGCCAAGCAAGTTCTACCCTACTAGGGAGGAACAATGAGGGAAAGACAATTACAAAAAAGTGAATGGTGGTGGGAGAGTGTGTTTGTGACTAGTATGTTGAAAGAAGGAGACAACTCCTTCTAGTCTTTCCATCAGGATGACTAGAGTTCCCAGTGGTCCATGTGGACTATCTATAGAGATGGGAGATTTCTGTCGCTCAGGAAGATGACTATCAACCGCAGTCTGGGTCAAGACCAGGAGCTGCACATACTATGTTTTAGGATTAATCGATGTGATCAGTTTTTGTTTTTTTCACCATTTATTTATTTAATGCGATGTGAATACTTTAATTGTCTAATGTGCATATCCGATTAAACATTTTGCATTTGACATAACTAGAAGATAATAAAATATTTGATTTTTTAATCACACTTTCAGATAGATGATCATGAGCATGATGACCGTGATGATGAATACCGTGACGGTGAGGATATTAATGTGCCACCTCACAATGTAAGTTTTAAAAATATATCCTATATTTCTATCTATATGTCCATTTATAGTTATATCCTCTAAGTGTGTTTATTTTGTCAAATTTTAGGTTGATGATGTAACCCCTAAAGAACTTGGGGCACTTGATGAGCAGCAAAAAAAAATTGAAAAAGTGAGGGGCATCACTATGATGAACAAGTTACTACAATAAAGGGGCAATGGACCCAAACTGACTGTGGATTTTGATCATGCAGAAAATCCAGTTAGATTGAACCGCAACTCATTTATTTCATATCTTGGGGTTCTTATTCGTAGCCATTGTAGTCCTAGTGTAGAATCTTGGCATAAAGTTCCTGAGGGGAAGAAAGACTTAGTATGGAAGGAACTATGCGTGAGTTATTATTATTTGCAATTCTATTTTGTAGATTACTAATTTTTTGGATACTAGTTATTCTATTTTGTAGAGTATATTTGAACTGGATGAAAAGCTGCATCGTAAATGTGTGATGCAACATTGTGGGAGGGTCCTAAGGAACTATAGGACAAATCTCACCCCAGATTACATATGTGATACTAAGAAGAGGAAGAACAAAGCCCCTGAGCAATATTATACCTCAGTTGAAGGTTGAAGAACAAATATATGCAAATCAATAGTAAGTCAACAGCACCTGCAACAACACAAATGCATGATTAAATTCTGTTATAATGTATTAATTAGGGGTCAATCTTGAAGTTTTAACAAGAGCTTCATATATCAACATACATACTAGGTCATATTTCAAGTCAAGATTTAGGCATTTAATCACCTTAGGGTGCATACATGATTCACAAGGTATTTGGGTGCACAAAGAATAATATATGTTACTGATTTAGGAGTTCACATAATAATTTTAAAAATAGAATAAACACGTGAGTTAAGTTTGAGCTTCAACATCAATGTATCTTTAACATGCATGTTTCAAGGTTCAAAGCACATAATCAAATCAAATTAGGATGCTAGAATAGACATGTTTGAATATTATTTCAACATGCATCAAAACTTATTGAATTAGGTCAACCATGAGGATTACAAGCACAAATATATGCAAGCACAATATTTGTTCATATCGTCGGTGAGCAGTAGCTCAGGTGGTCGCAACACGGGGCCCCTCACGAAGGGTCCCGGGTTCGAATCCCCTTGGTGGTGATGTTCGGAATTGTTTCTCCCATAGCGCAGCTGGCCTCTGCGTGGCTTAATGGGCTACGCTCCTTACGGGATGGGGTTGAGCTCCCCAAGTTGGGCTCGGCGCAAGCCTTACGAGTCTCCTGGGTTACCAAAAAAAAGATTTGTTCATATCCTAGGTTGATTTACAATAGCAACATCTTGTAGTCTTAATCATACCCTAGTATAGGTATCATATTCTATAACATTGATTTCAACATCTCCAATGTACATGCATGTTCATCATCAAGATAATCATTGCACCCAAATGTAGGTATCCTATCATTCATAATTGAGCAATATAGTTAATACAAGATTAGGATGAAATGTGTACAAGATTAGGTCTCAAATATAGCAACATGCACATTAGGTCACATTTCATTTGGATTAGGTAATCAAGAGAGAAAGCAAACATTATCGTCATTAATATACATCATACAATATGGATTCACAACACAAAATCAGCAACCACGGTCGTGCAAACCATTGATTTCACATAGAACAACATCCACCTCATTTTGAGGATAGGGTGACACATCACTACTAAATAAGAGAACAAACATATGAACAAACCTGGAGGGGTTGGCTGTTGGCAGCTGATAGCTGGAGGAAAAGAAGGAGAAAGAGGATCTACAATGGAGGAGGTAGAGTGGCTAGAGGTGATGGATAGAGGGCATGGCTGTAGAAAAGTAGGCAGAGTGGTACTGACGGCCAACTGAGTAGCAGCTGGAGCTAGGGGCAATGGCAGCTCTAGCGTATTCCCAAGATTTTTTGTTGCCTCTCAAGCGAGAAAATAGAGCAATGGTGGTGGGGGCAACGGCGGCGGGGGAGCAACAAAAATGGGGGAGTAACAACGGCGGGGGAGCAACGACGAGCGGCAACAATCTCCATACCTAGCAGGTGAAATCGCAATGAAATAGAGAATGGGGAAGAGTCTATTTTGCACGGGTGCTATTAAGTTTACCATCGTCGTCGATTGTTTAAGAAACTGACACCTAAGTTACAAAAGTGTCGGTCACCAAAAAAAACCGACGCCTAAGGGGGGTAAAAAATTTCACGGGGACAGCACGCGAACACACATTAGCATCAGTTATTGTAAGAAAACTGACGACACAAATGGGGCCGATTTTTGTCTCACAAAAAATATTTAGTCATCGGTTATTTGGTAAACAACTGACCTCGTATGTGAAATTTTGGAGGTAATTTTTTTCATATGAAAAATTAGATTTGGCGGGCAATTTTAGGCATCGATTTGTTATTGCGCAACCAATGCTAAATAAAAAGTGATACCCATGTCTGGCCGGTCTTCACATATATATGTTGGTTTGTGTATACAGCCGACGTTGTAGGGTTTAAGCATTGGTTTCTTGGATACAACTGATGCCTCTAAATGTGACGTTATAAGGCATTTCTTTAGTAGTGAAACAAGAAAAACATTAAACTTAAAGAGGTACAATGGGAATAAAGGGAATCACAAAATATAGTGGAATCTCAAAGTTTCTTAAGTAACACACAGAACTCATGGTTTGGTAGAACACACCTAGATCTTGAATGATAGATGACATCTTATGGACAAGAAGGCAATGAGTTGATCATATGATGAGTCAACAGTCTACCTAGAAGCTAATGAGAGCCAGAAATTAAGATATGGCTTGAAGCCATGAAATCCAAGATGGACTCCTTGTACATCAACAAAGTATGACCTTGGTTGATCCACCTGAAGGGGTAAAACCCATAGGGTACTTTTGGGTCTTCCTGAAGAAGACTGAAATGGAGGGTAATTTGATTGTAAAGAATTTCTAACAATTTCAAGGTGCTGAACATGATGAAATCTTTTCAGTAGTTACCAAGGATAAATCTGTCTGGATAATGCTTGCTATTGTAGCTTAATGGAAATAAAGTCCATGAAGCTGCATAGATCAATCTTTGGATTGAAGCGGGCACCTCAAATCTGGGATCTTCTATTTGACAAGATAGTCAAAGCGTTTGACATGAGTCAAAATAAAGAAGTAATGTGTGATTACAAGAATTTAGTTGGAGCATATGTATATTCCACATATTGATGGGGAATAACATCCTTATACAAAAAATATTAAAATTTGTAAACAAAGTGCATTCTAAAGTTTTAAAGAATCATCCTATGTGATAGGAATCAAGATCTATAGACATAGATCAAGAGGGCTTCTTGACCTAAGAAACACAACATACATCAGAAAGATGTTGAAAGGGTCCATCATGATGAGAGAAAACCTATCTATGTTCCATGGAGTTAGTCTCTCAAGAGACAAGTGTCCCAATTCTTATGAAGAATAAAGAACACATGGATAGATGCCATATTCATTCGTGATTGGATCTATCATGTATGAAATCATCTCGTTATCTTGTATGTATTGGACATGATAAGAAAATATGAACGAATTATATTGTATGTATTGGACATGACAAGAATATATGGACTCATCATCTTGTATGTTTTGGACATGACAATAATATATGGAACCCAATTCTTTTGTATGTATTGGACATGAGGAATGGATATCTGTTGAACTCCAATAAGAGTTACTTGAATACCATGAAGGACATCTTTCTGTACTTGTGAAGTACTAAAAGGATTAGTTCTTTAATTATGATAATAAGGAAGAGTTGGGTGTGTAAACGAATTACATTGATGCAAGTTTATGACATGACAAAATTGTGTTTAACCTTAGAAGAGGAATTGTTAGTTGGAAATGTTCCAAACAAAAGACAATAGATTAATTTTTGCAATAAGGAGCCGAGTACCTTAGTGTTACGAACACTATGAAGGATATTGTATGGATCTCGAAGTTCATATGGATGAACTTATTGGAGGTTCCAACCATTGGTGACTTAGTAGTAATATTGTGATAACAATGGAGCTATTGGTTAGGCAAAGGAATTTCAGATAGCATACTATGGCACTTTCATCTCATACAAGCTGTCGTAGAGCGAGGGGATTTGAAACATGCAATATACTAACTTGATGCAAATGTTGCTTACCCGCTATAAAAGCACTTGTGCAGTAGAAACATGATGAACATGTTAAGATCACATGGAATATGATTCCTGGGTGATTGGCTCTAAGTGCAAGTGGGAGTCTATTGGTATAGTATTCCCAGAGAGACAATCATATGATGATTTCACTGAGGCATGTGATACTTGATTTGATAATAATAAAGGCAATTTTTGACCATATGTTTTAACTTTTTTTAAATAATAGTATAATATGTTAGATGGAAAGAGAGTGATAATATGAAATGATGTATGTCTTCAAGTACGTGACTTGAACAATGAGATCATACGGATGTTAACAGTATGTACATTCTCACTATCGTCCCTAGTCAGTTGTTATTGTGGAAATAAAAATAGACATCAATAACACAAAAGACAAGAGTGTATGTTGGTTGATGATAGAATCTCATCAGTCATGATATATGATATCAAACCAAGAACATAGATACATGTTAGAGAACAGTGTATCAGACAAACCCACCATAAGAGTGATGAATGGAAACCACATGTGGTTAGTCAGGATCATCTCTTATTGTATTGGTGGTGACTGTGGTTTTTAGACATAAAATCACAACACTCATCACATGTGGTATGGTACACTTTGACATCATCAAACACAGTCCTGAAATATGGGTTGTTATAATAGTGATGATTGGGTGACTTTGAAACATGGGGAATTGAGTGTTAGTGATAGATATAGAATTTTTCCCTCCTAAGGGAGTGTGATATCCTGGCCACTTGAGAAGTGAGACTGAGAAATGCATGGCCATGTATGTGCAAGTCAATATATGATATTGAGCTTACATATATATCAGACAGTCTACTCTGAATCAAGAAACATGGATTTAAGATTTGTAGAGGATGACAAATCCATGCCTTGAGTTCAATCCATATATCAGCGACAAACGAACTAAATAATCATTGTAACACCAATAACAAATTATAGGTTGAAAGTTGTTCTCCAACTTTCCTTTTCACTTGGGTAGCACTGATGTGCGATTAGGCACCACTGTTTGCTTGTGATATCATAAGTTAGTTATGGACATTCACTGCCAATGTGAAATGGAACTTATAGGGTCACATACATAGGATTAACCTAGAAGAGGAGTTTATCCACGAATGATGTTTAGATTGATTACTAAAGTGTTTAGGTACTCAATTAAACATTCAATCAATAAACTTGACTCAGAATCATCAAGTTCAAGTGTTGAACCAATTGATTAGAGTGTTAGATTGATTTAGAACTGCATTGACAAAGTTCTGCACAAATTGGATCACCAACTGACCGTTTCACAGGGTGAACCAATCGACTCATGGTCAGTGAGACGACTGTTTCACTCTAGTGAACCGAACGGTTCACATGGACCAAATGATCAAGTGTTGGGTTTTCCAGTTTGTGAGAAAAGATCCTCATTTCACTTGTTCAATTCAATTGTGACAAGAATTATTCTTTCCATTAATTAGAAATAAATAAGGAAAGTCAATTTAGGAAAGTCTGGGAAGTGAAATGACCGGTTCACCTGGCCAAACAATTAGTTCAGTTATGAAATGATCGGTTCGCCTACCGCAGCATAATCAGTTCATGGAAAATCCAGACCCTTCTACTCCCACACAGACTGGGAACCCTGACCCAACCCTCTACTATAAATAAAGGGGTATAGGGGGCTTCTCAGAACACACAAATCAAAACATTAGTTCCTATACCAAGTTGTTTTACTCTCTAATTTTAGTAAATGAGAGAGCCCAAGCAAGTTCTACCCGACCAGGGAGGAACAACGATGGAAAGACAACTGCAGAAAATTGACTGGTGGTGGGATAGTGTGTCAGTGACTAGTACGCTGAAAGAAGGGCACAACTCCTTCTGGTCTATCTATTAGGATAACTAGAGTTCTCGATGGTCTGTGTGGACTATCTTTAGAGGAGGGAGATTTTTGCCGCCTAGGAGGACAACTGTCAACTGCAGTTTAGGTCAAGACTAGGAGTTGCACAGACACCGTCAAAGACTAGGTGGTTGAAGACCGCACTAGTTGTGAGGTATTGTCACTGAGCAAGCCTCATGACTAGGTATATCTTTCTAAACCATCTTTCCTATTACATAGTTGTTGATGTGATCTACTGGTTATGGGTTTGTGGTTAGATAAATTTTTTGTTTTCGTTGCGTGTTCTATCTCACAAAACCCAATAATGGTATCATAGACATGTCACCATACTATGTTTTAGGATTAATCGATATGATCGGTTTCTATTTGTTTCACCATTTATTTATTACATGCGATGTGAATACTTTAACTGGATAATGTACATATCTGATTAAACAACACAAATCCCTATATACATATATGATATGGCATATATATGCAATCGATATGCATTGGCCTAAAATGGTTTTAATGGTAGATGTGTAGCATGGTAATGGCATATAAGCCCCTATGTGTGTGCATGGTTGGTTGTGATTATTTGCATCTCAGTCTACGTATTGAGTCCTTTCTTCTATTCTAGATGTAACTCAAGATAACTCGATACTTCTCTTCTACCTTTTCTCCCCCTAAATATTATTAAGGTTTCCCATAGAGATATGTAAAAGTAGGATAGTTTTATTTCCTATTATGTTGAAGAATGGTGGGTGCCCAGACGGGCGATTGGAGGACTGAGATGACTAAATGATGGTGCGAGATGAGCAGCTGGTGGCATGACAAGGAGCACGACGACTCGACGAATTGACCGTCTGGAGGAGATAGATGATTGGTTGGTGACAACCAACTAACTGACCAGCCAGTAGGTGAGCCGATCAGTCATAGGATGAGTTGATCAACCCAGAACCGCCCATGCAGAGATCTTCATCAACTATAGGTTGTTGCATATGATTTAGACCTAGATGACCATAATTCCTTGTGGCTCATGGAATTACAAATAGGATGGACATAATCATCACTTCTCATGTTTTCTTGTGGGATATAGCATGTATATGATATGTACTATATATGAGGTGATTGGATATGTATATGTATATAAATTCCAAACCCCTCAATATAATACTAAGTCTTAGATGTTTTCCATAAGCGGCACACATGAAAAGCTTAATCGACAAGTGTGGGCATCCCAAGGGTGGTGCGCTGTCTATCTCCTAGAAGTGTGATGGTAGTTGTGTGGGCCCACCAAGAGGGGTGAACTCCTATCATGTTGCCTTTTGGGTCAGGCTTAACTAAGTGGTCTTAATGAGATTAAGTACTTAGAGGCATGCAGAAGACTATGGCAAAGAGTTGTGCATATCATCTATCCAAGAATTGCATTAGATGCAATTGGTAAATGTTACCTACCTTAATAATTAATTATGGACGTTGGCGTTGGCCAGGTAATAACTCAATTGTTTTGAATCTTGGCTCACAAGAAGGTTCTACACTGCAATCTTCTGAATTGATGGTGAGGTTTATTAATTTGATCAAAATAGTGGGAGCGATAATTAATTAAGGACCTAATTAATATCATAAACTTTATCAAATCAAAAAAATTGTTTGAAATGTTGCAAAATTCTTTTTTAGAATCCAAATGACAAACACAAATACATTATCATTCCGATCAGTTCATAAACGGGATAAACTTTAAATCTGGTTTGGGATGTTTGATAAGTGTTCTCAATAGTGAGTGTAAACTCTAAAGTCCTTATAAGACCAGAGCCAGTAGAACCACTCCAAATGTGCCTAAGGCTAAAATTGGATGCTTATTTGAAGTATGGCAGTGATGCCTAAGACATCAAGATATGTTGAGCTATATGAACTATGAGTTGCATAAATAGATTGAAGCATGGACATTCTTGAGATTTTTATACATCTTAAGAATCATGTAAAGAGTGAAAGGTATAATGTCTTCAAAGAGGTATTTTAGTATAATTAGATAGATGGAGATCAAGTATAATCACATATGCTCAACATGATTGTGAATATAGATCAACTGTGATTTCTTATAGGACAAGAGTTGACCAAACATATGATTCTAGAAATTGTTGTGTGAATCAAATAACCAGTTTATCAAATGTTAAGAAACTTGGCCAAGCCATTGTCTGAAGTGCTTGGCATATTGATACCAAAGAATGAATGAAGAAAGGACAGAGCATGTCATAATGATCAATAGAGTGAAGTCCATAGACTATATCAAGGTCAAGAAGCGTTATGAATCCAAGCTTAGGTCCAAGTCTTCCTCACTCAAGATATGGAGAGGAGTAAGATGGAAAGGGAAATAATCTCTTTATAGAGGATCTCAGGAAGATGAAGGAGAGAGAGAGATCTCTACTTCAGGACCTAAGATGAAGTAAGCAAGATATGAGGAGCAAGAGTTGCTACGATTACATTTACAATATGAAATTCATGGGCATATAATAGAATTAGTGAATTGCTATTATACATATGCCATCAATTAAATTGTCATACATCTTGTATGGATAAGACTATAATGAAGTGATGTTTCATTTAAAATAAATGATCTTTGATGGAAATGCCTATGCCTCATCAACTATACTTGATAGCTAAAGAGACAAATGTGTGTGACACATGTAATGAATGACACGATAACTCAAACTTGAATGCCTAAAGCATAGTCATCTATAGTGCATAAATGAGAATTGCAATCCTAGAAATCCATATGATGGTTATTTAAGACTCGTTTTGCTTATTGAACCAATAGAGACATGTTAATCTCATTCATTGTGCAATGTGACAAAGGTTCTTCACTAGATGTAGTGGGAGAATGATTATTCTATTAAGGATTATAAATATGGATGTATATAGACCTTTTAGAATAAATGCTAAAGGTAATCAATAGTACTTCAATATATTTACTAATGACCTTAGTAGAAATGGTAGTTTGTATTTAATAAAATACAAACATGAATCTCTTAAAGTGTTCAAGGAGATCATAAATGAAGTACATAACAAACTTGGTATTAGTATTAAATTTTGATTTGATCAATATGGAAATACTTTGATCCAAGAGTTTCAGAACCTTATGGAAGATCATGATAATGTATCATGATGGAATCCACATAAAATGCAAAGATAGTGTATCATGAGAACTGTATCAGAAAGAAGGAATCACACCTTGATAAGTTAGAGTGTGATTACCAATTAAAATTCAAATTTCCTTTTGGGCACATTCTTAGCACTAAAAAAATTTACCATCTAATTTGTTCAAAAGACACCATATGAGATATAGAATGGTAAGTGTCCTGATATGTATTTATAAAGGTCAGGATTGAAAGCCTAAATAAGAAAAAATGTTTCTAAAAGGTTTTGTACACAAATCACATAAATTTTACTTTGTTGAATATTACTTAATATCCAAATCCAATAACAAAGGCATTTTGGAAGGCTACATTCCTAGAGGAGAACCTAGTTCTAAAGGAATCCGTGGGAGAGAAAGTAGAACTCAAAATGTTCGAGACAAATAAGAAAAATATTGAACTTAAAGAGGTACAATGGGAATAAAGAGAATCACAAAATGTTGTGGAATCTCAAAGTTCCTTAAGTAACACACAGATTACATGGTTCTGGTAGAACATGCCTAGAGCTTGAATGATATATGATATCTTATGGATAAGAAGGCAGTGAGTTGATCATATGATGAATCAACTATCTACCCAGAAGCTAATGAGAGCCAGAAATTGAGAAATGGCTTGAAGCCATGAAATCCAAGATAAACTCCATGTACATCAACAAAGTATGACCTTGGTTGATCCACCTGAAGGGGTAAAACCCATATGGTACTTTTGGGTCTTCCAGAAGAAGACTAACATGGAGGGTAATTTGGTAGCGAAGAGTTTCTAAAAAATTCAAGGTGTTGAATATCCTGAAATCTTTTTAGCAGTTACCAAGGATAAATCCATCAGGATAATGCTTGCTATTATAGCTTAATGGAAATAAAGTCCATGAAGCTGCATAGATCAATCTTTGGATTGAAGTGAGCACCCCAGAACTGGGATCTTCTATTTGACAAGATAGTCAATGAGTTTGACTTGAGTCAAAATAAAGAAGTAATGTGTTATTACAAGAATTTAGTGGGAGCATATGTATATTCTACATATTGATGGGGAATAACATCCTTATACTACAAATATTAAATTTTGGAAACAAAGTGCATTCTAAAGTTTTAAAGAAGCATCATATGTGATAGGAATCAAGATCTATAGAGATAGATCAAGAGGGATTCTTGACCTAAGAAAGAGAACATACATCAGTAAGATCATGAAAGGGTTGAGCATGATGAGAGAAAACATGTCCATATTCCATGGAGTTAGTTTCTCAAGAGCCAAGTGTCCCAATTCTTATGAAGAATAAGGAACACGTGGATAGCTTCCATATGCATTCGTGATGGGACCTATCACATATGAACTCATCTCGTTATCTTGTATGTATTGGACATGACAAGAACTTATGAACTAATTATATTGTATGTATTGGACATGACAGGAATATACAAACTCATCATTTGTATGTATTGGAAATGACAAGAATATATGGAATCTAGTTATTTCGTATGAATTGGACATGATGAATGGATATTTGTCAAACTCCAGTAAGAGTTACTAGAATACCATGAAGGTTATCTTTATGTACTTGTGAAGTTCTAATAGGATTAGTTCTATAATTATGGTAATAAGAAAGAGTTCGGTGTAAAAGAGCTACACCAATGCAAGATTCCAAAATGACAAAATTATGTTTGACCTTGGAATAAGAATTGTTAGTTGGAAATGTTCCAAACATAAGCCAATTGATTACTTCTACAATAAGAAGTTGAGTACCTTGGTGTTATGAACATTGTAAAGGATACTGTATGGATCTAGAAGTTCATATGGATGAACTTATGGGAGGTTCTGACCATTGGTGATTTAGTAGTAATATAGTGACAACAATGGATCTACTGGTTAGACAAAGGAATTTCAGATAGTATACTACGACACTTCCATCTCATATGAGTTTTCGTACAGCAAGGGGATGTGAAACATGCAATATACCAACTTGAAGCAAATCTTTCTTACCCTCTATAAAAGCACTTGTGCAGTAGAAACATGATGGACATGTTAAGATCACTTGGAATATGATTTATGGGTGATTGGCTCTAGGTGCAAGTGGGAGTCTGTTGGTATAGTATGCCCTGAGAGCTAATCATATGATGATTGCAATGAGGCATGTGATATTTTATTTGATAATAATAAAGGAAATTTCCATCTATATGTTTTAACTATTTTGAGATAATAGTGTAACATGTTAGATGTGTAGAGAGTGACAATACTCAATGATGTATGTCTTCAAGTACATGACTTGAACAATGAGAACATATGGATGTTAAGAGTAAGTACATTCTCTCTATCATCCCTAGTCGGTTTTTATTGTGAAAATAACCATAGACATCAATAACACAAAAGACTAAAGTGTGTGTTGGTTGATGATAGAATCTCATCAATCAAGATATATGATATCAAACCAAGCACATAGATACATGTTAGAGAACAATGCATTAGACATACCCACCATAAGAGTGATGCATGGAAACTACATGTGGTT
Organism: Alisma plantago-aquatica; assembly: GCA_963693085.1. NCBI lineage: Eukaryota > Viridiplantae > Streptophyta > Magnoliopsida > Alismatales > Alismataceae > Alisma > Alisma plantago-aquatica. The sequence goes on along the minus strand of OY856411.1, from coordinate 819,467,694 downwards.
AGTAAGGATCATCTCTTATTGTATTAGTGGTGATTGTGGTTCTTACGCCTGAAATTACTACACTCATCACATGTGGTTGGGTACACTTTGACATCATCAAACACAGTCTTGAAACATGGGTTGTAATAACAGTGATGATTGGGTGACTTTAACACATGGGGACTTGACTATGAGTGATAGATATGGAATTTGTACCTCCTAATGGAGTGTGATATCCTGGTCACTTGAGGAGTGAGACTGAGAAATGCATGGCCATGTACATCTAAGTCAATATATGATATTAAACTTACATATATCTTAGACAGTCTACTCTGAATCAAGAAACATGGATTGAATGTTTGTAGAGGATGACAAGTCCATCCCTTGATTTCAATCTAGATATTAGCGACAAAGGAACTAGCATTCACTACAACACCAATAATAGATTGTAGGTTGAAAGTTTTTCTCCATCTTTCCTTTTCGCTTGGGTAGCACTAATGTGCGACTAAGCACCACTCTTTTCCTATGATGTCATAAGTTAGTTATGGACATTCACTGCCAATGTGAAATGGACCCTATAGGATCACACACATAGGATAAACCTGGAAGAGAAGTTTATCCATGAATGATGTTTAGATTGATTACTAAAGTGTTTAGGTACTCAATTAAACATGCAATCCATATACTTGACTCAGAATCATCAAGTCCAAGTGTTGAACCAATTGATTAGAGTGTCAGATTGATTGAGAATTACATTGACAAAGTTCTGCACAAACTGGATCACCAACTAACCGGTTCACTGGGTGAACTGATCGGCTAATGGTGTGAGATGACCGATTCACTCTAGTGAACTGATCGGTTTACATGGACCAAATGAGCAAGTGTTGGGCTTCCTGATTCATGAGAACAGATCCTTGTTTCACGTGTTCAATTCGATTTGGACAAGAATTAATATTTGCATTAGTTAGAAACGAATAAGGAAAGTCAATTGTAGGCAACTCTGGGAAATGAAAATGACCGGGTCACTGGGTGAACTGATCGGTTCACCTGCCCAAATGACCAGTTTAGTTATGAAACAACTGATTCGCCTTCCGCGGAACAATCAGTTCATGGAAAATCTAGACCCTTCTACTCCCACACAGACCAGGAACCCTGACCCTTCCCTCTACTATAAATAGAGGGGTACAACGGGATTCTTAGAACACACAACTCAGAACATCAGTTGCTCTACAAAGTTGTTGTCCTCTCTAGTTTTAGTAACCGAGAGAGAGAAAGCAAGTTCTACCCGACCACGGAGGAACAACGAGGGAAAGACAACTTTAGAAAAGTGACTAGTGGTGAGAAAGTGTGTCAATGACTAGTACACTGATAGAAAGGGACAACTCCTTCAAGTCTATCCATTAGGATGATTAGAGTTATGATGGTCCGTGTGGACTATCTATAGAGGTGAGAGATTTCTACCGCTCAGGTGGACGATTGTCAACCACAGTATGGGTTAAGACTAGGAGCTGCAAAGATGTCATCAAAGACTATGTGGTTGAAGACCTCACTAGTTGTGAGGTACTGTCATTGAGCAAGCCTCAGGACCAGGTATTTCTTGCTAAACCATCTTTCCTACTGCATAGTTGTTGATGTGATCTTTTGGTTATGTGTTTGTGGTTAGATAAAATTTTTGTTTCCGCTGCATGTTTTGTCCCACAAAACCCAACAGTCAGAGCCTCCCACTCCTAAGTCCTCTTTATGCTGGTTTGTTCCTCCTCCGTACATGTGTTTCTTGCATAAAGGCTGGGACGGGAGGGAGAAAGGTCCCGGACCGCCGGTCCAAGTAGAACCAGTCGGCCCAAAGAACCCAACAAACCAGTGATTGAACGTCTCAATCAAGCACTGAACCAACAGATCAATGATTGAAGTGGACCTGGGTCAGTGAGCCACAACGCCTACAGGGTGAGATCATATCCATATGATTGCATAATCCAATGGTCGTCTCTTTTTCCATGTTAAGGTATTTTACCTTCTCTCTTGCTCAAAAATAAAACAAATGGATAAATCTTGCAAAAATCATATATCTTGTTTCCTAACTCCAAATATTATGAATAAATAGTCAATCTTGATCAAAAAATCCAAGGAACTGATCAAAAATGTTTTCTGTTCTTGATTCCTTATGGACTTCACTAATATACCTAGATCATTGATCTCTTACATATTTAAATTATCAAATGAGTCGATAATCATGTTTGATCTCTAGAAAAAAAATTAACGTTTGACTCTAATGATTATCTTGAGATGCAAAAATACAAACTTGAATCATTAGTGATCTAGATCTATTTACTTAATTCAATCTTGAATATAATCTCTATGAATAATGAGTAATCTTGATATTAATCTCAATCATCCAAAATCCTTGATCATGTGTATGATCAATGACTCTACTTTTTATCAATCTAATCCTAAATTACAATGATTCTAATTCATCATGATGATGATAATGACTTGGGTAATGATCATAAAATTAGGGTTAACACATAAGATCCTAGAAAACCTACGTAAGTCATTCACACTCAAAAATATACTTGACACTTGAAATAATGTTGGACATCTTGAAATATTATTGATTATTAGTGGATGACCTAACCCAAAGGTTGATTTAGGAAAAGTGTAATCCTAATCTCAAAATATTGAAACATAATATTCTAAACATCATGATCTTGACCCTCAATATTTTTGATTTAGGATCTAACTCGAAGGGTTGAATTATGACATTTTTACTCTAAATCTTTGGTGAAAGGTATGGTATTATATCTCCTCCTTGATTGCATTGAAGATACTTTTTATGTATCTATTGATTGTATACTTGGCTATATACTTTGTTAAGATACTATTCCCTATTGATTTGTCTTCTGTTTTTTCTATATTATATTTTGAGAAAAACATGAAAACATAAAACAAATTATCCATTATTACTTTTTGTATATTGATGATGATGATGTTGATAATGTGGATGATATTGATATTGAGTGTAAGCAACCTCCTCACTCATATGGTGGAACTTGTACATTGACCTCCTCCATCTTGTTGGGGCGATGGAGCCACACAAAATATATAAGCATGCTTCTCAAATCATCTTATTGGGAACTCATAATAAAAATTGAATTGTTTGAAATAAACATCTTGTTGAATAAATATTAGTTTTGGAAAATTGCTTGTTGTACATTTTGTATAAAGGTCATACCAAGTGTACTATTTTGCTATAAACTATTTTCTTTGTTTTTGATAGCATACCATCCAATTGAATTGATTGTGTCATGATTTTCTTGAGTTTAGGAAAAATAAATGGAACATTGACTAGATCGCTTCTGCACTCGATATACTTTGATGACAAGGATAAATAGGCAAAATATCCATTTTTGCTTAGTTTGTTCTTTAAATCTCCTATTTTATGAGTTATTTTTTCTTATTGTATATGCCAGTGTGTGAGATCCTATTGGTCCACTCAGGGATGAGTGTTTCGGTCCTTTTACCACTATCTTGGTAGTGGGATTGGGATTGTGATAAGAATGGTTCTGTGATAGTTGGTATCAGAGTATACACAATCCCATATGCTTTAAGTAAATAATTTCTTGAGACTCCTAAACCCAGGAAACACTAAAGTCCATAATGGTGAAATTTGAGGTGTCTAGGCTCGGGGTTCTGGCATAATTTCTCCTATCCATCTTCATGGTGGCTAAGATTTGCCACTCTACCAGGCCTTAATCGATCCAGAACTGGACCTAAAGGTTCTCTGTTAAAATCCTAGAGAGTCTTCTATAATCTCATATCTTCTTTAAGGACTACCCTAAGACACCCAGTAGATGATTAGTTAGCCTTCTCATCTCCTCATGTGGTCTTTCTCTTATGACTATTTACCACATAATTTCTCAATTATGGGTAGCTTATATGTGAGAAAAATTAAAAATTCATTTGAAATCATAAGATGATGATGCCATCACATGACCTTAGCTTGGAAACTCAATTCTGATTAATGATAATTTTGAAATCAAATACGCATGCATGACCCCTACGTGAAAACTCGATTAGACTACATGTTTTCTATGTTTGAGGTAAATCTTGTTTTGGTTAAATAAGAAGGATTTATGCCTTATACTTCATTATTGATTAGGTCTCTACTTGATCAATGTCCATGTTGCCCTATTCTTGATTAAACCTCAAACATAGCTAAGAAAACTCTTACCCTATTTGATACACATCATGATTATTTCATCAAAAAATTAAGTATTAGAACTCTCAAAACCATGATGTAAGACTATGATACAAAGGACACTCTCCCGATTTTTGAGTAGTATGAGAATCAAGTTACGAAGTAATCCTGAAACCATGAATATATTATAATGTGATATACACTTAACTTGACCTATGGAATAAAGGACTCACAAATGAATGTACCTTGTAGATGGCCCCACAACCCCGTAGTCAAAAACCAAGATCCTCTATAATCAATAATGATCAAGAAGGGAAGATTGATAAAAGGAAGACTGAAAAGAAAATTCTTGAAGGAAAAGTCGAGGATGATGTAGACAAAGATAAAAGAACTAGGTTCAATGATGATAATAGGGATGATGCTTGGGAAGTAAAAAATAGGATACTGATGGATGCTATTACCAAATGGGCGAGATACACAACATCAATAATTTCTAGAGGAGTCCAAGTCACCATGACTGCCTTTACCCCTACATCCAAGCCCATAGTCATGGAGATAGAAAGAAAAATAGAGGTTGGAATTACAAAGGAGGACTTGTGCAATCACATCCAATGAAGTCACCTCTAGATCTAGATTATGATATGTTGATTATGTAAACCTTTGTAACTTCTTGAAATAAGCCTTGTACTCATTGTATCTTTGAAAATTGAAATATGATGCCATGTTGTTTTGAGCTTGCTAATCTATGATCCATAAAATACTATAGGATTTGAAAATACATATTGGATTTGAATTTTGACTCCTCATACTCAAATTTTGAAATTTTGACACGCTCATGTGACATCAAATTATATTGACCTACAAGTAGACCATCCATTGTTTTCCACTTGACTCGAAATATTGAGACTAGTTTGTATTTTGAGGATGCTAATATTTAAAATATGTATATGGTTAATTTCCTAAAATAATCTAGGTCTGGTTCATTCGCCCACCTCGAATATACTTCATAAAAGAATTTGATATTGAAATCTCAAAATATTGCTAGATTGCTAATATGGGTGAATGACCAGACCAGCAGTCTGGATAGAAATTAAAACCCTAGACTTACACTTTTGGAAACCAAAATATGAATATTTGAATCCTAACTCTTGAATCATGATCTTGCAAATACATGACCCAGTTTAATGCATGATGTATAATATTGACCCTCGACCTCGATTCTCCCCCAATTTTGAGACATGACTTGAAAGTAAACTCAATTGGTGAATTGTGATCTTTTACCTCTTAATCGATCAATGCAAATTTATGATGTAGTTATAATGTTGAGGATATTATTTTGATCATATAGTTGAAGATGATATAGTTCTTAAGGAAGTGACTTGGGTTGGACAGTCCCAATGTTGAGGTTGTTTTGAATTTTGGGGTCAAAATTCCTATTAAGAAGGGAACGATGTGACAAAGTGAATTTTAGCATAAGAATGAATTAATTACTCTTTTACCCTCATTAAGTTCACTTTTGAACCTAATATGTTTTACTTGGCCTCGAAATCAATATTGATACTCAAAATCAAAATATGGTGATCAATGTGAACTTTATACAATTTGTGGCACAACATATTTGATTAATTTGTTACTTGATCCAAAGAAGTAAATTTGTCCATAAAACTTCATCTTATGATCCTCAAACTTATTCTAAATATTCTTAACATTTTTTTGAAGCTATGGTCCTAATTTTTATCTCATGTGGACCTTCCTATAATTTTCTATGAATTGTTGAAGTTAATGTGTTGAAAATCCCTTGATTTGCCTTTTTATTTGGCTTTGTCCATGTCAACGATCTGCGAAAAGAAGAAGGGTTGAGTATCAGCCCTTATATCTACCTCTTATAGGTCTAGGACCGATCCTATGACCTAACGGTTGTGTCCTACCTCCCACAGATTGTGGGGAGGAGACAAGACAAACTTAATGATCGATCTCCTTGATCTGACCAAAATTCAAATTTTAAACTGAATAAAAATGATCCTATCACAATTTTGTGCCCAATGAGCCTGAAATTGACCACTTTGATGTGCTATTACACCCTCTCAATGATTTTCTAACCTCCCATTCTCACTCTGGTGGCCATGGCTGCAACTGATATTCTTGAAACCCTAATTCTACCCTCTCGACCCTATAAAATGACTTCCTGAGGTTGAAACCTCCAACCATCATGATAGACCCTTGTCCTCATGCCTTCAACTGACCTCAAACACCACCAAGTCATCCACTTTTCTTATGATCACCAGACGATGTCGCCGCTAGTCTAGTTTGGGTGTTTCTCCCTTGCACTGCATGCCCACCCCTTTCAGCCACCCAAAGCTTCGTGGGGTCAAGGCAGACTCGGGCGGCATCTCCGCTACCTATGTCAGAGCCTCCCTCTCCTAAGCCCTCTTTAAACCGATGAGTTCCTACACCGTGTATGTGTTGCTCGCACAAAGGTTGGGACGGAAGGGAGAAAGGTCTCGGACTGCCGGTCCAAGCAGAACCAGTCAGCCCAAAGAACCCTACAAACCAACGATTGAACCGCTCAATCAAGCACCGAACAAACATATTAGTGATTGAATCAGACCTGAGTCAGTGAGCCACAGTGTCGATGTGGCATGATCCTATCCATCTAATTGTGTAATCCAACGGTTGTGTCTTTTTCCATATTAAGGTATTTTACCTTCTCTCTTCTCAAAAATCAAATAAATGGACACATCTTGTAAAAAACATATCTCTTATTTCCCAACTCCAAATATTACAAATAAATAGTCAATCTTGATCAAAAAAATCCAATGAACTGATTAAAAATGTTTTTGGATCCTGATTCCTTATACTTCACTAATATCTATAGATCTTTGATATCTTGCATATTTAAATTATCAAATGACTCAATAATCATGTTTGATCTCGAAAACCCAAACATTTGACTCTGATGATTATCTTGAGACACAAAAATGCATACTTGAATCAATAGTGACCTAGATCTATTTAATTGATTCAATTTTGAATATAATCTCTATGAATAATGAGTCATGTTGTTATTAATCTCAATCTTATAAAATCTTGATCATGTGTATGATCTATGACTCTACTTTTTATCAATCTAATACTAAATTCCAATGATGCTAATTCATCATGATGATAATGACTTGGATAATGATCATAAAATTTGGGTTAACACATCTGATCCTAGAAAACCTAGGTAAGTCATTCACACTTGAAAATATACTTGACACTTGAAATAATGTTGGACATCTTGAAATATTATTGATTATATGTGGATGACCTAACCCTAAGGTGACATAGGAAAAGTGTAACCCTAATCTTGAATGTCGAAACATGATCTTCTAAACATCATGATTTTGACCCTCGATCCAATCTTGTTGATTTAGGATCTAACTCGAAGGGTTGACTTATTACTTGTTGAGATATGTACTCTAATTCTTTGGTGAAAGGTATGCTATTATATTTCCTCCTTGATTGTATTGAAGATACCTTTTATGTAACTCTTGATTGTATACTTGGATATAAATTTGGTTGAGCTATTATTCCCTATTGATTAGTCTTTTGTTTTTCCTATATATTTTGAGAAAAACATGAAAACATAATTGACATTACCCATTATGACTGCCCACATATTTATGATGATAATGTTGATAATGTTGATGATGTTGATATTGAATGCAAGTGACCTCCTCATTTGGAGGGTGGAACTAGTACATTGACATCCTACCTCATATGGAGAGAAGGAGCCTAGTGACCTCCCCCATCTTGTTGGGGCAATGGAGCCACACACAATATATATGCATTCTTCTCGAATCATCAAAATGGGAACTCGTAATAAAAATTGAATTGTTCGAAATAAACACCATGTCAAATAAATATTGGTTTTAGAAAATCTCTTGTTATACCTTTTAAAAATAGGTCTTGACAAGTGTATGATTTTTCTATAAATTGTTTTACTTGTTTTTTATGGTGTACCATGAAATTGCATTGATTGTGTCATGATTTTCTTGATTTTAGGAAAAAGAAATGAAACATTGACTAGATCACTTCCGCACTTGATATACTATGATGATAAGGATAAATTGACAAAATCTCCTTAACGGGTTAGTTTGTTCTTTAAATCTCTTATTTTATGATTTATTATATCTTATTGTATATGCCAGTGTGTGAGATCCTATTGGGCCACTCAGGGATGGGTGCTTCAATCCTCTTACCACTGTCTAGGCAGTGGGATTGGGATTGTGGTAAGAATGGTTATGTGACAGTAACTTGTACATTGACCTCCTACCTCATATGGAGAGAAGGAGCCCAGTGACCTCCCCCATCTTGGTGGGGCGATGGAGCCACACAAAATATATAAGCATGCTTCTCAAATCAGCATAATGGGAACTCGTATTAAAAATTGAATTGTTCGAAATAAACATTTTGTCAAATAAATATTGGTTTTGGAAAATTTCTTCTTATACCTTTTTAATATAAGTCCTTCCAAGTTTACTATTTTTCTATAAACTATTTTACTTGTTTTTGTAGCGTACCGTGCAATTGCATTGATAGTGTCATGATTTTCTTGATTTTAGGAAAAACATGACTAGATCGCTTCCACGCTCGATATACTCTGATGATAAGGATAAATTGGCAAAATCTCCTTTATGGGTTAGTTTATACTTTAAATCTCTTGTTTTATGAGTTATTATTTCTTATTATATATGGCAGTGTGTGAGATCCTATTGTGCCACTCAGGGACGGGAGCTTCAATCCTTTTATCACTATCTAGGCAGTGGGATTTGGATTGGGGTAAGAACAATTCTGTGACAATTATCATGTACTATAATCTCTCTATCCTATAATCTGAAGTGAACCATAGGTACACATGTGCCATCCTTTTTGACATTCAATATATTTTCTTTGATTCTTGAGTAGACAATAAAAAACAATATGATTTTAGTATCAAATTAACTTTGATGACAATGGTCATATCCATAGTCTCACTCATCAATATTCTAGTTTTAGTGTTCCTATTTTATATGATAGATACCATCTACCTCATTTACACTGATTCACGGAACTCACGTTAGTACTCAACCACTATCTTTGAAGTCAAAATTCTTTAAGATCATAGTGTATAGTATTAAAGTATGTTAAGAAGACATGTGATCTTAGAAGTAAATTCATGTTAGAGAATTAGTAACCTCATTAAATGATTATTGAAATCATATAATGCTCAATTATCACTCTAAAAGTGGACCATATATGGTTCACGTTTTCCTAAAGTGATGTATATACTTCATACATTATATAGGATATATAAAAAGCATGACATTGGTCATGTAACATTCTAGTTTTTAAGATATTATATAAAATGATAACACAAAGAATGATAGGAATACACTTATAAACAAGGCGCACCTTTGTTTTTAGGGATTTATCAATAGGAACTTCATTGTTAAGCATGCTTGTATGGAATAACACTAGGAGATGTTATGTGTTGGGAACATTTATAAAGTAGTGGATGAGTTATGACATAGAACACATCATGGATCTTGAAACTCTTCAAGGGTGTTGATTTTAGTTCATGGAAGTTACAGATTGTATCACGGCTAGATGCTTGCTAGTATGTTTTGGGACTATGTGTGCATGTGACACCCAATCTTGAGCCACAAATTCCGGCACGTGTGGAGGGCTATCTGCATAAGGTGTGATGGATCCATTGTTACAATGGTAGTTATGTATTGGATCTTAGGAGTGCATGGACATTCTAGGAAAACACTGAAATGAGAAAGAATATATGGGACCAAATAGTTGCTCATTGACAAGGTTGTCAAGAGTATAATGGGGAATTATTGCAACCTAGTATTTGAGGCCTTGAATTAAATAATCCAAAACGGAAGTATTGGGATACCTATACAATAAGGATTGGTCTACCTATTAAGAAAGATGTGCATCCTTTTTTAGGGATCACATAATTAGGAATCCCTCAATTAAACATTATTGTCATAGAGTAATAATAGGGTGAATGGCCTTTTGAGAAATGTAATGATGCTACTCATGAGATCTACAATAACATAAAATATAGTATCATTTGGGTCAATGGGCCCAGTCACCACTCCTAAAATATTGTAGGAGCCTTGATTTCTCACATGTATGTAATATGCCTTTAATTCGTGGACATACTAGTATCATGTGCACCATTGTTGTATCAAATATCAAAATGTTAGTTGTACACGATAGGGTGATTAAATATAGAATTATTAGGTATTCTTAGTCACACACTCATATTTCTATAGATCTAACGAAACATTCAAGGACTTCTACTATTTTTATTCAAAGGTACCTTAACAAGCATAATATAATAGCATTTCCTTTTATCAATTCAAAGTCAAAATAAGCTGATGTCATCTTCTAATATATGTTCCCTAGGGAATACGCATCAAGCACTTTAATGTTTGTTGCACGATCTTCCATGTGTACGCCACCATTTTGACTTAATTACCTCAGTTTGTACTTCTTGCAAGTGACATTTGTATATGTCATTAATGTACGTAAAGGTTATGTTCTTATAGTGTTCGTCAATATCGTCTTCTATTTGAAATTCAAACTAAAATATTTTGTCATGCTTTATCTTTTATTACGTTGTGATGTTTTGAAAAACGTCTTGTAGGTTTCCTTATCATCTCTCGACACAAAATGAAAATAAATAAATTGAATATTTATCTTGATGTAGTTTTCGATACAAGTGACTTAGTTTGTGTGTGCATATTAAAGGGGGTATGCATGTGAGAGTCTAGGTTTTATACATGTTTATTATATTTTATATTTTGGTTAGATAACGTAAACGAATCAGAAAGTCTATATATCATACAGTTTTTAGCAAAGACTAGTAGTTTTTGTATGAATGGTTCTTAATGGTTGTATGACTATTGATGAGTTTCTTAATGTTACAATAAGATTTCAAAGAGATTGTGGATCTTGCAAAGCACTTCGTCCTTTTTTGCGAACATGACTGTATAAAAGCAGTGGATGAATGTTTTTAAGGTCTCTTACAATTTAAGTCTTGTTGTCTACAACCGTTGCACACACTGTAAGGGATTGGTAGGACTAGATTAAATATTTTCAATAGGATCTAGATCACATGAAATAACTAAATTAATGAGATATATAAAAAAGTTGTGCGAGAGTGCAATAGTTGTTATTTCAAGATGGTATAAGTTATGGTTTTTATAACGATGTAAGACTTAGTCTAAATCATGCTTATATAGAGTACACATACGAATAGTTCCCATTTTCCTAATAATAAGTCAACATATGAACCTTGAAAAATATTTAAAAAATATAATGTAATATTTTCCCAATTTATATTTTATCTCTACAAAGATGGACTAGTCCCTCTCAAATATGAGATTGATCTAGACTTACAAAATGAGACTAACCAGCCCTTAATGAAATGGTTGTCCAAATAAAGGTGGTCTATTGTGCCAATAATAATTATTTTCTATTGAAAAATTTCCTCAACCAGGCACACCCTAACGCTGTATGAGGTGATACCATGGGTGGAAAAAAGATACATCTATTTAAGTGGGAAAAAAATTAAGATGATTGGTGTATTACCAACATCCATTTACACTCTGTTGTATTTTCAATAATGTTCTTTCCTCCCTCAACATCAACTACATCTCGATTGGGAGGGGATATTATTGTTACAAATAATATAGATGCAAGAGTGTCTCATATCCTTCTCAACCATTTAAATGTTCCCCTTTGTAGAACTATCTCATGTTTGTTCTTTATATTATTAGTAACTTGATTGTCACCCCCTAGTTCACACAACATGATTGGTCTAGAACTTATGCCCCTTCCGGTTGACTTTTGAAGATAAACCTTGATATGTGTCTCACATACAATCACCAAATGTGGAGTTTGTAGAGTAATTTTAAGCTTCTTACCTCAAAGAGTATAACATATAGAAAAAAATGAATTCATAACAGTTTCTCAAATGCCATTATCTACCAGTCTTCCAATCTAGTCATATTTCCTTGGGCTAACTCAAAAACCACTTGGAGGTAGGACTATCATTTCACTATATCAAAAACCCACATGGTTTTTAGCTCATGTGTACTTGCTTTGTTTGGGACAAAATCATGGAGAATCAAGTGCCGACACAATGTCATTGTCATATATGGCTTATTGGTCATAATAAACTCTTAATAGGGAGTAATTGGAAAAAAAAAGGTCAGCATGTGCCTTTCATTTGTCTACTTTCCAATATAATATCCATAATACGAAACATATTTTTCTCTCTCTTGTTACTTCTCTCAATTCCCGTGGAATCCTTTCGACCATTCCTCATTCAACAACTTTAATCACAAAAAAGGCTATACATCACATCTTTGACAATAGAGGTTGTAAATACACAAATTGGGTTTATGCTTGGCCTAATTTAGCATTCATATCATGTGATAGACAATGTTGTTTTTAGATAAATGTGTCATTTGACCTCAATAATACCACTTCAAGTATATATTGCACACTCTTTTTATAGTCCTTTTCCTTATCTTTTAGGTGTTGTACCTTAAGCCCTCAAGGGACCACATGATCCTTTCTGCATCCAAAAGGATGATAAAGTTTCTCATGCTAGTGACATCTTATCCTTTGGTGCGATGTAGAATGACTTAGATGATGTCATGTCTTGAGATCTATTTGCTCCTTTTAGTCTCTCTATTTTTCCGATGATGGAACTGCATTCACATCTAACTACATGCCCCAACATTCATTATCATTCACCATCTTTATATGTTGGTTGTTAATAAGCCGATCCCACCTCCATTTGGACATCAAGGGTTTTTCTTTTGTGTTTTGTTTCAAATCGGTTACGATTTCAAACTCTACGGACTTTTCCTCCCATCATTTGTTGGAGGTTCTCCTCATGCAAATGGCTCTTACATGTCTTTTGTATGGTGATCACCATTTATATATGTATGTGTGGATTCTTATCGCCCCCTCACCCCACCTAAGACATGCACAAACACAAAAACCTAATATGCATGTGTCGTCATAGGGTAATTAAGGTTGAAACCATGATCTCATACTCGTGTAAAGATTGAACCCTTACCACACCTTGCAATTATGTATTGACGGGTACGGTACGCTCTTAGTATAATGAGAAAAAACATCTTACTCGAAAATCAGTGATGCGATCTACCGCATTACACGGTTTCCACCACATGACGTGCAAACAAAAGCGCCCAAGGAAACCTTGCCCTGGTCTCTGTGCTGAAGGTCAACAATGAAGATATTTATTTATTCACGGGGTGAAACTGAGCCGGCGGCCGCCTCCCCGCAAGTTTTTAAGAGGAGTGGGTTTTGAAGGAGTCCACTCGAGAGCGACGTCTATCGCCTCAACTACTCCATTTGACTTAATCATCTGAATAAGACACCTCCCTTATCCTTTGAGCCTCTAGTAATTGAATTTAGTGACCGATCAGCCTCCACCCACGTCGCATGTGAGTGTGATGTGTAGGGAAAGGGCTGCGGATCGCAATCCTTTGCCCCGTCAACTTTGGTATACAGCTTGTAACGTGATGCTAATCAATACCTTCAACTTGACGACGCCACATGAACCCATTGCTGATTGATGGTTACAGCGAGGAGGAGGACACTCACGTCAAGTCGCAGCTGTTATTGTGCAGGGTCGACTACTTCAGCTCGAGTTTTCCTGCCCTGGATTCGAAGACGCAATCCAACTCTGAAAATGGCATTTCTTTGATATTACTGGTGGGGTTCCATGTGATTGAAGCCTTGTCCAGTGCAGATCCATCCACAAGCTGGACTTGGTCTGTTTCTTACACAAATCGGAGTCGGTGCTGAGGCCTTCTTTCCTCATAATGTCTTCAATGGCGTACGCGTCCTGCAATAAGTATCTATCGCAACCTGACTAAATTTATAATTCAGGGTGTGGAAGGATATTTTTTTAAATGTCACTTCTTATCCATTCTCATTTCTATTCCAGTCGTTCGAATTCTTGTGCTCGCGTAGCACACATTAGAATACTAATGCACCTTCTTTTAAATCTTGACGGACTTGCATCCTCTTTCATGCAAGAACACCGTTTTGACCCTTGTTCTTCTTCCTTCCTCATTCCAAACTCATTTTCTATGCTAAGAAGGCTAATTCGAGGCTGATCCTACCCCAAGCAAGATTTTGGATAATTTATCAATGGCGTGCGAGTCATGCGATGAGTATTCTATCATGCAAGAACAACGTTTTGACCCTTGTTCTTCTTCCTTCCTCATTCCAAACTCATTTTCTATGCTAAGAAGGCTGATTTGAGGCTGATCCTACCCCAAGCAAGATTTTGGATAATTTATCACCAAGCATGAGAAGGATATGGGATTTTACATCTTTTTGTGCTGTTTGGAGGTAACCAAATGCAGATTGTTGAGCTAATCCAATATCGTTTCATTTTCTAGGTTTCTATCATGCTCAATACAACCCCTAATGATTAAATGGTTAAAGTTTAAACTCTTCTTGAGAGATCATACTTTCAGGATACACCCCTAGTGATTAAATGGTTAAAGTTTAACCTCTTCTTGAGAGATCATACTTTCAGGATATTATTTTATGTTTACTCCTGCTCGCAAATGAATGGAATTCTAGAGTTTTATTCTTCTATGTTGCGTAAGAATATATGTAGCACAACTTCCCGATACTATGTGAAAAAGGTTGGAATTGCATTATTCCAGCGCTAATTAGTAAACATTATACCTTATAGCTATGTGACAAAGGCTACGGTTGCATCATTCTAGCCTTGCTTGAGAAATTTATGATGAAATATGATGGCGATAATGTTCTTTAGGGAAATATATACTATATATGGTCAATATAAATGCCTAAGTTGTTGAATGTTATGTTAGAGAGATTGAATTGCTTGATTATGACACCTAATAGTGCAAACTCTCTATTTTTTTTTTGGTCGGGAAAAAAATTTGAGAGTAAATACATAATAGTCAAACTCAAATCTTAATTCATTTATCTAGGTCTGACGATCATTGCATGCCTCCCCCCATATTGGTGTTGGTGTGGCAAAGTAGGTTTGTCACGCAATGGATTAAAAGAATAGAGGTGGGAACAAGACCTCAACTCCCTTACTAATTTGTGATATGAGGATTAGGGGATATAAACCCCAATATATGTTAAATTGTTAGAATGATGTGATCTATGAAATAAGAGAAATGTGATATGTGACTTATCTAATATATGGTGTACCATGCCCCAACCTCGTACTCAGGTGTAGGAATGAGATGTAGAAATTCTATTTTCCTACTTATCTGGATGGTAGACATATGGTGTGTTCTTTGTCTTCAAGGGGCTGACAAAATTCAAGGCATGGTAGTTTGTCATGCGTGTGAGCATTCCTTGATAACTTCTACTTTGCTAGATTCAAGTTCAATAGATTTAGGCCAAAGAAATAAATATGATAAATTGGATTGTAATGTTTACTTCTTAATTATGTTGGTCTTGCATCCTTATATCATATTGATTTCTAACAATGAAAAATGTTATATTTATCTCTTGTGTGTTTAAAGTATCTTTGCTCTTGCATCTTTGGATTGTACCTAGTGGGTGTGTTCTGTATTTTTTTCAAGGAAGGATTTTGTTATACTATGCACTTTGTAAGTTATGTTATGGTGGTTGGTTAAATAGTAAGGCATGGGTGGTAAGGTGTGCATGTGAGAACACTATGATAGCTTCAAATTGGTTATGTACATGTCAAATAGATTCAAGGGAAAGAAATAAAATGAGAGATCCACTTGTAATGTTCTCTTCATAATTATATTGTTCTATCATCCTTATATTGTATTTCATTTGTGTTAAGTAAAAAATATTTTATATCTTCCTCATGTTTAAATTGTCATTGAATCATATATGTACTTACTAAAAAAATAGATGAAATCACATTTTATTAAGTTTATTGCCTTGCTTAGAAATTGAAAAATGAATCAATGAACAAATGTTTAGGTCCTGAGGTCTAGTCCTTAGCTCCTCAGCCTGAATTTCAAGTTGAGTGACTTCACTAACTAGTGAAGCCTTTCCCATATGTTAGTTACATCTAGTGTTCCTATATAGAGGTTTTTGGGTGGTACCTAATGGGTGTGTTATGTATTTTGTTGAAGGTGTGTATTTTGTTATATGATGCTCTCTTGTATATATAATGGAACACAACATGTAATCTACAATGGAAGTTGTTATATATCTCTTATGTGTGAAGTCTCAATGAACATGCTATGTGAAAAATGTAGATTTGATTATACATAAATGTTAATCTTATTCACATTATATGATAAGTGTTACACTTTAGTTTTTGTTTTTCATTTGTGATTTGGGTTTTGGGGTTATTATTGTAGCAAACCTTTGGACCACCTCTCTTAATAATGGTGTGTTTATTATTACAAATAGTTCTTGTGATCTTGGTATCAAATCTTAGGTTTGTGTTGATACACATACCTATGTAGTGTCGATTCTCCTTTTCATTGACATGGATCCATATTACCTATGTATTCTTTACATCTATGGTGAATAGAAGAAAAGGGCATGATGACAATGAATCCTAGGTATTGGTGGAGCACATCTAGATCCAGATGAATGCATACCTCATCCTCATCCACCTCCTATAGTTAGAGAAGAGTCATTCGAAGGGGTTTGAGTATATATGCTATGAGCAAGAAATGGCAACACCCTAACCCCAATCTCAGATTCCTATACTTCAATTGTCCCCTTAGATGATGGAGATGGCCTCGAGAATTATGCCCTCTATCACCCAGGAAGTAGGAGGATTGAAAATAACCACACAACAAACAAATCTAGTGGCAAATATGAGAAGGTGTTATGAGACATTGAGGAAGATAGGATCGTCTGACTTCATGGGTAGTTTTGATATATATTTATTTGATGCTTGGCTATTTGATAAAAGTAAGATCTCTAAGTTGGATCACATCATAATGAGAAAAGAGTAGATCATAAATTGTACCTTTCAAGTGGTAGTGAAAACCATTGGTGGGGGTTAGAGTTGATGTAAGGAGTAGGAGATATCAGTACATGGTCTGATTTCAAGAGGCACTTCAAGTCATACTACTATCCTGATATTAACGTCCACAACAATGCTAAGTAGTTTGAGATACTGAGGAAGGACATTGTGTCACTAATAGATTACAAGTTTCTTTTTTAAGATCTAGTGAGGTTCCTTTGACAACTTTGTATAGAATACAAGGTTTATGAATGGATTCAATCCTGAGATGCAAGAGAAGATAGAAGTTATATAGTGTCAATCTAACTTCTAGACTTTTATGAATTCTAATATAATGGTTGTGAAAATGGTCTGTCTAGGTATGAATTTGAGGGTAGAAGAGGAGATAAGAATAGATGCATTAACCCAGTCTTAACACTCTGTACAAGGCAAGTAGATTGTCTCCACACAAAAGGGTTCCTTCATCAATCAATGCACCGTCAAGGTGACATCATAATAGGGGTAGATGAAGTGCTAGAAGCCACTAACCCCAAAGGGAAGATAGTGCCATCTTTTTTTACTATGATCAGTCCACAAAGGTTAACAACACATAGTTATGCTACAACAATGTGAAAGAGAACCACTTGTGAGCATATCCATAAAGAATGTTATTGGGTCAAAAACTCTCCTTGTGTTATATGTGTGGGTCGTTAGAACATTACTCTAGAGAATGTCCACTAGAAGGGCACTAGTGAAAATCATAGAGAGAAAGAGGGGAAACAACCAGCATGCACATCAACTATGATACATCAATAATAGAGGTAAAGTGTGGAAGGAAAGTCCCAATGTTCAGGGATTTACAACATAATAGGAAAATGGGAAAGTATATGTGATGGGATCCATATTCAATTTAGACAATCGGATTGCATAATACACATCCAGGTAGTGTGATAGAGACAAAATAATACAACCATAGGTATTTAAGTGTGACTCAATTAAATCAATTATATTCTAATTCCTATTTACTATTCTCATTTTTTAACTAAATTGGGGTACACTTAACATCCATTTGACTTGATATTTTCTAGGTAACGTAATATTCTAAATGGATTCTAAATTTAATATTTGTTTTATGTAGTGGAAACCTTTGATGTTGTATGTCACGATGTGTATGTTATGTATTCAATCAATGTATTTATGACTTTCAATTATGTCACTACACTAGATATTAATTTGATTTCCTTCATCATCTACTCCTAAGAAGATTCTAGAGAATTAAATTAGAGAAAACCCTTTCATTTGGTGTATTTGTGCATCAAAACCCTATGTTGAATATATTATGGTGTTTTTATTTGTAAACTCCCTAATTAGAGGATACTTATGAAAATGATATTATTTGATAATGCAATTTAAATTAGAAAAAAAAGTTCTAGATATAAGTTTAATGAAAAAGTCATAAAAAAGGAAATGAGAACCGTCATACCTAGATTTGGTCATGCTACAAATTGTTTATTAATGACAAGATCTTGAATTATATCTTGGCACACATGGATTTGGAGCTCATACATGTTGGATCCTAGGATGCATGATTTGATGCTCTAGAGGGGGGTTAATAGAGCTGAATGCACTTAAACAAAATTTATTAGAGTTTTAAGTTATATCACAAGTTAAGGTTTCTTTATAGGAAGTTTGAGTGCAACTAAAACATACATAGAAAGGGAGAGAGGGATTGAACAAGCACTAAGAGACAAGCTATGTAGAGTGGTTCCACACTCCAAACTAGGAGTATGTCAATCCACTACCGAGAGAGGTCAACCTCTAGGATTTATAAGTGTGTCTTCTTTTATATGTTCAATTATAAGAGTTACAACACATGACCTACCAAAGGACATACGTATCCAATACAAAGAGTCTTCAACCTTACCAAGGACTTTCCCACTTTGCAATGAGTCTTTGACCTTCTCCAAGAATTTACTAACTCTTGCACAAGTCTTCAGCCTTCTAGGAATTACACACTCCTCTTAGATATTCAGCCTTTGACTTCACCTTCATATGGAGAAACTTTCACCAAGGACTTACCCACCTGAGCAAGGAGTCTTCTGCCTTCACCAAGGGCTTACCCACTCTTGCTCCAAGTCTTCATCCTTGATGTAAAGACCAAGTCTCTACTAAAAATCATGGCAAACAAAAACACCAATTGTATGGAAGCGGAAGAAATAAAACTTGACTTTATTCAAAATGTATAATGAGTACATTACAATTTTTTTCCCAAATGGGGTACATATTTATATAAGAACAAGGATCTAGGTAGAGGAAGACTTAAACTAATACAACTTATCTCCACATACAACATAACAAAAGTATATGCAACTAGTCCAAGCTATCTAGATGTGTATCATCTCCTTAGCCTTAGGCAGGTTCACCAAGCTTCCATGCGCACTCTGATCCTAGCCTGGATGGTTGGGGTCATCTAGCAAGAGAAAGATAAAGGTATGTGTTATTCAAGAGAAATAGGACAATTAAATAATCTAAAGCATTCCAATATAAAAGATTCTCTACAATAAGAGATTTCAAAAGAAATGAAGCAAGTATATGAATAAGAGAGAGAAAATTGCCATAATCAATCACCACAATAATAATCACATAGCATGAATATATTAAGACACAAAGTCATCAAAATGTAGGGTGAGGCACCAACCGGACCTCACCAAGTGGCAGGGGGACTAAAACCCCAGTGCCTATATAAAGTGGCAGGGGGACTAAAACCCCAGTGCCTAATATAAAATGGCAGGGGGACTAAAACCCCAGTGCCTGGCATGAGGACTAAAACCTCAGTGTCCTATGGGTGGTTTGTACTCATGTACACTACATTGTCATTTGGCCTAAAATACATCATGCTTAATAGTTCACTTGGCAGTAGTGAGAAATATAAAAGTAACATTTACATCATAGCATTTGGGAATAAAACCCAAGGAATAATCTCAATAAATAGGCCATCATAGGCAACAACAATATCCAAGAACTCCAAGTGAATGAGCCAACATATTTAGTAGCAAGATTCATATAATTCAAATGGATAAACCACAAAGGCAATGGAGGGCATTAAATAAGTAAAGAGCCAAATAAAGGCATTTTGAAGTATAACAAGCCTAGCACATCTTTAAGGTAGGGTTGGATAAGAGCCCAACTGAAGGATAGGTAAATTGCACATTCTTACACATTCATACATTCCACATATATAATAGGAATCACATACACCAATAGGTTTTCACATACCAAAATAGGATCCACATACAAAATAGGTTTCACATACCTCAGTTGGATTCATTAACACAAACTTTACCAAGTTGATTGTATCACCATTCCATTTTCCCCTAGTTGCAAACATTATCATGTATTAGAATGTATTAATGCATAAAGTATATGAAAAACCCTAATTTTGGAACTTATTTTCAAAACCACGATTCAAGGCTCAAAACCTAGTCTAATAGATTAGTCATATTCTCCTGAATAATAAAACATATTTTATTTTCCAATTTGGAGTTAAAATGAATTAATTATGTATTTTAGAACATTTTATACACTTAAAAAGGCATTCAAAGCAAACTTCGAAAAAGGAATCCAAATCATGACTCAAAATTCAAAATCAAATTCTACATTAAAAATCCTTTCCATTGATTATTTGTTCGAATTTTTCTGACATGGGAATGATTTATTATGAATTAAATCATCTCAGCCAATCAAAATTCAGGGAAATGCCACATAGGCAAAATAAAAATAAGAGGCGCCAAGTGGCCAGACCCACGCTGATATGGGCCAATCAGCTTTCGCCATGTCAGCCGGTCCAGGCTCACCAGGTCTCGATCAAGGGCGAATGAATAAGGGCGAAAAGTCCAAAATGCCCATGCTCGGGTAATGAAATCGATTACAAACGTGAGGGCACTAATGACATACAGCAAAGAACTCGCGGCCGAGTATACAAAACAAGAGATGAAGTTACAATAATTCCCATGGCTGCTCAATTGGCTACTCACAGGGGCAAGGGTACCCTGGTCATATCTCAACCCAGCTTCTTCCACTCGCAGCAATGGCGAGGAACGACACTGGAGCTTTGACTCCAATGCACCACTGCGCGACGCACGCGCCCTGAACAACAAAGACCAAAACTAAGATCGTTGGATCCTCACGGTCAAAGGAACCCTCAAAGCAAGACCACGCAGGCATCAAAATCACAAAAACAAGCCAAAGGTCACTGGAAACAGGGGAACTCCACACGCGACCGAAATCGAAGAAATCAAGGAATAAAACATCGGCTAAGGCACGAAACACTTTCGTGGATGGGTTGTGAGTCGAATCCAAGCTTCGAAGAGTGTGGAGGTGCACTGCAGCTCAGAAAGGCTTGGCGCCAGAGGCTGCTCTATGGTGGCCCTATAGGATATGGAGGTAGGGGGCATTGCGAGGAAAGGTAACGAAATGGAAAGAAGGAGGAAGCATCGAGGATGCTTACCTAGCAACCAATCGAACGGAGGTGGATGGAGGTGCGAGCAGCAGGCCGAGGTTGCTGCAACTGAAGATGGAGTAGGTCAGGGAGTATCGAGCAAGGAGAGGTGAAATTGGAGGGAGAGGAGGAAGGCTCGAAGCCTGAGGGTCATTTCTCAACCCTTAAACAGGTGTGAGCGTGGCTCTAAAACACTCTTTGAAACCATGGCGGAGAAGAAGAAGGGGTTGTGGTTAGGCTTTTTTCTCATAGGGCGAGGGAGGAGATGATTCGGGCCTTATTTGAAAAGTATCGACGAGACAAATTCAACGCAACCAGAATTACTCGAAATGGATGAGAGGGGAGAGAGAACAAGCTAGAGGAGCTAAGGAGTCAGGCAACCGGAATGGCTGGAGGTAGGAGAAGGTGTTGAAACCGTTGGATCAAGTCCAGATCAAGTTTTGACTGTCGGATGGTGAGTAAGGGGTGCGTGACAGGAGAATAACCCAAACATTAGCATTACAAATGAATTAAATGAAATCGATTCAATGCCATATAGTTACACTATACTAAAGCTTATAAAATAGATTTGAGGGGTCAAATGAAGTCCAAATGGCACCAAATTTTAACCACATGCTCATATTAAAGTCTAGAACAATGATATGCAATTACTTTCTCATTTTATACATAATATGGCCCTTAATAAATATATTGCTCATTAAAGTGTATATTAATATATTAAAAGGTGTGAATTAATATGAAATGACTATATTAATGCAATTAGTGAGTGAAATTCGAGGTAATAGATATATATGAGTATTAAGAGCAAAATCTAAACAATAAAATATGTTTTCACACATTTATCTTCAAATTGGAGGAGATAGAAGGTAAAAGGGGAAATACTCTCATTAAACACCCAAATACACATTATTACTAATATATTTATCCAAAAAGCTCCAAATTAACACTATCTACTTATATCTCTCATAAAACTCCATTTGCATTATTAGTCCTTAATTATTACCTTAAGTGGGTTATTTGTGCAAGCACTCCTTTATTATCATAGTTGGGGGAAAAATGGAATTTCACCATCATTAATGCTCAAATTGCACATAGAGTCCAAAAATTATCCAAAAGGATGGAAAATTTATGAAAAAGGTCCAAATGGACTAGAAGGCAAATAAAAGCTCAAAATTGGGTAAATTGTAGTAAAGACCCTAGATTTCAGTATGTTACACTTGATCTTCACCAAGGGACTCCTTCCCTTGTTCTTCTTCACCTCTCTTAAACAAGAGAGAGAACCTTCATCTTCATGGTTGAAATGAGAGATTGAGAGGTGGTGGAAGTGAAAGCCTCACAAGATAGACATGTAGGACTAGATCTCATACAAATCTCCCACTCACTCTAATGTATTTAGTAAGTGATTAAGCTTAGAGTGAGAGGAGGCTATAGGATCCCTAGACTATAGAATAGGGACCTTCATAGTGCTTGGCTAACCAAGGGATGAAGCCCAAGGGGTCCTATTTATAATTTTGGATGCCTAGAAGCCTTTGGGAACACTTAATGACAAACAGTAGCCATTTGAGATGTTGTAATGGATATTTTTCAAGTTTTATAACATACCAACAGCTAGAAACACTTTTCTACACTTTTTGTATAAAGCACGATCGGTTGAGTTTTGTCTATCAGAAACTCGACTGATTGCAGTATTTAGTTTGTATAGTATAGGGATCGATCGAGTTTGTAGATCAACCAAATGGATGAGTCGAGTTTGTAACTGGATCGAACCTAGACATTTTCAAGATCCATCAAGGGATCGGTCGAGTTTGTAACTCAACCGATTAACAACCTATAATGAATTCTAGAAAATGTCAAAAAGTGCTTCAATATCCGATTTAAGTGCTCCTCATTTTTTATAATCTTAATTATAAGTCATACAATCATTAAAAGTGATTCACAACATGATTCTAATGGATTAACATCATATTCCAAAAAAGTGCACTTGTATTGACTTTGACTTGTCTTTTCTCTAAGATAGAATGCGTAAGTTAGGGCATTTGGAGTGTGTCTATTGTTGGTATGTATGCCCATAGAGCAAGTCATGTGATTATTGTAATGCGATACTTTGTAAATGCTTTGAATAATGATGAAGGTAATTTATGATCTATATGTTTTAACTGTTTCTGAGATGATAGTGTAACATGATAGATGTCTAAAGAATTGTTTTACTCGATGACATATGCTTTTGGGTTGAGGACCTAAATGATGAGATCATACAGATGTTAAAAGTATGCTTTCTTGTTCAGTCCCTAGTCGGTTGTTATTGTGGAAATAAACATACACATCAATAACACTAAAGACTAGATTGTGTGTTGGTTGATGACAGAATCTCATTAGTCATGATATATTGATATCAAACCAAGCACATAAGTACTTGTTAGAGAACAAGGGTACCGGACAGACCCACCGTGAGAGTGACACATGGAACCATGATTTGGTTGTCACAATCAGCTCTCACAGTGATGGTGGTGAGTGTGATTATTTGACCTGAAATAACTACACTCAACACATGTCGTTGAGTACACTTTGACATCATCAAATGCAGTCTTGAAACATGGGTTGTTATAAAGGTGATGATTGGGTGACTTTGACACATGGGGCTTTTGAGAGGTGAGTGATAGATATGGGATTTGTCCCTCCTAAGGGAGTTTGATGTCCATGGAAACTTGATGAGTATGATTGAGAAAGGCATGCACATGCATGTGTGAATCAATATGTGATATTGATGTCACACACATCTCACCAGTCTGCTCTGAGATCAAGGAAATGGATGAACGTTGAAAGGATGACTATACCATGCCTTGAATTCATTTCGGACATTAGTGACAAAGGAATTATACATTCACTATAATACCATTCACAGATTGTAGAATTGAAAGTTGTTCTCCAACTTTCTATTTCACTTGGGTAGCACTGATGTGTGACTAGGCACCGCTCTTTACTTGTGAAGTCATAAGTGTTATGGACTTTCATTGCCAACATGAAATGGACCTACAGGGTCACACACACTAGGACATGTTCTTGGAAAAGGAGTTTATCCATAAATTTTGTTTGGATTGATTACTAAAGAAGTTTAGTAGTTCAATTAAACACCCAATCAATTGATAGCTCAAAATCATAATGTTCAAGGTGTTGGATCAGATGATTAGAGTATCAGATTGATTGAAACTGTAATTGACTAATCTGCTGCCCCAACTGATCGGCTCATAGAGATGAACCGATCGGCTCAGGCTATTGAGCTGACCAGCTCAAGTCAATGAACTGATTGGTTCACATTGTTGAACTGGTCCGGTGACCAACTGAGTTTGTTTTACTTGTTCAAATTCAATTTGGACAAGGACTAATAGTTGATTAGTTGGAAACAAACATAGAAAGTCAATTTGAGTTGGACCAGGACCATGAACCGATCGGCTCATACTTGAACCGATCGGCTCAAGGGCCCATACGATCGGTTTAGGGCTGAACCGATCAGTTCAACTGGCACAGTTTGTTAGATTTTTGTGGAAAATATTGAACCCTTCTACTCCTACTTTAATCTTGCATTGCCCGGGGTAGAGAACCCTGTCCCATGACCCTTCTATATATAGGGGTATTGGGGGATTCTCAGATAGTACAACTCAGAACACCAGTTGCTATGCAAAGTTGTCATTCTCTCTAGTTGTGGTAACCAGGAGAGCCCAAGTAAGTGCTACCCGATAAGGGAGGCACAATAAGGGAAAAACAACTACAGAAAGGTGACTAGTGGCAGGAGAGTGTGTTAGTGACTAGTATACTGATATGAGGGTACGACTCCTTCTGGTTCCTTGTGCAACAAGGCGATCGAAGTTCCAGGTGGTCCGTGTGGACTACTACAGAGGCAGGAGACTTCTTCCACTCGGAGGACACTTGTTAATCCCGACAGTCCCAGTGAGACCAGGAGCCGCACAGACACCGTCCAAGACCGGAGGTGAAGATCAAGCAAGCCGCGAGGTAACTTCGCTGAGCAAGCCTCGGGACAAGGTATGTCTCTAAAACCATCCTTCCTATTATATAGACGTTGATGTGATTCCTTTATACTGGGATTGGGGAGAAAAAAAATTCCGCTACCTTCTCTATCTCCCCTAAAACCCAACAATGGTATTAGAACCACGTCAACTACTCTTTACTTTAGGATTATCAATGTGATCGATTTTGGTTTGTCGCCTTTATTTATTACATACGATGCGAATAAAATTGGATGTATGCATGTCCAATCCTAAATCCACAAATCCCAATATACATCTATGATATGTAATATGAATGGACTCGATACGCGTCTCCCTTAAATAAGTTTTGTGGTGGATGTATAGCGTGGTTATGACTAATAAACCCTATGTATGTGTGCTTGGTTGAATATGGTTGCTTACATCGCAGTTTGCGCACTGATTCCCTACCTCCTTTTCTTGATGTAACTCAAGATAACTCGATATTTCTTTCCTACATTTGCTCCCCCCGAATGTAAGTCGGGGTTTCTCAATTCAAATGTAAATAGGATAGAACTTTTATTTCCTATTATGTCAAAGAACGACAGACAACCTGACAACGAATGAGACGATCGGTTCAAGGCATGAACCGATCGGTTGGCGTTCAAGATGACCGGTTCGAGGAACGAGGCGAGTGGGTGGCGACCCTGAGGAGATGCACGGCGACCAGTGAATCGATTGGCGGGAGGTGCCAGTCAATCGATTGGTGGCACCCAACCGACTGGCCTAATCGTTAATCGATCAATCATGGAGATGAGTTGATCAAACCCAGAATGGAAAAGCACATAGTTCATCTTATAAAGGTTGCATGTGATATGAACCTATATGACTGTGATTCCACTTCGCTCAAGGAATCACATTAGGATGGCCATAATCATAGCTTTTATCATTTCACATGTTTTCTGTGGGATATAGCATGTATATGATATGTACTATATATTGTGGTGATTGGATATATATATGTACCTATAAAAACCAAATCCCTCATTAAATATTAAGTCTTATACGCCTTCCATAAGCGAAACACATGAAAAACTCGACCGACCAAGCATAGGTTACACCAAAGTGTGGTGCGTTGTCCATCTTGTGGAATGTGAAGGGTAGACATGTAGGATCTGCCAAAGCAGGATGTATGTTTACAGTGTCGGCTTTTGGGTTAGACTTAACTGGTGATTCTTAGAGCGTCTAAGCCCAGAGGCACGTGATGAATGGCAAGGATTTGTACATTTCATCCATCCGATAGTTGCATAGGATGCAATTGGCAAGTGTTCCCTACCTAAATAATCTATATTATGGGCGATCAGCCAAAGCTGACTCATGATTGGATGAAATATGGATCTTGGACCCACTAGAAGATTATACGATGTAATCTTCCGAATTGATAGTGAGGGTTGTCAATTTGAACAAAAATAGTGGGAGCAGTAATTAATTAAAGGCCTAATTAACTATCGTCAAATTTTATTCAAATAAAATCAAATCAAAAGGAGTTTTGACAAATGCAATTTTCTCTTGTAGAATGGCAAAAGAATCATCTTTTAAAATGGGCAAATTAATTCAGAATAAATTCCATAACTGGTTAGGGATTGTGGGATGTGTTCTGCACAATCTAGATATATCGGTAGTCTTTGAATCCACTCTATGTATGCTTAATGTGATGTTTGAGACAAATAAGAAGAAGGATAATTCAGATAAAGATCAATGGAACAAGTCCAAGGATAAAGGTGAGGGAGAGAAGGGTTCTCTCGCCAAACCAACATCAAAGTCTTTTGCGTTCAAAACATGGAGAGGATGGAAGGAACGATGGAAGAAGAAGCAAGAGATAGAGATCTCTACTTCTGGTGTATACGTAATAGAGATTAACTTTACTACTTCTTTGTCGTGGGTACTTGATACCAGATGCAGATCTCACATTTGTTCAAATGTGAAGGATCGTAAAAGGAGTAGGCCTTTGGGAAAAGGCGAGGTTGAACTACGAGTTTCCAATGGGGCAAGGGTTGTCGCCAGTGCCGTAGGAACCTATGAGTTAACTCTACCTAGTGGGCTAATAATAGAGTTGAAGAACTGCTATTATGTACCTGCCATAAATAGGAATATCATTTCCGTTTCTTGTTTAGACAAGGATGGTTTTGAATTTCTTATTAAGAATGGAAATTGTTCCATTTCAAAAGATGGGATCCTTTATGGCAGTGCTCCAATGTCTTATGTTATATACTTGATAGATATAGAGGCAAGTGTATACAACGTAAACACCAGAAGGCAAAAACTCAACAACTCAATCAAATCATATCTTTGGCATTGTCGTCTAGGGCACATAAATGAGAAGCGCATCTCTAGACTCCATAAAGATGGTTATCTAGACTCTTTAGATTATGAATCAATAGAGACATGTGAATCTTGTTTGTTGGACAAGATGACAAAGACTCCCTTTTCAGGTAAAGGTGAGAGAGCTAGTGATCTATTAGGACTCATACATACTGATATATTTGGGCCTTTTAGAACCAATGCCAGAGGTGGGTATCAATACTTCATTACCTTCACTAATGACCTCAGTAGGTATGTCTATGTGTACCTGATGAAACATAAGTCAGAAACCCTTGAAAGGTTCAAGGATTTCATGAATGAAGTACAAAACCAACTTGGTAAAAGTATCAAAGCACTTTGATCTGATCGAGGTGGAGAATACTTAAGCGAAGAGTTTGAGGACCTTCTACAAGCCCGTGGTATCGTATCACAATCGAATCCGCATGGAACACCACAACATAATGGTGTGTCTAAAAGAAGGAATCACATGTTACTTGATATGGTGCGATCAATGATGAGTTTTTCTGATCTTCCGATTTCCTTCTGGGGTTATGCTCTTGAAACTTTCACGTTTACACTTAACCAAGTACCATCTAAATCAGTTCAAAAGACACCATATGAGATATGGACTGGGAAGCATCCCGATATGTCTTTTATGGGGATTTGGGGATGTGAGGCATATGTCAAGAAAATGTTTCCTGGCATGCTAGGCCCTAGATCTAATAAATGTGATTTTGTAGAATATCCTAAGGAGACCAAGGGATATAACTTATTCCACCCAACTGACAATAAAGTGTTTTTTGCCAGGGATGCTGTGTTCCTAGAAAAGGAATTTATTTCCAAAGGAAACAGTGGGAGGAAAAAAGATCTTGAAGAGGTTCAAGCCCAACAAGAAAACATTGAACCAGTGGATGTACAAGAGGAACATAGAGGTTCACAAAGTGTTGTGCAATCTCAGTCTCCTCAAGTAACACAAAGACCTCATAGATCTAGTAGGACACGCCTTGAACCTGAGAGGTCTGGATACCTTGTGACTCAGGAAGGCGGTGAGTTGGTCATAGATGATGATCCAACTGCTTATCTAGAGGGTATGGAGGGACCAAATTCTGAGAAATGGCTTGAAGCCATGAGATCTGAGATGTAATCCAAGTACTCCAACAAAGTATGGACTTTGGTGGAACCACCTGAAGGGGTAAAACCCATAGGGTGCAAGTGGGTCTTCAAGAAGAAGACTGACATGGATGGCAATGTGCAAACTTATAAAGGCAGATTGGTTTCAAAGGGTTTTTGACAAGTTTAAGGTGTTGACAATGACGAAACTTTTTCTCCAGTTGCGATGATTAAGTCCATCAGGATCTCGCTTGCTATTGCGGCTTACTATGACTATGAGATTTGACAAATGGATGTTAAAACGACATTCCTTAATGGGAATATAAATGAGGATATGTACATGACACAACCTAAAGGTTTTATAGATCCAAAGAATGCCAATAAACTCTATAAGCTACAAAGGTCAATCTATGGATTGAAGCAAGCGTCTCAGAGTTGGAATCTTTGATTTGATGAGGAAGTCAAAGTGTTTGGCTTTATTCAAAATGAAAATGAACCTTGTGTGTAAAGAAGGTTAGTGGGAGCACGACTACATTCCTCATATTATATGTGGATGACATACTATTGATGGAGAATGATGTCACAGCCCTATAGAAGGTAAAGACTTGGCTTGGAAATACTTTCTCAATGAAGGACTTAGGAGAAACATCCTACATTCTAGGTATTAAGATCTATAGAGATAGATCTAAAAAGCTTCTTGGACTAAGTCAAAGCACAGACATTGACAAAGTGATGAAGCAGTTCAACATGGAGAACTCAAAGAGAGGCAACATCCCCATGCTACATGGAGTCACCATCTCTAGAGCTCAATGTCCCTAATCTTATGAAGAGAGGGAGTGTATGAATGGGATCCCATATGCATCAGCCATGGGATCCATCATGTACGCTATGTTGTGCACTCGCCCAGATGTCTCGTATGCTCTCAGCATGATGAGCAGGTACCAGACAGATCCCGAGGATGCTCACTGGATAGCCTAAAGAACATCCTCAAGTACTTGTGAAGGACTAAGGATCAGTCCCTTATATACGGCGGCGAGGAAGAATTGGTAGTAAGGGGTTACACCGATGCAAGCTTCCGAATCGACAAAGATGATTACAGATCGCAATCATGATTTGTATTTTGCCTATACAATGGAGCTGTGAGCTGGAAGAGTTCCAAGCAAGAAATAGTTGTTGATTCTACTACAGAGGTCGAGTATATTGTTGCTTCACATGCAGCAAAGGAGGTTGTGTGGATCAGGAAGTTCAACACTGAACTTGGTGTAGTTCCTAGTAGTTGTGATGCAATTGAGCTTTATTGTGATAATAATGGAGCTATTGCTCAAGCTAAGGAGCCCATATCACATCAGCGGTCCAAGCACATAATGCAGCGCTTCCATCTCATACGAGAGATCATATAGCGAGAGATGTGAAGATTTGCAAAGTACCAACTGAAGACAACATAGCTGATCCACTGACTAAGACCCTTTCTCAAAAGAAGCATGATGGTCATGCTAGGTTACAGGGACTGAGGTTCCTAGGTGACTGGCTTTAAGTGTAAGTGGGTGTCTGTTGGTATGTATGCCCATAGAGCAAGTCATGCGATGATTGTAATGGGATACTTTGTAAATGCTTTGAATAATAATGAAGGCAATTTCCGATCTATATGTTTTAACTATTTATGAGATGATAGTGTAACATGATAGATGTTTAAAGAGTTGCTTTACTCGATGACGCATGCTTTTGGGTTGAGGACCTAGACGATGAGATCATACGGATGTTAAGAGTATACTTTCTTGTTCAGTCCCTAGTCGGTTGTTATTGTGGAAATAACCATAGACATCAATAACACTAAAGACTAGATTGTGTGTTGGTTGATGACAGAATCTCATTAGTCATGATATATTGATATCAAACCAAGCACATAGGTACTTGTTAGAGAACAAGTGTACCGGATAGACCCACCATGAGAGTGACACATGGAACCATGATTTGGTAGTCACAGTTAGCTCTCATAGTGATGGTGGTGAGTGTGATTCTTCGACCTGAAATCACTACACTCAACACATGTCGTTGGGTATACTTGGACATCATCAAACACAGTCCTGAAACATGGGTTGTTATAAAGGTGATGATTGGGTGACTTTGACACATTGGGTTTTTTAGGGGTGAGTGATAGATACGAAATTTGTCCCTCCTAAGGGAGTTTGATGTCCATGGCCACTTGATGAGTAGGATTGAGAAAGGCATGCACATGCATGTGTGAATTAATATGTGATATTGATGTCACACACATCTCACCCATTCTGCTCTGAGATCAAGGAAATGGATGAACGTTGAAAGGATGACTATACCATGCCTTAAGTTCATTCAGGACATTAGTGACAAAGGAATTATACTTTCACTGTAACACCATTCACGGATTGTAGAATTGAAAGTTGTTCTGCACTGATGTGTGACTAGGCACCGCTCTTTGCTTATGAAGTCATAAGTGTTATGGACTTTCACTGCCATTGTGAAATGGACCTACAGGGTCACACACACTAGGACATGTTCCTGGAAGAGGAGTTTCTCCATAAATCTTGTTTGGATTGATTATGAAATGAGTTTAGTAGTTCAATTAAACACCCAATCGATTGATAGCTCAAAATCATAGTGTTCAAGGTGTTGGATCAGATGATTAGAGTATCAGATTGATTGAAACTGCAATTGACTGATCTGTTGCCCCAACCGATCAGCTCATAGAGATGAACCGATCGGCTCAGGCTGGTAAACCGACCGGATCAGGTCAATGAACTGATCGGTTCACATTGTTGAATTGGTCGGGTGACCAACCGAGTTTGTTTCACTTGTTCAAATTCAATTTGGACAAGGACTAATAGTTGATTAGTTGGAAACAAACATGGAAAGTCAATTCAAGTTGGACCAGGACCACGAACCGATCGACTCATGTTTGAACAGATTGGCTCAATGGCCCAGACGACCAGTTCAGGGCTGAACCGATCGGTTCAACTAGCACAATTTGTCAGATCTTATGGAAAATATCAAGCCCTTCTACTCCTACTTTAATCTTGCATTGCCCGGGGTAGAGAACCCTATCCCATGACCCTCCTATATATATAGGGGTATTGGGGGCTTCTCAGATTGTACATCTCAGAACACTAGTTGCTCTGCAAAGTTGTCGTTCTCTTTGGTTGTGGTAACCAGGAGAGCCCGAGCAAGTGCTACCCAATAAGGGAGGCACAACAAGGGAAAGACAACTATAGTAAGGCGACTGGTGGTAGGAGAGTGTGTCAGTGACTAGTACGCCAATAAGAGGGTACAACTCCTTCTGGTGCCTTATGCGATAAGGTGATCAAAGTTTCAGGTGGTATGTGTGGACTACTACAGAGGTGGGAGACTTCTACCGCTCCGAGGACAATTGTCAATTCCGACAGTCCCGGTGAGACCAGGAGCTGCACAAACACCATCCAAGACCGGAGGTGAAGACTGCGCAAGCCGCGAGGTAACGTCGTCGAGCAAGCCTCGGGACAAGGTATGTCTCTACAAACCATCCTTCCTATTTTATAAATGTTGACGCGATTCCTTTATACTGGGTTTGGGGAGAAAAATGTTTGTTTCTGCTACCTTCTCTATCTCCCCTACAACCCAACATTTATACCTAATCTGAAATCACTCAAGTAGAAGTATTAGACACAAAGAAATGGAATGGTTAGTCATCATCAAAACAAGGGTTTAGTCGATTTAGACCTTGAGTCAACATTGACTAAATTTACCTTGAGTCAACAATACATCATAGACATCTTGAACTTATTAAGGTTATGATTTAATAAACATCTGAGTAAAGCTAATATAGTTGCAGATGCATTGTTTTGTAAGTTGTCTTCTACACTATTAGTTGAGTTGTATAGAATCTTGTACAAACATGACATTTTGATGAAATGAAGAGAGATGAATGCTCATCTGGATATAACAAGTATAGAGAACTTCTAATGTAGTTGCATGTCAAGATGACACTAGAGAAACATATTTTACAATAGCATGATGTATACCTTGAGACATAGAGAATAAAACATGAATTTTAGGAGGTAAGCAAGTATGGTTTCACTGCTCATAATATATTCCTTTATGCTTTAAAGTAAGGTTGTGTAAAGCTCATTATGTACATATATGGTAGACGATTATTGAAGAGGCACACACATCTATGTATGATATACATCTAGGAAGTGTGAAGGTGTATAAAACATGTATATGAATAAGGTTGTAGGTGAGTATGTGTCTAAATGTAATATATACCAACAACTGACGTGTAGACATACATTCCTCTTAGAACGTTACAATGCTTACCCATTCTAGATTGGAAATGGACCATGTAAACAAGGACTTTGTAGTCAATCTTCGTCATAAACCTTGAGAACATGATTCCATTTGAGTTTCCATGGATATATAGAAAAACTTAATTCATTTTTTATTTATCAAGACTATGTATTCATACTGTCAAGACCATGTATTCAGCCAACTATTTAGCACATATCTACATAGGTAATATAATTATATTTTATGGAATCCATTTATCCTTCATATCATGTCCTAAACTATTTCCTACTTTTATATCTTAAGACAAACTCCAAGATGCCATGGGAATTAAGTTGTAGTTTATTGAAACTTTCCATTCCCTAATATATATAGTCTAAAGGGAAAATGCATACATTATAGAATATGATTAGAGCATGTGTGTTACAATTTATGGATAGTTGGGATGTGAACATGAGCGTGATTGATGTTTTCCTCCAACCAAAATTACTGATAAAGTTTAGGAATAACACGTTGCAATGTAATATATGAAAGGAAGTTCATATCTTTACTAATATGACTGGAAAGAAACAATATTTGGGTCAAGAGATAGTCCAATAGACTATAGAGAAGATTGATGTGAGCAAACAATAGATGAAGGCCCCATTAAAAATAGGAAGAAGAGTTACGTAGTTAAGAGGAATAGACCTCTAGCATTTTAGGGAGGAAATAGCTTCTTGAAGGTATTACCTTGGAAGGGAGTTCTTATATTTAGTAAGAAGACCCCTAGGTATGTCAGGACTTGCTCTATATTATAGAGATCTAGAAAAGTTGACTATCGGACAGAGTTACCTCCAGAGTTGCAGTAGTTACATGATCTATTCCATGTATCCATGCTAAGGATATGTTATCCTAATGTGTGCCAGGTTTCGCACAAGACATATGTGTAGATAGTTGATGATTCCATTAATGAGCAAGGACCAATGTGGATCATGGATACAAAGTTTCAATCTTTGAGGAATCAAGTGATATTAGTTTTGAAGGTGTTATAGAGACACCAAAGAGTCAACAAATGATGAGATTAGTTATTCTAAGTTTATAGGATGAATTTCTTATAAGGGAGGAAGGTCTCGTAATGACCCAAATCTTGGTCAATCTAAAGCCTAGACTAATATTATTGATGTTCCTAATATATTCTCATCTGAGTAAACCCAAACCATGATTTTCAAGATGTAATCTATGTTGAAACACTTAACCCAAATTTGTATGATGAAGATAAATGAGAGCATACTAAGTAATACAAACCCTAATTTAGGATAGTAACTAATGAAAGCATGTTCCATCAATAGTAAACCCTAAACATGCATGATAGAATAAATGGTTAGATATTATGTTGCCTGACTTGAGATATTATATGAAAAACATGCATTGATTTTAAGTAATGGATGTGCATTTGACATAAGTGAGTGTTATGTACTCATATAGCTATGTGAAGGAATAATAAATGTAAAATGCACTACCAATCTTGTCTGTAAGGAAAATATACTAACTTTATGTATTTGCATGTAAACTAAAATTTGAAGAATCAATACATGATTACATATACTTCGATTTTTGTTTGGAACACTTCCAAAAGATTGTTTTTGGATCTGGTCTTGTTAATAAAATTGACCTATTTTCAATCTCGATTTAGGCCCATATGGTGAAGCATGCTTTTTAACATGATTAGTTGGAACATGAAGACCTAAAATCAGCCAACTTTACGGTCAAATGGGTCAATTTTATCAAGGCCAGACTCACACCTTGTGTTTCTTCTTCTATTTTATACATCAGTTGGTGCATATTCTTTAGGATGAGAAATCATCTAATTCCTTAGGGCCCAAAACTCGGGCTTCACATGATGTCCTTCTCTATTTTTTAGCAACTGAGAAAGCCCATAAGTCTATGAAATTGGCTGATTTGAGAGAAAATCACCCAAATGGTTGTTTTTTCGATGAGTATATATATATATATATATATATATATATATATATATATTATCTCTACTCTTCCATTTCACTTCTAGAAATTTTGTCTTCTTTGCTAGAATCTCTCTCTCTAGAAATATTAGGTGAATATATGCAAATTGAGACAAAGTTCAAGTGTTTTGTGGGGATTCTTACTAAAAAACATTTGATTTGATGTTTATAAAAAAGAGATTCAACTAGTTCTTTGTATTTCATGATTTTTTTCTTATTTCTCCTCTCTATCTATCTATCCAGTTTGACCATTGTTCTTATTCCCTTCACCTTCCAAGCTCATTTTTTATTGCTAGGAAGGATTATCCTACACTGAGCTAGGATTTTAGATAGATGTATTCTAAGGTATGCAAAGTGTAACGAAATGGAATCTGGATATATTCTTAGTTTTTTCATGTTCGTCAGCTTTTTCTATCATTTCTATCCTATTTTGCCTTGACGTTAAATTTGTGTAATTATTAGTGGTTTGGGGTGAATTTGATTACCATTTATACCAATGTATGCGTTTATGTTGAAAAACCTCAGTAGATGTTCCAATCATGGTCTAATATGCATATTTACCACATATGTGACATATTGATAAAATGAATTCATTATAGAATATTCCTTATCTGTGTTGAGCAAGAAAGAGAAATAGGAATTAATAATGAAGTTTTCAACATGTTAATACGACATTGAATGATTTAATATGAGAAATAGTAGTAATATTGGATAATGGGATAAAATTTATAAAAGGAAGACTAATTGGTTAAAGATAACTTGCAATTCATTTTCCTTGGGTTTGGTTTTGCTTGGAGACCAAATTTGATAATTTTGGGATAGTAATAATTATATCTATTTTATTTTTTAAAAAATGTGAATTTTCTCTAAGATATGAGATAAATCATTTAATTACCCCAAAAGAGAAAACTAATATTAGATTCATAATGTACATATTTAAAATAGCCTTTGGGTGAATTTTCAAGTAATTTTGAATAATCTTTAATATACATGTGTAGATTAGGAGAGATAAAATATGTAAAAGCCCAAAATATTATAAAATATGATAAATAATCTCAAAGGATAAAAATAATAGAAAATTCATGTTCTACATGTTTTAATTTACTTTAGGGTGAAATTTCACATTAATTGGGTAATTCTAGAAGTCGCTAATGCATTAAAGAAGAGAATATATGAATTTCTATTAAATATTTAAATTAAACACATAAAATCCTCAAAAGTGAAAAGTAAGGCCAAATTCATATTCTACACATCCTAAATAGGCTAGGTATCAATTTTTATTAAGTTTGGAATTTAGTTGAAACCTCAAATGAAGAGAGAGAAAAAGAGAAATAATTTAATATTTCACTTTAGTTGAATTTTGATTTGGATATGGTTTTGGATTTATTTAAATGCCACAACTCTATAGTCTCATGCACAAATCTGGGCTGTAAGATTTTGGATCGGACATCTCACACTCATTCTCTACCTTATGACCACACAAGAAACATGTGTTGGGCTTGGATGATTTTTTATTTCAAATTTCTCTCTCTATGGTTGATGGTTTTTGATGTAATGGAATCGGGATAAGATTTTGAATGTAATGATATCCTACTTGTGGCCTATGGTAGCCTATTTGTGAAATGCCCAATTCTTGGGCATGTTGCTTCGCGACCACCTTCCTACTCTCCAACCCTCGCAACCCACACCTACAAATCTAGTATCCCTACCTCCGCAAGCACCAATACAATTCTTCTCTGACATCAATTTCTCTATTCATTGCTTTTTTTGCTACCACCGACTGACTTTTTCCCTGGCCTTGTAGCATGTCGGGCGAGATCCTCGTCTCTCCAATTTTTGATCAGATTCAAAGGTGAATTCGACCAACCTTATTATTGCTTTCAGTGTCTTTGCTTCGACGTGTGGTGGAAATTTTGTAGATTTTCCCAATTCTTGTGCTTGAACAACAACTTTGTTGGCCATCCATGTCGCAGAAATGAGAGGGATGAATCCCCTATGCATATTCTCTATTTTTCCCCTCGATTATCTTCTTTCCTTTGCTTTTTGCCCAAGGTTATTTCAGTCTTTTTGACCTTAATTTTTTTTGCTTTGGGTGAGTCAAATGAGCCGCTGACCTGGCAACATGGCTGTCTCTAATCGGGCCATGTCAGAGGACCGACGCCACTCTCCCTTCTTTTACTCGTGAATTTCTCGCTTATGTGGATTTTTCTATTATTTAGATTGGTCAGTTTTATTAAAATCATGACTTTTAATCTTCTTGTCAAAAAATTATGTTAAAATATGTTTTGGAATCAGAATAATATGATCTTTCTAATAAAAATAGTTTGAGAGTTTGATTTTCATGGTTTTAATAGATTATTTTTTTTAATAATAATCATATAAAAAGCTCTAAAATTTGTAACTTGATCATATAAACTCCAAAATTGACAAAAAATATGTTTTCTTAGTTAGGAGAACTAAATAAGTCAGTTGGTGAGATTTTTAGAGTCAAAATCTGAGGTTTTCCAAATAGTTCCAAAAATTATGGTTTCTTTACACACTATGCTTTATAAAATCCTAATTTATATGACTAACTTCAAATAGGCAAAGTTAAACTTGGGATCATATAAAATCCTAATTTATATGAACTTATTAAGAGAGGTATCTGTATCCTTACACCTTAAGTTGGGATATTTAAAAACCAAATCCTAATTTCCCTAATGAGGCATTATATGAATCCTAATCTTTCTATTATCATTTCATTTGCTACTTTTGTATCAAAATCAATATTAATATTCTATTTCTTGGGCCTTGTACCCCACTGCCATGTTTCAAATATTTGATGCTTCTACTTGCCACATTTTCTCTTTGGCATGTTGGTTTTATTAGACTACTTAGTTAATGTAGTTGTACTTTTGTACAACCACCCATAGATAGGACTTGTGTTATTTCGCCCTGGGAAATATGTTTACTCTCCCCCTTATAATATCGTTGTAGGTGACTAGAAATGTGTTACTCTCCTCTCACCTATAGGTTGAGGTCCGATAGGTGCCTCAATCCTACTTAGTTAAGGTAGTCAATATAGGAAATCCTACTTAGTTAAGGTAGTCAATATTAATCAAGCATGCAAATATTTTACTATATTCTAGTTATGGCAAGCATCTACTTGATTATGCCTCATACTCTTGATCTCATCATATTGTGATGAAATCTTAGCCTTTATTTCCATGATATTTCTTTATCTTTTGCTCTTGTTCCTTATTTGACACATACCTTATGTTTCTTCTCTTACTGGGTGATCCCAACCACCCAGGACAAGGATTAGAGTACACATCAGGAGTATGGGGGGCCAGTTCAGGTTTAGAATAAGGAGTACATGGCTTCCAACATGGACCTAACTCATGAAGATGTTGCTTAGAGAGAAACTTGATATGACTTAGATTTCCCTCTATCTAGATCCTAATATTGTAACATCCATGTAAATCCTATATGGGAGAGGATGATGTACCATTGTAAAATTGAATATAGTCATTACTTTCATTCCTCTGCTACACTTTCGTTGTTTTGAATATCATTATTAAGATTTAAAAAATTTATGCATATTTTCGTATACCTTTTAAGTGTGTTTGGAATGAATGTTTTATTCTTCAAATTTTAGTAGGGAGTCAATCCCCTCTGGGTCCCACTCTTTACACGAAGGCAATGAGTTTCTACATATTTTCTTAATATTTGGAGGTGGATAGATACACATGTTGAGATACACCAATACGATCTCATTTTGTATGCTTCTGATCGTGCTAAATGTAAATCCTAATGAATAATTGGTTAAAGATTACCCTTTTCTGGAGAACTCATTGGGAGACTTTTTTGTGCTTGTTCTTTCAATAAATGATTTAAAACCCTAGATTATTTCTCATCAATGTAGCAAATAAAAACATGTGGTGGATTTCCCTATAGCCTTGCAAACAATGCTAAATTGTATCCTTCCATCCCTCACAAGTGAACATTATGCATTAAAGATATTTTGCAAAGGCTAAAGTTTCATCATTCTAGGCTTGCTGGAGTATGTTATGATAAGATAAGATGATCATTAGTTCTTGAGGGTAATATATGGTGCAATCAATGTAAAATGTTCAAACTATTGAATTTAATGTTAGAACTATTGAATACTTGCTTTTAACACTTACTAGTGTGGAAACTCTAGTTTGTTAAGAATGACATTCACATGAACATATGTGCTACAATATGAATGAAATATTTGGGAAAAAATAGCTATCTAATAATGAAAGTGAAATACTAATCCATTTTGGCTAAGTGTCGTAAATATTGTAACCTCTCCTAATCTTCGTGCTAGGGTGGAGAAACATGCCTATCTTAAAATGAACTAAACTCATGTGAACAAGATATGGATTACATGAGATCCTGAAGACAAATATATAGAGGCTTAGGGGAACTGACTGAGGTGGGAGTGATACCCCGACACTCTTATTTAGTTAAGAATTGAGGATTAGGGGATAGATATTGTAATCTATTTTATGTGATAAGATTGTTGTGGTTTGTGAGTTAAGAAAATTGTGTTATGAAAATTATGTGATACATATGTGTAGGAAAATTTGATTATTTTGTAAGACACAGTCGATTAGCTGTATGGAAGATTGAAAGTTGGATGGGAGGAACACTCTATATCATAGGAAACAATTTTTTCTAAGAACTTGCCAAGTTGTTGGTGTTGACTCGCATAGTAACATATGCCAAATGTTGATTTATTTGGGCCCTGTACTACAATGATACATTTTCTTTACTACAAGGACTGCACTCTGTGGGGCCAATCATTTTTGTACTAATGATAGAGGTGTGAATTTAGTCTTTTTGTACCTATCTAATTAACCTCATTTGATGCGAACTCCATTCCACTATAAACCTTGAACGCAACTAATCATACAAATTTGAGCCATTCAATGACACATTAATGAATTTTTGAATAAATATTGTTTAGAACACAGTCCAAATTGCTTGACGGGAAAGTTGGTATATTTGGTCAAATCACCAGCAAGTTTCAGACTTAGGAGTTTATATCCAGAAGATTCCAATTTCACAACCATTTGGTGAGTATGTAGGGAGTTAATATTAAATGACCAAAAGGGTAACCCATAATAGACTAGGTCCAACTATAGTCAATGACGTCTCGTTCGGTATCTTTGTGGGGAATCACAGGAATAATCTTGTATGCAATTCCTGCTGCTTCTTGTGATTATTTACTTTTTGTTTGTGATTCTAAATATGTAATTCACTTTTGGCATTGCGTACCATTTTCTGCCTATATACACGTCCATTCTAATTTTTGACAAATACTTGTTTTTAAAATTCGCAAAGACCAGACTGTCAAATATACACCAAAGAACCATTATCTTTCTTTCATGAATGTCTTGGTTACAGAATACATCACACTGCATACATGTCCAGTTTTATTAGAAGTGAAATTTCTTCTCATAATAAAACACTGAATTTGGAAATTGAAGAGAGGCAGTAGCGAAAAGAATGGTATTTCCCGCTTGGTAGCGCTCAGTACCCACCTCCACCGTATCCGCTTCCGTAGCCGGAACCGTACCCTGATCCATATCCTTGGCCACCGCCACCGCCACCGCCACTGCCACCTCCACCGCCTCCCCTTCCACCTCCGGAACCATATCCAGAGCCAGATCCATACCCGCTTCCACCACCGTAGCCGCCTCCCTGGCCACCCCCACCTCCGCCTCCACCACCTTGTCCACCGCCGTACCCTCCATAGCCTCCGCCGTAGCCTGACCCGGACCCTGATCCATAACCAGACCCCCCTCCGTTGCTGCCTCCTCCGCCACCGCCACCTCCACCGCCTCCTCTACCATAACCACTTGCCGTACCATAGCCACTTCCTGAGCCGTAGCCGCTCCCCCCACCCTGGCCTCCTCCGCCACCACCCTGTCCACCACCACCACCATAGCCCCCACCTTGTCCTCCACCGTAACCAGAACCGTAACTTGGCACGTAGCCCCATCCACCACCCTGTCCGCCGCCACCACCACCGCCATATCCTCCAGCGCCTCCGCCATAGCCGGAACCGTATCCAGACCCATAGCCACCACCGCCTTGCCCACCACCACCTCCACCGCCTTGGCCTCCTCCACCTCCGTACTGAGTCAGAACCCTTGCGGCAGAGGTCATGCCCACAAGGAGCAGAACCAGTAAGGAAGTGCCTACAATCTTCGAAGACCTCATGGTATTGAGAGAAGGCAATGAAGAGGATGGTTTCGCCAGTGATGGGGAGAGGCGCCTATTTATAGATGACATCTTATTCAGCAACGTCTAACTCAATTATAGGAGAGTGAGGGACCGTATAGTTGAAAGAAGATGGGAAACTCTATATGACCTTCGGCCCGCATGTTATACTTTATCTTAAGATCGCAATTTGCAAGACGGAAAACATAAAGTATCTCACTAACTTGTGGTTTCACATCCATGTGAGCCGGCACTGCATCATGACATACAAAGAGGACTGGCAGTATGAAGCCAACAAGAAGCTTCAACGGGAAAGGGAAACAATCATTAGTGGTCTTCATCGCACCTTTTGGATGTGTATCCATATAATTCAAGAAATTTGCAAAGTCTTTCCAGTTAGATATATTAAGTCCAATATTGAAATTAGTAACTTTTGTCTCATATATACCTCGGATCTTGCATATTAATAAAAAGTTTCCTATGTAGCCAATATGGTAAGCTAGATGCATTTACTTGCAAAACTGAATCGGCAACTATAAATATCACTATTGCGAGTACTTGGAGTGAATCCGTGCATATTTTGGACTTATTCAACAGAAAATATGCTCAATTGATGTTACCCGAGATACAACTTACTCTGAACTGATCTGTTACCTCATAGTAGCCGTGTTCGTCCTTAAATGACGACACCAAGTTGCTTATTTGTGGGGCCTAACTTTGTGGTCAACAACTGAGTTTATCGTAAATGTACTGAGTTACCAAGCATGAACTATGGGGAAAAAAGTTTTTGTAGACAGAAAATGAATTTAATCTAATTGATGTACTTGTCATTTATGTGTGATTTGTATAAATTCAGGACTCCGAAGAGTGCTTGCTAGCTTCTTACACTCAGTTATATATTCACAAAGGCAATAGTTTAAAATATATATTCCCATAAAACAAATTAACTCGTGTCCCTTGGTATGACCTGACAAAGACAACTCTGCTCTTTATTTTTGATTGCCGTAAAGTTTACCTCCCTCAAAAGATATTATTACATTTCAAGGCTGTCCAGTGTTCGTTCTCTTGTATAAAACAGGCATTCAGAACTACTAGTTTTCTCGACAGTAACTGAAAGCAATGAAGTTTTACATGAGATTAGCATGCTCAATATAATTAAGACAATAAAGATAATCTTCAACATTAGTTGAACTAACCACAGTTCATTTCCAGAAAGGACAATGATTCACGTAGGTTTTGCGAGACCGACAAGCGGAAACCCAAAATTCAACGAATCAATTCTGCAAATGACTATACGAGTAGTAGAAAAATGGCGTAAATTGCACCTAATAGGAGTGAATGACGATAAGGATATACGTACATGCACACGGGCCCATGGTGCAATAGGGACAGCCGCCAGGCTCTACCGGGCTTTGAACGAGTCTGCCTGACGTCGATTGGCAACCACTCCAAATTCTTAGTTAAATCATTAATAAATGAGGACAGGTCTCCTCTCCATTGTATATCCATATATCTGAAGGGCCAGATGTATATTCATCGGCTAGGATTTTCATGTGTTTAAAATAAAAATTGTTCTCCAATTTCTAGATATTAAGTCAAAATAATAAAATTAGGACTTCTCTCTCAAGTATACCATGAATATTACATATTGAAGAAAAGCTCCAATTTAGCATCTATTGAAAATTAGATACATTCACTTCCAAAACTGAATGATACTCCAATCCAAGATATAACTTACAAAGGTATCACTGATTTGTTTCCTGATAAGAGTTCCATTCATCGTTATTGACGACGTTGCTTAGTCGTGGGATCAACTTTCTGAGTGTATCGCAAAGATACTGGGGAAAAAGGGTTTATTAGACAGAAATTGGAGTTTAGTCACTATTTGATGAACTTGTCATTTATATTTGATTTATTTAAATTCAAAGCTCGGAACACTGCTTGCTAGCTTACTACACACAATTACATAATCACAAATGCAATTATTTAAAATATATATTTTCATAAGACAATCCAACTCTTATCCCTTGGTATGACTCGACAAATACAACTCTATTCTATATATTTAATTGCCATAAAGTATGCCTGCTAGAATAGATATTATTTAATTAACTAATTAATATCACATTTCAAGGTGGTCCAGTGTACAAAAAAGGCATCCAGGACTAATAGTTTTCTCGACAGCATATCCAATCCCAAAATGGTTTACATGATATTACCGTGCTCAAGACAATAACAAATGCCTTTAACAAGAATTTAATTAACCACAGTTCAGCTCGAGAAATGATAATGACTCGTGTGGCTTTGCGAGACCGACAAACGGTGACTTAAATTTCAACGAGTCAATGACGATAAGGATACATACATACATGCACATGGGCTCTCGCTGCAATACGGACAGCCGCCAGGCTCTACCCGGCTTTGAACGAGTCCGCTCGACGTCGATCGCTAACCACTCCGATTCTTATTCAAATGATTAAGTAAAGATGACAGATCTCGTATCTAATATTTTTATGGGTCAGATGCATCTTTATTGGTTGGGATTTGTCACCTGTCTTTGACAAGTATGAGTCTTCTCGAATGATATCGATACCTATATATACTGATATGAAAAAAAAAGTCTCCTATAGTCGTCAAGCGAAGAATCTAAAACAAACCCTTTGTGCTAAAGGAATGCCAGCAAACTTTGTAACAAAGACATTTCGTTTGAGATGAAACGGGTGGCAGTTTGGGCCCGACAAAAAGTGTTGTGTAAGTAACCAAGCACTAAGAATCCCGCCTATAAGCAAACTTAAGACTGGGGATGGGTTCTGACTACCCCCAACCATATAAAGCAATTAACCATTCTGAATATTAATTGTCTAATATGAAAATGAGATCATTGCCATTCTCAACAAATAGTTAGGTAGGGATTCATGTGTAGAAGGCCCATCATCAACTAGTTCAATGCACACCTCAGATAACCCTTGATTTGTTTTGCATAGCTCACGGAGGAATCACAATTTTCACTATTTGTAGGGATCATTCAAGCTTATTTGCTAGTTTATAGAAATTTTCAAAGATTTTTCTATGTGTTGTCCAGTCAAAACTTTGAAAAATCACGTGGACAGTGTTATGTGTTTAAAAACCAATTAGTCGGCCCTAACATGCTCAGGTAGCCCAATGGCCTATTGGCACATGGCAAAGAGCCCATTGCTCCTGCTCAACGTGTCAAGC
The DNA here is from genome assembly GCA_963693085.1 of Alisma plantago-aquatica. Lineage (NCBI taxonomy): Eukaryota > Viridiplantae > Streptophyta > Magnoliopsida > Alismatales > Alismataceae > Alisma > Alisma plantago-aquatica. Next base: position 819,422,804 of record OY856411.1, on the reverse strand, counting down.
TTTAAGCATCTATAGCATAGACCAAAAAACTGATTATCAAGTGTGTAACATCAACACACACACATACACACATGAGGATAGATTGGTAAAAATTAGGGTGCATGTAATTATAACATAAATTAAGCCATGAAGGTCCTAGACGGATGTAACAATTAGGCGATCAATATAAGGATATTGTAATATCTTGACCTTTTAGGATTCTTTTCAAAAAGTATATGCGGGTAGAAAAACAATAAATTCTAGAAATTAAATACGCATAAGTGGTCATTTATATGCTCTAGACTGGACAATTTGAAGTATGATGATATGATGAGTAATGGGGTCATTTAAAGTTGTTTCAGAAAATGGATCTGAGAGAAACCAAATTATACCAATATATTTTGTGGATTAACTGGGTTCTTGATGTATTGTTGACCACTTTAATAGTCTGACAAAATTGGAACGACGCATAGAAGATTAACATGAACCTTGCGTAAGGATGACATGCACAAATCAAGAAAAATCGTTTTACCTATTTTAGGGTCTTCTGAATGTGATTTAATACTTGAATTGTGAATGAGATCATTAATACATGCCTTTTTAAGATATTATTTATATATTTTTATTCTAGGTCAAGGTATACTTCAATAGTGGGTAAACATTACCAAAATATCACTAAATTTAGAGTTGAAAGTTTTGAAGCTAGAAACTGATTTATTAATTGATCCATGTTGCATATTTTCGTTGACCCTACATTTCCTCCTTAAGAACCTACATAATCGGTGATTTAGGGACGACGACCCTTTAATATTGATGCATTATCCCTTCCTTTATTCCCTACATCCATAGATCACAAAGATGATGGAGGGAGTGATTGATACAATCTTCTTCATCTAGCCTCTTAGTCTATAGTGGATGAATAGATCCTTTGATTGAACCTGCAAGTATGCAATAATAGGGGCCATCTTTTGAACCCTAGACTTTAGGAAAAGAGGACATATCAAGGGAAATCGACCCCTCTCCATCCCACACTCTCTCATTCCATGTTATAGTAAGAAAATTGAGAAGGGAGGTGAGGGAGATTGAGAGATGGGGAAGTAATGGTCTATCAGGGAATCACATTGGTGGCCTTGTAGATCTTGTATAAGGAAATTATAGGCTAGAGAAAGAGTTGTTCATGGATTCCAACTGTTGGTATCATGGATGCAATGTAGAAGTTGATGGATTGTTAAGAATCCCACAACAAAGGAGGACCACCTATAAGAATCTAGTGGGAAGTAAATCTTCCGAGGTTTTTTTTGACAAGAGCATGTATAGAGGGAGTGAATACCCTTTCTCACAACCTAGATCTTGTGACCTACTTCAGAGTAGTTGCAAACGAGGGCTTAAAGGTGTCCCCTACTTATAGTTTGGGTTACCCGTCTTATCCTCGACACCTAAATATAAGGCATACTAGAGGACCTCATCAGGTAGCATGATCTAGCCTCCATAGACTATAGGAACTCCTACCTCTGTGGTACACATTTTCATGTAGTGGGAGGGGTAGAGCTACATATGAAAATTGTCATTGATAGCGAGATGCATGTGAATGGCGAGAAAAGGGGTGGACCGAGCCAGTCTTTCCCAAGCCCAACCGATATCTAATGTGACCCACTGATCTATGAGGATCTAGACCAAGGCATGATAGTTAGAGAAACCCTTAAAAACAAGGACCAATTGACAATGGGTTAGGTTCTAGAGTTTCAGTTCTATTATCCATCTGATAGGATATTCCTAATCTAGATTTGGATAAATCTCATTTTTGTATTAATGTTTCTCTCAATCCAGTTCTACTCGGAAATCTCATTAATGATAGAATAGAGAATCCAATCTTGACTAAACTTTCTAATTCTAAAAAGTATACTACTAGAAAACTGGGTTGAATCCTAAATGGGGGACTACAACTAGACTGGGGGACCCTATTAGTTCAATTTCAACCCATGTGTTGCCAAACACAAATTGTAGTACATCCCAGTCAATTCATTGCATCTATTAACTACTGACATGCTGAAATCTAGTCTAGATCTGAGTTTAGAACCATGCCAAATGGTACCTAAGGTGAAAGGCCAACCCACTACCCATTATGTGTGGACTTGGAAATTTCTCACCTTTTTAATTTTTTAGAAGTTGTAATTTAAAATTGATCATTGCAAACATAACCCTCTAAAAAGTATGTGGTTGTTTTCTTATACTTACTCTTGTGTCTTTTAGGGGCACCCGTTAATTAAAATAATAGTTTAATAGAGTAAATATAACACATAATGATCCTACTATTAGTAACATTGTTTTTGAAACTTCTTCCCATTGACTTAAACATTGTATGACATTATGCGAAATTTTGATAACATCTATTTGAATTTAATGCAAGGATTCCTTAAAGGTCAAGAAAAAGATATTTGTGTGACATTTTTCTGATGCTATATTTTACGAAAGAAATAAGGGAGAGAAATAAAGGAAACACTAGGACTACGGGTCATTAAGACTTTCCTTGTGATATAAATGTTGTAATTATGTAGTGGGCCACCTGTTTATTTGCTTTTTATAATGTTTTTGTCTTGACAATCAAACATTTTTTCCTTGTGATTTAAGTAAGTAGAGAGAGAGATCAGTTAATAAGAAATTGATGATCCAAATTACAACAATTGTCATTGTAATCTGAATGCTATAAATTTTACAAAGTGTTAAGAATTATAAATATTTTGTTGTTGGAAAATAAGTTTGAATATATGCCTTATTGCGAGCAGTTGTTATGACCTCATTACTCCTCCTTTTTGTTCAAATACATGGTTCCAATGAGTTTAAAATTATAAAAGAATATTAATTAATATTGTGACTGACTCAGAATAATAATTTTCATGTTGTTGAAAGTTTCCATGATTTTCCTATGAAAATGATAAGAGAAACATGATTGGTGTGGCCTATTACCCAAGTCATGTTGAATGACTTTGACAATAAGAAAAATTCAATAATATAAAATAATAAGACATGGACCTTTGCCAAGTCATGTTGAATTGGATTTCAAGAGAGTAGTAATTAGAAAAAGAAAATTAAATAGAAAGGAGAAATAATTAAAACACCTTAGTTTTCCACAATGTCATAATATCATGAGATGTCTTTAGTTTGATATATGGTTAAGATCTCTCTCTCTCTCTCTCTATTTGCTTCTCCTCAACTCATAATCTTATCATTTATTTCCTCTCCATAATATATTTTTAAAAATGAATGAAGGAAGGAAAATAATGCCTTGACTCAAGAAATCCCTCTCACCACCAACGTCCTCTCATCCTAAATAAACCTACCTTTAGGTTAGCCCAAAGTCCCTGAGCACCAAAGAAATAGACCAACAATAGGTTCCAAGTCCCGAACTTTGCCTCTTGCACCTATGCCCCTTCTTCTCAAGTGAACTCCTCCAACACAGACTACTGCATCTCATGAAACCAAGATCCATGGGTGTCATTTCTAGTGTCACACCAATCCTACTAGTGGGTGGTAAAAATCTCAGTTATGAGATTTTAATCCCTATCAACAAAGACCAAGGGATCAAGCATCTCTCCTTATCCAACTTTTAGGTAATTCTTGCCTCTCACTAATGAAAATCTAGTAAATACCTTAACTTTTAAATTGATAAAAAAACCATCCTTTGAATAAAAGTTACAAGTAAATAGTGGATCTTGTTTACAAAAATCTAAGTAATGTAAAGCAAATGTAGTCACGACTTGATTCTATTCTTATCACCGCTAGACGTCTAAAAAAACTAGTGCATATCCTTTTTGTAGTAAAACTGTGATATTTTAAAAAATACTAATTGCATCATCTAAACCATAATCATGACAATATTGGAGACTTAAATTGAGTATATATAATAAATATTTTTGATATAAATACAAGCCCTAATATTGAAATCAAATATCATGTTAGAAAGAAGATTTATTTCTTAAAACTAGGTTTGAACCTATGGTAGCCATAGGAGTTATCTAATAGTCTATCTTTGACTTTGTAGGATATATAATACAACACTGGTGTTATTTGGTATTTTCATATTAGAATTTGGAATCGCTAAAATTATTTGACTTGATCAACTTCATGATAAGGTACGTGGGTTAGTTATGAATAATCACTTCTATTAAGATTTTAATTCATGATTTGATGAGATTTTGAGATACATGATGTGTGCCTTGTATGTTATCTATTTTGATTGGATTTTTGAAACCATATGTAAGTATCATCATTAATGGATAATATACAACCCCATAACCAAAACTCTAGATGGTATTTTGGGAGAAAACCAATTCTAAGAAAGGAAAATAGGATCATAGGCGAACGTTCAAGGAACTATAGGAAGTGAGGTGAGAGAGTCTAAGGAAAGGATACACACTGAGGAGCGTGATGAATGGACATACACTTTGAAATTTTAAACCAAGGATCTAGTTTTGGTACACCAAGTGAGTTAAACAGAAATTGGGTTGAATACAATGTAAGAGGAGACTTCATGTTATCCATAAACTATTTAATTGATGTATTATGTTGTTAGATTTAGATGCACACTTTTTCATACACAATATAATATTATATTGACCATGTGTTTTGGTTTCTTCTAGTTTTAGGTTAAAAATGTTGATATGAAGAACTGGACCATCCTACAAGAATAAAAACAAAGCTAAGTAAGGAAATTATGAGGTTAGGTAAATTTTTTGTGTTAGTTAGTTCATTAAATGTTTGCTTTTCCCTTATTCCAAGAGCTTGGTAACTCACCTTGAGGAGATCTATCTTCATTTTGTCAGAAAAATACTTCCATTTGATGTTAATATTACTGTATGTTATCTATTTGAATATGGATCCATTATTATATCTGAATAATGACACTCTCCTTCTTGGTCCACCTTGATTGGGGATAACGGGAAGTGAGGGTCACAACAATTGGTATCAGAGCAATGATTCTTATCAACGACATGTAATAACTATTAGTTTCAAGAAATCGATAGAGTACAAGGGAATTACTAGGGTATTGTTCAAAGGATGATGATATCTAGAAAAGTTTACAACTAGGGGATTGATAGTTTTTTCTCTGCACCACTAGTTCGTTTATGAGGAATCTCAGATTATTGTGATTCCTTTCTATCTAGAGCTTTAACACTTACCCAAAGTAACAAACCTCTAAGTTTACTAATCTATTACTTCGTCTATTACTCCATCCCATGCCTTCTAAAAAATCTGAGGACCAAAGACTCTTCTCTTCTAAAATTAGGGTTCCCAAATAAACTAGGGTTAAGGAAATCCTCCACAAACTAAGGCATGCAAAATGCCAATTTTAAATCTAAAACTAAATATGTGATTAGACATGTTTTGTGTACATTTATCCTATAAGGAGAAACCCTAAAAATTTCTAGGAACTCATTTGAAAATTAGGTATATTAAAAGTACCTACGTAATGTGGATGAAAAAAATTGATTAAAAAAAAGAGTTATGGGTATACATGATTAACAAGAGAAAGGTACTAAAATATGAACAACCATAGGGAGGGATGGAGACATAGAAGAAATGACAAATATGTAAGTTGTTTTGAACCATGATTAGAGATCCTAATATTGTATAAGTAAAATGAAATATAGAAGGTAGTATGTTCGTGCATGCAACCCTAGTAATATGTAGGGATATATGAATGCCACCTTAAGCCCATAAGTCCAAATGCTAGAACTCAATGTGGTAATAGGCCCTGATGGCATGGAACCAACATACATTAGGAAATACTTGATGGGCTAATCAAGGTTTGTTAAGGGATCAACAAGAATACAAACTCCAAGGAGTCCAACAACAAGTCATGGTCAATCTAAGGAATGATGAAAAGAACCAAAGAGTACCAAAGCATTAGATCTTGCATATCTCCCTTGATGGAGCTAGGGGATATACTATCACATGCAATCATAAAAGAAGGATATATCATGATAAATTGGGATTCTCACTGAGGTGAGGGTTTCAATTTGGATGTCACACACCATATTAAGTTTTAGAAAATTCGGGGACGTCACAAGTGGTATCAGAGCATGAAAAATAGCAAAGCCTGACATTTGCTCATTATGCAACTTGAAACTAAAGAACCTTGAATTTAATAATCTTTAGGGTTAGATTAGTCATCTTTTAGAGACTAGATCTGACCTAGCCTCTAGGTTAGCACCTAGATGTCCGAGAACTAGGTCTAGACTAGTACTTGTTGTATGGAAAGTCCTTAGATGTCGTTCTTTCCTTGTAGTGCAGCGGTATGGGATGTTGCACTATTTGGAAATGACGTACATCAAGGGAAGAGAAACCCTAGACATATGGCGCTCATTGTCTGGAGTAGCTACACTAGTCTACACCATATTCTCACCCTTTTTACTAGTTTTCATGACACTATACTCTCTACTATGTGTGGGACACTCGCTTCTGGATTTGGTTTTTGATTCCAAATGGATCGAACCTCGGTATTTTTCTCTGACGCTTGTTTTATCAGAGAAAAACTATATAATATTTTATTATGTATATGTATTACAAAAATGTATCCCCACACATGTATGAGTAGGAGGTGATCATGCAACCTAAGTGAAAGCGAATGGCATTAGTCTAGAAGAGAGAGAAGTTCTAGATTAGATGTCTAGAGCCTTGTTGGAATATGTGATAGATGGAATAGATGAAATAAGTTTTGATGATATGATGTAAGTTTCATATAGATGATATAAGATGGTTTATGATGATCTATGTTTGTCTTTGAGGATGTAAGTTCAGTTTTGAGGATTTGAGATAAGTTTTGATGATGCAATTAAATAGGCTTTTATGAGATAAGATAAGATAAGCTAAGTTGAGACAAGAATGTGAATCAGCAAGAGACTCAATCTCTTTTACAAAGGAGGACCTCTAGTGTTAGGACCAGTTTTGGGGTTAACTCCAGAGAGAGTGAGACCCACAGGGAGAAGGTCAGAGAACCTAAACTCCATGATATGGGAAATATGAGAATTATGAGATAAGTGATATGATATGTCTTAAACTAGACTACTCCTGAGTGATTGAGATGAGTTGCTTTATGCATGATTCCTATAGTTTGTTGAACACTAGATGTCCTTGGGAGGACCAAACCCTGGAGACAAAGAGAAAGGCATGTTATATGTGCATATGAGAACACGATTATAAAAACCTACCATCTGGGTGGGGGAGAGAGTCCCAAGACCCTGGAGGAGGCAAATGTGTTAGTTTATGTGAAGCCTCACGCTCGGGTTGGTGGTTCCCCAAATAGGACACTAGTGGCATGTGTAAAAGATAGTGTTGAGTAAGAATAACTCATGGGTAGAGACCTATGAAGAGTATGTCATAGCACATTTTGGTTTGTTCTTATGTGGCTTGAGCTTGTAAGGCTATCTCTAGTGCCAATGAGGTATACCTGAGAACCCTAGACTAAGAGAGGAAAGATAAAGTATATGCATATGAGATACTCATTGAGTTGAGTTAGCTCAGAGAGAGTGAGCATGACACTATCCTCATGATATGGGTCAGGAAAACCTCGGTTGGACTAGATGAAGTTTTGATATATGTTTGATTAGCCACTCACATAAGTTGTGTAGCACAATCATGATTTAATATATGTAAGGATTAATCTAATCTCGAGATGTGACATATGGACATGATATGACGGAAACCTAGAGATGGTTTAATAGATGATAATGCATATATGGTTAACTATATATATGTGAATAGTGATTCTATGCAAAATTGTTGGTTAATCTTGTGATGAAATCACTAATAAATGTATCAATTTATTATGAGCAATAAAAGAAGATCATATGAATGAAACATGTTACATGGGGTGTTAATCTTAGTGCTTAATAAAGATGAAAGTTATAGTTTGAAAGTTAACACAACATAATGCTTACAACACCTTGACATGATCTATATGGATAAGGTGGGTTAACTTTAGTTAACTCCCTCCTAAAAGACACATGTTAATGTTGAACATGTTCTAACAATTAGCTCAAGAAAAAGTTGATGACACCTTGATATAATGGGTTAACGTTAGTTAACTCCTTTAGAACATGATGTAGGAACCCTAATGCATGGGTGAAGATAAGAATGCAATCCTAGCATATGAGATATGTCATGACTTAATCTGATTTTTTAGACCTTTGCATCACTCTTTTATGGAGGGGTGTTTCCCCTTAGATGTTTTAAAACCTCCTAATAATGGTTTAGATATGGTTCAGGAGATTTTCTTTGGGATATGTTGCACCTATGTTAGTACCCTACAAGTGAACGTAGACCTTTTGGTTTCTCCTTGAAGTAAGAGGACAGTTAATTTCGAGGACGAAATTTCTTTTAAGATATATATGATGTGACAAAGTGGTTTTTGGCTTAATTTCGAGGACGAAATTTCTTTTAAGGTGTGTAGAATGTAATGGAGTGAACTTTTGAAGTATTTTGAATACCTAAGGACATAAGTGATTTCATATGTTGAGTTACCTTGAGAGTTTGAAGTTTCTAGGTAAAAGTTGAGGGTTGTTTTATGTTGAAATCATGATTGAGATCCCAAAGTTTATGCCTTTCGAGCAATTTTATTGATTGGTCGAATAAGTAACCTTTTGGTGTCAAAATGTAATGGGATGTAACATGGATGGTGATAAGTCTATGGACAAAATATCATGATGATTGGATGACTCTAGAGGAAGCTATTTATGTTTGAACCTTTGGAAAATAATAGGTATAGAAATATGTTTTGAATCAAGGTATATAATGTCCGTAGCCTAAGTTGTCAATCAGTGGACATGTGGTGGAGGCACAACTCTTCCTTCGGATGCAAAGTCACGAATTGGCTATGCATCATCAGAATGACATTAGGATGGTCATATCTGACAGGGCCTTCCGTTTGAATTGAATGGAGAACGTGGGAGAGAATGAGGCTAGAACTTCCCCACTACCACACGTAGTGATCATGTGTCGAGGATAGACCCCGAGTGGGCAGTTAGCCTCACCTCCTCCAGAACAATTCAATGACCGCTCATAATGAACCTTTGCGAAGCAAGAAGAGAGAATGGAGGAAGAGGTGGAGCAGAAAGGAGACCAGACGCCACTTCTTAGGGAGCATAACAGATCAACATAGGCACTCTTTTGCCCGCGACAATGTCACACAGGCTGGCGTCGAGGACGAGACGCAATAGAAGCAATGGCCTGGCGGAAGGAAGCAACCACGACGGAGGTGCTAGCATGGAGCTCTGTCCTGCTCGTCGAAGATGCTTTCACGGCGGTGGCGGGCAGACCCTCGCGTGAAGGGAGAGATCCCTGGAGTTCCGCGGTGGCGGCCACACACCAAAGGCCTAACAGACTTGCATCGCATGAAACACGAGTGAAGGAGGAGCCCAGGAAGTGCATAAAGATGCCGAGGATGACCCAGCAACATCCATAGATCCAAGCAGATCCCACGTCAGAGACAAGCCCCCCGATGGCGGCAGTCACGGAGAGAGAGAGAGAGAGAGCAGAGGTCGCGAGTAGGGTTGTGCGGCAACGACTGGAGCAGTAATGACGACGCTTGAGAGAGAAGCCATGGCGGTGGCCTTGCTGTGGACAACCAGGGAGATCGCACTGGGCGCAATGCATTGAGAAAGAGAGGGAAGAGCTTCAAGCTGTCTGCCGGAGCAGACCCAGCCATGGCAGAGGCAGCTTCGTGTAGAAGAAAGCCCACACACTGGCGACACTGTGTTTTTGGAGAAGTAGATCTGAACTTGGCGACAGCTACCTCTTTGAGGAGGAGTCCCACGGCTGCAAACAATAGGATCTGTAGCCGTGAAGGCCCGTTACAAGTCAAAGAAGATGATAAAAGACTTCGGAGAAGAAGAGGAGCAGTAAATCGTGACCATAACCTCGCTAGAGAGGAGTTGGGCGGTGACGCCTCATGAAACAGAGCCCCATGGGCTATGTGATTGCGTCGAATGTGAGAAAGATGAGGGAGCGGGCGACTCATCTTGGTTCAGTGAAAAATTAGAGAAGAACCGACCCAAATCCCAACTGAACCAGATGGTTCATTCAAGCTAGACCGCCCAACTCACGCTCCCTGTCTAGCACCAGCAAATGAGCAGCTGCAAGCCCTGGAGCCACGTGGCAGACTCCGATTGGCCCATTAGGTATTTATGTCACAAATTGCTCGAATCTTCTTTAATTCACAATAATTATCTTGACGATCAGAAAAATACAAATAAGGTACCAAAATTCTCAGAAAAATAAGTAGAACACAATGAAAGCTTAATATCAGGCTTTTTATGCACTAATCTTAGTGATATCATGTAATATGTAAAATGGTCTTTTCATGTCTAATAAATAATAAATGAAGACCTAAAATTAAGAGAATGTACCATATGGCTAGTTAGTGACTTATAATCCATCTGATGTCAGTACTTATGATGTTGATGCACGAGATCATGTAATTTTCTCTATATGGCTAATTAGGGCTTTTAACCCTAAATAAAATGCAATAAATGCACACATGCTCAATAAATGATGAAATTCACAGAGCACCCTCATATCAACAACTGGAAGATGTTATGTAAGTATGAGATCAGATGATACACGTAATCCATATTATATGATGATGTTTGCTCTTAATGTGATATAAACCCTATTATGCTTAATGTATATAAATTAGGGTTAATATGTGCACAAAAAAGATATTGAACCTAATGTTCAGATGATGAACTTTGATAATGAGATGTAATCTAGAAAATGACATTAGTGAGATAATCATTAGATAAGAATACAAGTAATGATACACATATCCTAATGAACTAAGAGAAACTCTAATGAACACAATTAGGGTTAAGATGAGATGTAAGATGATGAGAATCTGATGACAGTATATGATCTTATCTTAATCAGGGTTGACCAGGATATAGATGACATGAGGAATATGATGATTAAGTTTATCTCTTGATCAAGGTACGCCATTACCTCTTACTTGGATTATTATACAATATGCTTGTGTTATATGGTAGTAAATACTTGGCATATGGTATTGGTTGAAATGATTGTTCTCGTATGCTATGTTGCTTGAGCTTTCCATACCTATTGTTATGAACACATCAAACATAATATATCTATTCCATTATATGAAAGCACTAATTCTCTTTGGTAGCATAGTGCTGGAAAGTGATCATTCTCTTTGGTAGCATATCACATTATACAATGATCTAACTCCTTGGTAGTAGATCATAAGGCCTTACATCTCATACTCTTTGGTAGCTGAGATGATGCATTATTCCCTCAGGTGGCAAATGCATGGATATATAATGGAAAATGTTCTTAAAATATGTGTTCTCTTTTTCTAATGAATATCTTTGTGTAAGTATACACTTTTCTTATATTTCTTCTTTTACTGCCAAGTATTAGTTTTATCTTATTGCCTAGATATGATGAGAGGTATATAAAAGACACATAGGCGTACTTAGTACAATATTCTTGAATATTGTGCTGACGTGTACCGCATGTAATTTTTGTTTAGTTTGTGGACATATGATCTTGAAGATCCAGGATAGTTGAGAGTTGTGTGGCGAGCTGATGTACAGGTGGACTTGTTGTCTTAAGATCATGTAGTTTAGTGGTAGTACATGTATATGTATAGTTTGTTGTTCAATATGTAATATAAAATGTTGTAACAATTCATGTTGTAATTATATGTTGAATGGTGAACATGTGTATATGGTTTTATTATTGTTCATGTACATGTGCTACTGTGTTTCCTTCTGACTCCCTTGATTTTCTCCTTCTTAGCCTAGTGTGGGGTGTTTAAATTGGGATTCTCACTGAGATGAGGGTTTCAATTTGGACGTCACACACTAGATTAAGTTTTAGAAAATCCAGAGATGTCACATATATATTACATACAAAGATGGTTATACACTAGATCTCAGTTTATATAAATATTATCGAAGATTAAATCTCTCCTTTAAGGAGTGGAGATCTGATATGTGGAGGGTGATCCCATTAAAAGGGAAGGACTTTGTTGAGGAAGTATGTGGTGAAGCTCATGGTGCTAGGGTATGTAGATTCAGAGTCAAAACCCTAATAAGAAATAAGAGAACATCCTATGCTAGGCTCTTCCTCTAAAGATGAGTCAAAATACCTAATCTTTGTTCAGAATCTGTGGGTTGGCTTTGGCTATCCCGGATGTACCAAAATCTAAAGATAAAGCACAGTGGTGAAATATAGAAATTTGCAAATCACCATTTGAATTATGTATAAAAAATATTTTGTCTCAGTGTTTTGGATAAGTATTCTCCCTCACTTAGACAAGAAATGTTGATGAAATTTGAGGTGAAAATATTATAAAAATGTAATAGAACAAAATAAAGTAAACATAGTTTGGGATTAGCCTTTGGGACATAAGATCTTGATACAAGTGAGAAAACTCTTGTTTTGAATTAAATCATGAATCACAATAGAACCTGTTACATCCCAATTAATCCTATGAATGATGGAGCCCTAAGTCAACTCTAGGGTTAAGAAGAGGATTTTTAGTGGTACAAAAGGCCCAAGGGGTCAAGAGGGACTCTCACTCCATAACATGGGAGGGGTTAGGAGAATATCATCATCCCTAAAAACCCTAAGGGGAGAACTAGGGCCAACAATACATGAGGAAAATATATAAAGAATAGAAAGAACTGCCTAATAATTAAACCCTAAGGGAGGCTATGCACTACTCAAGGGCCTTTAAAAAAATACATTTCCCCTTGGATTAATGATTTTGGAAAACTCTTTCGAGTTTGAAAATTTCTTTTATATGAGTATTAACTCATTGAAAGTTAATCAACATATAATTTATGAATATTAGATGACATTTGAATTCACCATATCTATACGTGAAATGAGGCAAAATTTGTATATCAATTGCGTCTATATATGAATCATCTTGAGTATAGGTGTAAGATATTGGGTAGCCACCCCTAATTTACATATGATACTATTATATTTGAAACTAATTCACAAATATGATAAGAATATAAGGATGGTTTACCTCACCAATTTATGAATAGAGTTTAAAGATAAACCTTGCATAATGAAAACATAAACATTATGTGACAAAATAAAGCAATTAATGAGAATGTGGAAATATATTCATGAAAATCTTGGTTTCATCTTTACGTATATATATATATGTATATATATATGTGTATATATATATGTATGTGTGTATATATATATATATATATATATATATATATATATATATATATATATATATATATATATATATATATATATATATATATATATATATATATATATATATATATATATATATATATATATATATGATTACTTTCAAAAAGGTTGATGATGGAATTCATAGTAACCTATCCAAGAAGAGTTACTTGCCCCAAGTAGTACATAAGGAAAGCCATATATGTTGGATACCCTTTTATATGAAATATTGTGATATCATGTTGAGGCTTTAGCCTCAATAAATATACGAATTTTCCCAAAAATGCATGTGACATATCTCGACATAAGAATTATTACAAAATCAACATGAACTGCAATGTTAAAAGAGAAGGTCAACTAGTGTTAGGACTTGCATTAACATGATGAAATTACTAAATTGAGATACTCCTAAACTATAAGGATTAGGGCATCTCATGTTGAATTGATGATATATGAAACCCTAGATGTCATGAGGGGACCTAACCTCTTTATATGCATTTCAATAAAAGACTTTGGTATATATGCATGATGGACCATATATCTCGGTGAGGGAAAAATCCCAATACCCTAGAAGAGGCAGGTGTGATGAATCATACATATGGGTGAGGGAAGAATCCCAAGTCCTTCGAGGAGATATCTGTATATGACCTTGTGATTGGGTTATTGGTCTCTAATATAGGAGTATAGTGGCTATAACCAAGAGAGTATGATAATATGTAGTCACAAGTAGATATCTAACTTAGGTAGACCCCATCTTGAGTGATCTAAGTCTTGAGAGCTTGGCCTAGGTTGCATGTGAGGTCCACCTTCAAACCTTACATGTTGAAGGAGGATTACATTTATTAAGGTTAATAAATATGATATAGAAGCCTTCTTTGATGCTAGCCTTATTTATGGGTAAAGAGACACATGATAGTTTGACTGAATATAATGATGTGGACTGAAATAGTATGTGTGATATGGATAATTTTCCATCCATCTCAGGCATGATCTATGCCCAATCCCAACAAAAAGATGGTAAGTGGACTTAGCCTTCTATTAAGAAAGTATGTTTCTTTAAAATGTGATCTATTAATACCATTACACTAAATTGGAGGAGTTGAACCTTAGACAAGGGAGTCTTGTGAATTCTTGGAATACATTGATGGTATGGCTTGATATCTTACCCCACTGACACTAGTATGACGTAATTAATATTAAGATCCTTGTGTTTGACTTAAAGTACTATGTAAAGGTTAATGTCCATGTGTTGATTAGCAAACCCCATATGTGAGAATCTTGTATTCAAAGGTGAAGGGGTGCCATAGTTAAGGTTAAGGAAGAGTTACCACGGAAGGATGAAACCCAAGGGAGCTAAAAATAAAACCCACCCCTTATTCTATATAAGATGAATTTTGTAAACAAAATACATTAAAGTGGGAAAGGATGTGAGGACTTGGAAATTACTCACCTTTTCACTTTCTTAGAATTTGTAAATTAAAAATGACTATGAAAAAATAACCCTCTAAATAAGTGTGTGGTTTTTCTTATATATTTACTCTTCTATCTTTTAGCAACACCAATCAATTAAAATAATAGTGTGATGGAGTAAATATAACATGTTATGATCCTTTTATTGGTAACATACTTTTGTAAAGGTATTCCCATTGGTTTAAATTTTTATGAAAATATGTGCAATTTTCATGACATTTTCTTGAATCTAATGCAATAGTTTCTTAAAGGCCAAGTAAACTATATTAATGTAACATATTTTCTCAATGTTGTATTTTTATGGGAATATGGGAGAGAAATAAAGGATTTTCTAGGATCGAAAGTCATTAAGACTTTCCTAGTGGACTAAATGCTTTAATTATGTAGTGGGCCACCTATGCATATGTTTTATGTGATGTTTTTGTTTGGAAAATCAAACATTTCTCCCTTGTGATAAAACTAGGTCAAGAGAAAGATTAAGTAATAAGAAATCAAAGATCAAAATTTCATGACAATTGACATTGAAATTTGAAAGTTATCAATGTTACAAAGTGTCAAGAGATTCAAATATTTAGTTGTGAGAAAATAAGTTTGGAAATATGTCTTACTTAGATAGGTGTTATGACATCATTAATTATATTTTTTGGTCTAATATTTAGTTAAGATGATTTTAAAATTATAAGTAAATATTAAAAAAATGGTGTGACTAACTTAGAATACCAACTTGCAAGTTGTTGAAAGATTTTATGGCCATCCTATTAAATTAACAAGAGAAACATATTTGGTATGGCCTATTTCCCAATTCATGTTGAATGGTTTTGATGAGAAAAAAATAGTAATGTAAAATAATAAGCCATGGTCCTTTGGCAAGTCATTGGAAATGATTTCTTGATAGTGTAAGTAGAAAAGGAGAATTAAATAGAAAGGATAAATAATTAGAACACCTTAGTTTTACACAATTCCAGAATGTTATGAGATGCCTTTGGTTTGATATATAGTCAAAAGATCTCCCTTTCTCTCTCTCTCATTGTTTCTCATGAATGCATTAGAACTTTTCTGTTTATTTCTTGCCATGGATCAATTTTGGAAAATGATTGAAAGGATGGGAAATCATGCCTGGACTTTCAAGAAATCCCCTTCACTAGAAAAATATTCCTCATCGTGTATAAATATACCTTTGGGTTTATCCAAAGTCCTAGAGTACCAGCAAATGGCACCAACAATAGGTTCCCATTCCCTAGATTTCCCCCTCGCATTTGTGCCTCTTCTTCTCTAATGACCTCCTCTGCTACAAACTACTGCATCTAGTGAAACCAAGATCTGTGGGCATGGTTCCAGTGTCTGCACCAATCGTGATAGTGGGTGGGACAAATCTCAACTACAAGATCCTAATCATGGTCAACACAGACTAGGGGATTGAGAGGCTCTCTTTTTCCCACTTTTAGGTAATTCTCGACTATCTTTGAACAAAATTTTGAAAATTTCTTAGAGTTGCAAATTGATAGAAAAATCATACTATAATTAAAATTTACAAGTAAATAGTGAACCTTCTATATAAAAATATAATAACAACTTGATTCTATTTTTATCACCACTAAAATTATAAAAGAAGCATCTTGTGGATATTTATTTACAATAAAAATGTGATTTTTTTAGCAAAATACTAATTTCCATCATGTGCAAAATAATTGGGACTTGATTTGAGACTTGAATTGAGTATATATAATAACTATTGTTAAGGTCAATGCATGCCCTAATCTTGAAATCAAAGATCATGTTACAAAGTAAATTGAACCTATGATAACTACTAGAGTTATCTAATAGTCCATCTTTCACTTTATAGCATATGTAATAACATAATGGGTGTTATTTGAGATTAGAACTTGGAATTGCTTAAACTATTTAACTTGATCAGCTTCATGATAAGGTATGTGGTTTAATTATGAATAACCAAGTCTGTCAAGATTTTCATATTCATGAGTTTTCTATGGTTTTGAGATACATGATGTGTGCCTTGAATGTTTCGTTTTTGGATTTATGAAATCATATATGATTATTATCACTATGGATAATATACAACCCAGTAATCAATAACTCACAATGGTAGTTCTGGGAGAAATCCAAAACCGAGAAAGGAATGTAAAATCACATGTGAAGATTCAAGGAACTATAGGAAGTGAGGTGGAAGAGTTCAAGGAAGGGATACACACCGACCAACCTGATGAAAAGACACATACTTTGAAATTTTAAGCCAAGGATCAAGTTTTAGTATACCAAGTGATTTAAATGAGATTATGGGTTGAATATAATGTAAAAGAAGATTTTATGTAATATGCAAATTATTTGATTGATGCTTTATGTTGTTAGATATACATGCATACTTTTTGTTGCACCTGATGCACTAAGTTTGAATTTCTTTGGACATGCTATTTTGTCATGTATTTCATCCATAATTGTTCATTTTGACATTATTTAGGCATTGTTTATTATTACTAGCATGTGAAATATTGTTGCATCAAATTATGAGTATTTTTACCGAATTGAGTTAATCAATCATATATGGTTAAGACTTTGTTCTTTTTCTCTTATTTCAACCTTTAAAACACAACTCAGTGCTACTGACAGAAAAGGTTTTGGTACTACCTTTAGGCAAAATCCAACAGGTAAATCTCAATCTATCTATGCTATCGAGATACCACTTGATGCTACCGAGAAGACATTGATGCTACTAAAATGTACAATCGATACTACCGTCTTATCCCCTAAGAACATAAGTAGAAAAATTTATGGGTTCGGTGCCACTGACAGCCTGGTTAGTGGTATCGACTTTGGCATCCAAAATAAGTCAGAACTCACTAGTATAAAATCAGTGCTACCGACACATTAGTTAGTAGTACCGACACTCATCAAGGTTTTTAGTCATTCGAAAACTTGGTACTGCCAAATTTCCAATTGGTGGTACCTACTTCTGATATTAGTGTGGATTAAAGATCACAACATATCTCACGACTAGGACTTAATGATGGCTAGAGCCTCACTTATGACCTAAGGGGAGTTCATCCATACATATCAATCATGTTCTATCCTGTTGCCACTGCAAACTAAGTCGAGAGAGGAGGAGACGGCCACATACCGGACAATATGGGGACCTCTAGGAAGTAGATTTGTAGATAGAATGTATTGGATATAGGTTCTCACTAGAGGGGATCATCCAAATTGGTTTCTCTAGGGTTTATCATTATATTTCCTAATGTTTATCACATTGTATCACTATTCCTCATTGTATTTGTTGATAGAAATCATGCGTAGCTAATCCCCTTGTTCCTTAGGACCATGGAGTAGCCTAATAACTCTAATGATTTAATACATATTTTTTCTAGAATTCTAGACAAAAATATGTCTGCTTAATGTATTGCATTTGCTTGATCACCACACTCAAGTTTTTAGTTTGTTAATTGCTTCAGAAGAAGAATTAAAGGTTGGATAAATTATAGATTTACATTGACTATACCATGCCTCAGGTGAGGGCTGATGGTTGTGAAGGGAATTACCTAAAGATATCTCAAATGGACCTATATATTTCTTAAATGACTACGGTATTGGGGTTTGTTTTAGTATAGGTAGTGTATAATGTTGTGGGAGTGGGTAATAGTTTGTTGGTATGTATGCCCAGAGAGACAATCATATGATGATTGGAATGTGGAATTAAATACCTAATTTGATAATAATAAAAGTAATTTTGTCTAGTATGTTTGTCTCAGCATGAGATGATGACATAAACATAGTAGATGTCTAAAAGAATGATGTTACTCGATGACATGTGTCTTCAAGTATGTGACTTGAACAATGAGATCATACGAATGTTAGAAGTACATACATTTTTTTATGTTCCTTGTCAGATATTACCATGGAAGTAAAATAGACAACAATAATACATAAAACTAAAATGTGTGTTGATTGATGATAGAGTATCATTAGTCATGATATGCGATATAAAGTCAAGCACATAGGTACATGTTAGAGAACAGTATATCGGACGAACCCACCTAGAGAGTGATACATGGAGACCATAGAATGGTAGTCAGAGTCATCTCTCAAAGTGATAAGTGATAATTGTGGTTCATAGAACTAAAGTCACTACATTCATTACATGTCATTCATGTACTTTGACATCGTTCAACATGATCCTGAATAAGGGTTTCCATAACGGTGATGATTCAGTGCACTGTGACGCATGGGGATAGAGCGTGAGTGATGTAGAAGGGATTTGTCCCTCCTATAGGAGATTGATAGATATGACCTCTTTATAACCTCTTGATAAACGAGACTGATAAATGTATGTACGTACTCATGTGATTCAATATGTGATATGTGAACTCACATGCATTTCAGATAGTCTGTTCTAGCTCATGGAACATGGATTGAACATTGAGTGGATGATGATTCCATGCCTCGAGTTCAATCAGGATATCAGAGACAAAGGAAATATATGATCATGGTAACATTGATTATGAATTGTAAGTTGAACTTGTTCTCCAACTTTTGGAACTACTTGGGTAACAATATGTGTTGATAGATGTCACACTTTTTTTGTGATGTTATAAGTTTGTTATGGACATTCACTGCCAACATAATTATGGACCTATAGGATCACATGCATAGGATTGTACTTGGATTAAAGAAGTCTATTCATGAACGATGTTTAATTTCATTACTAAAGGTGTTTAGGTATTCAATTAACTAACTAAGCTTCAAAATTGACTAAATGGACTTTGTATAGACCAATTCACATTGCAAATTGATCGGTTGGGAAGTGAATCAATCAATTGGATTGTCAGGTCAATTAGAATCAACATTGGCTAATCAATGGTTGACCAGGGAGTGAAATGACTGATTCACATATCCCAAATGACAGGTTCATGGGATGAACCACCTGATTCAGTTGCCATTTTAGTTAGATCAAGGATTGATGCTTACATCATGTTTGTCATTAACTGTGCATTGATTACCAATTTAATTCAGAACAAGAAATTACACAAACCGACCAGTTCACCTAACGAACCGAACAGCTCGTGCACCAACCAACCAGTTGGGTGTGCGAACTGACCGGTTTGTCATGCACAAGTTCTAGAAAATTTATTGATTTGACCCTTTTAAATTCTGTAATGACTAGGAAACCTAATCCAACCTCTCCTATAAATAGAGGGATATTGGGGGATTCCTAGACACAACAATTACCTTGGATAATTTGCTATCCTGTATGGTTGTAGTAACCAATAGAGGCCCGAGCAAAACCTACCCGATAAAGGGAGGGATAGAAGGGGAAAGACAATTGCGGGAGAGCAAATCAACCCTAGTAGGCTTATGGTTGAGAGGGACAACTCCTTCATGTTGGCTCTTATAGTGCAATGTGGAGTTCCATATGGTCCATGTGGACTAGTCTAGAGGAGGGAGGCCATTGATTGCCGCTAGAAGGACACTATAAACCTTTGTTCATGGTTCTACACCAGGAGGCCGGTGGATACGATTGTTCAAGTGATGGTGCTATAGATGGAGCATGCTACTTCCTGAAGAAGAAACATATGTTGCAAGGGTAATGTCACTAGATGTGCTCTAGGACTAGGTATAACCTTGCTAGCCTTCCTTCCAAGATACATTATTGTTGACGTGATCTTGCTGTTATGGGAAATAAATATTTAAATTTTTCGTTAC
The DNA here is from genome assembly GCA_963693085.1 of Alisma plantago-aquatica. NCBI lineage: Eukaryota > Viridiplantae > Streptophyta > Magnoliopsida > Alismatales > Alismataceae > Alisma > Alisma plantago-aquatica. Next base: position 819,402,398 of record OY856411.1, on the reverse strand, counting down.
CTTTGCCTATATTTGTTCCTGATTTCCCTA